>JAHTLZ010000114.1:11517130-11544250 GCA_023846285.1 Phrynocephalus versicolor | reverse complement strand
ATCTGTCCAAAAGTTTTAAAATTTTTGTTTTTCACAGTGTCTTCACAATAGTTAGAAAGCCCCAATAAACCTATTACTTAATTTGTGCACATCACCCTTCATGTTACTACATGTACAGAGGTACAGTAGATTTGTACTCTTATCAGGGAAGCCAAATCCACGTTATCAAAGCTCAACAACTCAAATGGCCTCCAGATGCTTCTATATTTTGTGTGTGACTGATCAGAGCTTGTAAGCCTTTCATTGTTGTATTCAGGAATGTGTGGAATAAGAATGTTGCATGTTCAGATGGTTGTGTGAGCAAAGGCCAGAAGGCATGTGTGTGATAAAATAAGTGTACGAAGAAAGGTGCAGGTGTACTTTTAGGTTGCACATGCAGGTGTCTGAAGGAGTGGGGTTAAGAGGATGTGCTTCAAGCAGAGTCAATGGATAGATTTAAGAAGCTCCAGCTGAAGCACAGCTAACCAGCACCGATTCTGAGAATATAAAAGGTGGGTCTGAAAGAACAGACCGTGAACTTGGAATTTTTCCAGATATGAATTTCTTTTCTTCTTTGTAAAGCCGGTAGCAATTAAAGGGGAAAAGGGAAATACTGTAAAAAAAACTTACTCTTATTGGCTGATTTATTTAACCAGTTTCTATCCTGCTGTTCAAAATAAAAATCTCTCAGGGTGGATAACAGGTTAAAATATGGAACACCAATGTATTATGTTGGTGCAGCATACAATGGGTGTACCAGGAGGGACGGAAAATGAAGAAGCCAAATTAAAATAGAGTTAGAAGTCAGTGTCTATGACCTGGGAAAATATAAAGTTCTTCACCTGGCAGTGGGGGGTGGGGAATCAGACTTGGCATGTTACAGAGTCAGGAAGCACATCCTAAAAAGCTGTTTGATCTCCCCAGACACGTTCTAAGACTCAAGCAGAAGTGCCTAAAATGCTGGAGGGATAGATTTCTCTATTTGTGGAGGAGACACTATTCATTATTGAAGCCTGTCAAAACATATCTTCTAAAGCCCATACCTAAAGGACATACTGTATTATTGCTGCGCATGCAAGGAGCAATATATTGTGCTCTCAGGAGCAGAATGTGTTCCAGAAGCCAACTCAAAAATAAGGATACCCCAAACAAAAAATTCTAACTACAAACCTCGATCTCAGATTTGCTCTTGCCCTGGGCCAAGTTTGTGGATGTATGGGCAAAGGGCTTTTGAGTGGTGGGGGGGGGAGTAACACTGGCTTATCCCTGTGTAGAAGCAAGCAACTAGAAATCTTCAGCCAATTTAAAATAGATGAAATGCATTGATAAGACAGAATGTGCGTACCTGGGGGAGAAACGTCGACGTTAGCCTTTTGTTCATTTACAAGAATTGAGCCACTCATGGCTCTAATTCATATCTTGTAATTAGTCCTTTTAAAACTGGAAAAGCTCTGAAACTGCTGCTTTTTTATAACTTTGAACATTCTAAAAGAGTGAACTATTGGCATAGCAAAGCATTGCGGCCAATCAGAATGTGTCTGTAATCAGCCAGGCAGCTATATAAGACAGGTGCCAGAAGTCTGTCACTTGCAACCCTGCCGCAGCATTCAACATAAAAGAAAGCATTTACTGTAGCTCCTTCCTGGCCAAATATTTCTCTACTGCTACCTGTGAAAATATTTAGCAAGAGACATTAAAAATAGATAATAATATTAATACTATTTAGCAGCTCACTCATTTAAGCTGGCATTTTGGTAGTATTGAAAAACCTTTCAAGTGCACATTTTTAAACCAACAAAATGGATAGCTTGCAAAATTCTACTGTGCTGGAAACATTTAAAAAAGGGAAAAGTTGCTTTTCTGTGTGATAAATAATCAAAGCTGGGAGAGACGACAATTAATTTACTGTTGCTCTCCATATGATCAAGTGACCTCTTGCTGCTTTCTAGCCATACAAGCCCAATGCTAGCTATGTATATTTTTGGAAACAGGTATGTGAAGTTAGAACATTAATACAAACATATAGGACAAATAACAGTGCCGAAAGAGGCTCTCTCCATTTAACTGTAAATGAACTTACGACTAAAAACTGGACAAAAACCAGGCAGATATCCTTTGATTTGTATTCCTCCATGGAGCAAAGGATTGGAGATTTCAACTTCACTACTTGATGATTCTATGATAAACATAGTTATGTTTATGTTTCTAGGAATTTACTACACAGACACTGTCAGCACACCAATTCAACCTTTAACATGCCACGGGTAAACGATGATGGTCAACATCCACTCGGTGATGTCAAGCAAAGGGAATCTCATGTGAATAAGATTTACATTTGCCACGTATCCTATTCTAGTATCTGTTTTAAGACACATCTGTAAATAACTGCACACTAGACATTAAAGGAAATAAGGGAACTAAAGAAGCCATAGTAAAATCATTAAGACAAAATCTATTTTAGTTGTTTCCATTCTTGCTTTCTGTCATAGTAGATATTTAAAAGGTAAATGTTAAATGAATTCAAGTGAAAAATTGAGCAGTTTGAACATCTCATCAAGCTACACGTTGAAGGGTTTTTTTTTCCATCTAGGTAACAGGTAAAATTTCACTTATGCAATGCTAAAAAATACTAAGAAATATTCCATGCTACTATATCCCATATCATCTGCTTTATAAATCATTTCCATCACTGTACTGAAAAGCACAGTGCATCAAAAAAAACCTGGGTTTGAATTGTCACTAGGAGAGGTGAAGGTCAAGTAAAACTACGTTATAAGTTCCTTTCTAAAGAGAAATGCATTTCCAGTTCTGTGCTCCTTTTTAATGTGAATTCTAATAGACTGTCACCTCATTACTGTGGTTGGAAGTGACCCTGGGCTCTTGAAGCCTTTGCCAATCAGACACCAAATGTCAAGCTGGTAAGGCTTAGAATATGACTGTCATGGTGGACAGTAGACATGGGCACGACTCAGCGAAATTCTCGTTTCCGTTTTCGTTTTTTGTTATTGTTGCGTAATGATAACAGTAACAAGAATTACTCCGCTCCAACTCGAACCCGACCTGAAAAAAGAAAAATTTGGTCAGGTTTGTCGTTGTTCTTCATGGCATCGCGGGCTCACGCGATGCCATTGCCAACAGCAGCACAGAAAAAAAGTTTTTAAAAGTAAAAAAAAAAAACGAGTGAGGGCACCTACCAGAGAGGGGTGGTTTCTGGGGGGGGTCCCCGGCCTTCCCCCCCTCCTGTCCTGGGCTACTGGTACCAGGCTGGGGGGGATCCTCGTCGTCTCCATTTGCCATGCGGTGGGGGGGATCCAAAATGGCGACCGCAATATTTATTTTTAAATCGTGGTCCAAAAACCCACCAAAGCACCACAGAAACATTTGAAAATTAGGTATTTTAAATGCCTGATTTTTATAGTAGCAGCAGTGGGTTTTTCTTGCAATAAAACATCTCCATTGATTTTATTTTATTTTATTTTATTTTTATTTTTATTCTTTTACACCTGCACATTGATGGGCTGGCCATGGGATGGGACCATGCAAATTTTTGGAGCCATTCAACCAATGGCATGGCCAGGTTTTGACTGAGACTTCTGGATGTGCCAGAGGGCATAAAAAGCCCACTAACACTAACCCTAAGCCTAAGCCTAAGCCTAACCCATACGCCAGTACACCATCCTTCTTAGTGGGTCAGAGGCACCCAGAGGTGCAGCCCATTAACCCACGCTAACCTTAACCGTAACCCTAAGCCTAGCCCTTAGCCTAAACCCAACCCTAATCCAGATCCGTACGCAAGTACACTTCCCTTCTTAGTGGGCACCCAGAGAGGTGCCTCCCAGAGCCCACTATCCCACCCCTACCCCATTCCCTAACCTGTACGCCAGTACGCCAGTACACTCCCCTTCTTAGTGAGTCACAGGCACCCACACCCAGAGAGGTGCCTCTGCCACTTACCCCCCAACCCTAACATAATGTAATGTATGGTACGCGGTGGCTACGCATTACGCTTCCCTTCCCTTCTTAGTGGGTCAGAGGTGCCTCCCAGAGCCCACTTACCCCAACCCCAACCCCAACCCCAATCCAAACGACAAACGAAAATGACAAATTTTTGAAACTTTCCGCGACAAACGGAAACGACCCGAAACGGCCCGTCCCGACAAACAACAACTCGAAATGTCATTTTTTCTGGTCGTGCCCATCTCTAGTGGACAGTGTGACTGCCTTCCAGAGACCAGCCTAGCTAGGAATCTTGCACTGGCATGGAAGAGGCCGCTACATAAATTCATTTTATCATATCTGGAGCATGTCTTCTAGACCTCCTGCAAACCCAGACATTGTTGTGTTGTTACAGTTGTGACCCACTCTTTGTGACCCCATGTCCATGGAGTTTTTTCTTGGCAGGCCTACAGCACCTGGTATTCCCTGGTGGTCGCCCATCCAAGTAATAGCCAGGCCTGACCCTGCTTAGCTTCCGAAATCAGGAGAGATTGGATGTGCTTAAGGCATCTAGGCAGCTAAAAACCCAGACATACAGGTGTTTAACTGAATCCTACAGGAGCAAGAGATTGCATCCCATCAGGCAGAGGCACAAAATACTGGGGAGAGGAGTATCAAATGGCTAGTGGTAAGCCAAGAATATGCATCAAAACCTGGGATGGTGGGACAGAAATTCACCAAGGGGTGGGTAGAGACTATAAGAAAAGAGTGCCCCATGAGTTCAAAGGTTTCTATGCCGATGCTTGCAGTGTTGGAAACAGACAGGGGATAGATGAGTTGAAACAGGAAGGTCAATCTGCAAACTTGTTGCAGAAATGTGGATACTGAAAGGTCTAACTTACTCATAATGAGAGGCTAAACAGAACATTCTACACCTACATTGAAGGATACTTACTTGGAGTTGTTTTGTTTTGATTCTTTGCAGGTTCATGCCTGTGAGATGTTGAGATCTTTGTTGTGGGCACTTTTTTGTTTTGTTCTTCATTTATTGGACATCCTGAGAGGTGGCGAATTCTGCCTGGGGATTCAGTCTGGCTACAGGAACATGCATGAGTGCTTGGATAAAGCAGCTCATGCTATGGATGGGGCTGCTACTATTTATTTATTTATTTATTTATTTATTTATTTATTTATTTTACAACTTATATGCCACCCACTACACAAAGGTCTCTGGGCAGCTTACAATCAAAAAATTAAATCAGTTAAAACATAGAATATCAATAAAAATTAAAACAATAATAAAAACCTTACACTGAAATCATTAAACTAAAATTGCCATCAGAGGACCCACAATCTATATTGTGTCAATTAACAAACTTCTGGAACAGGAAGGTTTTTACTTGGTGCCAAAATGTCATCAATGTTGGCACCAGTCGGATCTCACTTGGGAGGGCATTCCATAGCTTGGGGGCAGCTGCCAAAAAGGCCCTACTACTGGTTTTGAGAAACAGAGCAGAGAACCCCTTGGACATTTTTTCCCTGTATGGCAGCATAGGCAGTTACTTCATGTCCCGTTCATCCCTCCTTGCTGTCCCACTTGGGACTGGTACAAAAAAAACCTTACTTCACATCCATAGCATGACAGCAAAAAGTTGTCTCAACCACGCCCCCGGAACTGGGAACAGAGCGTGACAAGCCGTACCTGCCCCTGGGCTGGGGAATTCTCTTGTCATGGTTGGTTCCCGGTTCCTGTTCTGAGACAAGGGATGTGTGGTAACAACTGTCACACAACAACCAGTGTCCACCTAGTGGTCAGCGGCTGAAGCAGCATTCAACATTAGTTTCACTATGGGAAACACCATGCAGTGCAAATGTTTATTAAAGAAAGCACTGAAAATTCTGTAGAATTGCTGCGTAAATCCCAGAAGACCAGTAAATAGAAATATTGAAAAAGTTTTATTTATGATATTTGAAGGGGTTAAGAAAGCAAGATAAATTCAGAATTTGTCACGGAACAAGACCGTGAAGTAACAGTTGTCACGAGACAAGTAATCAGGCCCATGAATAAACGGAAACAGGGACTGAACAGGGACAAAACCATGTGACCATGAACAACACTATCACAGTACAAACGTAATCGCGGAACAAGGTAGGATGTGAAGTAACCGCCTTAATGGACTGACGAGGGAATGTGGTTGGTTAGGTCCTTGACACTGCAGATGGGCAAGATCTGTGGATCTCACTCATTTTAATCTTTTTTCAATATATGTATGTTTCTTGTTTTAGCTATTAAATACTGATTTATGCTCTAAGCTGCCTTTGGTCCTTTCAGGGAGAAAGGCAGGATAGAAATATCTTAAATAAATAATAAATTTCACAATGAGTTCAGGTTTGCAGCGTAAGTCAAAAATAACAAGAGCAGCTTTTCCAGCTATGCCCCAAGCAAGAGGAGCAGCAAAGTAGTGCTGGGCTGCTGTGTGAAAAGGATGGAAAAACAGGAAGATGGCGGAAGTGCTGAACAAATACTTGAGCCTCCATCTTCTTTCATCCAAGCCAATAAAATAAAAGAGGCTCTGAAGAGGCTGTCGCCTATGCCCGGTTAATGTTATCTCTTCCTGTTTTACGTGGAAGCTTTAAAAAGTAGGGATGGGCACAATTTTATTCAATTTCGTCCCCCACGTGTTTCATTTCATATCGTAACAATTTTTTTCCAAAAAAAAATCATAATTTATGAAACAAAATAAAAGGAAATGAATCCCCCATGGCAGCAGCGCTCTAGCTGGTGCTGTGGCAGATTCAAAAGCCTCCTTGCAACCACCTCCCAGCTGATTTTGACAGCTCGGTCACAGCTGGGAGGTAGGCAGGTAGGAGGAAAGGAGCAGCCAGGCAGAAGTAAATTGCCTGCCTGACTGCTCCTTTCTCCCCTGCCACCCCTCCTGCCCATTACCCACAGCCTTGTCCAGAAAACCTCCTTGGGAGAAGGAGGAACACAGGATACCTGTGCTCGATACCCATTACCTGGCTGTCAGGACTAGATGGTAAAGGGTCAGAAAAGCACAAGAGAAGGAAAGAGGCAGCAGTAAATTCAAACAGAGCTTCATCTTACCGCTGCTTCCTTCCTTCTTCCTTGCGACCCCTGCCTACCAGCTGGGGTTTTTTGACAGGTCGGGGTTTGGAGAATGGGCATCCCTCCCCCTTACACACCCTAACCTGTCAAAAAGCCCCAGCTGGTATGCAAGGGGAGGGGTGAAAAGCAGAAGGGAGAAGTTTTCCCCCCCTCGCTGCTCTGTTCTGCCTTTCACCCCTACCCCCACCTCCCAGCTGAGGCTTTTTGATAGCTCAGCATGTGTGGGGGAGGGGTGACCCCCTCTCCAAACCGCTACCTGTCAAAAAGCCCCAGCTGGTAGGTATGGGGGGAGGCAAAAGGCAGAACGGATAATCGAGAGAGGGAAAACCTGCTCCATTCTGTCTTTTGCCCCTCCCCCTACCTACCACCTGGGGCTTTTTGACAGTTCAGGGTGTGGGGGGATTTTAGGGACCCCTGAAATCTGGAAAGATTTGAGGGTAAGGGGACTTAGTTATGAAGTCTAAAGTTGCTCACGGTAGTAAATTGGCAATGTGTGTTGGGAACATGGAGGCAATCAGGGAGTTTATACCATAAACTCTCTGTTTTACCTCCACACTCCCAGCAGGCTTTGCCAATTAACTACTCCTAGCCCCTTTAGAGCTTCAAAACTAAGTCCCTTTATCCCCAAACTTTCCAAATTTCAGAAGGTTCCCTAAAATGGCTTCAGTAAGGAACTTTGGAGGCCCAAGGTAAGTCATTTTTGATTGAAGTTTTTTTAGAAATAATTTTGAGTACATTTTTTTAAAAAATTATGCACTCAAAAATGACTTACCTTGGGCAATTTTAGAGAACTCCCTGAAATTTGAAAACATTTGGGGTAAGGGGCTGAGTTATGAAGCTCCAAAGGGGGTGCCCCTAGGGGGGAAAAACCTTCTAATTGGAATCATATGGGAAGCAGAGGCAGCACTATCGCTCGCCCAATCAGCTTCCGATTCCAATTAGGTTTTTTTCCTAGGGGCACCCCCATTGGAGCTTCATAACTCAGCTCCACCCCAAACCTTTCCAAATTTCATGTTTTAGGCTAGAAGTGCTTTCTGAAGGTACCCCAATCATTTCCTCTGGAACAAATCATTTCATTCTAGAGGGGGAAATGGTGTTTTATTTCATTTGTAATGAAACACTGCTTTCCCATTTCATTTTGTCTCATTTTGTTAGCTAACGAAATGACAAAACAGTGTTTCTTTTTTGTTGTTGTTAGGTGCCCATCCCTATTAAAAAGCTAATGGGGGTGTTGTGGATATTTTGTATCTCATTTTTTCGAAAAGTGTAGGGTTCTGCGTTGGGTCTAAAACAAAGCTTGGAAAGCACAACTGTATTGAATTCCAAATCCGAGAATCTCCCAGCCACATGGATGGCTTGTGGGTTTTGGGAACTGTACTCCAGAAGGAGCATTCCTAAGCTCTGGATAGCAACTTTATACAGTAAATGATTCAGATCAAGCAGTAGAGGAGATGCTCAGCAAATCTGCAGATGACACCAAACCAGGACAAGTTACCTAATACTTCAAAAGTCTAACATGACCTGACAGATTGAAAAACAAAGAAGTTTCAAGAGGAAGAATGTAAGCAGCCATATATGCAGCCATGGGGGGCGGGGGGAAGGCAAATGCCATCTAGCTTGGCCATATACCACATGTAAAAAAGATGTAGGGGTTTCAGCAGATCCCAAACTAGCCATTAATCAATAGGGAGATGCAATGCAGAAAAGGCTAACACAGTTCTAGTCTGCATCAACAGGTCCAGATCAAGGGAAGTAATAGAACCAATCTATTCCACTTTCATCAGAGCCACCAGGAACACGACTTTCAGTCTGAAGCCCAATTATGTAAGAAGGGTATCAGCAAGTTGGAATATATAGAGAGGAGGCAGGACAAGATGGTAAAGGATCAGAAAACCAAATTCTCTAAAAGCAATTGAGACAGACAGATATGTTTAGCCTGAAGAAGAGAAGACTGAGAGGAGAAATGAGAGTCACATTGAACTATATCTAGGACCGTAACACACACATCAGAAAAAGCTTGTTTTCAGCAACCCTGGCAGATTAAATTCAACCATCCCTGTAGTGCCTTCCAAATCTGCAGTTGTTTTTATACTGTGGAGGCAGCCAATTGCACAGAGAGCAGAAGTACAAATCTGGGCTTCCTTTTATCCCTATACCTCGATGTCAAGACACACTGTTACTGAATCAGGAACCTTCCTGATCTGCACACCAAAATGTGCTACAAATGACCACTCAGTCTGTGACAAGTGTTATGAATTTCTGACTCACAATTTATGCTTCTATCTGCCTTTATTGATTTTCTAGGTCAGATCATGCCTAAACTGTTTCATGGCTCAGCACATCTCCTCAGAAAGCTTGTATTCCAGCAGAGCCCATTTGTTCCTCATTCCTGCCTCTCCTTAATACGTCATTACTTTACGTTTCTTTCTTCATTTCATCCCAATTAGAGATGGGCAGGAAACAAAAAACAAAATGCCATTTCGTCGTTTTGTTGCGTAACAAAATAGTAGGATGTGTTTCATTAAGAAATGAAATGAAATGGCATTTTCCCCTTTAGGAACGAAATGATTCATCCTACAGGCACCAAAATCACAGGGTAGCTTCTTTGGACTGTTCCCTGTAAGCCCCCCCCCCATTTTGGGAGGTTTTGGGTTCAGGGGGCTGGGTCATTAAACTCCAAAGGGGGTCCCCTAGGAAAAAAAACATTCTAATTGAGTTGGAAAGCTGCTAGTAGCTTCCCCGCCCCCCAAGTGAGCAATTAGCACCTTCCCTGCTCGATTAGAATGATTTTCTCTTGGGGAACCCCCTTTGGAGTTTAATAACTCAGCCCCCTGAACCCCAAAACCTCTCCAGATTTGAGGTGCTTACAGGGAAGTGTCCAAAGAATCTACCCTGCATTTTTGGTGCTTCTAGGACCCAGGGGAGCCATTATACAGTGTTTTGTTTCATTTCATTCCAAAATTATTTTAAAAATTCATTAGTAATGAAACAAAACAAAGCTACTAAAGAAATGAAATGAAATGAAAGAAAACGCTATATTTTTATTTTGTGCCCATCTCTAATCCCAATGATCTTGTTAGCGTTACTTATTATTTGAAAAGTAGCATGCCATTGTACCACTACCTTTTTCAACTTGCAGTTCAAAAAATGCTTAAATTTTGTACAACTCCTCTCAAAAGGCCCCCAACACTAAATGACATCTTGAGAAATACTACATGACCTATCAGTTCTTTTAAATATTCCATCAGCAACATTTTTGGACTAAGAAGTGTTTTTTCTCTATTCTCCAAAAAATGATAATTACCAATTGTTGTGCTATTTTGCAAAAATAACTTTGTTGTTAATTCCAAAACTCAAGAATTGCAAGTAACTTCCTTACTTGTAACATTTATTTATTTATATTTCTATACCGCCCACTTAGAGCAAACTGCGCTACTGGGGGAGGTTTACAAAATAGATGTTTTTAAGCTCTGAGACTTATCAGAAAAAGAAGAAAAACTCTCTGATACAGCATTTCAGCGCTTACACAATAGATGGGTTTTTTGTATGGATTTGGTGTTTCAAAAAGAATAATTAAAGAATACAGGGCTGCCTAGTTATGCAAAGAAGACTGAAGATACATGATGTGACATTAATCTGTGAAGACAATTCCAACACAATATTTTATTAAAACCCACAGTTCCTTCATTTCTGATTCACTGTAAACTGCCAATTTCTAAACAAGATTTCCTATTCTAAATCAGACACAGAAAAGAGAACTATTTTCAACAGATTTTAAAAACAGCAATGAGAATAATGTGAGACTTTTTATACTGGCAAATTGTTCTATATGTTCCTTAGGGAGAGTACACTTGACAGCTTAGGCTTGTTTGTAAACTTTAAAACATAGTTTTAAGAGAAGTAGATTAGGTCCTGATTTTAAGCAGCTCTAAATCAAGACAAATAATAACTTCATGCACCATGCAATTAAAATATCTCTTATCCATGTTACTATATTTTGGGCTACTAATTCAAGAAACTAGCATTCATGTCATAGATAACCCAAGGTTCCACTGACCTTGGCAGCATTCTGGAATAATCAGTCAAGAGGTAATCATGAAGTACTCTTGAACAGTTGCCTCAGGCACTGAACATACTTTCTTCCACAGTGAGCAATAGCATCCACTTTTTCTCTTATTCTTGAAAACAGATTTTTCCCCATAACTCACAAAATGTTTTGCTTTACTGCCTGAGTCCCAAACTATGAAATGAGTATTCTGCAGAAGAATTATCTCTACTTCTGCCTAAGCTGCTCATTCGTTTTCAAAGCTGACAGAGGACCGGCCTTTCCATTAGACAGAGGACAGGTATCATGAACAGTCAGGAGGGTGATGTTCACATAGTCTCCCCGTTTGACTGGCAAGTGGCAACTATAGGAATTAAAGCAATGACCTTCTGTTTACAGAGTGTAAAAAGCAAAGCAAAGTGATTTGCTTATATACCACCCCATACCACTTCAAGTAGCCTCTGGGAATATGCCACCGCTCCACCAAGCTTGGTATTCATTTTACCAACCTTGGAAGGATGGAAGGCTGAGTGAACCTTGAGCCTGCTACCTGGGATTGAACCCCAGGTCATGAGCACAGTTTTACCAGCAGTGCAGGCATTAAACCACTGTGCCATGATGCGCAGTTATTCTACTGAGCTACAGTTCTGTCACAGTTTGGGATTTCAAGTACTGAGTTAAACATGGTCTCACATCACTACATCCACTACGTATTTCATTACAAACAGTTCATACATTCTGCTCTACCAACTGCTGAGGAAACATAACACAGTGGATACCTACATGTGAATCTGCATCTTCTTGCTTCTGTATCTCCATGTGAATGTGTATAATTTTAGGACAATGCCCACAATATATGTTAGGGCAGAATTCAAATACATTCTTCCAAATGCACAGTATTCATAACATGGATTTCCAGAACAGTTGGTTTTGGAACTAACAAGACATGTTGTGAAGGAAGCACATGAAGCTAGAATTACTACAGATAGTTTATTGGCCAAGTAACTGACATCTTCAAGGCCACGACAAAATAAGGGCCAAAGCTGAGGTAGGCCTGCAACAGCTCAAGAAATCATGACCATTTTCACTCATTAAATCTTCTTCCCCTTCAAGAAGTTCTCAGGGCAAATTACTTGCCTGTATTATCAGAGGGAGCTATTTTTCTTGCCTCAACATGTGAACACCAAATGGTTCTACTACTCTTCTTTGAAAGTGTGAAGAAGAAACAAAAGAGTAGCACATTCCACCAAACAGCATTTGCAGCTCTTTCTCAGTCTCTCACTCCTCCAAATTCTGATAACACAACACATACAGGCTCCTGCCATCTATGTAAGTGCAGAGATGGACATTATCTTCTGCAAGTGTTAATAGTCTGCCATTTCTAACATCCCCCCCAGTCAGCATTATGAAGGAAGGAAGTGCCAGATCAACTACATCTGAAGAATGAGAAGTTGCCCAAGTCACAGTCATATTCACAACATGCAGCATTTCCCACCTACATGAAGTCAAGGGAGCTTTCAGGGCACAGAGTGAGGTAGGAAAACTCTGCAGATTCAACAGCCACCCACAGTTATCCTAGGATGTTAGAAGGCTGCACTTGCTCCTGCAAAACTATTCATATATAAATAGTACATAATTCTTTTTAATGAAAAAGCTCTCTTATGCACCCTGTTGGCCCACTTTCTAAGGAAAATTAATTTTGCAGTGTGACACCTCAAACAATTGTCCCCATAATCCCAGAGGGCAAAATGAGGCTTTGTATGAAGAAATTGTTCAAAAAATATTTGGGAGCCTGGGAAAGCACGTTTGCATCTCTCATAGAAAACCATCTGTGTGGGATGAAAATTGGTTCCCTTTTGTGTAGAGGGAAAACATACTTTTCTTCCCCTCATACTATACTTGTATTAGGGGACATGCTGGCTTCACCTTTCTGGGAGCTGCAGTCTAAAAAATGCATTTCACAGCTCCAGGTCACTACAGCAAACCATACCTATAGTTTTACCCTGGGAATCATCTAGCGAAACTAACGTGCCCCACTCTATCCCATTGCTCATACGTGTGGGGAGTTGCTGGACAAGTTTTAGGCCAGGATGATCCAGGCCACAGAACAAAGGACAGTCAGACACAGACAGATACCTTTTCTGGCCAGCAGAGAAGGCACGCACGTACAGGCTGCTGCATTCTTCTCAGAAGGCTCCATTTCTATTACCTTATCAATGTTTGTTAGCAAGACGTTGGAGTGCTTACAGAAACAATAGCTTGGATAGGGGGCAGGTGCGCTTTACCATTTTGGCACTGCCTCTAAGCAAAAGGTCAGGGGAAATAGAAGGCCACTTCCTTTCCAGGTATGCCACATTGACCACGAGTGTGTCTGCAGTTGCTGCAGTCCCTCTGGAACACACCCTTCAAAGGAAGTTTCCCACACATATGCCTATGGATCAACATCATGCCTAACAGCCAATGATAGATTTCTAGTCTTTGCCAGTGCTTCTGGTGTTGCTAATCTGGGAAAAATGTGTCAGGAAAAATGTTTTGTTTCTGATGGACATCATGGCTTGCATACATCTGCAGAGAGAGCTAAAATCCATCTTCACATAAACTTTTACCTGATACACACTGTGAGCCGTTGATACCAGGTCCTTCCCTCTGAGGAGTGGGATGGGCAAAACTGCAAATGACTTATTTATCTGGACAGTTGGTATCAGAATACCCCAGCCAAAATGCAATGTATCTCATCTCCTGCTAGCAGCCAACTTGTGCATCTTCATCATTATAATAGACAGCCTGTTTTCCTCTTGCTTCTCCTTAGGTGTAAAGATATAAAGACAGATAGGCAATCCAACCAGCTAAGCCGGTGGGAGAAATCTTTCTCTTGGGCAGTACGAAACTTACCAGCAAATCACAAGTCTAAACTGAGGGAAGATTATTTAGTAAGGAATTATAATATGAAAGAAAAGTAGGGGGAGCGGAGTGGTATTCTGAAAAAATATATAGCACTACTAACCTACAATAAACTCTGTAGTCAAGTACCATAGAATAATAAAATATAAAACACCAGAAGAGATGCAGCATACATAGTATCTCTGGAGAGGCACCCCATCAAGAGATGCTATAGGGATCCAGAAAGAGAAAGGATAAATAACACAAATGGACAAATAACACAAGCCGCCTTGGGTCCTTTATTAAAGAGAAGGGTGGGATTTAAAAAATATTTGAAATAGGTAATAAATAAAATGGCAAATGTATAAGATTTGGCTCTGGGGTGGTGTAAGTGTCCAACATGACCCAACAATCATTATGTGGGCCAAATACATAGGGTGGTCCTTACATTTTGGGCTGTGAGTGGAAGCGACAAAAATGTCAATTGATTCTTTTGGTCATCTCTGCCAGACTCTTCACATAAAAGAGGCACTGTTTCAGACAATCTTGGAAGTCAGAGAAGGGGTTCGACACATGCCATTATTCCTAGTTTGCACCTTAAAAGAAACGGGCATGGGGAGGAAGCTCAGAATGACAGTCATGGAAGGAACCCATAAGATTTCTTCTCAAAGTCTCCCCTCCCCCAGAAAAACAAACAAACAAATAAATAAATAAAGCCATGAAAGTCCATCAAGCAATTAAGTGCAATGAAGATAGCATCGGGATTGGATTGTCATGTCATCTGGAATTCACATGTCCTCCCATAAATAATTCTGGCCCCTATCTAGTTCATTTTACCTGACTGACAGAAAGCTGTTTGAATCAGCAGGAGACTCCAGCAGAGAATCAAGGAGGGAGGCAATTTTCAATTGTTTTCCTTTCTTCTTGCAACCCCACTAGGCATCCTTCTCCCAATCCATTTCAGAGGATCGGAGAACATTTGGAGCATAAGGCAAAAGGCCATGAGGGAAATAGGAAAGGCAGGACTGTTGACCATTCTCTCTGTCCTTGTCTCATTAACAAAAGGCTACACTGAATAAAAGAGCATCCCCCTCAGAGCAGGAACACAGGTTCGATACAAGCATAAACTAAGGGCATCGTACTTTGATTAAACAAAGACTCAGCGGAAAAATAGAACAATGTTGGGGGAAGTTGAAGACTGAATATGAGAAGGATTGACTCAATGAGCCATGGCCTGGAATTCCCAAGACCTGAGCAGGATATTATTTACAGGACTTTTTGGAGGCCACATGGATCCCCTAACACCATTTGTAGGATACAAATTAGAATATAAGTTGTTTTGTGCTGTCAGGGGCAAGTTGGCAGCATTTTCCCAAGTGGTGTCCCACCACTGAAGACAATTCATTGTATGGAGGGCTTTCTCTGCCTTAGTGCCCCCAAATGGGGATGCCTTCTCCTTTGGAGGCTCGATTGGTGTCAAAATGGCATCATTTCAGTGCCATTTCTCCATTTATTTACTAGGACATTTGTGGGTTGGAGATTGTGGCACACACAGCTTGAGTGAAATTTATGTTTTTAACATTTGAGTGTTTTAATTTTGTAGTGCTTGGTGTTAAATCTAATTGGCCTATGTTTTAAAACTGTTGTGTACAGTTGTGAAACCTATCCTGAGAGCCTGTAACATAGGATATATACATGTTCAACTGGATAACTCAGTGGGTTTGGTAGAAGCTGAGAGTTCAGTTCCCTACAGTACATTCTAGAGAATCAACTGCATGGCCTTATGCAACCTGCATAATTCTCCAAAGGAAAGAAATGCTCTTGCGCATCTGAGTACTCCTTGCCTAGAAATCCCTGAAAGGGGTTTCCTTAGGTCAGGATTGACCTGGTGGCACACAACTATCATCATAAATGTTTGAGTAAATAAAATAAACAAAGAACAACAACATAACATGCATTGTAATGGTGTTGAAGGGTTAAGTGCACCCTGGGTGACTTCTCAGGGTTCTCACAAACCTTTTTTTTTATTTTTTGTTGTAAGAGAAAAAGCTGCATAGACCAGCTGATTAGGCTTGGCAGGATGGATTGTGTTACTCAGCTATAGAAATTTTATAAAACATCTTCCTTTGAACGAGAAAGGAACAGCCGAGGAGGACTCTTCCAACAGGGAAGAGCCGTCTTACCCACCCCACCCCCACCCCCGCTCCCCTGACAAGAGATTATAGTAAGCTGTGTATATATATAAAGGTTAAATTGGCATTGGCAGGTTTTTGTGCAGTGAGAGAAAATGACTGTATGGCCCTCTTTGCAGGAGCCTTGGAGATATCTCTGAGATGCTAGCTATTTCCCTGAAAATCCAATCTGGCAGCAGGGTACTTTGGGATATCAGTCAGAATTTAATGTTATATCTCTATTTGTCCTCAACTTATGCAGCTGCAAAGAAACCCAAATATTGCAAAATACTTGCAATATAAAATGGTACTAGGCCTCCACCACCTTATTACAAAGGCGGTCTTTCACCACTTAGAAAACAAGGGTCTGAATAAGAAAATCCAGCATTTCCACTCTCATGTCATACTTTTGCTCAGCCATGAAACAGAACTCACAATGTCACCACACCACAGTCATCTACATGGATAATAAGGCTCAATGACTGTTAACCTATAATGAGCATAGTTGTTGGCCAGAGCTTTGAAACACTATTTGTTCAGCTTGACCTTTCAGGCAGCTGTAGTCCAAAACATTTTCAAACTCTGCAGATCTTATTCCAAGGCAGTGGAAGCAGCAAAGAAATCATTTTTCTCTACCACTATTGCTTCGGCACAGAATCACCCAGTGGAGTTTTTCCGAATTGTCAGAAGTCTACTACATACTGACCCACAGATGGATAACACAGACCACTCTGAAACTCGCTACGAAGAATTTGCACAACACTTTACAGCCAAAATTGTACAGACCCAGGCTGACCTGGTTGCTGCTATTGATCTGGAGCCTACAAATAAAACGGCCCCCCTTGCCTGTATTAACGGATGAGTTTCAGCTCCTACATGTGCATCTAATAAAAACAAATGAAAGGGCCTTCTCTGTTGCTGCTCCCAGACTTTGGAACTCCCTCACACTGGAGGCCAGGACTGCCCCATCTCTCCAGGACTGCCCCATCTCTGCTGTCTTTCCGGAAACCAGCAAAGACCTTCCTTTTCAGGCAAGCTTTCCGCAAATGATGCACTACCTACTACAGTAGCACCTTGACTTACATGCTGCTTGACTTGCAGCATATTTGACTTGCAGCCAGAAGGGGCCTGTTTGACTTGCGCCACAGGCTTTGACTTACAGCTCGGAGCCCCCACGCAAGGCCCTGGAATCGGGCGGCAGCCACGACCCAGCATCATGGCTGCCGCCTCCAAACTGCTCCTCCTCCCTCTCCTCCGGCAGCGGCGGCTTCAACAAGGCCAGCTCAGAGCACCTGGAGCTGGTCCTTGGCCTCGCCAAAGCCGCCGCTGCCGCCGGAGATGAAGAAGGGCCAGGAGCTCAGGGCTGGCCTCGCTGGTTAGACAGTCGGCTCAATTTTGTAAAAAATCTGGCTGCAGAATTCTGGTCCACAATGGAAGCATTTTAGTTGGGGAGCTGTATAGTTGTGGGACTCTAATGGTAAGCATAGAGTTGTTCAGAACTTGGAATGTCAGGTTAAAAATCAGAAAAACTTAAATGTTAGACATTGTTGCTATGAACATTAAAAAGTGGAGGCGTATAACTTGTGGACCATAATTCCACTGCCTCCTCCTCTCTTTGAAGAGACATTTCATTTACATCCCCGGAAGGAATCTCCTATCCCAGTCAAAGTTGTGTTAAATTGCTGTTTTCGGGGGTCTTTTTCATCATCTGGAACAGATCAATCCACTTTCCCATTACTTTCTATGGGATAAGTTCGTTTGACTTAAGGCATGTTTGACTTATGTCTAGACCTCTGGAACGGATTAATGATGTAAGTCAAGGTTCCACTGTATGTGACTTTTGTATGGATTACCATGCATGATTGCATTGACTGATTTCATAAGAATACCAGTGTTTTCCATGTTAGTTTCCACCCCTCATAATGGATTTTTTTTCTTTTTGTGTGCTCTTTGTAGCTTTCACGTTACTCTTTAATGTTATAAGATGCCTTTGCAAACTCTCTGTTCTTAACTTGAATATGTCTTAATTGTTCCTGGGTTGTATATTGTTCCCCAAGCCACCTTGGGTCCCTTTCCAAGGAGAAAGGTGGGGTAAAATATTCAATAAATAAATAAATAAATAAGACTATAACCTATCCTATAGCTGCCTAGATGCCCTAAGCACATCCGATCTCTCCTGATTTCGGAAGCTAAGCAGGGTCGGCCCTGGTTAGTACTTGGATAGGAGACCACCAGGGAATACCAGGTGCTGTAGGCGCCTGGAGTAGGAACTGGCAAACCACTCCAGTATTCCTGCCAAGAAAACTCCATGGACATGGAGTCACGAAGAGTCGGTCACGACTGTAACGACACAACACACACACATAACCTAACCTAGGGACAAGAAAGACCCATATTGCTGGGGAATTCTTGAACAGAACAGAATTGAGTCATGCAGTGAACTTCTTAAAGAGAGCAAGGTAATGAAGTCTCCTTGCCATGGTGCTTTTAGGCATCAACTGTTCCATCCTATAACAGTGTTAAACATGCAACATAAGTACTTGTCTCTTTCACCTTTTCTATAACCTTTAATTTGCCTTCTGGACCTTGATTTCTCAGAGCTCTCTTTTATCAACAATTTAAGCATTTTGCAAAGCATGATCATAAAATACTTTCCCTCCTGAGGCCAACAGGACACTCAAGAAGTTGTTCACATTAACATTAAGCAGTGGGCAGCAAGGTAAAGTGCCTCATTAGCATCTCATTACATCCCTGCTGGCTGCAAGAGATTGTGTGACTGGAGAAGCTGAAGTTTAATTTCATAATTGCTTCTATATGAAACAATAACTTTACGATGGAGCATATTGACCCATAGTAAGTTATGCTTACAAACATCTTCATTGCAAAGAGATCCGTGGGATTAATAATGTATATTTGCTCTGTGTAGCTGACTGGATAGTTCAGTGGTTTAGGTATCCAGCTACGGAGCCACTGACTAGAAATTCAGTTCCCTGCTGTGCGTCCCAGAAGAGCCAGCCTGTGTGACCTTGGGCAAGCTGTACAGTCCCAGGATGCCCTGCAGAAGATGGAAGTGATAAGCTACTTCTAGTTATAGAAGTTAAGGTCTGGTTCTCTCAAGGATTCAAATGCCACCCAACATAAAGGTCCTTAGTTCAGTGGGTGCTGTTGCTAATACTTTTAAATCATGGTATGTTTTAAAAACTGGTGTTTTTAAAACTGATTTTTAAATGCTGCAATCTCTTTTGTTCTATGCATTGTGTATTTGTAAAGGCCTATGGTCATAAACAATAAAGTTTGATTCGATTTGACTTCTAGATATTGTCTATCTAGAAAACCCTGGAAAGGACCACTGGAAGTCAGAATCAGCTTGACAGTATGCCCTTATTGAGGGTTATAGTATTATTGGTATTGGCACATTAAGAGCAGAAAGTATCTGCCATCTTTCAGAGAGGGAGCTTTTTTACTTTGCTTCTGTGCGCATAACCTTTAGGACTACCAGATTTATTTTTACAATAAACTTTTTGGGATTACCTTCCACCTCCTCAGACAAATGTAGAAAAAGATTTAGGGCACATGTTTATAGATAATAATCATGGTTGTGGTGATAAGCTGAAAAAGACCATAGAGACAGATGATGAATGGAGTCTTATGATGTGCATTGATTGTACATATCCTGCCAATAGATGATTGATGTAAGTTGTCCATAAGCTGTCTTTGAAGTGTAAATACTTTCCTTTCAAGAAGCTGGTTCTTCATGAATTAAGTTCTGATCCAGAGGCTAGAATTTTGCCAAAAAGAATATTTTTTAGTTATACACATAATTGTGGAGGAAATCAGTTTAATAATATATACATATAGAGGATATTTCAAAGCTCTGGCCTTTATTTAAGCCTCTGGGTGCACATTGGAATTTCAGCTGTCTCCTTCTCAAATCTACTTTTCTAATCCTTTTTATTTAATTTTTTACAGTAGCTATTTTGAGTCTGTGCGAATGAACAGACACAAATCTCACAAATCATATGTTCGAAACAGCAATACACAGAATCCAAAAACAGAATAGTCAAACTTCCCATCCGAATACATTCTACAACGAACTTCAAAATTTCTGGTTTTGCTTTGCTTTTCAAATCAGTGTTGGTTTAACAAAATGCAGCAAAAACTGCTAGAGTGTTGGTACTTCCACTACCCATTTTTAAAATGGAAACAATGGTTAAGAAAAATGTGAAGAATTATTTCAGACATATTAAGGCTGCAGTCCTTAAAATCTCCAAAGTAACGCTTCTTCTTTGATGAAACTAGTATGTTAAATTAAACACTTGAAATTATAAAGGATTAGCAAGAAGGAAAAGTTAAACGTAACAGAAATAGGGTCTGAGCACTGAATGCAATCTTTCAGTGACTGCTACACTCAAATAAAGAGAACTATTACAATAATCAGTGCAAAGAAATAGATAACAATGAAAAAGCAGAAATACAAGAGAATGTTTCCAGAAGATCCAATTAATTAAAGGGAAGTTTAAGCCTAGATTGAGGATGCAGAATGACCAATAGAGATCCACAGTATCTGACCAAGAGAAAATGAAAAGAAAGTGGAAACTATATTGAAGACCTATACAGAAGAGATAAAAAGATTACAGACTTCTTTGATGAGGTATCCTATGACAAAGAATCTGTGTAGTTCTAGAAAGTAAAGTGAAGCTAGGAAGATACAGTAGTACCTCTTAAAACAATTTTAATTGGTTCTATTGGTCATTTTTTAAATAAAATTTTGTCTTACAAAATGCGGTTTCTCATGGATTAATCCATTCCGGAGGCTATGGGCCGTTTTGTTTTATGAAAATTTTGTCTAACGAAATGTGTTTTCCCATAGGAATGCACTGGGAATGAATTAATACATTCCGGAGCCTAAAATAAAAACAAAAATAACTACAATTTTTTTCCCCTGGGTGCATGCAGAACAGTTTTCCTTCTTGTGAAGCATTCAATAGGGAATTTTTTGCCATGTGAAGCTTGCCTATTTCCAAGAAAAAAATTCTTCCTACAAGTTTTTTGTCTTACGAGACATTTGTTTTAAAAGGTACTACTGTATATTTGTCTGTGTGGATCTCGAGAAACTAGAAGTTGTTCTGCAAGAAATGAGTGTACCTCTGTATAACCTGGTCTGTAAATTGTAATGCGGATAAGAAGCTACCAGAATGGTTTCTTATAGGCAAAGGTTTCATAAGGGTGCATTGTATCCTCTTATCTGTTTAATCTGTATGCAGAACATATATGGAAAGCCAGGCTAGATTTAGATGGAGTACAAATAAATGGATGACACATCAACAACTTGATGATCCATAGTGTCCCTTTCAGCTCTTCAGTTCCAAGATTACTATTAGATTAACTTAAAACATGCAAATGGCATCATCTTACTAGCAGAAAGCAGTGGTGATCTGAAAACATTTTTAGTGACAGTGAAAAAAAATGTGCCAAAGCAGAACTGCAGTTAAGCATTAAGAAGATAAAGATCATGACTGCAGAAGAGAAGACTCAACTTTAATGCTGGCTGAAGACATTGAAATAGTGAAAAATTTAGTGTACCTTAGTTCAATTATCAATCCAAATGGTGACTGCAGCCAAGAAATCAGAAGATGACTGAGACTAGGACAGGCACCAATGAAGGAATTAGAAAATGTGTAAGAATGTGTCACTGAGGACTGAAACCAAGATCATCCACACTCTTACATTTCTGATCACCAAATGGAAAGCTGGAGAGTAAAGAAAGAAAACAGGGGGAAACATGATTCATTTGAATTACGGTGCTGGAGGAAATATTTGCAGATACCCTGGACTGCTAGAAAGATGAAAAAATGGGTTCCAGAACAATTCAAGCCTGAATTGTCTTTGGATGAAAAAAATGTCCTATTTGGGGCACATCATGAGAAGGTGGGGTTCTCTGGAAAAGACAATAATGCTGGGAAAGGTGAAAGGCAGAAGGAAAAGAGAAAAATCAAATAAGAGATGAGTGATTCCCTAAAAGAAAGCAAGGACGAGATTACAAGAGCTGTGTGGGGCTGTTGAGGAGAGGACATTTTGGAGATTGCTCATTCATAGGGTTGCCACAATTCAGAAGTAACTTGACAGTACATAATCGCAACAAACTCTATAATAAATAGCTTTAGGGTTGGAACCCAGACAGATCTACTATTTATACATTGCAAAACAGAAATTGTATGGCTGTAGGTACCTGGAGTAGGAACTGGCAAGCCACTCCTGTATTCCTGCCAAGGAAACTCCATGGACATGGGGTCACAAAGAGTCCGGTCACAACTGTAACAAGGCAACACACACACACACAAAGCAGATTACATCCGTTTCAAATATGAATATTAGTCTTTCTGCCTGGGCTTTTTTCTCACTTTTCATCATAAAAAAATATAATTCCTTTTGGTATTTCAGGAAAATAAATCAAAGTTAGAACAATTGAATCAGAAAGGGTGCCATTATCTTATTTTTTTAATTTTAATTTTCTCCATGTATCATTGTTGGACTTAGAAATGCACACACACACACAAAATTCTAGGATACAAAAGGAAGATGAGGTTTTGGGGGAAGGAAGCACAATGTATTTCATTTTAAACACTGGCATCAGAAGTAATTGATAGTGCAGTTGTTTCTCCCTCTTTCTTATCTTTATTTCTGAGTAATAATGCTCTACATATTAGATATACTGTACAGTATATTCTAAAAAACATTATACTGTAGGATAAGTGTCAAGAGCTGGCTATTAGACATGGGCACAGAGCGGCGAAATTTTCGTTTCCGTTACCGTTTGTCGTTTCCGTTACATAACGAAACGACAAATGAAAATTGTGCTGAAAATGCAACGAAATGAACAGAACCATGGAAATTGTGGTCGTTACATTTCGTTTCCGTTAATGGCGACGAGCAATGAAATGAGCTGTTTTAAATGTTAAAAAACGCCCTGGACATCCATAAAAATGCAGCGATAATTATTTATATTGTCTGATAATACCTACCAGGGGGGTTGGGGTCCTTAAAACATTTATTTTTGTCTTCTCCCATCGCGATGTATTTTTCTTTTCCCTTTAAAATGGATGTCGCCACCAGCCACAAAATGGAGGCAAGCCATGTGATGGGATCATGTTCAACCAATAGCATGCCCAGGTTGCAGACTGGGCGGGCAGGTCTGGCAGCCACAGAGGGCATAAAAAGCTCTGGCAGCCCCCGTCCTCCTTGCAGTCTCTGGTGGGAGTTAGGGTGGGATTGCTGTCTCTGCTGCGACTCTAGCTTCAGTCCTGCAGCCTCCCTGTGTGCGTGCATGCTGCGTACCTCTCAGTGAGTACCCTCCCTTGCCCCAAAGTACAGTCACTCTGACGCTGTCTTGCACCCTGGGCAACGCCCACCGCTGCCTTTGCAGCCTCCCTGCATACCTAGTCTATACTGTATCTCTGCCAGCATCCATTTTTTTAGTGTTTTCCCTCTGGTCTGGGGCATTGGGGGATGCCTGCGCATGGAAATGCTTTAAAAATTGCGCAAAAAGCGGGTAGAAACGACAAATGAAAAAATGAAAAACGGTAATGAGATTTTTCAAAAAATTCACTACAAATGGAAACGAACTGAAACAGACCTCTCAACGACAAATGAAAAAACCTAAATGCCATTTTTCTGTTTCGTGCCCATCTCTACTGGCTATCAAAAGCGTCAATGAAATTTACTGGAAAATCAATTTCCTACACTGTGCATGTGTTCCAAACATTTTCAGGAGTTTCCCATTACACTTGACAATGACTAAGGAAAAGCTACTGGTAGCATAGTGCAAATATGATTATTAAAAACTGGACATATCAGTATCCAAACTCAGCTCAGGTCAACATTCCCTTGGTGCGCCCAGATCACACAATTGAATGGCTATTGTTCATTCCTGTAGGAGAAAGTAAATCAAACAGAGTCACACACAGAGGAAAATGTGTCTATTACCAGTCACAATGGGATCTGTTCCCACAGAAAGGACTCAAATATTACCAAACAACTTCTATAACTGCTGTGTTTCCTTCTTAAACCATAGGCTTTTACAAATGAAAGATGATGCATCGACCCCTATAAAGCTCTGTGACTGAGGAAGGGCAATTGTACAATAAAAAACCTTTCTTTAAAAAACTGACATAAAAGGTAGCAATAAAACATGGGAGGCTTACGACAGAAGACAAACATTTATGGACCGCCAGTGAAAGTCTGTATACAAAACAGTGCAATGGCACAATAAAAGTCTCATCTAGAAGCACCCTGAGTACAGTACTCTCATGCTCAGTGGGAAGGTCCCATGAGAAGTACAGTGTGTTTCTAGACATACAGAATGGCTGACATATGGAAAGCCACCCAACACCAAATGACTGTAACACATTATATGCATTTCTGCCTTTTGAGTGCAAATAATACTGAACTAATCGATTCTATCTGCCTCCAACATTGAGTGTGGAAATATCTTATTTACTCCCATAGAAAGCCAAGTCTGACGTATTTGACAAGCATTACAAAAATGCCTTATATTTATTTTGGAATAAAAAGCCAAATAGGAGATGTTGCACTCTGCTTTAAACTTAGTATAACAATTTCCAAAAAGCTTACCCACCATGGGATTTTCTTCTTAAACAGCTTTGCACTGTTACTGGCATATTCTTTCAGTACCTGAAGCAGGTAAAAATGTTACACATTTTGGTGGTGGTATCTTTATTTTGGTCATCACACAGTGCTTTTGCACATACAACCCATTGTATGTATTAATATGAATTGACTCTTAGATACCTTATAGACCCTCCATTTGTTCCTCCATAAGGATCAACCTGTATTCTGATCTTAGTGAAAATTTTACTGTTGTCCAGGTGACATTCTTCATATCTTGTTTTGTACCATTGTTGGAGTATTTTTGATTATGAATTCTTACACCTTTTGATCAGATACCCCATATAGTGAACAATGGACTAGGAGGCATGGAAACTCACTGGGGTTATGAAACTGGTAAAAACCCTCCTTAAATGTCTCACTTAGCTTGAAAGCCCTAGTACAGTAGTGTCTCTATAAATTGGACATGATGACACATAATGTAACACCTTCTGGTGGACCTTCAATCCAAGTTTACTTTGTAATTGGGTAGTTCAGTGTTATGGTATGATAAGGTCCATTGTATGAGTGCTCTAGCCAGGATTTGTTTGTTTGTTTGGTTGGTTGGTTGGTTGGTTGGTTGGTTGGTTAGTTTGTTGGTTGATATACCATCACCCAGCACAGATAAGAAAAAATTCAGTGTTGGAATGTAGTTGCACCAAAAGAAGAAAAGTGCCAGGTGGAAGAGGAAAAAAGAAGGGAGGGTGTGGAGAGGAATCTGAAGGCCACGAGCTACATTTAAATAAGCATGGTCATCAAGGGGAAGGAAGGAAGGAAGGAAGGATAGAGACGTGGCCTTTCTTGAAGTTTTCTGTATTTCTAAATTACTGCAGACATTTGGAAAAACGCATAGTATTTATAGAATAACATAAGTTTACTTTTTAATAAATTCCTTTGAGTTTAATGAGGCTTACACCCAGTGAGTGAGTATAGGATTATATCCTTAATTGCTTTCCCCCTCCCCCACTTCATTGCTCTGCCTCTACATTTCCTTCTGTTTAGATATAAGATGAACTCCATCCTTTCTGTCATCCTGATACTATACACCATAAACCTATTAATTTCAGAAATGGCAGAAATATGCATTTATGAGAATAAACCCATCCATTCTAAATATTGTCACAATTCCACTAAATGGTAAGGCCTTGAATTGGAATTTAAAATTACTGTTCCTCCCCTTATATACATAAAAAAACAATACTCCTCATCAGCAATGTTGTTAGTAGAACAAAGAATCTCTTTTCAGTGCCATGGTCAACTACACCAATGCTGAGCAACTAGAAACTAATTTTCAACAGCTGTCAGGGAAGAAAGGTCTGTGAGGGTTGAACTCCCCATTAAGTCTCATTTCTTTCCAGAATAATCCAACAAAGCTAACCATGCCAGGTCTGGTCCAGCACAGGTCCCAGAGCTCCCATGCCATTTCCTCGCAACTGTGCTCACTACCTGGAACAGCCTAATTGCACAAATGAAATCAGCACTCCCAAGGAATTTAAATCTCAGAGCTAAAACCAGCACCACACTAACAATTCCCTACCAGAATGAGAAGCCAGGGCGGATTTAGTATTAACTTGTCCAAATGCTGAATAAGCGACAAAGAGGGGAAAAGATTCTATATTTATTTAAAAGGGGGAAGGAGCCACATTTTAAAAAGGCATTTTTTAAAATCTAACTTTTACCCATAGGAGAGTCCAAACTGAGATATAGGGCAGATGGTCTGAAACTCACACAAAGTTGCATGCCTCCCAGGCAGCTTTCTCCCTTTCTCCCTCCCTTTTCCTTTCCAGAACTTTTGTCCTGCTACAAGCTCCTTCTATTATTCATTATTAGAACACAGGGAAAGAAGAAGAAGAAAACACAATGGAAAATAATTAGCCATTAGGCTTTCGTCTGGCTAACCTTGGCTAGTGCACCAAAAGATAACATGGGTGGTTCTTATCAGTTCCTAAGTTGGTACATCAACATCACCACTACTGCCAGTCCTAAGATCCAAGAAGAAATCAGTTAAGTTTCTGAATTTCTTCTAATTAACAAGTAAATTTTAATGGAAAATGTGGTGAGGGCAGTTTCCTAGATACAATAATTATAGCAAAGCAGATGCAGTGATCATTGGTAAATATGAAGTAAGCAACATTCCCAGTTTGCTCACTCTTCCTCTCTGCTTCCCTGCCCATCCTGGTTGTCAAAGGAATCTTGTCAAGCCTTTGCTTTGCCTTAAGGAGCAGACTGTGCACTGATCTTACTAAATATTTCCCCAATAGCCAAATGACATTTGTTTGTTTGTTTGTTTGTTTGTTTGTTTGTTTGTTTGTTTGTTT
>JAHTLZ010000114.1:11483229-11517120 GCA_023846285.1 Phrynocephalus versicolor | reverse complement strand
TTTGTTTGTTTGTTTGTTTGTTTGTTTGTTTGTTTGTTTGTTTGTTTGTTTGTTTTTATAGCAAAGTGGTCTGCTTATATACCGCCCCATACCACTACAAGTAGTCTCTGGGCAGTTTACAATTTTTTAATTACAGTGTGCAGGCTACACATTGCCCCCCAGCAAGCAGGGTACTCATTTTACCAACCTCGGAAGGATGGAAGGCTGGGTGAACCTTGAGCCTGCTACCAGGGATTGAACCCAGGTCGTGAGCACAGTTTTACGGCGCCTGCCTTCCCAGTGGAACTCCGGGCGGTTTACAAGGAAGAATTAATAGACATTCCTTTGCTCTTGAGTTGTACTAGTTATTTTTGCTCGTTCCTGCACCTCATTGTCCTCCCAAAAGCATGGTTTGGTTTTGTAGCCTCTTGCAATGAGTTGAGTGCCATGATACTTCCCAAAATCAGTGAGGTCTACAATGGGTGTCTCCCAGTCAAAGCTTTTTGTCATACTGATGCTATACAACCATACAGCATGGGAAACAAAGAGCTTCAGAGGAAATGTTGGGTGGCAGAAGAAAAGAGAGGCT
Source organism: Phrynocephalus versicolor (assembly GCA_023846285.1). Lineage (NCBI taxonomy): Eukaryota > Metazoa > Chordata > Lepidosauria > Squamata > Agamidae > Phrynocephalus > Phrynocephalus versicolor. The sequence continues at coordinate 11,516,552 of JAHTLZ010000114.1, read as the reverse complement.
AGAGGTATTACCAAGTATGCTCCGACAGCACATGTGTGGACTCAGATACGGAGAGACACCTGTAAGGAGTCTTTGAACCAAATCAATAGCATGCCTTGACAATATTGGGCTGAGTATATCGCGCACAGAGCTGTTCACCAGGGGAATTTTACTGAACTCACAAATATTAAAATATACACAGTGATTATATGGGAAATAGCAAATATTTAATAATAAACTATATACAGTAATATATTGGTTTACAAGCATAATTCATTCCAGAAACATGTTTGTAAACCAAAACACTGATATCAATGCAAATTTCCCCATAAGAAATAATGGAAACTCAGATGATTTGTTCTGGGGCCCCATAGACCACATACTGTACACACAAAATGCCAAAACTCACAAAAGAATTTGGCTAGAAGTCCACGTCCACACCACGTTTAGGTACCTAGTTGCAGAATCTGCTCTGTTTGGGACTAACAATGTGTGTTTGTAATGTGAGAATAATAAAGTGCAAATTGTAGCCCTATACACACATGACTAGCTGCCCAATGACTGGGAATGGTTTGAAAATATAAGAAAGAATGTTGAAAACCAAATTAAATTAAAAATATATAAAGAAAAATAAAATCCTAACCTGCACTCCCCTTTGAAAATATTCCTGGCTGGTGCAAGGGAGACCTCTATTCCTCTCTCCTCCCTCTGCTTTGGAGGCTGCCTGAGTTGGAATGTTCAAAACAATCACCCACAATCTGGCAGGGGGAGAGAGGGAGAGAGAGCCACCATTGGCTCACTTGTGATCATGTGACTGCCTCCAGTGCTTGTATATCAAGACATTGCTTGTTCAAAGAAATGTTTGCTTGTCTTGCAAAGCGCTCTTAAACCAAGTTACTCTTAAACCAAGGTACTACTGTAGCTAACACTGGGAAACATAGACTCAAAAATAAGCAAACATGCATGCCACACATAGGAAAGAATAGGTACCAGTAGATTGAGGAGCCATTGTCTGCAGAAAATACTCCCAGAAAATAGATTAGGCTGACAAATATTACCTCTTGTTAATCTTGTTAGACTGTCTTAGCGTTGGGGAGTGCTGGAACTCCAGCTGGAACAATGTAAGGGAATTACTGGATAAGGATCCCAAGAGAATGGAGGCTAACACAAGGTCCTCTTGGTGACTTGGTTCATTTTGAGACCAGAGGCTATTTCTCCATAGCCATTGTTTTTAATCTATACTTGGCCTTGGTCTGGCAGGCTTTCCAATCAAAAGAGTCTGTGGCTTGTTCATAAATGTTTTGGCAAAAGTGAGACCCTGTAGGAATGTTGCAGAAATCTGGCCAGTTTGGTAACCAAGGGAAGCTGGGGGGGGGGGTTTAAGCAAGGTCATCAAAGACTGGGAGTGGTATTTGGGCACAGAAATCAGAAAAAGAAACAAATGAGATAAGGAATGAAGAAAAAGAGTGGGTGGGTGGGATATGGAATTTCTATAAACTGCCCAAGAAAAGGAAAGGGGGAAAGAGAGGTCAATAATAAAATACATGCTGCCATGGACTCCTAGTACTGTCACAATTGCCCATCACTGAAATGTGGTGGTAAAAATGTCAAGTTGCACATAACTTGTGCAAGTAGCAAAAAAATAAACCTTCAGCAATTACTTCGTTGTGTAGTCCTTTAATGTCCTCCATACACATCCAAGAGATAAATGGCAGTTCTGGAAAGACTAGGTACACCTGATTACGCAGCGGATCATGTGTCTTCTCTAAAAAGTGTGAGCATAAATAAAACTGTGGCAGTGCGATGCATCAAGAGCATCTCAAATGCAATTTGCCACTCACTAGAACAAGCAAGGCTAATCTCCCACCTCTCGCTGAGAATGGAGAAATTAAAATACTTGTTCATTTCTCGGTGCTTCCTTCGGGCATCAGCAAGGAAATGATCACATGAGTTGTTCTTGTAGTTAAGTTCTAAATAGCAAGGCCTATCTTTTTCCACTTCTTAATTGAATGACACTTGTGAACATTCACTCCTGGGGAGATGCACAATTAATCCATGCTCAGTGAAACCACTTGATTCATGAAGGAAATGTGTAGGTGAGACATTGCTTTAGCGCACTGCTGAAATATCACATGAATGGAGAAAATACGCATCTGCCCTATATAGCTACTGCTCATTCATCCATAGGGAGGATTACATGAACTCTCCCTCCATGTTGGACTACCACTAACCATTTTCCATACTGATGGGGGGAAGTGGGGGGATTCTGGGAATTACATTCACCAAATACTAATGTTTTTGAGTTCTTGGTCCTTGTAAGATAGAAACCTAGGCAAACGGCTCATCTGAACTATAGACTGAACACACAGAACCAGTAGGTTGAGCCAACGTTTTACTCATTGATGTGCATGTCTATTATCTTAGTTGCAATGCCAGGAGGGATCCAGAGTAAACTATATAGTCAAGGTTTCGGTGTTGGGTTGTTCTTATTTTTAAATATTATAGGCATCTGCACATTAAGTGGAATATAGAGTTAACCATGGGTTTGTTGTCCAAGTCTTTTACATATGTTCTAGACCAGTGGTTCTCAACCTGTGGGTTCCCAGATATTCCTGGACTGCAACTCCCAGAAGCCTCGACCACTTGCTGTGCTGGAAGGGGTTTCTGGGAATTGCAGTTCAGAAACATCTGGGGACCCACAGGTTGAGAACCATTGTTCTAGACCAGTGGTGGCGAACCTTAGGCACTCCATATGTTTTGGACCACAACTCCCAGAATTCCAAGCCTAGATTGCCAGTGACAAAGGATTGTGGGAGTTGTGGTCCAAAACATCTGGAGTGCCTAAGGTTTGCCACCAGTTCTAGACCAAAGACTGGTGAAACTGATGTGCAAATTGTCCTGGTTCTTCCTAAGGTTGGGGACTACAGTCACAGGCCTTCATGCCAGGGCAGACTTAAATCATATCTGTGACTCAATTTGGACTCAACTCGGGTTCTTTTTCCAATGACTCGGATGTGAGTCTCCACTTGGAACCCACCCACCCTCTCTTTTTTCTGGGGGTTGGGTGGGAAATATGGACTCGGAGCTTGATACCAAAGACTCAGGCCCACAGACTTCCCAACATCCCTGGTTCTTCCTGTGTAATGCATGAATGTATCTTAGAGATGAGGGGTTTAAGGTAAACCCTTATGGACACAGGACAAGGTGATTTAGGCTACTCATCCAATGGACAAAATAGAAATTTGCACTTATGGCAGAAATGAGAGAAAACACACGAAACAGAACGTAGGTTTATGTTTACTGGTAAAACTTTAACAATGTACACTGACTTCATAAAAAGAATATATGTTTTGGTTCTTCTTCAGGCTTATTATAATTATTATAATGTTATTATAATAACATTAGGGACTATCTTATCCCCTTCTAATTTTTTTACTTCTTGTTTTCTGCTAGTAAGTGTGCCTAAAAGAAATACCAGTACTGGTGACTGTTATCCAAAGTATGTTCTCAGTAAAATGCCTGTATAATTTATAAATTACCTTTATTCAACAAATTCATGAAACAGTAAATCCATTAAGATCGCCTTTTATGTTTATGTGGCATTTAGACAGGGAGCTTTCATGTCCACACAGAAGGGTCAAAATATGAAAGAGCCTGTCTTTAATGCAACTCCTGTTCTTCTAGTGACTGGCAAAAGAAAGCCTCTCAATCATGAATGATTAGTGTTTAGGAAAGAGGAGGATATAGGTTTCGTGTCAGTTTCACTCTCCCTCCTTTCTATAACTGTGTGATCCCCTTTCACTCTTTGTGTGTCAAATTACCTGAGAATTTTTTCATTGAATAGTGTCATGAAGGCTGTCAACAGTCAATTAGAATGTCCAGGCTGGAGCAGGAATTGTATACAGTATCTGTAAAAGGACCTGGAGAATAGTGATGCTTTATTTACTCATTCATTGTAGGACTACTGTGTGCTGATGTCCTGGTGGTATCCAATGTGGACTTTGTGACTATGCCAGCGTGTCACTGGACTATATGAAAGTAAAGATATAAACTAATGTGTACATACGTACAGTGCATGACTGAGTTCCCCATGCACTGTCATGGCAAAATGTATGAAGAATGTATTCTCATATACCAGGATTCTATCTCATAATGTCCTTGGAAATGGGACTTTGTAACCTATGCAAGCAGAAAAGATAACATGTGCCACATTTCCAGGTCCAGACTAGCAGAAATGGTATCTTGTGAAAGCATTGCCGAACTTCTACCATGCCGGATCAGTTATATGTATTATTTTTGAGCCCTTTAATGGAATGCAAAAGAGTTCAGAAATGAGCCATAATATTGCTTGAGAAATTCCTATTTCAATTAATTTTGTTCTCAAAGCAGTGGAAGTAATAGCATGTTCAAACATGCTGTTTTAATACATAATTTTATACTGATGTGAAAAATAAAGCAACTGAATGTAATTTACTTAGGGATCAATTCCAGAAATGTGGCTGTGTTAGTCTCTTGTAGCCAAAAAAGAGAAAGATTTGCTCAATGAAGTGAAAGCTTTCATTAGAATCTCATGCTCTCTTATGAAAGTTCATATTATGGATTTAATAGTGGAGCTGCTTGTTATGAGAAATATGGCAGCTCCCTCCATAATACAGTAAATCCCATGTTGCATAACTTACACCAAGGAAACAGTCCAATATCATCAGCAGAGGGTGATTTTCTGTAATTAAAAATCCTTGCTAATATCCTATGGCTTTTCAAACTCCTGTGTAGTCTTCTTCGTTTTGTGGAAGCCATAGGAGCAGCAGGGCAGAATATTAAGGAAGGTTTTCTTTATCAAAAAAAAAAAAAATCTCCCTGCCGGTGACATCATCTGACAGCAGCAATTTTCTGTAATGAAATAATTTCTCAGAAAATTCAGACGAGCTGTGGAATATTGGTAAGCAGTTTTTAACTACAAAAATGACCTCCTAGTAGTGACATCATCACCTTCCACAGGTGTAGAACAACAGGATTTCAGCCGTGATGTTAATAACGTTAGCGGTTGGTACTGATTACACTGCTACCCTCAAAGTAGTATTTTTATTTTATTTATTTATTTTATTGTTATATTTATATCCCGCTTATCTCCAAGATAGGACTCTAAGTGGCGAACAAAAGCGTCCAAGCGCTAACAAACAGAAGACAGATACAACAAATCCAACAATAAGACTGATATAACAATTAAAAACTGGTGCAAGATATAAAATCCTAGTGCCTCCAAGTCCATCCCAGCACGTCAAAACCTAAATCCTAAAATTAAAATTAAAATTAGAGGCACCAGTGGTCAGCAATCGATAGAGATAATAGTAGTAGTAATAGCGATGGCGGGGGAAAAAAGGTTAAAATTCGCCAAAGGCCTCTCGAAATAAAAAGGTCTTTAAGGATTTTCGAAAGGCCTGCAGGGACTCTGCAGAGCGCACTTCGCTAGGGATAGAATTCCAAATGGACGGAGCTGCCACAGAGAAGGCCCGGTTTCGGGTGATCGTCTTCCGGGCCTCTCAAGGGGTGGCAACCCGAAGCGAGTGCGCTCGCACCTGCCAAACTGGACGGGCCGAGGTGGATCGCTGGACGATACGCTCTGTCAGGTAGTCCGGTCCCAAGCCATGGAGGGTTTTATAAACTAAAACCAAGACCTTGAATCTAATCCGGGCTGCAACGGGCAACCAGTGCAGGCGAGCCAGGACTGGGGTGATATGGTCATAGCGACACACACCAGCCACCAGCCTGGCCGTTGCGTTCTGTACCCGCTGCAGACGCCGGAGAAGAGTCAAGGGAAGCCCCATGTAGAGTGCGTTACAGTAGTCCAGCCTCGAGATCACCAGTGCTTGGACCACTGTTCTCAGAGAGTCAACATCCAGGTACGGGCGGATCTGGGCGATCTGACGAAGGTGGAAATAGGCGGTCCTGGTCACCGACGCCACCTGAGCCTCCATGGTCAGCGCCGGGTCCAGGACCACGCCCAGATTCCGCACCCTCTCCACAGGCTGGAGGGAACCCCCCCCCCAGCTGCGGAAGAGGGCCACCGTACCCAGATGGTGAACTCCCAAAGAACATGACCTCCGTCTTCTCGGGGTTGAGCTTAAGCCTGTTCGCCCCGGTCCAGGTCAGGACGGCGTCCAGGCACTCATCAAGGATCCTCACAGCCTCCACTGCAGAGGTGGGAAAGGAGAGATAGAGCTGTGTGTCATCAGCGTACTGATGACAGCAGACTCCAAATTTCCTAATGACCCCAGCCAGCGGCCTTACGTAGATGTTAAACAGCATAGGGGACAGCGACGACCCCTGTGGAACCCCACAAGGGAGTATCCAAGGAGCCGACAACTCCCCCCATGCAGAACGTACTGTGGACGGCCCTCCAGGAAGGATCGGAGCCAACTGCGAGCAGTGCCTCCGATTCCAACCTCGGAGAGCCGGTCCAGCAGGATACCGTGGTCGACAGTATCAAAGGCCGCTGACAAATCCAGGAGAACCAACAGGGTAGAGCAACCCCTGTCGGCCGCCCGGATTAGGTCATCTTGCAGTGCGACCAGGGCTGTTTCGGTCCCCCAACGAGGCCTGAACCCGGACTGGCAAGGATCGAGGCACTGCCGATCCTCCAGGTATGACTGCAACCGAACCGCCGCCACCCTCTCAATCACTTTACCCATAAACGGGACGTTAGTGATTGGACGATAGTTGGTTAAATCATCCGGGGGGAGGCCAGGTTTCTTGAGAATGGGCTTTACCACTGTCTCCTTCAGACGGGAGGGAAAAAACCCCTCGCTGAAGGAGGCGGTGGCAATGACCGAAGCCCATTCGGCCATCGTCCCGCTGGCAGCTTTAATTAGCCAGGCAGGGCAGGGATCGAAAGGAGTGGACGCCGGTCGGCAGTGAGCCATAGCCTTGGAGGCCTCGACAGCAGAAACAGGCCCAAGCGCATCCAACCGAGGCGACGAAGGCGGACCAGCAACTGGGGATGCCGGGGCAGTGCTACTGCAACCGGAGTCGAAGCCAGCCCGGATGGCCTCAATTTTAGTACAAAAAAAGGCTGCAAAGTTCTCGCTACTGAACTCAGTAGGAGGAGGCCTGGCCAGACTAGGATTGGTGAGGTCCCGAACCACCTGAAAGAGCTTGGCCTGGCGGTTCGAGGCCTCACCAATTCTCAGGGAGAAAAAAGATCTTTGAGCCTTCCTGATCGCGTTGGAATAGCGCCTAGTCTGGGAAACAACAGCAGCCTTACTAATAACCGTCCGGGTTCTTCTCCAGCTGCGCTCTAGTCTTCTCCTCACCTGCTTCATTGCTCGGAGCTCAGTCGTGAACCACAGCGAGGACCGAGCTCAGCACCGGAGAAGACGCTTAGGGGCGATCCGGTCAATGGTCTGGGCAGCTGTATCAAACCAATGGTTAGCCACAGCCTCGACCGGCACGCCAGTCAGTTCTCCAGGAAATGCCCCGAAGACCTCCTGGAACCGAGAAGGGTCCATGAGTCTTCGGGGACGGGCCAAAACAGGAGGCCGGTGGTCCCCGCGAGGAGGGGCCAGAATCGCCAAGGGGAAAGAAAGCAGGTGGTGGTCTGACCATGACACAGGAAGGGGAACAATGCCCCCAACCTCCAGACTCGATATCCCCGACATGGAGGAAAAAAACAGATCCAGGGTGTGGCCTGACCTGTGAGTGGGGCGTTCAACATGCTGGGACAGACCCATGGAAGCCATGGATTCCATGAACTCCAGAGCTGCCCCCAGAAAGCTCACCGCCAGCATGCACAATGAAGTCACCCGCAACCAAAAGGCGCGGGGACTTCAATAGAGCAGCCGCGATGAACTCAGGAGAGCTCTGGAAGGGATTGTGCTGGGTTGCCGGGAGCGCGGTAACCCAGCACAATGCCAAATCTGTCCCGCTGTCCCACTAGCAGGTGCAGGCACTCTAACCCCTGGCTAACCAATGTCGAGGCCCTGCAGACATAAAGAGAGTCCCGATGGACGATGGCGACCCCTCCTCCCTTCTGACCCTCCAACCTTCCCACACCCTGAACCAGATACCCGGACGGGCACAGAAAGGAGAGCAAAGCCCCCCCCTCTGCACCCACCCAGGTCTTGGTAATAAGAGCCAGGTCAGCCCGCCCATCTAGGATGGTATCATATATGATGGGGATTTTATTGTGGACTGACCTGGCGTTCAACAGAATGCAGGAAAGTTTGGAGGCGCTGCAGAAGTGACTCCCGGACACGTGGCAGCGAGCCGAGGGGTCAGAACGCAGGACAGGCACAAGATGCCTGACCCAGGTTCTTCTGATCTGACGAACCCCCCGGCTACAAGCGTACTGCCCACGGCCCGACACAGTTGGTATGTGAGTCCCTGCAAACATGGCGACAAAAAAAACCCTAAATAATATAAACAATCACAACAATAAATTACAAATAATACAATGAATCAATTAATAATAACTGTAAAACAAGCAATAAAATAATAATAATAACAGTAACAAAAGCAAATACATAACAAAATGGGCAAAGCGCCAGGAGAAGATGTGAGACATCTGGGAATGGGGGGAGGAGGAGGCCAGGTGAACAAGGCTCAGATGATTAGTACTGTATGTTATGTACAAAGCCCATGACATAATGCTTAAACTGTAGTACTACAGTCAAGCCTCTGATCACAACCTGAGTTGGATCTCAACAGATTCAGGTAGCCAGCTCAAGGTTCACTCAGACTTCTGTTCTTCTGAGGTCAGTAAAACAAGCACCCAACTCACTTGGGGCAGAGTATTGTTTGCATAACTATGCTATAAATCACCCAGAGAGTGCTTTGGCACTGGGGGAGGGGTTGTTTAGGTTGAAACAACAAAACAACAACATGATAGAGTCTAAACTGGGAGTAAGGTTTACCACATGTTACCACATGTTAAAGATGGGAGAAGATAGATATGTCATCGGGGGGAGCTTTTTTTAAAAAAAAAAGGCATCAGTTATATGTCATATAGTAGCTTTCTATAGACTGAACGGTCTCAGGATAAATGGTTTGATAAGAACCTGTTGGAAAAAAGGAAGGAGACTACAAGTAGTAGGGCCCCTTACTACTACTACTACAGTAGCAGGGAGGTGTTGTGTGTTTCAGTTGGATTAAAATCTAATTCAGAAATGGAGCATAGGGGAAAGAAGTGAGTAAGAAAAAAATACACGCAGTGTTCAAATGTATACTAAAAGGAATATAGTAGGAATTTACCTGAAAATCAATGGAAATCATTTATTTAATATTATTATTAAAGACCTCTGTGAGAGGATGAATAATGAGGCAATGAGATCTTATAGCTACAGCAGGGTGATCTAGATTAAACAAGACTGAGCAGAGATAATAATGCAAGAAATAAATCTACCAAAGTGGCAGATAAGATTTCAAGCAGACAAATGGATTTAAACACATCTTGGGAGGGAGCTATTTAATTTAATTCACCCATGTTGGGACTGAATTTATTAGTAAATATTTATGAAAACTAAGTTAAAGCTCAAGACCTACGGCACTTACACTATTGTACTGATGTACCTAAAAGTGGTTGCTCAGAACTGCAGCACTAGTTTTATGCATTCCTGTGGGAAATTTGTACAAAGGAAAATTTGCTTAACAGACTTTCATTTAGAATGAATTAATCCCTTTATATGAGGTACCACTGTACAGACCAATGTATGAGCACATCATAGCAGCCCTTCAGTGAAATTATCACCAGCAGCTTTTGGTTCAGTAGCCAGCATTTGGTACAAAGTAATTACACAAGAATTCAATTGCTTGGGGAATGCACGGACTATCAGTTGAGTTACACCCAGAATATTCCCAATATACACCTCTGCCATTCTATGTGCACTGCGTAAGTCATTGTAATGATGATAGCAGGACATTTACTTTAATAATTAATCACAATCATTATCATGTATTTATATGGTGCCATCAATGTGGGTAGCTCTGTAGAGAAGATTAAAATGGAAAGAGAAGACTCCACGCCACAATACAAAATGTTGAAACTGAAGCTGTCCTATTTGGGGCACATCATGAGAAGGCAGATTCTCTGGAAAAGACCATAATGCTGGGAAAGGTGAAAGGCAGCTGTGGAGGTCAGGACTTTTGGGGGTGCGACCGAGGTACCACACCCCGCTCAGTACTGCCTCACTCTAGCACAGGCCCCCTGTCGTCTCACAAGCCATTGACCTCTACCACTTTAGTCTCGGGTATTGCTGTCACCATTCAGGGTATCCCAGTTCAACTCCTGAGTTCCAGACCAGATATAACGTGGTAAAAATGAAATGTATGTTTATTGAATACAGAAAGATGTTGAAATCAGGTTCACTTGTATACAGTTACTTTAAAGTTACACAAAGCGGTTCCCTCAAATACTAATTCCCTCACTCAAACTTGACAGTTCCCTAACTGCCCTGTCTCTTCCCTATCTCTCAGGATGGATGTTCCCCTAACTGAATCTTTCTCCCTCAGGTGGAGCTATTTAAGCACTACGGCTCCGCCTCCACATTCCATATTTGGGCATAGGCATTAATGCTTTTCCCTCTCCTTTACAGTAACATACACAGAAAAAGGGTGAACGTGAACGCTACAGCAGCAGGAAAAGAGGAAGACCGAATATGAGATGGACATTTGAAGGACAAAAGACACTCTTTCAAATATGAGGATGTACACATATTAGACAAAGAAGATAGGTGGTTTGAGAGAGGAGTAAGGGAAGCCATTCATGTGAGCATTGAAACCCCCTCCCTCAACAGAGGTATCGGCCTCAGGCATAGTCTATCTGCTACTTACCAGGGTACCCAGACAAATCAAAAAGCCTTCACCACCAAGGCCATAGCTAACGACCCATTCTTGATAGGTTTCAGCACCTTAGGCCATTGTTCACCTTAAGGCTATGGATACTACTGTCTCCCTAATGAGCCTATTCAGGCCATTGTTCATCTTATGAGCCTAATTCAGACCAGGGTGACAAGAGGTCAAAGCTGACTGACTATAAGATGGAGGACTCGCACTAGCTGTATTCAGACTGATGAAGCTGTTTGGATGAGCAGCGAAACATTTCTATCTCTTAAAAAAGAAATCCAGTAGCCATGACTCAACTTCCAGATAAACTCACATGGATGACTGAGAATCTTCACAGACATATCGAGATGGACTGACTTCGTAAAAGGAACCCCAGGCTTGAGTCCGCGAGAGCTAAGCAGGGCTGTTGAGAACAGGCCATTATAAAGATTGCTCAGTCATAGGGTCACCATAGGTAAAAGCCAGTTTGGCAGCACTTAAGAACCACATCCCCGCAGAACTGTACACCATGAAACACAACACGCCAAATGAAATGGAAAGGGAGAGGAAGGTCTAAAAAAGAACAAGCACAATTCAACTCAAAGCAAAACAAAAATTGTTGTTGTTCAGTCGTTCAGTCGCGTCCGACTCTTCTTGACCCCATGGACCAGAGCTCGCCAGGCCTTCCTATCCTCCACTGCCTCCCGGAGTTTTGTCAAATCCATATTGGTTGCATCGATGGCACCGTCCAACCATCTCATCCTCTTTTCCTTTTGCCTTCGATCTTTCCCAGCATCAGGGGCTTTTCCAAGGAGTCCTCTCTTCTCATGAGGTGACCAAAGTACTGGAGCCTCAGCTTCAAAATCTGTCCTTCCAGATTTGTAATAATATGTAATAATAAAACAGAAAGAAGCATAAATGTCAGAAAACTTGTTTTGAAAAAGACATGCTAAGTAAAGGGGGCAGCATTGCATAAGGTGGTTGCAGCCATATGGAGTATTGAGGCAGAAAGGACAGAAATGAATTGAAGAGCAGGGGTTCTCAGATAAGTAAGAAGCAAGAAGTGGAAACCTAGAAGGGACAACTGGGCTTATAGCAGGAAACCAGGGTGAAAAGACAGAGAAGAGAAAGAAACCATGAAGGGTTTTGAAATTTCGAACAAGAAGCTGACACCAAGTCTTAGAACTGAGCAGAAGTCAGCAGTAAATAAACTTCAAAAAGGAAGTAACATAAGATGGATGGCAGTAATCCCTCACATACCACCCCGCCCCTGAAAAACCCTTCAAAAATAAAAACAAGAGTGCACGCATCTTCCGCGAGTAAGAGTTCAAAATTGAAGATAAGCGGGATATAAATGCAATAAATAAATAAATAAATAAATAAACAGCATAATCAACCCTGATAAAAGCATATATAAATATGAGGTTTGGGGAGAGGGGAAAGATGAAACAATTCACTTTTTTTATTTATTTATAATATTTTCCCCCTAACCTTCCTCCTTAAAAAGGATGATAAAGGATTCAAGCCAAAATATCAGACAAGCTATTTGTAATACAAGTTGGAATGCTAGAGAATCAAGATCTGAGTTCAAAATACAGAATAATGATATTGAAATCCATGTGATCTGATTTGTTCAAGGACCACGTTGTTACAATTACAATGAAAAGTTTCTTGCTTTTTCAGAGCAAAGTACATAACAATGCCCAATATATTTAAAGATCACATGGGAAGAATAGAGACCTCAACATTGTCTGGTTCAGCAGACTTTTTTTGTTGTTCAAAACTAATGAAGTGTTTATTAGGAACGCCAGGCCTACTTGAGCTGTTCATTTTGCCTCGTCAATTTTTTTATCTGGACTAAACAAAAATAAACTCAGAAATGCAAAAAACATAACTTATAAGAAAAACCCCAAATTGTCCAAACCTTGAAAGAAACAGTGAAATTTAAGACTGCATCGGTATATGCTACAGATATTTTGAAACAAATCTCATCCTCATCTGAGATGCTACACTTTTAAGCTGAAGTACTAGAACAGTGTGTAATGACCTGTAGTGTTGTTCAGTACAAAGGCAGTTTCAAGACATCTTCATTATCAAAAGACATGAGGAACTTTTTTTCCTGCTGTACTTACCTCATTTACCCTGGGTACCATGCAGCAGAGTGAGATCCCGCCGATAACCCCAGCTCCTGCCAACCTAGGTGTTTGAAAGCATGTAAATGCAAGTAGATCAATAGGTAACGCCGTAAAAAGCAGGAAGGTAAAACAGTGCTTCCTTGAAGCCATGCCGGTCACTGGCTCTTCAGCTTGAATACGGAGATGAGCACCGCCCCTAGAGTCAGGCACAAGTAGCACACATGTGCGGGGGGGGGGGGACTTTATTTTTACCTCATTTATTTCTGAGCTCCCGATGATGTTGTTTATATCCCGGTTTCCCCCTTCAATTTCTGTGACATTTAATAACTTTTTGGTGGTGGTGGGGACCCTGAGGACTTTTTTTTTTTCCTGTGATGCTATGTTTTGCTCCGTTCCTATCATGTGCATCCCTGGGGCAGAGGTTTTTTCCCACTTTTTATTCCACTTTTGAGTGTGACTTTGACTGTTATTCTGATATGTTTTCTGATGCACTCTGTGGGTTTGATATTTTTCCCCATTGCCTTTTCCAGGATCTTCTTTTGTGTCCAGTTTCAGATTCTCATTCCCTGAGCCCTTCCGCCGCCTCTTCTGCCTGAGAGATGTTTTCAGAGAGATGTTTTCAAAGTCGTTTACATGGGGGTGCGAAAGGAGTGTTCTATTGTTGGAGCTTCCCTTTTGATTGATCAGTCTAGCCCTACAATGGCTTCCTGGGAGGAGGGTTTGGTTTTGTTAAGGCTTAAAAACCATTTGGCACAAGAGGAGCAATACTTTTGGTACAATTGGCCTTGGAATCCTCTGAGAGAAACAGCAGCAGCTTCTGGGAGCAGTGAGTGGCCTTCTACCTACCAGTTTGGCGCTGTAGCGTTAATGTCAGGAATAACAAAGAGTGCTGCAACTCCTGGTTTGACAAACACAGCATAGAACAGCAAAAAACAATAATGGCTTCTCTCTGTGTCGCTCCCCGCCCCAAGTAGGAAATGCTCAGGTTGCAATTAAAAGGGGAGAAAGGCAATAAAAGGGAAAGGACGACATGCTTAACCATGAAAAGAAAGGCCTCTTCGATTAGGGCTGGGCTGGAAAGTGCCTTCTGAAAACTCAGAAGAGCCGCTGTCAATCAGTGTCAACAAAACTGGGCTAGCTGGACCAAGGATCTGACTCAATATGAAGAAGCTTCCTGTGTTCCCCCAGTGTCAGAGCTTGGCGGCAGGAAAACAGAGGATCAGCATCAGGCTACGGAGACCAAAATCAAAGCAGAAAGCGGGTTTTGTACGCTTTAGTCACTTGCCTTTTTTGTTCCCAACACTCCAAAAAAACACAGGCACGCACTACCGTTTTTTCTATGCAATTGGCAAAACCAAGGTGGATGTTAACCATCCCCAATTCCAGATCTCACCCTGTTCTGGAGTTGTGAAATTAATTTTGCAATACTGTTTTTGACAAGCCTGCCTCCCAATGCATCCACCTTAATAGCCAATTATGGTCCGGTGATAGAGGCTGATGTGAAACAAGCTCCGACTCTCCAATTTACAAAAATGCCCCTTGGTGGTGCATTTGCACATTGTTTAAATAATTTTTAAAAATCACCATGAATCCTTTTCTCCTGAATTATAAGCTCCAGGATGCTGCCACACTGGTAGCTATATTTTCAAAGTGGAATGTGACAAGTCTCTATCCCCTTATATATTGTCAATTAAAATAAACTTTCTTATTAATTTTATTTATTTATTTATAATTGGGGGGGGGGATTTTGTATTTTTTTCAGAGTTGCAAGCCAAGAGAAGGAAACCCATGTAGTGGTGTTATAATGGGCACTTCCCCACCACCACCACTGCTGTAATAAGTACATTAAAACATTCAAGGCAGCTTCCACAAAGAAAATGGAAATTCTAATAGAATTTAGGTTCATGTGTGTGGCTTTGGTGTTAAGTGACAGTGTTAAGTGACACACCAAGCATTTATTCAACCTTGCTTGCACCATGATACTGGTACTTCATGCTGATGCACAAGGCAGGGCTGCAATTAAGAGTAAAAGCAAGACCAACTTGTTTTGTGGGGGAGGAATTTTTGATTTTTGAGGAGGGGGTGTTCTGCTTTGATCTGCCTTGCTCCCATATACAAACTACTCACATGGACAGTAGTACCACATTGATGCATGCACGGGGTGTGCCAGTCATGTGATGATTTTTCCTTAAGGTTGTTTCTGCTGGTAACTCTCTACCCCTCTGTGCCTTAGTGTTGCTGCTCCTGTTTAGTCTTTGGGGGCATATATGCTGTTCATCCTAGCAGGAAATTACCTTCAAACTCACACAGTAAAATTGTTTGGTACAACCATGAAGATTTGAGAGTGACTGCTGGGTAAAACCAACAGGGCAAGAGGTGAACACTGGTTGTTGAGGGCAGACAAAAGGAGGGCCAGTCAGTGTTGAGCTGAAAACACCTTGTGGCACCCCGAAAACTATGTTTTAATGTAAGCTTTTGTGGACAACACCACTTCTCCAGACATAAGAGCTGAACTACATGGCAAATATTTATATATTTATTCATGGAACCAATGTCAATACAGGCTGTATTTTTAAGAAAGAGACGATCTTTTTTTTCTGGGCACAAGCTGTTCATACTGTGGCATTTCACAACTGGCAATTCCCCGGCTGATATGCAATTCCCCTCCCAAGAAGCATTGTTGGGTTCCTTCCTGAGAGAGGAACTGAATATCAGGAGCCCAGCAGACAGACTGAACTGTGGAGCAATCAGAAATGGCATGTCCTCAAAAGCAGTGACGCATAAAGAAGCTGGACAGAGTTGTCCTGCTCAGGAGGTGGCCAAGGATGGAGCAGAAAAGTCCTCACAGAAGTACGTAACTCCATGTGTATAGGCTCCCTTCTGCTATGAGCCTCCGCATCTATGGGGGGATATAGATAAGGTGCCACCAACGTCTGCCTCAAAAAGCTGTTTGCTGCAGTAGGGGTTGTTGGAAGCAATACATATCTAGTATTTTCTTGATACCTAGCATTCCATGTATGTGTTTGGTTTTGCGGCACTGGTTTGATAAACACCTCTCCTGCTTAATAAATAGCCTGGTGGGACATCATCTGACTTACGTTTCTTGGATTTTGTTTGGCTGCTCCTTTCCTACATTTTCCCTCCCTCTAGGTAACAAAAATGCATCAAAGCTGGATCCTCTGCATAAGTGCACAGAAACATGCTCTGTTTGGGAAACAATGATGCTCCTGAGCAGGCAAGCACAGAACAGTGCTGTGCTTTGCCAGGCTTGCAGGAAAATACCCACATTGGTAACCATTGCCTCTGGCTCTCCTCTGAACCCACCAACTGTGCCCTTTGTCGCCCCCCCCCCAAACTGGATTCCAACAGCAGTTCATTTCCACCATCTGCCAGTCCAGTGCCCCCCCATTACCCTACGTTCCCCCACCTCCAAAGAAAAGCCAAATACACCTGCCTCTGCAGAGGGGAAAACTCCACTCCCTCAGTGCCACATCAGTCTTCAATGAAAATGCAAATAAGGAGGCCTGTGCCTTCATTTGCATTCATAGTTGCTTCAAACGTGTCAATTTTCAATAAAAGGAGAATACAAAGGAAACAAGTGTACCTCTGATATCAGAGATGTCAGTAAGTATCTGTTTGTAGCTTAGATCTGGCAGTCGCCCAGGGTAAATCATGTTAAACTCCCGTAATGATTTTGGCTAGCAGATGATGTCACTTCTGCTCAATTATGCTGCAAATACTAAACAGTTCCTTTACTTCAGCCAATATTTTTGTTCTAATCATTTCTTCGTATTAATGCTCTTTCTGTTTTTCAGCTCCTTTTAATGATATGTTACAATGCTGAAGGAACTTATTATTTATTCGAATAAATGAGGATATTGGAAACTACATTACTCCATGGTTGCAATGTAATGTACTCCTTCACTAGGAATCTTCAAATGATTGCTGAAGGCCTAAGTTTTTAGACAGGCTTTTCTGGAAGTGACATCTTGATAGTGCAGTGATAGCTTCAGCACTTCATTTCATCCCACTGGTGTGTTTATATTGTCATTCTTTTTTATATTGTTGTTGTCTCTTATCGATTGCTATTGTTCACAGTTTGATTAGCAAGTAGTAATTTGGATTTTTATTTATTTTGC
Organism: Phrynocephalus versicolor; assembly: GCA_023846285.1. Taxonomy (NCBI): domain Eukaryota; kingdom Metazoa; phylum Chordata; class Lepidosauria; order Squamata; family Agamidae; genus Phrynocephalus; species Phrynocephalus versicolor. The sequence goes on along the minus strand of JAHTLZ010000114.1, from coordinate 11,499,484 downwards.
TAAAATCATTTGTGGGTTGTTGTTTGTTGCATGATTGTTTGTTATAAGTAACCTTGGGTGGCCTTGCAGCCAGATGGGCAGTACTGTATATAAATAAAGTCAATAACTAAAAGATATGTAACAAATAAATACATTGTAGCCTAGTGAGCAGTGACTTTGCCTATTTTTGCAGTATAACCTCAAGTTTTATAAAAGCAATGAAGAATCTTTTACTATTTTCAGGGCTAACCAACTTTAATTTGGCATAAGCTTTTGCAAATGGCAGTCCTACTGCCTCAGATGTACAGAGTGTATCAGTGGTCAGAAAGATACTTGGTGGGAGGGATGAAAACGCAAAAGATAGCGATATCTTAACTGCACTTCTCAACTGTACTTCTTTCATGCTCATTGCCTGAAATCCTGCTTGTGCAGCTACATTTTGTGTAAAGCTGACAAAGCAACAACTGTCCAGGAATAAAGCTTTTCCAATCCTCCCTAAAAGTCTCAAGGCTCCCATGGAATCCCTTTCAACGTGGGGAAGCCATAACGGACCTCAGGACAGGAGGGAGGGGGAGCCTTTTACTGCTGAATGCCATCTCTAGGGAGCTCTTTCAGGCTGTGGTAATTTGGGGACACTGAAAGCTGCCTCCATTCCCGCTCTTGTAGCCCCAACGACTTCCTCGAGACAAACGGAATTCAGTAAACATTCAGAGGGGGAAATGGAGAAAATTATAATGGCCGATGAAGCCACTGCCCTTACATGGAGGAGCTGCCCACACAGACGATCAGATACTGACAATGACACCCTAGCCTAGGTAGAAGACTTAATCTATGTATCACAATAGTCTTTGCCCATCATCATCATCAACAACAACAACAACACAAGCTGTCAAACCAATTCTGACATGGTTACCCTTTTCAGGGATTTCCAGGTAGGTAGAGAATGCTCAGAAGTGGGTTGCCAATTCCTTCTTATGGGGCTGCCCTGGGACTGTACAGTCTACTCAAGGCTACACAGCCTGACCCTATTCACAGGACACCCAGTGGGTTATCACACTCCCAGCCTCTGGCTCTGCATCAGATACCTTGTTGAGTTTTTATCAAATAAAAAACAAGAATAAATTAAATATTGTGAATAAAGTTGACTTACCTGTTCCTTACTAGAAGGCACCTATACGAGTGTTTGGGGTGTGGCAATACAGGTGAGGCAATCAAGCTGAGGTTCTGCGCTGCCTCAGGCAGCTGTAGGCAATTTAGCAGCCAAAGGTGTATTTAAGGAAAGGCTCTGGTATGACACTTTACTGAATCTGCTTTAGATTCATTCACACCAACTTGCTAGCTCTGCACGAGCTGTTTGCTAGTTGTGCGTTATTTTGCCTACTATTTATGCTGTATACTTATTTGTTAAAGTTGAGGGCTATACTTTACTAGTAGTATACATTTAAAGTTTAAGTTACAGTTCTGGTTTATTTTGTTGTGTTGTGAAGGGGGATTGCTGAGTATAAGCAGGTATAGAACTGTTTTAAGTTGTTTATATAGAGCTGAGTATCAAGCATTGTGAATTTCTGTTTAATGTATAAATTCTTTTTCTCAATCAATACAAATACTGTACTCTATTTTACTAGAGAATTGAGTGGGTTTATGTTATTTCATTATATTAGTTCTCTTTACATTGTTTATCTTTCTTTATGGGAGATGGCCATTCGCTGTAAGCTTTGTTATTAAGGATGGAGTTTTCTTAATTGTTAATTCACCAATCCAACATACCTTAGCCAATGAGCTATTCAGCCAGCTTTCCAACAACCAGATATTGATATTTGCTTCTATTTATTCTGTTGTACAGAGAGGTTCCCTTGCTTCGCCTATGTAAACTGAAGTAAGAGCGTTTACTGGCAAATAAAGGTATTAATCACCTTGGAGGATGGACAGTAGTGATGATGTGGATGACATTGTTGAGTTGGATAATACAGTTTCTTGACTTGACGGAGGACAGAGTTGACATGTAAAACTGTCCCAGAGTCTGGATCTTCTGTCTGTATTTCTCTTGGAAAGTCTATTTTTGTAACTATTGTAACTTCTGTAATTACTTTTATTGCCATGAGGATGTGCTCTAACTAAAAAAAATGAGTACATTATTCTAGCCCAGTGATGGCGAACCTATGGCACGGGTGCCAAAGGTGGCACTCAGAGCCCTTTCTGTGGGTACCCAACATCGCCCCTTCATAGCCACCTGTATACAGGTTAAATTACTGTATTGGCACTTTCCAAAAAAAATTAGTGGGGTTTGAATTGCAGTTTGGGCACTCAGTCTCTAAAAGGTTTGCCATCACTGTTCTAGCCTAACTTTGTGCTGTATTGTAACAGATGAAGTGGTACTGAGGTTTATGACCTGTTTTATATTACATGCTACTATCCCACCACTCAGATACTTTCAAAGTAACTAATTCAGTTACTTTTAGGAAAGAAGAAAAGTTAGTGCTATTAAAAAGGGACTTTGGGATATTTTGAACTACAGTACTCTTCAGGCTGCCTAGATGCACTAAACACATCCAATCTCACCTGATTTTGGAAGCTGAGCAGGGTCGGCCCTGGCTAGTACTTGGATGGGAGACCACCAGGGAATACCAGGTGCTGTAGGCACCTGGAGTAGGAACTGGCAAACCACTCCAGTGTTCCTGCCAAGATAACTCCATGGACATGGGGTCATGAAGAGTCGGTCATGACTGTACAACACACACATTACTCTCCAGGCATAATCTGGGCATTGAGGATTCAAAAGCAGCAAACTTCAGAACAGCTCTTCCTGTCTTCATGGTGTTCCCATCCCATGCTTTGGAGCTCCTGTGAAAAACAAGGAAACATGCCCTGATTTGATTTTTATACCGCACCACCTGGCCAATGGTCACTCTCGGCGGTTTACAAAAGTTAAGACATGGACAATACAATGAATAATAAAATTAAACAATATACAATGTAGAGATGGAAATAAAAACTAACCGATCAAACATAATTAAATCTGAAAGCAAAAATAATGAATCATATACATACAAAAACGAACAGAGCCAGATTAAAATATAAAACCAGATCAGCAAGATGGGCAAGATGACAAACAGTAGTCAGGGAAAGCATGTCTATACAGCCAGGTTTTAAGTGGGTTTTTTTTAAAAAAAAAAACTTGTAGCATGGGAGCCAAACCAATCTCAGGGGGCAGTTGGTTCCACATCCGAGGTGCGACCACTGAGAAAGCTCAGTTCCTAGTAGCGGTTTTCCAAGCTTCCTTTGGGAGTCAGCAGCACCTTCACGTGGCGTACCTGAGAGGAGCGAGCCTTACGGGCCATATTCTGTGGAAGAAACCATTCTGACAGATAATGAGACCCCAAACCGTTCAGGGGAAGGGTAGTGCCACTAACTGAGCCAAAATGGCTACCAACTCTACCCCTCTCATGAACCCTTGTGACTCCCAAGTAGCATTGTGACACCTAGAGTGGGGAGTCTAAAATATCAAAACGTCTGGTCACTAGTTCCAACTATGTGAAAAAAATACTACAGAATTTTGAAGTATGGTTGTTACTAATACCTTTTAAATATTAATCAGGCTCTAGTACTCACAATATCTTTCTTCATCGCAGTCTTCTCATTTTGCATCACTACAACCAAGCAAAGATGGTTGACAGTTGTAGTAAATGCAAAGTTACTTAATTTTATTTTTATTTTTATTTAGGTTGTCCTTAACATGACATACCAATGAGATAGTGACTATCATTTCATCCTTGCACAGTCTTCTTCCTTCTCTGGAAGGAGAAAACTGTCTTGAGGGATTGTAGAAGGCACCTCTAACTCAGTGTTTAACACAGGTTTTGCATCTTCAGGGTAAGATCCCAAGCTTATGCAGCTGAAAGGAGCTCAGTACGAAGGCTATAAGGAAAAAATAGAACCAAACTATACATTATACATAGCTAACTATTAGATGGTGAAATCTGATGTAGAGATATTATTTAGGGGAAGTTTTCTGACCAAGCGATCATGCAAATTAACCCCATTCACCTTCAGATTACCAATCAGAAATCAAAGCATGCTAGTTTACAGACCTGCTGTGACAATAAATGTTTTTATCATCTTTTAAGGAAATACTTCTTCCTATCACAGGCTTTCTGTAATGTACAGTTTGGCCCTTAGCTGAAACTCTATTTGCCCTACTATTGTATTGGGCTAAGTAAAAATTGATGGACAGTTTAAGGAACTTTGGAATGGATTAATTGATTTTCAATGCATTCCTATAGGTACATTGGGCCAGAAAAAGTAGACCTCGGTCTGTTCAAAGTTGGACAGCCCTGATCTACAGGATACTCTCTTATGGTAACTACCGTTCACAAAATGACACCACCCAAGGGAAAGTCCCAGAAGATGGCTCCTTTTTACATTAGTTAACCATTTCTCACCAAACACAAGGCAATTGTCGAGGCTGTATTCAGCAAGTGTGAATGATAGCCAGCACAAGAGGTGTGTAGACCATCTTGACTGCTGCCATTGGTGCTGTCAACATTCAAGTTGCCCTTTGCTATGCAAAGGTTGGCATACTTCTCCTGCTGGCAACACAGGCACAATTCTTGTGCAGCAATATCAGGCCACTTTGTTGCATTCTTAACTTGTAGCTACAGAAGCACAATATCTCACATTCATAAACCAGAAGGTTTTTAAAAGAACTGAATACCCTTTAAAAAAATAGAAGTTTATATACACACACACATTCCAACAGAAAGGTCCTCCACATAAAACTGTCCAGTGACAGAGGATCTTAGAAGATGAGCACATGATTAGTACTATGACTGCTGGGAGACGGCAGAAGCAAGTTGATCTGGAATGTGGCTCTATTCCCTCTGCCAAAATATTTTGAAATGATGTTTTGATGAAACAAAAGTATGAGTGCAATACATACAAAAGAGAAACATCCATGCTTTCTAACCCCTCAGGTAAACTAATGTTGCAATCTCTACTACGCAGAATGCAGACAAGAAAACTATCTTCCCATTTCTAAACCCTTTCGTTGGGACTGGCAACCTAAGGAAGAAAAGCTTTATCAGACTATGAACATGTTGTAGTCACATGTTCCAAAAATGTCCCTTCATCTTTTGGAATAAAAAAAGGGGGAGAGTTGGGGAGTAGTGGGAAAAAGTTACTGGAAATCAAGATCAAAATCATCCATACTATGTAAAAACAGTAAGGAAGAAAGACAGGAACAAAACTCAACTCCTATGAAGTGTGTTGGGGAAGAACCTTACAGACACCACAGGCAGCCAGAAAGTCAGAAAAGTGAGTGTTCTGTCAAGTCAATTCTGTGTTACCTGCCAGTAACCAACTCTCACTAGAGCAAAAATGGGTAAACTGAGGCTAGCCTACCATGCACATATAATGAGGATTACATGTGCATGCTAGATTAGAACTGACCAGAAAAGACAATGATGCTGCAAAAGGGGTGGGGCTGGTCAGTAGGAAGAGAGGAATATCTAATATGAGGCCAATACGTGGCAAAATGTTCCACTTTCTGGAGAACTATCACTCTGTTACTTTTGTTAAAGCAAATGTATTTTTGACACTTCAAACATTTCACTTCGTGGCCCACAAAGCTGCAGCAGTATATCTACTTAGAAATGCTCTTGCTGATAACCAGGCATGCTCAGTTTATAACAAGGTCACTATTTTATGCCTTTTTAAAAGCCTTTTTCTGAGGAGCAATATTTCAGCACCTGCAGCCTGGTTTCCTTCCAATTTTTAAGCGACTGAGGTCAACGACTCTCTTTCAAGATAAACAAAATTCATATTTTGTTTATCTTGAAACAAAAATATGAGGATATTTAAAGTCGCTTGTTTCCAGGGGCAGTTTTATTTTTTTTAAAATCTAATTCAAAAATCCTTTTTCTGGACTTTCCTGAATAACAAAAAAGGCAATCTACTATATCTGTGTGCAATTTGGTGATGATCCCAGGTTTCAAAATTATAATTGTTTTGTTCGGGCCGCCCCATTTTTAGAATTGTCTTGTAGAACGTTGATTTGCTGTGCTGCACACCAGCATTGCTGCACTCTCCTGCAGTGACAAAGGAAGAGACAAAATATGAGTGTTTAGTTCTGGAAGTAAATTTCAACAGCATATGGAGAATGGCAGGATGAATCACCAAAGGCCTCCTTCTCCAGTAGCATTAGCGCCTAGAGATGTGGGGATCAGTAACCCAGCAAATCTTAAGGCGGCAGAATTTGGAAGAGTTAGCTTTCTGGAAGACAACTTTCAAAGTCCCCCTGATGAAACTTTTAAACTTGATAATCCTCTGGGCTGCTTTGGCTTTGCCCTAAGTTCTGCCCCAAAAGCCACTCTCTCCCATCCTAGCCACTTTTGATAAGATGCCTTAGTTCCAGATCAGCATCTCTGCGACAAAAGGCTGCCACGCCTCTTCTTGCTGACGAGAGATTTCCGAGTCCGGATTCAGATGTCCAGTTGAGCCTGGCTGGCCTTGGCATAGCCAAGCGATGGGCGTCTTGTCAGTTCCACAACACGAGGGTGCCCAGCAGCCATGGCAGAAGAGAACCATCTGCCATAGGACGTGCTTTATTTACAGACCAATTACCGGCGTGGCTTCCTTAAACAGCCACATAAAACCTGCCATTCGGCTTCCTGCAAAACCGATCGCCTCTGTATGATATCAAGGAGGCGCCTTTCCCCGTCACCTCCCAACGCAAGGGCACACACGACGGAAACGGTGTTGATCCAAGGGGTGGGGGACACGGAGGGCAGGCCAGTCTCGAGACCGGGGCTCGCGGAGTTTGCCGAGAGCCACCGCGGAACGCCTTCGTGTGAATGCCAAAACAACCAGGAGAGGAGAATGGCAGAAGGGCCCTGGCCAGGGTGCGCGTGCCACCTCGAAAGCGCGGCTTGGATCCGGGCGGGCGGGCGGGGACCCTGGATGACACCCGCCTTCCTTGCATTGTGCAACCCACGCCTTCCCGGAGGTGGCGGTGCTGGTTGCAGGCAAGGGACGGGGAAGGCGGGGGGCGGGGTGCGCAGATGCGCGCGCGCCCGGAAGGTGCCGACGCGCGCAGGTGAAGAAGTCGAAGGGAACTGGCGTGGGCGACGCTTGTTCGGAAGTCGCACTTTCGGGAGACGCTCGCGGCTTCCTCCGTGCTGGAAAGCAGCGGAGCAGCCATTGTCGAGGAGGAGGAGGAGTGGGGGGGTGAGCGTGCCTGGGGGAAAAATGCTTTCTATGAAATTCTTGCGCTGCTTCCCAACAACACTCTCGCCAGGACCGGATAACGCCAGTGGCCACCACAGCTAGATAGATATATTCTCTCTCTTTATATATATATATATATATATGCACACACACATACAGTATGTTATACCTATGTAATGTTTGGAAGCCCCCAATCACGCGACTGGTGCTATCGGGTGCTATCGCCAGTGCTACTGCGATCACCCAAAACATTCCCTGAACCGTTTGTTCGAAGAAGACGGATCGACGGAGAGATCCGCCGTGAATTATTGGTAAATCCGTCCAGGTAAATGCGTGATGGCTGCCGCGGACTTGAGAGGCCATCGGCAGAGTCGAGGGGCTGAAGAAGCCGAGCTGAAGCCTGCCTTATTGGTCGCGGGGGCCATGGCGGGCACGCCGAGCGGGAACGGGGCTTGAAGGTGGGCTTTCCCCCTTCCTGGTCTCTCTCTCTCTCTCTTCTTCTTCTTCTTCTTCTTCCCGCCCCTCCGAGTTCGATCCTCACCAGAGCGAGTTGCGAAAAGGGAGGCTCTTCGCCGTTGCACCCGTGGGGTGTGTGTATGTGAGGGCAGCAGCGAACCCACACGCGTGTCACACACGCCGCCGCCGCCAGGAAGGAAAGCGCGGCGCTCGTTGGACTCCTTCCAGTTCCGCTGGCTTGTTTTGCTTGCTTGCTCCAGGTTTTACTTCTGGTTGCTGCTGCTGCCTGGGAAGGCTTTCGCTCCTCCCTTTTGAAATCCTATATTAGCTGCGGCCAAAGCAGGCGAAGAAACACAGCTCATTGTTGGCAACGGGCGGATGAGAAACTCACACGGGAGTGGAAGCCGCGGGCTCTGGGTCTGCCTGTACAGCAGCGGCAGCCGCCGCGGTTTTTATTATTGTTATTGCTCATCTTATTAATAATAGCCGCAAGCTACTCAACGCAAGCCCGGAGGAGGAGAAGGAGGATCACTTGCTCTATGCTGGGAGATCTTGACTGATTTTTCTTTTTTTAACCCCCACGTTTGGAGTGAGAGAAGAAAGAAAGAGAGGGCGTGAGGTGAGTGCCGGACGGAATAGGGGGGCGGAGGGGATTCGGCGGTCTTTGCGCTGCTTCCTGCAATCATATCAGTGAACATGCTTGAAAGGCGGAGGTGGGAATTAGGGGCTTCCAGCCGGACCCCTTTTAATCCACTTAACAGTTATATTCCAAACAATCCGTGGAGACTTTAATTCCCAAAGTTGTTGACAAGGAGAGCGAGAAGGTCGAGCAGTTCTGCTCCATCTGGGATTCTTACGTAAGGATCTTATCGGGTGCTGGGGTTTATTTAACTCTGAATTTTGAAAAATAATAATAATAATAAAGGTGGATCCTTTGCAAATCCTAAGCGGAGAGCAAGAAATTGGGCTCGAGAAAGAAAGCGGAGGGAGGCTTGCCGGGGGTGTGCACGGTCATTTAGTTACTAGGTGTGTGCATGAGTTGCGGGCTGGCGGTTTCCTGTGCTCTTGCACAGGCAGGCACGCACGAGCTGCCTGCTTTCCCACGGCAGGGACCCGATGCGATCGCCACCGCCCCCCACCCAACCCCCAGCCTGAATGAAATGTGAGCGAGGTTTTTTTGTGGGGCGCTAGGGCATTGCCTGGGGAGGGAGGTGTGTGAGAGGCGCTTCCCCCCCCCCAGAAACTCACGATGACTCCTCCGGCTTGCCTCTTCTTCGGCCGAGGAGAGGGCGTCTCGGTGGCTGAAGGGGCGGCAAAATATTGATGGATATCTATCTCTCTCTCTCCTTCTCCCGTCTCCCACCTCACCCACCCCACTTAACTTTGGAAGGGCTGGCCATGGCAGACCACATGATGGCCATGAACCACGGGCGCTTCCCGGACGGCACCAACGGGCTGCATCACCACCCGGCCCATCGGATGGGTATGGGGCAGTTCCCTCCCCACCACCACCAGCAGCCGCCGCCGCCGCCGCACGCCTTCAGTGCCTTGATGGGCGACCACCTCCATTACGGAGGCGGGAATATGAACGCGAACAGTGGGATCCGGCACGCCATGGGGGGCCCCGGGAACGTGAACGGGGGCCACCCCGCCGGCAGCTTGCCCCCGACAGCCCGGTTTACGAATTCCCAGTTCATGGCGGCTCCGACCGTGGCCACCCAAGGAGGGCCCCTGACGGCCAGTATGCAGCTGCAAAAGCTCAATAACCAGTACTTCAGCCACCATCCGTACCCTCACAGCCACTACATGCCGGACTTGCACCCTGCCGGCCACCAGCTCAACGGAGCCGCCCAGCATTTTAGGGACTGCAACCCCAAGCACAACGGCGGCAACAGCGGCGGCAACAACAACAGTGGCGGCGGCAGCAACAACGGCGGCGTGGCTTCCTCGGTGCCCCACGTCGTCCCTGCGGCAATGCTGCCTCCCAATGTCATAGACACGGACTTCATCGACGAGGAGGTCCTCATGTCCTTAGTCATCGAAATGGGCTTGGATCGCATCAAGGAGCTGCCCGAGCTCTGGTTGGGACAGAACGAGTTCGATTTCATGACGGACTTTGTTTGCAAACAGCAGTCCAGCAGAGTGACCTGCTGACTCCTCCCAAAGACACAGAGAACATCGCCACCAACACACACAAACACACATATACAAACAGGACTTTTTTATCTGTATGAATGGAAACATTCCCTCTCTAGACACAGTATTTCAAAGGCTGTTAGGGGCTCCAGTATCTCCGAAGCAGAGCAAACTAGAAGCTTATGTAGTTGTTTGTGGGGTTTTTATTTTTGTTCCCCTTACCTTTTTAAAAAAAAATTCTTGCCACGTGAATTCATACACACACACACACATGAAGCTCGGACACTCATTTCTGCCCTTCCTTGGACTAATTCTAAGCTTCGGACTTCAGAATTTTTCTGGATCAGTCACCCCACCCCAACCCCCAACAAACATTTTCTGTTTGCTTACTTTCTTCACTGGTTACACACCAAGGCTGCCAATTGTTACATACAACTAATGGCGAAATGCTTATATCTTGTGGATTTTCTGTAGGGTATCATTTCAGATGATTAGATCTGCATTCCAATTCTGAGTTAAAGGACAAACATGGGGTGGGGAAAAGATGTTGCATTATAGTTGGGTTGCATGAACTTCAGGGTAAAATTCCTGCACAAATACTGCCCTCTTGCTTTGTTTTTAACTATGCATTGCAGAGATGCTGTTTTTTTTAAGGTTGCTGAACTGGAAGTTGAACAAACATGGGCCAAATCTTCCCTGATCAGGAAAAAATAATAATAATAGTTACTTAAACTCTGCTCTGTTCCCCTTTTCTCCCTCTCAACTGTACAGACAATAATGTGGTGTAAATGGAATGGACTCTACTATTGGGAAGACATTTCACTGGTTCTTTATTTTAGTTCTGGTCCTGGCTTTGGTTTATTTTAATTTTGGCATTGTGCTGACATAATTTGTTCCATACAGGGAGAAACTACTGTGTTGAAAGCTTTTTAGGAAATCTGACAGTATTTTTGTACAAAAGTCTTTTCTTTTTTCCTTTTTTTCTTTTTTTTTTTTTGAGAATACACTTGTTAATTTATTCTATTTTATTTGCCAATGTCAATAAACTTAAGAAATGCTTTAATTTTTTCCCTAGTTATAAATTACCAGGTTTTTTTCTCTTACGTCACCCTCCTCCCCACATGAAGCATTTGATACATAAAGCCCATTTAACTTGTTGAGCTGTTGGGTTGTGTGATACATTATGAAGAAAAATTGATTTGACACTATTGTATGCTATATGTCATGATCAATGCAGAAGGTAAAAAGGATTTAAGCCTAATTATGACATCACAGTCTCATAAGTAACATTGTAACATGCCTGTGTGATTTTATCAAAAGTGAAAGAAATTGCCAAGAGGCAACAACTTTGTGATTTGCCAACTTTCTTGCTTTAAATGTAGTTGTCCAGAATTATGATGCATAAAGTATTTATTCTATTTATCTATTAAACTTTAATTTTATAAATACTTTCATTTATCTATCTATGATACTTGGTTCCTTATGTAAACTTATCTTCTGTCAGAGAGAAACAAGTCTGTGAAATACAGGACTACTGTAACTTCTGATCCATAATCAGTTTCTTATGTCAGGAATAATCATGATCTTAACAATTTTTAAAAACTTTACATTGGATTAAAATCCATGAAATATTATTTAGGGGAGGATGAGGCTAAAAAGCCTAACTCCGGTATTGGTAGAAAATATTTTATTTGGCATAGTTGAACAAGTTTTATTATAAGCTAGAATATAAGTACTGGCACTGAATATGAGTAACTTCCACATTTTGGCAAGAGGCAACAGAAAAATATTTTCATTATAATGGGAGCGTGTTTTATTTGATCTTGCTGACATTATGGAGAAAGTAGTCACTTAAATACTAACAAAACTAAATAATCAGGTATTCGGCCATACGTAGAATTGCATTTAACAAAGTTAAAGCAACCAAGCGGTTAATCTTGCTTCCCCCTTTGTGTTACATATATGTGGTAGACTGAAATAACTCCCTTTAAATAACTTGACAGCATATTTATTATGTTTCAGACTTACACTGGAGGAAGCATAATGAGAATACAAGAACTGTATGTGTCAACCTGATGATGGCATTCAAGGGGCATACTTGTTCTCTGCCCAATGCCATCAGTGGAGCAGATTGCTGTGAAGAAGGGAAAAGAGCATGGAAGATCAGTTGTACCTTGAGGACTGGATAGTTCTTCCATCTGAATCTTAGAAACATTCCATATAATTCCATAAACAAACCAAGAGGAACATGGGGGTGACAAAGGCAATCAAGAGCAAAGGCTTTGAACATAAGTAAGGCGGCAATATTTGGGCTGTAAAACCTCAACTTCAAACGGTTATTGCATAGGCTGGTAATATACTTACTGTTCCATTAGAAATTTTGCCAGGACTATGGAAAGTCATTCTTCAGATTGCATTCCTCCAAATACTGATTAGAGATTTTGGAAATTGTTGTCCAAAAACAACTTTTCCAAAATCTGATTTTAGTGTTATTGTTATTCATCTTTAGCATTCAGAGGGATAGAAATACAGGTGGATTGAAATCTTGCACCAATTTATTTTAAGACTGTTTCAGTTATCTGCATCTGGAGTTTAGACTTGCAGCGGTCAAGTTTTGACCTAGAAAGTCTACGCACCCAGTTGATGGCTAGCAGACTATAGTTCTGTAAAGAGATAATGGATTTATTATTGTTGTTGTTTGTTTCAGCACTGGTTAAAATGCATTTTTCAATGGGGTAGAATTTAAATATTCTGTGTACATGTCATACCATAATGGGCTTTTGTGGGAGGAGATGATGGACTATTTTTCTCAGAAGTAGTCTCAAGGTAACAGTGGAGGCCTTTACTCCTGCTGCAGTAAAGCCTGTCCTTTTAGATGTTCCATAAATAGGTCCCTTTGGCTCATCCCAGAAAAAGTTCCTGTTTACATACAGCAGAGCTGCCTAAGGAGCAGCAGTCTGAAACTGGTGATAACCAGCTCGGAGATGCACTGCTGTCAAGCAGAATTAAAAATAACCACCCAGGTTTGAGTTTTATTAAATTTAAACGGGGAGACATTTCACCCAACATGTGGCTTCATGCCCAATTTGGAGAAAGAGTGTAGCCTGGTTCTACCTCCTGGCAAAATCTTGGCTCTGGAAAGATATGTGCCTGTCTCATTCACATGTAGTACACTTGTGATGCAAGCCTGTTGGCTACCTATGCCGTTCTAGCCCCATTAAGTTCAGTGGAGCACTCTTCCAAATGAGTGTGCATAGAAGTGACACCTGGAAAGGTCTTACAATATTGAACAAATTGTAAGTTCTGATTTTTAAAAAGTATTTTATGTGGCCATCAAGTTGATTTCAAACTATGGCAGCCCTTTCCAGAATTGTTTAGGTAGAGAGTTCTCCCTATAGGCCAGTTTGAATTACATTGAGGGAAAGACAAGCTCCCTGTCTCTTCTGAAGCTGACTCCCATAAGTTTGGAACACAGTTGGGTGGGTCTATGGGGACCCTGAAAGGCAGCAGCAGTGCGAATTCATTACTGGAACTGAAGTGGAGGAAGCACAGTTAAAAGCCGGAAGACTCGTCTTTTTGTGGGAGGAGACCAAGCTGAAACAATGCCCCAAATGTTGTTTGTTCTCCCCGCCCTCCCCAGAAAAAAAATACTTCAAAACTTATTTACATTTGGGCGAAGAATGTAATTATCATATGTGGAGTGACCTACTTTACTGGCCAGGGACAGATTATTTTGCAAACTAGGCTGAGGTGGCGGTGGGTATTGTGTTCCTGTTTTAAGTTGCTTATAGCACAGGAAACTTGACCTCTGTACTTTGGCTCTTTTTCAAAAAGTTCTAATACCGTGAGCTCTACCCTTCTTTAAGCCACGGCCATAAATAGATACAGTGCTTTATTTGCAATGGAGATCAGCGATAAGCCTGCCCCTGCATGGAGACGCGGCACAAAAGACACTTGTTAGGAAAAGAGGTGCTGATTAATGAAGCAATGTCACTCTCTTGCGGCAGGAAGGGGGAGAAATGCCAGTGACACCTCCCGCCCTCTCGCTGAGGCTGCAAATGCCCTTAAGCCATGGTGGGGGACCTGGCAGGAATCTCTTTGCAAGGTGCTCAAAGGCAGTGTCGTTCGTGCTGTAGATCGTCAGAGTAACTTGTACAACTGCAAAAAGCCTGTGCTTGCCCATAAATTGATGTCAACAGTAAAGGCCAGCTCCTTACCAGCACAATATTAATCCCCTCAAATGTTACGGCTGGGCGCCGTTTGTTTGTTTTTGAAATGTAAACAGACAGCTTCCTTAGCTGTTGGTGCCACCTTGTGGAATGGAGATCTACGAGGCAAAAGGTCTCACCAGTCACCATGCATGAGCTTGGGCTGGTGGAAAAAATGCACAGAGAGGCGAAGCAAATATATAATCCAGCATTCAAGGACAGGACGGAAATTATATTTGCGCCTAATATAACAGTTAATTCATTATTTACAGGCAGTCCTCACTACATTTTTTAAATAGCGTGCTTAATGCTTAGTTCAAATAGATTCCACTAATTCTTACTCTAAGACAGAGTTTGCAAAGTTGCATCTTTTGCGAGTCTCAGAATTAGACATCAGGCTGGCAAGCCAGGATGGCTGTTGGCCAATGTGACTAGTATAGGGTGGAGAATAAGAGTCCAGAAATGAAGTTTCCCAAGCACTGCTCTTGTCATGGGCAGAATTCCAGCTTTCAAAGCTTCTGAAAGCATTTCCACTGAAAAATAGCAATAATAGATTACAGTATGTCAGTTTTATATGCATTCCAATATGTTAGAGCTTCTCCTAATCCTCCACAATCAATTAGGTGTTTCCTCTTTCAGCATATATCACCTTTATTGCAAAATTACATTTCTTATTTGTCCAGCTCTGATAGAAAATTCCAAACAGAACACAGCTGAGACAATGCATAATTATTAGCAAAACATTTTTTCTTAATAAAACACTTCTTTCTATTCTTGAAAAGAATTTAACAAATTTTCCTCTCCTAAGTAAATTAATGCTGAGGGTCTTGAATTTGATTAAGTCTCTATGCACATTCAAATGCACCTTAAGCCATTAAGAGCAACTATTTTCATGTCATAAAATTTCACATTCTCTGAAATACATTTCATGTACTTTTTAAATGTCTTTTGTAAGTCTAGCTGGGTTATAAGCAACACTGCCCTAAGCTGTGTATGTGTGTGTACCCACATGTACCCACACAAACCCACATGCAGGCCCATCAGGGCTGTGCACTGGCAGCCAGAGATAATGCCTCTTTAATTCTGGTGTGTACTGAACTTTAACCCTGCCCACATGCATGAGGTGAGGCTCCTGCACAGTGGGGTCGATAATTAGAAGGAACGTTGCTTATAAACATTCACCAGAGAAAGAGAGACGGGGTGAAATTGAACTATACCTTTTAGGTGTTAACCACAACAGAACCCTCTAAAAATGATCCTATTTGGGGGGATGAGCTGGAGGAAGAGTGTTGCAGTGAAATGAAGGCAAAGAAGGGTTATGGTTAAGAAGAGAGTAGTCTATGGTTCCAGGCCTCTCTTTCATCAGAAGCTCTATCAGATAGACTGGTCTTGCCGGAATGGTAGAGCAGTTGTGGGACTTACCTGTTTTAACAGGCTGGAGAAGGTTGAGTTCCTATGATTTAAGCATGTGCTGCTTCAGTTGCTGCATTTCCCCTGTGTAACAGATTGTCTACCCTGAGTAGGAGCATATGGTGTTGAGATTCCAAAGGTAATCAGGATGCTACTAGTGCCATCTGCCTTATGGATGGCAAGCACCTTACTTGGATGATACACAAGGTCTTAGACTTGTTGACATTATGATCCTGCCATCTAAGTCAACAAACCCCTCTTGGGAACAGCACAGGATTTTGACCTGTGCAAACCAAATATTTGATCCTATTTATATAAAAGGTCACCGACTTGATCTGGTGTTGCATTTAGCATTGTAGCACAGGCCCAGTTAGGAGAAGATTCAGATTGCTCCTTTCTCATGGTCAGGCTGTAGTCTGATGAGATTAGAGAATTTCCCAGAACCTGAGTGTTTTTGACAAAGTCTTAACAACCACCACCAAGCAGGGTAATCATTAACTGTGAAAGCTAACCTGGAGGTGTGAAGAGGAAGGAGAGATCATGTGTGCTGAGGCTGCTTGATGGACTGGCTCTGTTCCATCAGAGAGAGGAAGAACAAGATTCTACAGCTCAAACTGAAAATCTGTTTCTGTGTCTGTTGCAGAATTCCTCATGTTTACCCAAACACTGAAGCATAGGGATCCCTTATGCCTTAACCCAGTCAAACTAGATGTTAACAGAAATGTCCAGTCTCAGTAATTAGCCTTTCAGGCAAAAATCAAAGAAAAACAAAACAAAAGACACAAACATGTGGCACCTTAAAGACTAACTTTCATATTTTCATGTAACATTTCGTGGACTACACG
>JAHTLZ010000114.1:11398522-11449164 GCA_023846285.1 Phrynocephalus versicolor | reverse complement strand
AATAATAATAATAATAATAATAATAATAATAATAATAATAATAATAAATAACAACAACAACTTTATTTTTTATCCTGTCTTTCTCCCCAAAGGAACCCAAGGCGGCTTACAACAAATTCAAAAAAGTACAATAAAAGCAATACAATGTAAAAACAACACAATACCAATAAAATACTATAAAAATACTATACAATATAATACAATAGAAAACAAGATTAAAAACAATAGCTGCAGCAGAGTTTAAAAAGCTCCCCAGCCAATAAGACTAAAAAACTAAGATGTATTTGTCAGGGGAAGACCATCTGTTAACGTCATATTTTTTGTTAACTTCCAGCTTTTAACATTCCTGCTCTAAATTGGATGTTTCCCTTTACTCCACAGATGACAAAAAAGATGAAAAAGTTGGAAAAGGACACAGCTACTTGGAAAGCCAGGTTTGAGAACTGCAATAAAGCTTTGCTGGATATGATTGAAGAGGTGAGAAGTCTGTCCCTTAAAAATTATAATTAATGGAGAGAATCAGTCTCATGACCAGTAAACTGTTGCACAGTTTTGCCTGCACAAAGGGAATGTCACTGGCAGTAGCAGATTGCCCCGTTGTGTGAGCCCCAGTTCTACCCAAAATTTGTCGGAGCTCTTTACTCAGTGGTAATCTGCAATGTTAAGGAAATTAATTCTTGTTGTATGCCTGTGAAGATTCTCAGTCAACCAAGTGAGTTTATCTGGAAGTTGAGTCATGCAAACTGAACTTCTTTTCTTGAGAAATTAAAACATTTCACTGCTCATCCAAACAGCTTTGTCGGTGACTGACGAAGCTGTTCGGATCAGCAGTGAAGCATTTCAATCTCCAGTTGCCATGACTCAACTTCCAGATATTCTTGTTGTAGATGTATAGATCAACAAGATATTGTTCTATAAATGTAATTTTAAATGTATTTAATAGTGGATCTCTTCCAAGATTATCCTCAGAGCTTTGAAAAATTCATTTTCTGCATTACAGTTCTTCAGCTCCCTCAGGTAACATGGCCCTCCCCTGGCTTCTGATACTTGTAGTCCAAAAAAGGGGGAGTGGGGTAATCCAAGCTCTGATAAGAACATTCTACAGGAGTACTTTCCAGCCTTGGGCAACCCAGGTGTTCTTGGACTACAATTCCCAGAAACTACCAGCATAGTTAATGGTGAAGGCTACTGGGAATTGCAAAAACACCTGGGTTACTCAAGGTTGGGAAGTAATGCACTAGAGTGGTAGTAGACTACAGAAGGTCATAATCTCTTCTCCCTCCCCATGGTGATCCGTCAAAATACAACCAGCAGTTTGTTTAATCCTGCCAAAGAGAAATAACTGAGGTTCAAGGGGAGTAGAATCTCCTAATTCCAATTAGAAAGAGACACCTTCTGTGAGGAGATCTCTTTCAACAGCTGAAGGAAAATTCTAGATCAGCAGGGGAAATTTTGTAATCTGTAGTTCGCACCAACTGGAAGATTTTTTATTCAGAGATTTCAGTCCCCAAATTATAGGAAAGGGCAGAGGGAATAGAGAACTGGGACTCTAGGGGCCAAGATTCTCCAACTAATTCTTATCACCCTAAGGTCCAAATGTCCCAAAAAGCAATATTAAAAAAAACAACTGATATTCCTTCCAGTTCCTGGTAAGTGGGACAGCAGCAATGAGAACAATGACAATGAGTTAAGAACAGGCCGATTCTCTATGGCTGTCCATTCTATGCCATATTCAGCCCCACAGAATATTCCCTGTTCAAGTTAGGCATGGCTGTTAAATTTTTTTAAATCTCAGGAAATTCATAACCTTACTTGCAGTCCTTGTAAATGAACGTCACTGGCCTCACATACTGTGCAAATGAAAAGCCCGCTGTGTGCTATGTTTTGTCAAATCCTCAATTCCACCTACACCCTCTTGTCTTGTGCCAGTGTTAACTTCTGCAAAATGTGTCCAGTACCGTAGGTTTATGTAGGTGGAAATAAAAGACCTCAGGCCACTGCAAATCCAGGTAATTGTAACATTTTACCATGCTTGGAGAAGCAGCCAACCCAACAGTATGACCTCGAGGTCATTTTTTTCAAGCACTGTTTTAAAGAAAGGGAGGGAAGTCCTTTTGGATTGTTTTGTGCCATTTATCGGCTGGGCCAACCTTCAAAATGCTTTGCTTTCTCTTCCTTTATCACAGAAAGCCATGAGGGCCAAGGAATATGAGTGCTTTGTAGTGAAAATTCAAAGGTTAGAGAATCTTTGCAGAGCTCTGCAAGATGAAAGGAATGTACTGTACAAAAAAATAAAAGAGGCACAGGTTGCTGAAGACAAAATGGAGGAGGAGGAGGAGGAGGAAGACAACGACAAAACGGAAGAACATACTGAACAGGAAGAAAGCTTGGATAAGGAGGCCAGTGCAAGTTGCTCTGTTACAAACCAGGCTGCTGAGGAGGTGTCTGCCACGTGTGAGACCATCCTGAAGGATCTGGCTGCGGCTTTCATGGTGACCCATCATGTGGAAACGCCCATGGAAACCACCAACAACAATACAACGGGAGAACCACACGGCCTACAAGCGTGCAACCCAATTGTCTCTGCAGAGGCCATACTACCCTCACCCAGTCATCCAGAGGTGGAAGACTCTCCTATACAACAGGCAACACCCATGCCCAAACCAGAGGAACAGGACAGGGGAAGAGAAAGGAAACACACCCAAGAACCTACAGGACCGCAATTGCTAGAGGATGACGTAGAGCAAGTCGATTAGTGCAAGTTGTTGACGAATGGTATAGTTGTTTCCAAAATGCTCTTCTTTCTCTCTCCCCCACCCCCCGACTTCACTTTTTTTTTCCAGAAAAAGGAACTGGGTGGCTTGAGAAATACTCACCAATTTGCTTCTCAGTATCTTGAAACGTGTCTTACTTCTAGATTCTGTGACTTCTGTTTTTCCTGCTTCATGACAAGAGCTTTTGTAAAATGTAACAGAAAGCAGGGTTGGCCCTCATCAGCAAATTTCAAAGATTCATAGGTCTCCTGCCTTAAGTCAAATTAATCTGGAAGGCTCTCATAGTGATTCTTTTAAAAAGACTCCAACATAAGCTTTTTTAAAAATCACATTCAACAAAATGGCATTGCAAATAGAGGGCCATTATCCACTGAGAATAGGGCAAAAGAGACTGGAAAGATAACCGAGTGAGGGGGCTCAAATCTATATAAAAGTTGGGCTATTTTTCAGGCAATGTGGAAAAACCACACGGTCCAATCTGTATCTGAGCTTCAAGGTACTTTACCTTAGATTAACCTGCCTGTCAGGCAGTATTACATATTGCTCTGAGACACAGATCTTTCTTTTCAACCCCTTTATCTCTCATTACAATCAGTAGCCTTTCTCTCACAATGAAGAATATTTGTGAAGTTTAATGTTTTATTGGCCAATCTTTTGTTGTCACAGAAGAATATGAAATTTCTAAGTTCTGGTTAGCAAGCAAATTAAAACTTTAGCTAACTTTCTGAGAGAAGAGTTGATTTAGTCCAGGGGTGTCAAACCTTTGGCCATCCAGTTGTTTTGGACTGCAACTCCCAGAATTCTGAGATTGTGTTGCCAATAGACTGTGGAACTGCGGTCCAAAACATCTGGAGGGTTGAAGATTCCCCACCCCTGATTTAGTAGGAGCCTCATGACATCGTGGCTATACTGCAGTATTGCAATAAAAACTCTGCTCACAACCATGGTTCAGTCCCAGCTAGCTAGATCAAGGTTTACTCAGCCTTCAGGGCTTCTAAAGTTGGTAAATTTTACCCCCAGCTCACTGGGGGAGGGGACAATGTATAGTCTGTATATTTAAACTGTAAGCTGCCCAGAAAGTAAGCACCATGGGGCACCAGGGTGGTATATAGGCAGTACAATTTGCTCTTCTTTATGGCAGACTCTGCAACTAGCTAATTATACAGATGTGAATTCTGACTGAGGACAAGGGAAATACTTCTAAAAGTACAGTAATACCTCGGATAACGAATGCCCCTGATAACAAATTTTTTGGATAACGAATCGCAATTTCCAGGTATAGGGCTGCCTCGGATAACGAATTTTCCCTATGGGCTGCCTCGGATAATGAATCTCAATTTCTAGGTATAGGTCTGCCTCGGATAACAAATTTTCTCTATGGGCTGCCGCGGATAACTAATTTTCCTATGGGCTGCCTCAGATAACGAATTTCCAGCATGCATCAGTAAAAAAGTTACCCTGGGCTGCATCATATCTGTGCCTTTAAAGCGCCCTTTATAAAGAGTTTTGAGCAAAAAAAACAGGTGTCTGTGTCATTTTTCCTAGGCTCTGGAACGAATTAATTGGTTTCCCATTCATTTCTATGGGAAACCGCATTTCGAATAACAATTTTTTTTGGATAACAAATTAAATTCATTATCTGAGGTACCACTGTAATTGTGGAGTTAAGTCATGTCAAACAGAAGCCTATTCACTGCACATTTGGCATTTCTAGTAAGAGACTGTTCACATGACAAACATTGTGGCTGGTGTTTATCCTGTAGGCTTTTTCCAGTTGCGTATCTGAAACTTTTCTTGACTTTCTAAATCAAATCCTCACTGCTATGTCAGCCGTACACACGCAAGGAGCTTCTGAGGCAAGATCACTTTCAAAGAAGTGATCCTTTGCCAGATTTCTGAGGTGCAATTGACCCGAGAATGCTGGTTCACAAGCTCCTCTCCACTATGTCTGTTCTTAAAACTGGATCATGAGCAACGTGTACCACCATCCAAAGTGAATATAATCAGATTCCTCAAGACCGAGGGCTTAAAATAAAAGGCAGGAATTAGGAACCTTCCTTATGACTGCAATACTGTCCCTTTTTGCTTTGTAGTATTGTTGATATATATATATATATATATATTTGAAGATTGGTTGCCATTATTGTGGTGTCGTATCAGCCTTAGTGCAAAATGGCACATCTAAGCTAATATAGCCTATCTTCATATTCTAAGTGTTGTATTTCTCTAGAAGTAGTTCTTTTAAAAGTATTCACCTGTGTGCTTTGTTTTGACTATTTCACCATGGAGAAGTACACTGCTATTATTTAAACATTTGTGGTCACAATCCAGCATATCCAATTCCACTGACTAAAATTCTATTGCTGCAAATTGTGCCATATAGGGCCAATGATATTATCGACGGCAACAATTTTTCAGAAAGGAAACCTTTCCAATTTCTCCCTTGAAGATCCTTTTCATTGCCAGGAAGCCTCTGGGAGCTTCAGGACAGAAAGGGACACTTTAATTATCAAAAATCAGTATTGCCAAAACTTTAAGAGGTAGTGATTTTTTTTTATTTTTTTATTTTTTTATTTTTTATTTTTGGCAATTAAAGAACTCCCCATCCTGCAATCCCAACCACTGTGGTTTCTTGATAATAAAAGAGATTCCATAGGAGCCTCAGGACCTTCCAGGAAAAATCAGATAAGTTTTTCTTTTTCTTTCTTTCTGTCTTCTTATTCATCATCATCATCATGACCACCATCTCTGCTAATGACATTATCAGCTTTACCTGGTGTATCTTCTACAACAGGATTTAAGGCACTGTATGAAAGGTATTACTGGATACTGTAACCCTTAATATATTAATTTTAAGTTACTCTTCTTTTAGAATGGAAGGAGTTCCAGTTGTAAAATTCCACCCTAAATTTGACATTGTTTTTGCTTAGCTTACTACCTTTTAAATACAGTATTAATAATTTTATTTACCTACTAATTTGTTTTCCTGTTTATTCACTTTTATCAGGTAAGCTATTCTGAGAAAAGACTGATATCTTTAGAGCTTTTAATTGGGACCCTGAACATAAATTTGCTTTATGCCTAACAACAATCAGATTTTGTAAAGCTGCTTAGAATGGTGAAGACATACATTACCTCTGCCATAAGAGCAACAAAGCTTTTCAGTAGATCCGTACTATTTTTTCTGTATCCTAGATGCAGACTAAAGATACGGTAATATCTTGCCTGTGGTCATCTAGTTTACTGATAGCTGAAAACAGATTTGAAACGGCAACAGCTTTTATGGACTTTTGCCTCTTTGAGAATACTAAATTTCCGTGGTTATTTCAATGTTCACTGTTGCTGCCCAGATTTGCACTCCTTTAAAGTTTACTGGAAATCAGTCCTGAGAGCTGAACCAGTTTGAGGACATGTCTGCTCCACAAGTAACACCTGGTATAGACATGTCCTTAGCATTAAGCAATAGGTAGTTCATCTCGAAAGAAGTTATGTCCAAATGACTGATACATGTCAGAGATACTTCTGGGTGTGAGAAGGGGGGTGTGTGTCTTGAAAAACAGTTCACAGATGCTAGATAGATAGAAGGACAATGGTAGAAAGGAAACCAGCTACCTTGAGGTTGGATAACATGCACATGGATCCTGCTCTTCTTGTTTCCTGGCTATCTCCAACAACAACAATGCCCAGGCAAAGTTCACATGACAAGCCAAGTGAATGATTAATGGTCTGCAAGTTTCTGCCTGAGGTCTGTGATTCAGCAGACACACCTGAGAAGCAGCAATGAACATTAGGCAGCAATAGCAGATATGTGGCGATGTACATGCATGCACACATACAGTGGCTCTGAAAACTGGGCATAGGTCCAAAATACGAGCTAGATCCTTCTGGCTGCCTTGGAAAAGGAATGAGTTTCAGCTGAAATGGTATTTAAAGTTTCTTATGCCCCTTGTGCATCTTCCATACAGCTTCTCAGAGATGCCAGGAAGTACATACCCATACCACAATTCTGGTGTTTTATCGCTTTCAGGAACAAGATTCCTCTTCATCTAACACCTGGTGCTTTTTTAGCCTGAGCATACTATGTTAGGAAGGAGGTACACATACTTTCCAGTTCATACACACAGGTAGGTCTCAACTTGGTTGTGACTCTTGCTTGGGATAGAGTTGGGCTTGACAGCTTGGAAAACTGGTGCCACTCAGCTTGACAGGACTGTAATGTTTTAACCTGTAAAAGGTCTCATCCCCACCACCAACAGATAAAATTCTTCTCCCTGGAATTGTGGAGTTCTGATTCCAGTCAGTGTTGACAACGCAGGGGCCAACAGATCCACTCAGTATAAGTCAGGTTCCTCAACAGGACTGCTGAATTCTAGTTGGAAATAGGCAGCTTCATGCTAGCTGTCATTTTCTAGCTAGACAGTTTTTATTGGAGCCATATAGCCTCTGGGCTGATTTTTACACACTGGTTCTGTAGAAATACTAAAAATCATGAGCCACCATGGCAGGATTTGTTCTCCAAGTTGGTTTTCCTAAACAGGGCAGTAAATATTTAAAGGAACTGGGCATTGCCTGTAGACCAGGGGTGTCCGAACTTTTTGCAAGGAGGGCCAGATTTGGCGAGGTGAAAACGTATGGGAGCCGACCATTCAGCCGCATTTGGCCCCCGGGCCAGACTTTGGACAATTCTCTATAACATGCAAGGAGGAAGGGAGGATGCTGCAGCAATGGAGCCAGGGGCAGGTAGACTGGGAAGGTGAGTGGGTGGTGGTGGACAGAGGCAGGGAGGGCAGGCAAAACATAAAACTGCAAGCTGATGCCTCCACCTGCATAAGGGCCAGCAGGTGGGAATGCAAGACAGGCTGAGCCGGTGAGGAGAAGAGACTGCGGGCCACTCAAAATTTGTAAACGGGCCGCATTTGGCCCCTAGGCCTGACTTTGGACATGCCTGCTGTAGACTCTCTCTAAGAAACTGTAAACCTGGGAATAAGTTTGGTGCATGCATTCCTGCTAATCAGGAACAGAGGAACAAAATAAAGGGCCTAGCCTGAAGAACAAAGGAGACCAATACAATCAAAGTACAAATGTGGATGCCTTTGGGCTGTATGTGTTATGTTGCTAGGGCTGAAAAATGGCAGTGACCCAAGACTCAACAGGGGACATGGAAGGAGCTTCCCCAAAGAATGTGAAGACTGAACACCTCCACACACAGGCCCTGGACAAGGGCAGTTCTCTACTGGCTAATCCTTCAACTGGATAGTTGCTGAGGGAAACAAGGACCCATCACTAAGCTATGCTTTAGTGAGATGTTATACTAAAGCAACAAGAGATAATTTCCACAGAACTAGGGCCATGAACATATATCCTCAGAACTCTTGGTGCACCTATCCCTTCAATTCTCTGTAACCCCCAAATTATTTTTAAAAAGTGTGGGTGTTTGTTTTAAAAAAAACAAATTAGAAAAAAAAGAGGATTGTGAGGGATCCCCTCAAAACAAGGCAAAATTACCTCATGCCCCCTTAGGGCACAAAATATGAGCTGCCTTTTCCTCTAAGTTGCTTTTATTTTGGTAG
Source organism: Phrynocephalus versicolor (assembly GCA_023846285.1). Taxonomy (NCBI): domain Eukaryota; kingdom Metazoa; phylum Chordata; class Lepidosauria; order Squamata; family Agamidae; genus Phrynocephalus; species Phrynocephalus versicolor. Next base: position 11,440,820 of record JAHTLZ010000114.1, on the reverse strand, counting down.
GGTTGAGACACTTGAGAGCTGCATGCAATCGATCCTGTTCTGGAATAAGAATGGGCAACTGTAGTCCTATGTCCCCTTACTAACATTAGCTAATGGTAGGGCGTTATGGGGGATGTGATCCAAACACATCTGGAGGGCCACAGCTACCCCTATTCAAAACAATGGGAAGAGCATTAAGCAGAAGAGGAAGAATACCTTCCAATTTCTTGGACAAGTCACAAGGTCAGGTGGGAAGGGCTGCCAAGTGGGTGCTAGCAAGGACGAGCAGAAAAGCAGTGTTTTATGTGCCATCATTTGCTTCAGGAGTTCTGTAATGTCCTATTCAAAGGGAGCTTTCATGAGAAAGACACCAAATGCCACTGCAGAACATTTGTATAGGTAATATGGGTCAAGTCATTTAAAAAACAGCTGAGGCTTATCTGGGTGGTATCTTGACTTAGTCTGTGTTATATGAGTGGGGAGCCTTTGGTCCTCAACATATTTTGGACTTGAACTCCCATCGCTCCCATTCAGTATATCCAGTTGCCAAGATTATGGGGTTTGACATCCACACCACTCAGAAAGCCAACCATTCTGTATCTTTGCTGCACAACACAGAAGCTTTCGTGTTTTACAGCAGTGGATCAACAGTCTGAAAGTTTGTAGTAAGCAAATTTACATTGACATACCATCCACTGTCCATATTGACCCATGAATGTAAGTCCCATTTCACAGTTTAATACCAGATCTACCCGACTGATGAAACAACAACGCGAGGATTAGCAAGACAGAGACAACTGAAGCAGCTCCTCCAGTGTATGCTTTTTTCATAACAATGCGTTTAGAAGCCGTTGTAACACAAACATTTACCTCGAATTCAGTATTATATAAGTGCAACATCTCTCCTTTGAACGGAAATGCAAACTCATTATGAGGAGTGTTCCCGTGGAACACCCAGATTCCTACATCAACTGAGCCTTGAAACTGACCAGGTGCTTTGATGGTAATTGTTCCCTCAGATTGACTGCTATGTGGTAAAGGTCCCATGTAGAACTTTGCTTTACTGGAGAGAATTTCTTAAATGGCTTTAGATTTATCCAAGTCCCACTGCTTCTTTTTTTCTTTTCGCCATTGTTCTTGAGCATGCAGTGTTCCAGTATTTTTCCCCCCATGCAAAACAGCATTTTAGATTACAGCTGCCCAGTGACAGTATTAATGAATCTGGGGTCAGAATGTAAGACTCATCAGAGAGGCTGAATAGGTAATGTCTGATCTGGTAACAAAAACTACCGGTCCCTCTCTGTCCCAAACACCTGCAGATAGATTCCAGTGAACTTAAGTACACCGTTCCTGGTGACAAATAACCTGCTTACCTTTCTTTAAAAAGGAGACAAGTATAGATCTGTCTCAAAACTTAGCCTTAGCAGTCAAATGATCCATAAATTTGATCTTTGGATGCTGCTACCATCTTGGATTTAGCAAAAGCGTTTAGATGGGCGTGATGGCTCAGCGGGCTAGAGCACTGAAAACTGTCAGCTAAAAAGTAGGCACCTCAGCAGTTTGAATCCCGGGTGCCACGCAGTAGAGTGAGCTCTCGCTGTTAACCCAAGCTCCTGCCAACCTAGCAGTTCGAAAGCATGTAAATGCAAGGAACTGCCATTTTAAAAAGCGGGAAGGTAAAACTGTTTCCCTGCAGCCATGCCAGCCAGATGGCCACGAACTTGCATAATACTGGCTCTTCGGCTTGAATACGGAGATGAGCACCACCCCTAGAGTCAAACACGACTAGCACGCATGTGCAGGGGGAACCTTTACCTTTATCTTTACCATGAGATAGATGTTTGACAGCCATAACACCTTCTTTGTGTTTGGATGAGGCATTGTTAAGTGATGAAAAGGGGAGATTCTGGAATCTCCCTTCACTTGCTATCTGTTTATGGATGACAGGGAGCCAAAGTAAGGATTCAGTGGATCATCTTGACTACTGATCATTCAAACTACTCTTTGCTATGTAAGCCTGGCATCCTCCTTGAAAAATGGATACACAACTGCAGGGGTGGGGAACCTTTGGCCTCCAAATGTTTTGGACTGCAACTCCCAGAATTCCGAGTCCGTATTGCCAATGATAAAGGACTGTGGGAGTTGTGGTCCAGAACATCTGGAAGGCCAAAGGTTCCCCACTAGTGCAAAGCAGTATCAGACCATTTCCTGACTTTTTGTATCATGGATACAGAAGCAGTATCTCAAGAACCAGAGTTTCTTCTGAAGGACTGAATTAAGGAGAATTCACATCTCCTAAACGAGACGTTTAACAATACACTACGCCCAAAGTCATTGCTACAGTATCATGTAAACCTGGAAATAATTCTAACTCAATTCTACGGCTTGATTCTGCTAAGGCTCACAGAAAATTGCAGTGCAAATGTTTTGGTACTTACCTATTGTCAAGCCAAAAAGAGAATGCTTCTGGATACTGTGTCTGAACGTGATCCTCTCTGCTAGCATAATCGGAGGGAAGTTTGCCCTAGTTCAATGATACCCAGCATTCTTTTCTTTCTCCATGGCCCCCTCTTTTTGTGGTTCCTCTCCCCTCTCCCATTCTTTCTCCCCCATGGGACTGGCTAGATAGCTCAGTGTGTCTTGTGGGAGAACAGCCATTTTGTGTAACCATGGGCAAGCTGCAGTCCCAGGGTGACCCCAGAAGAAGGGTACGGTAAACCACTTCTGAGTACTCTATACCTAAAAAAGCCTTAAAAGGGTCACCGCAAGATGGAATCAACCTGATGACATGCAGTTATTATAATCTCCCCATTTCCACCCCCCCTTCTCTTTCAAGTTGATTCTGTAGATTTTAATCAGAAAAATAATACTGTACATAAAAATCATCTCCCCGGCAGTGATTTGATTCAAGATCTCATAGCTATTAAATGTTATTTTATTTTTACACTGGAGATAATTACAGATTCTCACATCACATTTTGTCTGGACAAAGTCCCTTGGACAGAAAGCAGTTTTAACAGATGAGTGCACAGCAAGAAGCCTCATGGTGTAATGTTACCAAACATTTTAATTTGCTTAGGGAAGGGGAGAGTTACATCAATATTAACTAAGGGAACTGAGGGGAACTGAAATTCCTGTCAACAAAGCTGCTGGCATATATCTAAGCCTAGGCTTGTACAGTCAACCAACTTAGCTGTGTGGTTTTTACTGTAACGGCTGCCACACACCATGGGACAAGCTGCTAGTCAGTCCTGAAACGGGCCTCATTTGGTGGTGTGCAGCTGAAGCAACCGATAGTGAAGGAAGTTCCACGGGCACCATTAACTCCTCACCTCAGAAGACTTACGTTATACTGGTGTGACTAAAGCCACAAATCCATCACTGATACTAAGTATGTATCAGCCCAATTACCTTAACCTGTTATCTCAAACCTGATATATCCTTGAGGAGGATGGCAGCAAAAGCATATGCAATGTGAGCAGTACAACAATCATTTCAAATGATTCATGAACCGAATTAAGCTTCTCCAGCCATGAAAAGGCAGACACATCCATGTTCACACAAATTCTTTGGAGCACCAATGCTGGCATGGATTGGACCAGATGAGTTAGGACTTGGCTTTTGCTATACATTCACTTGTGAAATGCACTGAGTGGTGGCCAATTGCTTCTTCTTGGGCTCCCAAATATGTGTGCATATCTCACTGATCTGCAATCTGCCACTAGGCCTTGAGGTTATGGTTACCTGAATTCACATCCCTGAAGTACAAACACAGAGGCTGAGAGTTTGATTCCTCACTGTGTCTCCAGGTAGAAGAGCCGACCTGTGTGGCCTTTGGCAAGCTGCCCAGTGCAGGAGTATCCACAGAAGAAGGGAAAACTAAGCCCACTCTGAATGCTCCATACCTAGAAAACTCGGGAAAGGGCAACTGTAAGTCAGAACCGACCTGAGGACAAGCAATTATTAAAACAACCACAAATACAATTTGCTGCGATTTATTATTTTTAATACAGATAACTCACGGCCAAAAAAACACCACACAAAAATGGTATCATAACCAATTATTTTAAAATTCATCAACATTCATTTGCTATGTACATATTCTTTCTTCTGCAAAAGTGCAATCCAAAATTGGTTGGTGGCTTTTTTTTCTTTTGGAGGGAAAAAAAGGCTTCCCCCCCCCTCACAAAGTAGGGCTGACTTTGTGGCTTCACAACACTTCGCCCTCAAATACCTCGTACAATTAAATTTAAAAAATGAAAACAAACCTACTACACGTTCTTCCTATCCAGAGAATACACTGACAGAATCACATTTCCTCAAACCTTGCTCTCTTTCATTTTCCCACAATACTCATCAGCAAAGGTCACAATCTTCAGCAAGTGTATATTTTTGAATGGTCTTAAATGTCTGAGGCCACAGACTGACTCTAGTGGAATTGGAGGTGTCTCCATCAAGGTACTGAACCACTTATGACTGTGCATGAATTTTGCTCTGGTTTCTTTTTCTCTGAAACGGCTGCATTCAGGAGTACTGCCATTTTAAAATGCCTTTATGGTGGTGCTTACAACAGAAGATTCCAATGAACTTTGTTTCACTAAGCAAGAGAGATGTCTATGGATCTCTGACTGCACACCCAACAGCTGTTCACACCATCCTGTTTCCTGTCACTCTGTGGGTACACTGTTAATACACATCCACAGTAAATAAAATCATGACCACATTTGGGAATAACCTATCTGGACATGGATTTAGAAGGCTCCTTTCTACCACATAGTAAGACGAAGAGTAAAAAGGGATAAGCAGTGAGGTGGCGAAGTTTGCAGATGACACAAAACTTTTCCGTGCGGTAAAAACCAGAGATGATTGTGAAGAGCTCCAGAAGGATCTCTCCAAACTGGGGGAATGGGCTGCCAAATGGTAAATGCGTTTCAATGTAGCCAAATGTAAAGTAATGCATATTGAGGCAAAAAATCCAAACTTTATCTATCAACTCATGGGCTCTGAGCTATCCATGACGGATCAGGAAAGAGATCTTGGTGTGTTGGTGGACAGCTCCATGAAGGTGTCTCCTCAATGTGTGGCAGCGGTAAAGAAGGCCACTTCCATGCTAGGGATTATCAAAAAGGGGACTGAAAATAAAACAGCCAACATTATAATGCCATTATACAAAACAATAGTAAGGCCCCACCTGGAGTATTGTGTACAATTCTGGTCACCACATCTCAAAAAAGATGTAGTGGAACTGGAAAAGGTGCAGAAGAGAGTGACTAAAATGATTACTGGGCTGGGGCACCTCCCTTATGAGGAAAGGCTAAAACATTTGGGGCTCTTTAGTCTGGATAAAAGGCGCCTGAGGGGGGATATGATTGAGACGTACAAAATAATGCAGGGCATGAGTAAAGTGGATAGAGGGAAGCTCTTCTCCCTCTCACAAAATACCAGAACTAGGGGACATCCACTCAAATTGAGGGCTGGGAGAGTAAGAACAGACAAAAGAAAATATTTTTTCACACAGCGTGTTGTTACTCTGTGGAACTCCCTGCCACAGGAGGTGGTGATGGCATCTGGCCTGGATGCCTTCAAAAGGGGGTTGGACAGATTCCTGGAGGAAAAGTCCATCACAGGTTACAAACCATGATGGAGATGTGTAATCCCAAGGCTTAAAATCGGGGTACTTCAAGGGCCAGATGCAGGGGAGTGCTATCAGGAGACAGATATCTAGTCTGATGCGCTCCCAAACGCATTTGGTGGGGCCACTGTGAGATACAGGAAGCTGGACTAGATGGGCCTTTGGCCTGATCCAGCATGGCTCTTCTTATGTTCTAAGACCAGCTCTAGCGTGTGCAGTTTTGGGGGGGGGGCTGTCGGCTCCCTGGGTGCTCTCTTGTGGGATCCCACAGGGGTCGGCTCTTTCCCCCAATGAATGTATAAAATACATTCACATATTAATACAGAGAAGTCGGAGTCGGGGAGTCGGAGTCGGAAGTATAAAAAACTTAGGATTCGGAGTCGGAGTCGGAACATTTATCTACCGACTCCACAGCCCTGGAACTAGGGGACATCCTCTCAAATTGAGGGCTGGGAGAGTAAGAACAGACAACAGAAAATATTTTTTCACCCAGCGCGTTGTTAGTCTGTGGAACTCCCTGCCACAGGATGTGGTGATGGCATCTGGCCTGGATGCCTTCAAAAGGGTATTGGACAGATTCCTGGAGGAAAAGTCCATCACAGGTTACAAACCGTGAGGGAGATGTATCATCTCCAAGCTTAAAATCTGGGTTCTTCAAGGACCAGGTGCAGGGGAGTGGTATCAGGAGACAGATATCTAGTCTCATGCGCTCCCAAACGCATCTGGTGGGGCCACTGTGAGATACAGGAAGCTGGACTAGATGGGTCTTTGGCCTGATCCAGCATGGCTCTTCTTATGTTCACATCTCTCTTAGCACTGCTTTCAACCTGCCTAACACCACTTTTGAGGATGGAGCCACATAGGAAGTGACACTGCACACATCTGGATGCACTTGTTTCTAGCAGGCACTCCTTCCATGAAGTAATGGAGCCAGGAGTTTCATGTGAAACCGGTAAGAAACAACACCATGCCTTGCACTCTCACCTATAGCACAGGAAGGGGTCCAGATGAAGTCTGTGGTCCACCATGTGGTCATCCCTGCCCAAAATTTTATCTCAATCTAAGTAAGAAAGAAGCCAGTTTGTTGCAAAACACTGTAAAGTGGAGACAGACGAATTGACAAGTCCTGTTTTAAATTCACAAAGCTCCTTTCAAATCCAACAATGTTCATACTGATGTTAATATGCAGCTGCATACAATGCTAAAAAATTAATATAATGTGTCATGAGTATATGCTTATGCCTTTTTAATGAAAAAGGTAATGCTTTTCTGTGCAAGATGTTATTCATAGCAGTGGATGTACAATGTCCCTTTTTGCTGTTAATTTGTTTAACATATACACACCCAGCATTCTAGAAATGTAAGCATAAGATCGCATAGGTCACAGGTATGCAAGTAAGCCTAGTGAGTACATGGAAGAGTAACAGAGCTTGTGTCAAAATGAAAGGTGTCTAGCCATGTGCTGTGTGTGGAGAGGAGCATAAAAAAAGCTGTAAAAAGATACACAGAGTTAAAACAGGGGCTGCGTAAGCTCCAGTATTTCAGGAGCGTCAGGCCACAGCAGCCTCCCAAAACAAAACCAGATGTAACCACAAATCCACTTCTGGCTTGGCCCGCCCGCCCAGGTTTTGATGAAGGAGAGGCAGGCTGTATCTGGATTTAAAGGAGAACTGCTGCTCCTAGAGGTTTCTCCCAGCAACAATTCTCCTTTTGTTACCTATTTTACTCTGGGGGAGGTTCAGAAGACAACACAAACAGGCAAGGAAAGTCAAATGCAACTTGAGTGTCTTCTACCCTTGAATTAAAGTGAAACAATTTTAAGCTTTGGATTTCAGGTTAAATGCATACGTGAGGTCTTTGCTAAGAACAATTTAATTTAAGAATATACTGGGCTGCTCCAGCACCTCCTTCCCTACAAACACTAACACTTCCCGGGCTCCCCTGTCATCCTCATCTGTTGTTTCAAATATTAAGTGTAGTCTTGCTTACTTTGAATCAAGTGCTCAGTCTACAACCCTGAGATAAACAATTTTGCAGCTCAATCTAGTCCCCTGTGGAGCACCACCTGACCACTCAGAGGTAAGACAGGCCTAAAGAGGCTCTGCTGACTATGGCAATAGGACGCCCTGGTGGCCTGGGTTAATGAGAAGAAAGAGGGAAAGGCAGTTCGTCCTTATTTGCTTCCCCTCCTTACAATGATGTCCCTTCTTGCCAAACAAGTAATTAAAGAGGGCCATGTGTATAAATTGCTATACGGAACTGTTTGTAGTTTATGGGCTTAAAGCTGCCCGCAGAACATGCACACACAAAAGAGATCTGGTTTTGGGAATAACATACAAACTTGGATTAATTTGTTCATAAGCAAAGATACAAACTCAGAATGTTTGCAGGCCTTAGCTTGTTAAATATATGATTACTGAACTGACTGCATTCTTTGTATGCAAAAAAAAAAAAAAAAAAAAAACCGCCCGATCACAGAGTTGAAAGGGGCCACTTTATGATTGGAAATCCATGCAAAATGCCAAGCTGGATGCGTGGTGAGAACTGGAAAATAAACAGTTATCTGAAAAGTGTTTTCACATAAGTATCCATTTTAGCTGCAAATAATTACACAGCATTGCAACAGTTAAAGCAGTGGGATTTTTTTGGATGTTCAAATTCTAAGAAGCAATATTTCATTTCAAGTTAAAAGTACCAAGTCAGCTGTGCAAGCAGCTAGAGCTCTTTCAGGGATGGGTTATTGTTTTAAAATTTAGCAGACAATTATGTTCACTTGACAGCATACTGTATCATATGTCTGTTTGTACTACACAATGATCATTATCCAGCACCACAGTTTATGGTGAGAAGAGCCAATAATACCCTATGGGATGTAAGTGCATATGTTCATGTTGTGGCGTTGGACAAAATTATGTAGCGAGATAGACTAGACTTTACAACGAAAACTTACTCTAATTTGGATTGAGACTACATTGCCTGTGTGTAATATCTAACTCCCTCACTCTCTCTGAGATATGATTAACTAAACAAAATAAAGTACAGTGGTACCTTGTATAAAGGAATTAATTCATTCCAAATGAAATTATGTTAAGCAAATTTTCCTTTATACAAATTCCCATAGGAATGCATTGAAAACAGAGTAATCCCATTTTTATGTTGTATGGATTCTCCCTATAGGCGATTATATTAAGCAAATTTCCCCTATCTCCAGAATTTTTTTATGTTATACAGATTTTATGTTATGCAAGCTGTTTGTTATACAAGGGTCCACTGTACAGAAACATCCAGACTCTATGTTCTCTTTGATATGGCTAACAGCAATTCTAGAAAGGGAAAATAGCAGGATAAGTAGGTTCGATTCTATCCTCCTAGTCACTGCACTATTGCGTGGTCTATATCCCTCTAAGAAAATTACAACCATGGATCTCTGAAGAAATACATCATTTGGCCATTACTGCTGACTTCTAGGAAGTAATTTAAGAAATTATTTTATGAATATACAGTCGTCCCCCGCCATTTTGTGTTTCATATAATGCAGTCTCAGTATATCACAGGACTGCAGTATATGAAACAAAGGGCTCCTGGGGCAAGCTGCATGGGTCCATTTGAGGCCTCCTGCACTTACCTGAGGCCTGGCACTGCCCCAAATAGGCTTCTGATGGGCTTCCCAGGCCTGCTGGAGGCCCCAGAAGTGGGTTCCGGCAAACTGGATGTCACTTCCAAAAAAAACAAAAGTACCTTCTGGATCGCACAAAACCACTTCTGGGGCCACCAACAGGCTTCCCAGGTCTTTCAGAGGCCCCAGACATGGTTTCTGGCAAACCTGAAGTGACTTCCAGATCACCGGAAACCACTTCTGGGGCCTCCGACAGGCCCGGGAAGCCTGTTGGAGGCCCATTTGAGGCAGCGACAGGCCTCAGGTAAGTGTAGGAAGACCCAGATAGGAAGTCCCGACCCAACGCAGCATCTGCATATAATGAATTTTCCATTATCACGGGTCGGGTCGGGTCCCTAACACCCCTGATAGGCGGGGGATTACTGTATTCCATAAAACAACATTCTGTTTCTACTTAGATGATTCATTTTCAATGAATCCTCCATGCCGACAAAATCTTTACGATTACCAAGTTTTAATAAAACTAACATTTTTTGTTCTTTATAATAAACCAACAGGAAAAAAGTGGTAAGGAAACTACAGCAATGATCAATACTGTATACAAAAACCATGCACTTGCTTTCCTTTTGCTTTTAAAGCTCACTTATTGGTTTCATATCTCTTAGTTGTGCAAAACTCATTCTATTTCATTATTTTACTTTTAAACCTTTAGCCAATTAAACAAATAAAAGTGCCAAGTAAAAATAGGTACTAAAAATGAGACAAATGAGACTTATGACAAAGCAGGAGTCAACTGTTTCAATATGTTATTACCTGACCTTCATGCACTTGCCACCACCTAGGTCACTAGCGGAACCAGAAAATATGGACCTAATTCCTTGCGTCCAAAGGACCTCTGGCTTATCTTCCCCAAATCCCCCATGACAGCATGTTTTTTGAAACACCAGGGAAATTCAAAAGCAAGTGGTAGGCAACAGTGACCTGTGGTTCAAATACTTCCCCTTTTAAGTATACTGAATATACTAGAGTATAAGCCTAGTTTTTCAGCCCTAATTTTGGGCTGAAAAAAGGGGTCCTCGGCTTATATGCGGGTCAATACTTTTAGCCACTGAGGCAAGTTTGGGTCAGTGGCTAAACGTCATTTTAAACATTGTGCGCCACTTCTCCTGACCCCCGCCCCCATGTTTAAAATGACTTTTTAAAAGGTCATTTTAAAACAATGTTTAAAATGACTTTTAGCCACCAACTCAAGCACTTGCCTCGGTGGCTAAAAGACATTTTAAACATCACACACACACAGAGAGCTCACAAAGAAGGAGTTGCCAGGCCCTGCTGCATTTCCCACCCTAGGCTTATACTTGAGTCAATACATTATCCCAGTTTTGGGAGTTTAAATTAGGGGCCCCGGCTTATACTCGGGTCGACTTATACTCGAGTATATACGGTAACCCCTTTTGTGACTAATCCTTTAGAGTCCTCAGGTGTCACGATAATGCATATACATTGGCTCCACTACAACTGTTCACATATGCAGACTACATAAAAAAAATTTATATGGGACGTGTGAACAAAGCTGGATGACATAACTGTTAAGGGTTAAGAAAAGTAGTATTTTGTATTCTTTCAGCATTTATGGCCACTGTAAAGGAACTATCACCTCACTTTTAAGCTACACATACATTTATTCACATGCAGGCAGCTTCAATGTACCACTTGGAACAAGAGGATCCACTTAGTTTTGTGCCTGATTTACCACAATTGTGCAATTAGAGACAAGGATCCAAATAAAATGAGAACAACAGAAGGACCCTGATACAGGTATCCTCTTACATAACTGGTTTGGAGGGAGCCTAATCAATCTTCTGAACCCCACAAGGAAAAAAAATCTGCAAAGAAGCTGAAGTTAACACATCTTGTTAAGATCTGAGGCTTGTTTTGGTATAAAGAACATCTGTGACTGCTAGAATTACAATGTTAGCGGAAACAGTGTGATCTGTCAGTGAGAGCAGCTGTGATTTATCAAATATATACTCCAGGAAGACATGATGCAAAAATAAGGTATTTTTAAACAGTGCATTTTCTGACATAGCATTTACATTCATTTGTCAATGTTTAGGTTTCTCTCATCAGACAGAACCTCCAAGCATATCAAACTAGCACTACTTATGCTATCAAGACCTGAACTTGTTCCCATGAATGGGGATGGCAGATAGTTCATTAGGGAACAAAAACAATGAGTTTACCCCCATGAGAAAGTCACTGGCATGTGCCCAAACAGGCCCACATACAGGGGCAATCTCACAGAAGTGTTATCTCCACAACCATCCAGTATGATCCCCTCATCCAGGCATAGCAAATGTGCAGAGATGATCTGAGTATCAACATGATGTTTGGGTATTTAACAAGAGGCTGTAGAACAGGAATGTCCAAACTTCGGCCCTCCTGAAGTTCTGGACCACAACTCCCAGAATTCTAAGCTTAGACTGCCAATGGCAAAGGACTGTGGGAGTTATGGACCAAAACATCTGGAGGGCCGAAGTTTGGACATGCCTGGCGTAGAACAACTTGGGACTCCTTATGTCTTCTCCTCTCCACAACCCACATGTTATACTAGACTTCTCAGAAATGACCACAGTGCATCCCTTGGCCTGGATCCAGTTCACTGTATGTAGCCCAAATAAATCCACCCACCAATTCAATGAATTTATGGAGATTTCATCTTCTCCTTTAGAAATAATAATAATACCAGATACTGGTTTTCTATAATTTCTCCATATCTTGAAATTACTCTGTGCTCGTTTTAAAAAAACAGAGGACAGCCATGGAATTTCTTCCTCTCCTTGGATGAATACAGACTGGAAAAGACTGCGAGTTGCTCCATCACTGAAATCACAGCAAGAGGACTGTGGTCTTAACAACACATTATCTACATAGGAATACATGTACACAATCACACAAAGCTGCCGCATTTTCTTTCAGTTAGAAAAAAAACTGACACCCCCCCTTCCCCCTCAGAGAACAGATCTTATAAAAGATATGTCAAATAAAAGGAACAATACTCATAAAATACCTATTACTATGGCAAAGCTTTTGTCAATAAGCCTCTAGAACTTTAAATGAAGAAAATGGTTTCACAAAATGGTAGTCCAAGTTCCCACAGTGTGGACACTGTTGAACATTGCTGTATTCTGAGAAATACTGCATTCCAATGCGTACATCTATAACAGGTTTCCCACAGTGTTTACAGTTCAGTCGAGCCTGTAAAAGGGATCAGCAGGGAAGGGGAGAAAAAAACAGAGCAAATTCTGAGAAGACCAGCATTTCTTTCTATTGCTTATCAAATTACAACAGCTAGTGATTTATACACTAGCAGACATTTCACACAATCAGCCAGGAAAATGGAGGTCAGTTCTCACAAGAACAAGATCCTGTTCAATAGTCACCCGCATTGAGCTTCAACTGCAGAAACGGACATAACTGTCTCATGAGGTGCCAAACTGTGTTGCTGCAAGTTTGACTGCATGCTCTAATCTACTTTCCAAACTTTCGGGCAACCACTCCTTATGTGAACTCAGAGATAGGAAAAGTTACTTTTTTGGACTACAACCCTCAGAATTTCATAAGGTACCAGACTGTGCAATACTGGCAACTGTAGGCCAAAACTAACATATCTCATCTCTGAAGTCCAGGAGTTCCTCTTGTGGTCTACACTTCCCATCATTCCACAGGATGCTAAGTTATAGGCTTCTAAGGGATTTGACCAGGCTTGGGACAAAATATAAATAGATAGGTAATAAGATGGCACTTTCCCCTGGAAATTCACTGCTCTGAAAACAGTGTCACTGACAGGAAAGCAGTCTGACATCAAGCCTGGAAACATACAGATCTCAAAGAGAGGAAACAACAGTGTGTGTGTACATGCAAGCTGTGTGTGTGTACATGTGTGTACATCCTCTACTGACCCGAAGGTTTGAACCTTTGTACCGTTCAAACCACTTAAAACGTCTTTGCAGACTTCTGCACTGAACACACAAAGATCAGGTTGACCTTGAGGGAATGTGGGGCAATAGCATGGACCACTGCATTCACATCTCAGCACCACCTTTTGAACCCCAGTGGTATCCCAACTTCGGCCCTCCAGATGTTTTGGACCACAACTCCAACAGTCCTTTGTCAGTGGCAATCTAGCCTTGGAATTCTGGCAGTTGTGGTCCAAACATCTGGAGGGCTGAAGTTTGGACAACCGTTTTAAGGCATGAGGGAGTTGTTTTTGGAATAATCAAAAGGAAGAATGCCTCAGATGAAATAATGTTCAGTGGCTCTAATCAAATTGCCCATTTTGAACACAGGATTTGTAACAGGATTTCATTAGAACTCTGTGAATTGTCCACTTAGCACAGCGACTGGTCATGCATTCTACATTTCCCTAGAAATGTATGGAATTTCTATAATGAACCCTCTCATGGACAAACAAAATATCCCATGCTGCTTTCACTTTTGAAACAGATTCAATTAGCTATGCCAATTAAAATCTTTCGTAATACTGACCTGACAACAGGGAGAAGCTGCTAGAATATCATAAGTGTACATGGTTCCCAACTGATGCCAGCTTCCATCCCATCGAGACTTGCATTTTATGCAGATAATTTTGTGAACCCCTTCTAAACAGTCTACACAAACAGCGTAGAGGTGCATAAGCCTTCCTGTGGAGGGAAAAACAGAAGTTTTGTCAAGAAAGGAGACAGTACCTACAATTACTGCATATACTCGAGTATAAGCCTAGTTTTTCAGCACTAATTTTGGGCTGAAAAAAGGGGTCCTTGGCTTATGTGCGGGTCAATACTTTTAGCCACTGAGGCAAGTTTGGGTCAGTGGCTAAAAGTCATTTTAAACATTGTGCGCCACTTCTCCTGACCCCCCCATGTTTAAAATGACTTTTTAAAAGGACATTTTAAAAAAATGTTTAAAATGACTTTTAGCCACCAACTCAAGCACTTGCCTCGGTGGCTAAAAGTCATTTTAAACACCACACACACACCCAGCACACAAAGGAGGAGTTACCAGGCCCTGCTGCATTTCCCACCCTAGGCTTATACTTGAGTCAATACATTTTCCCAGTTTGGGGGGTTTAAATTAGGGGCCCCGGCTTATACTCGGGTCGACTTATACTCGAGTATATACGGTATGTCATGTAAGAAATACTGATGCAACGTCACATCACTAAAACACATGCATTTTGAGTCTGAAAATGCAAGAAAAATAGTATGCATTCAGTAAACAATGTTTCCACCCATCATTTCAGGAACCATCAAAGAGGACAGTTTCATTTTACAGATGTGAAATTGTTTCGTCTGAAACTGTAATCTGTAAAACTGGCACTAGAAACATCCAATAAAAGCCAATACAAAAGAGGGGTGGAGATACACACCAAAGGAGAAGAGTATTCTTTTAAGGAGCCCAGTGCATTTCAGCCAGAGAATATTCAATGAACTTCAGAAAATATCTTTTTCAAGAGAAGCAATATTGAAATCTGCATGCAAGGATTCCAAGAGTCCATGTCTACATTTCAGCAGTCTGTTTTTCCATGAAGAAGAAATAATTTCAAGCAAAACCACATTCAATATATTTTCACTGAAGCTGCTTAGTCATTATTACATTTAACAGAATCTAATGAATGCATTCATATAAACATGGGGGTGGGGGAATATCATCATGTTCCAGTGCAGCACAAGAAGGTATTACTCCACTCTTTCAGAATACTGTATATATTATGTAACTACCGTATTCACTTCTTCTTTGATTCTAAAACATTTTCTTATTCCAAAACACTACAGAAAGTGATTTAAATTCTCAAAAAGGTATACAACATATTTAAAGGTCTTTAATGAGGTTGAGGCTCTTTTAGGTGTGCATTAGAAATAAATGGGTGGGAAGTCTGTAAGATTTAAAATGGATTATTATCTGTCTCTTAAGAATCCCACTGAAAATTATCAACCAAGGTGGAAGGAAGGTAATGAAAATAGAAGAGAAAAAATTCCTTGATTTCTGGTTTCTTTTTATCATATGATCACTACCAGTAGACATGAATTTTAGGTCAATTTTATGAAAGCTAAAGCTACTATCCATTTCTAAGAATGGAACTTCGACATTCAGCCAAATATATCTCTGATTCCCCTGGAGACAAACAACAGATGACAGCTACCCTGAAGATGCCTTCCTTGTAAACAAGATCCGAAGGTCTGTCTGGTAAGCCCAAAGGTAGACAGACTATTATACTAAACAGGTTTCTAATTTGATCTACTATAACCATCTTTGTTATGTTTACTACAGAAGTGAACAAGTTCCATAACTGACCTTAATTTAAGCAGTTAAGTTGGTACCTACCTACCTGACCAAGAGAGAGAGAACTGAACTTATCTTTAGCAACTCTTGACTTAGAAAAAGTGTGCTGAAAACTGTACCAACTTAAAATAATATGTGCTAAATATAAAACATTTCCATCAAACCACTCTGCATGTGGCACTTTTCTGATACTTAACTCTGAAATATAAACACAGGCAACCAATTAGGATGTTTGTGGCTCACAATTGTTTCTTTTGTCAAACGTTTTAACTATTAATATCAATATGTACAAACTGTACCCCAAGCTTTGAAACCTTGCATAAGCCCTTGAAGTTGCATAAGCCCTTGAACTTGCCACAGAACAGATCATCATACACATATTATGGATACAGAGCAGTGTTCACAAGTTGCACAGAATGTAATGCTAAAGAGTATTACTTTTCCCAAAATATTTCCATGAATCCAGGTCCCTAGATCTCAACCTGCCTTCTTCTCAAAGGAATCGGTATAGAATCTTGTCAAACATCTACATAGAAAACAGCAACCAAGATTCCAGCTAAATGCATCAGAATAACCAATCCCCAGGGTTATAAACTGCAAGACAAAAAGTTATTTCTCTCCCAAGAGAAAAACAAAGGGGGATTCCATATACAAAATATATACAGTGGACCCTTGTATAACAAACAGCTTGTATAACATAAAATGTGTACAACATAAAAAATTCTAGAGATAGGGGAAATTTACTTAACGTAATTGCCTATGGGGAGAATCCGTACAACATAAAAATGGGACCACTCCGTTTTCAATGCATTCCTATGGGAAATTTTTATAAAGGAAAATTTGCTTAACATAATTTCATATGGAACGAATTAATTCCTTTATACAAGGTACCACTGTACTAAATTTTAGCATATTATATTCATCCTTCATTATTACTTTGTTATCTAGGTTGGTATTTAATGAAATGTTCTGAAAAGCTGAAAAGAAAGTATATAAATACATAGGCCTAAGAACACTGGGCAAAATCTTACACAAATGTACACTGGCAGGAGTTAAGATGATGTCATCATCAGATGCCATGAAAATTCAACTTAACTTCATTGAGTTTCCAATTCCTATTTCTTGTTCCAAAGCTCCCTAGGGCTCTGAGGCCCCCTGGGAAATCCTGGGAGCCTCAGAATGGAACAGGACTTAATAGTAAAGACTCATGACTGTATCTGCCTATTGTGATCTGGCAGACATTTTGGACTACTGAAGACCCCTCCTTGGAACTGAAAGTTTCAATTAATTTAAATTTTACTGGTATCATCTGATGGCATACATTTACACCAACAGGATTTAGGCCAGTGTAAGCTATCTTGTCCATATATCTTCTGCTGGATCAAAAGTCATAGAACAGTGATGTTCTTAATTTCTATTTCCCTCTGCTAGTGATCAGTTAGTTCAGAGACCTCCATTTTAAGAGGGAAATTTTAGGAAAAATTTGCAACCTGGGCTCTGCAAATAATTTAAGGGCTCTGCAACCTTAATTTAAAAAACCAGGAAAGGGAGATTATCTGGAATCTTTCAGCTTCATTTAACATAGCCATTTTATCTGATTGAAATGAGGTAAAAATGACTTGGATATATTTATTTAAAAATAAATAAACTCACTCACTCGCTCATCCCCTCTCCTTCGCCTGCCCTCCCACTTGTCCACCGTCAGGAGGCTGGCAGGGACCCGGCAGGTGTTGTACCTTTTTTACGCCGAGTACCCAAACTGTGACTGTGTCGGGGTCGGTGTGTGTGTGTGTGATGGGTTCAGCGGGCGGTGGCTGGGGTGATGGCAGCGTAGCGGGACGGGGGGCGATGGTAGCGGGCCTTACCTGTCGGCTCTCTTCGCCTTGCCGGTCGTCCTGCTCTCGTTGCCGCGGCAAGGCGTGCGGCGGCGGCGGCGGCCTGAGCTTCAGCCGGGCCGCCCGGTTACTTCAGGGACTCCGTGGGTGGGGGGTGGGTTAGGGGGAGGGTTAGGTAGGCTCCCGGGCGGGCGGGGATTCGCTCCCCGGGCGTGGGGGGGAGGTAGTGTTAGGCTGAGGGGGTCCTGTGGGAGGGCGGCCGGCTTCGTCCGCGCCGCCTGGGATCGTGTTTCCGGAGCACTGGGGGCCGGCGTCAGCAGAGGCTGAGCCTTCAGCCTAGCAGCGCTCCAGCTGGTTTCCCCTTCTTCAAGCTCCCGATGATCAGCTGTGCTGCTCTGATCGGAGCCCTGATAAGGGCTCCAGCAGCGGCTTCTGCGGCAGGGGCAGCAGCGCGGGGACGCACCATCTTCGCAGCTCGGGCTTCTGCCCTGCCGCCTGGTTTTCCCGGGACTGTTGGGGGGCGCGAGGCAGCTCCAGGCCGGGTTGCTGGGCCCATTTGGTGTCTCTGGAGAAGGCAAGTGGGGGGAAGGAATCCCCCCAACACAGGGACCTGGCGGGTGATCCCTGAAGGCACCGCGGTCGGTCGACGTCTTGGACAGCCCTGGTGTATAAACATGGCTTCTTAACATTATATCGGCGTATAACATGCATACACCATTTGCCCCCTATTTACAGGGGGGGAAGTGCGTGTTATACGCCGATAAATACGGTAATCTGTCTGCTAGAGCAATGTGCTAGCAGCCTATCAGCTATAGAGAAAGCTAGGTAGCTATCAGACAGACAAAATGACATACCGTGATCCCCCGCCTATTACAGGGGTTAGGGATCTGACCTGACCTGCGATAATTGAAAATCCACGATATGTGGATGCAGGTCGAGTCAGGCTGGGGGGGGGCTAGCTGGGGGTTCTTGTACTTACCCCCAGTCTAGCCCTATCTTGAACGGGCCTGTGAGAGTCTTCCTGGGCCTCCTGGAGGCCCCAAAAGGGCGTCCCTGCGAACCAGAAATCATTTCCGAGGACTTCGACAGGCCTAGAAAGGCTCTTGGAGGCCTCAGATATGATTTTCAGCGATCCGGAAGTCACTTCCTGTTTGCAGGGAGGCCCTTTTGGGCCCTCCAGAAGGCCCAGGAAGGCCCTCAGATTCCTGTTCAGGGCAGATCCAGTCCTTGGATAAGTATGGGAGGCTTGAAACAGGACTTTCCCCCCTTACCCTAGGGGGCCTTTTTTCATATACTGAGGTCCCGTGATATAGGGGGACTGTAGTATATGAAGTGCAAAATGGCGGGGGACCACTGTAAAATGGTAACAAAAAAGGAGAAAAAAGAAGAGTGCAAGTTTTCAAAGCTTGGGGTACACTTTTTGCAGGTGGAGTGGTCAAAGAAGGGGTAAAATCCAGCAGAATGGAAATTGATGAGGGGCCTGACTCTACCTTAGAATCATTGTGGTTAAACTACCAAGTCCAAGGAGCGATGTGATAGTGGGGGTCTGCTATCATCCACCAGATCAAAACCTTGAGGGGGACCTTGAAATGAGGACACAAATCATGGAGGTATCTAAGAGGGACAGGATAGTCATCATGGGGGACTTGAATTACCTCCACATTCACTGGACCAATGCGAGCTCGGGGCAAGAAAGAGAAACCAGGTTTCTCGACATGCTCAATGACTGTGCCTTACAGCAACTTGTTATGGAGCCCACCTGAGAACAGGCAACTCTGGATCTAATACTCTGTGATACTCAGGACCTGGTCAGGGATGTGAATGTCACTGAGCCTCTGGGGAACAGTAACCATGCTGCAATCTCCTTTGCCATGCATGTTGGGGGAAGAGTGTCAAGCAAATTAGACACAAAAACCCTTGATTTCCGAAGGGCGGACTTCCCTCAGATGAGGAAACTAGCTAGAAAGACATTGAAAGGGCAGGTAAAAAGAATCCAGTCTCTCCAGAGTGCATGGAGCCTGTTTAAAACAACAATAGCATAGTAAGCGATGAAGGCTTCTGGGAGTTTTAGTATGAGAACACCTGGGGACAAGATTGGAAACCACTGTTCTAGACCTTCCATTAATTAAGATAGGAAGAACAAAACAACAATGATCTAGTTCCTCTTTGTTGTACAAAGTTCTCATTCAGTACAACTTCCAAACAAAGTCACTGTGTTCGTTTCACTGCTCTCCGAAAAGTTTATCCCCTTCATGAAATTTTATTATAGACTACGTATAAGCAAACATGAAATGCTAGGGATAAATATTCGAAGTTGCAAAGGGCTAGTAATCAATTAACCCAATTTTCAAATGAAAGCCCTGTTCTGGGTAGCTGATGGAATGCATATGAAGTCAACATGTTTTTAGTTTAAACAATACAGTGGTCCCCTGCCCTTTTGCGGTTCCGTTCCCGCGGTCCCACTATATTGCGGTACCACGGTACCAGGAAAGGGCTTGAAAGAGGGGGGATCGCACACCACCCGCCCGCGCCTCCTAGGAGGTCCGGGAAGCGGTGTGCGATTGCAAAGGCGCTTTCGGCTGCGGAGCCCCAGCGCTGGGCTCCGCGGCGGAAAGCGCCTTTGTCCGATTGCGCGCTGCCTACCCTGACCTCCCGGGAGGTGGGAGCAAGCGGCGCGCACGTTTGCAAAGGCGCGCGCAATTGCCCCCCACCCCCAGCCCCCCCACCCGCTTCCGCATATCGCGGATTTTCATCGATTGCAGGTGGGGTGGGTCCCTAACCCCCGCGATCGGCGGGGGGTTACTGTATAGATTAATCATTATGACAACTGCTAAACCATATGGCTTTCATGCTTTTCTGCCTGTTTCTATATTCTGACATTTACAATATCATGAATGTTTTAAAGTTTTATAGTAATGATGATGATAAATTCATAGATATTACTCTGTTTAAGGGACCTTTATCTTTTAATGACAGCACCTCTCCTCAGATATATAAACAATCTGCAAAGAGTATGTTAGCATAAGATATCTCACAAACAGGTATCTGAAAGGCTACTTCAAGGCAAGGCAGGGGAATCACTTTTACACACACACACCCAAATCTTCAGAAGAAAATCTCAAAATGAAGGGAGCAAGTCCATTTTTATAGTTTCCTGGCTACAGAATTCTAGTAGGCCACACAGGAGAGGGAGAGATGAAAAGCAAAACAGTTCCAGGACCTCTGTTGACAGACCAGCTGTCTCCAGCCACCACCTCTCATCACGCTAGGAAGGACATGAAGGGAAAAAAGCATGCCCATCCCACAGCCTTTTCTGGAAAGCTAACTGCCTTGGGCCTCCTCCTGCATTCTACTATAACTGTTTCTACCCAGTGGGTCATTATAATAAATGTAACTTTTCTTTCTTTCTTGCCATGTCACAAATTCAAATTTTAAGTCTGAAGGCAAGGATTATCATGCTATGGGTTATCACAAGCAACCTCAGGCTTTGGCTAAAGGACAAAACGCGCCTAACAAAAATAAATCTATTAAATAATATTTCGTATAAAAGATTATTATTTTTCTGATTACTTTTCATGCAAAGACAGCTGGAAACCCTTATTTCATTTCCCCAAAGAAATCTATGAAGAGAACCATATGTATCAAATGTATACATGTATCAAAACTCCAATATGACCTTGCTTTGGTCAAACATGTTTTGGGAGCATAGAAGCAGCGAAACTGCCTTGAGTCTCTCAGCAACAATGCCATGCTTCCTGCTTCTTTTCCCAATTCTCAAATAAGCCTGGAGCAGGGCATATGGAGAGGAATGCAACCAGCATCATATTAACAAGTGCCAATTTGCCACTACGGCTTATGTGATTTCTAGAAATGGGGTTTCGTTACAGAAGGGGACTGGTTCCGAAACGAAACATGCCAGCATAGTTGGCACTTGGAATCCAGTCCCACCCTTTGGAACAAAATTAACAACTGTCTTACCTTGCTCTAGTTCGCGCTGGGGGGAAATCCAACCAGGAAGCAACCTCCGATGAGTCATCTCTCCCTCTCCCTGGCATTAACCAATCAGGAGCTGTGCAAGTACATGCATCATCCCACCTCCCTGTCTGACTGGCCAGCGCCAGGGGGAGGGAAAGATGATGCATTGGAGGCTGCTCCCTGGTTGGAATGTTGCCCTGCGCGAATGCAAGACTGCAGGTGCGCCATCCTCTTCAAGAGGGTTAACTGAAGAGAGAAGTAACGAACCCCAAAATGGTCAAGGTAAAGAATCGCTAAAAGGTATTGGGGAAGAAGAAGGGAAACCTGAGGTTGGACAAAACAAAGAGGGAAAAGAAAAGGGAAAGGCAGAGGTAACGGCGCTGAGAGCCTGGGCAGAGAAAAAGGAAGAGGTCAGACAGGAAGAGACAGCAGAGATAGTAAAGGAGGACCCTTGGACGGGAGAGTGCGTGACATTTAGACTCCCGTGAGAAGTGGCAGAGAGTGAGTGGTGGGAAAGAAAAGCTGCGAAACTGCCATATTGGGGCTAGACTGCGGAGAGGGAGCGAAAGAAGCAAGCTTGGGCTTTCTTCAAGTGAGAGGCGAGGAGGAGAAAAAGGCAGAAAGCGTAGCGAGAAGAATGGGTGAGATGTTGATCTACCCCTGAAGCAGAGAAGGCTAAGACGTCATTCATTTTGAGAATCTAGAAGGTCCCGGAAAAGCATGTCTCAAAACTCTGGGCCAAAACACATCAATGAGAGAAGGTATGGCGGGACTTGTGTTGGACCTGGCCCATGGAGCTGATCGGGACTTACCAAAGTTATGGTACACTGTTCCGCCCGATGTAATGCCCGGGCAAGTTGCACAGTTCTGGTCGGAGGTGAAAGCCCTACTCCCAGAAAAGTAGGACTTTGCTAGTGATGACCCTGGTTCAGTTTTTGTTAGCAATAAAAGTTCTAAGCATACTGTCACCTCAGACTCTTCTATGCCAGTGTCGTATGGACCAAAAGGAGAAGGTGGTCATCAGGGCGAACCTCACAGCGAACTACAGCAAGGTAAGACAGTGGTTGATTTTGTTTCGGAGAGTGGGACTGGATTCCGAGCGCTAGCTGTGTTGGCATGTTTCATTTCAGAACCAGTCCCCTTCCGAAACGAAACACCCGTCCCTAGTGATTTCCCTTACACAACCAAAAATCAGCAATAGAATTCTAAGCAACTCTTATCTTTCGGCCACAAAACACAAGAAAGCAACTGAACAATACAAGGTGATCATTTAAGAATCAGAATTAATAAGGAACCAGTACCTTGAAGGTGACAGGGAACATCATATTCAATTTCATCATGCCTTGATGGGCTAAGGAACAAGGTTCCATCCACCAAAGGAAACTGTTCAAACACTGGCAGTGCCCTGTGGCATAAGGCGCAGTTGACAACATTTCGGTGACTTGCACTGAGTGCGGCAAGAATAAATTTCCGCAGGTCTTCTCCTTGACCCATTTGGGCGTCATCTTCCATCCGAACATGGAAAGTGTTCAATTTATGCCGGGGTATGTGAGCAAGGAGTTCAGAGAGATCAAGCCTTCTCAAAAACTGTACAGGAGCATCAAAATGTCCTGATCTATGCGCTTGCAGCCCAGAGGTCCCATAATCAAAATGAGCATTCCTGAACATGTTATTGTTGGCCATGTTCTTCCTGTGAGGTTCTAGGTGAATGGCATTCTTCAAGAATTCCCCTAAATATCGTGAAGAGCGAGGCCCACTGAAATGTGTAGGGGCTAGGACAGAGTAACCCGCTGGGGGGGACTGGCCAGGAGAACCACAAGGAGAGCGGACGGCATAGCTACTATTGCCACTGCCTTTCTCTTGAGAGTTTTGTCTATCCATCGAATGCCGCCGCTGGATATCATGATTTAACCCTTTCTGGGGCTTGCTTGCAGGCCTGCACTTCTTAACCTCTTCAGAGGACTCTGACATTGATCTTCCACCACTCTTTTCGGACACTGACTTTTTCTTCTTCTCGTCATGCATTCGTTTCACCTGGTACCAATCAGTGTCTTTCTTCAAGTGGCCTTGGCCACACCGGCAAGAGCAAAAACGGAATGCAAGGTCATACCCTTTCTTGGTCCACATGTTCTGTCGACACTGTTTTTCGTTCCAACTCCTTGCTCTCCCAATGCAGTTAAACTGTGCCAAAATGCTGCTCTCCCATTCATAAAAGCACTGAAGATGCATCCAAGTGCTATAGGGGCAATGTTCGTTGTTGCACACAACTTTCTGGTAGTCATCTTTTTCCAGGTCAACAGGCCGGCCAAAGCTACATATCAGTGGTGTAGCACAAGGTGCTTCTGTCAAACACAGGGGGGAAAAAACAAACACATTAGCTGTGTTACACAGTAACAGTATTTGTTGAACTATAAGCAATGACAGAAGTTGCTGTTATATGCAAATAATAACCATTACATTATATACAAAAATACCATATGGAACACTGTGCAGTACTTCTTTTATGCCTACTAACATATAGATAAAGTATTGAGATAAAGCTGTTAATCCTAAATACAACCATGGGGTTCCAATTCACATACATAACCACCATATACACACTGCTACTACACTGTGAATTGAAGAATGTAGGATGGGAAATCCTGATGCACCAGCTGGATTTGATCTTCATGTATGCAAACAATGACATCTCCTCCTAGCCAAGCACATCCTTTGAGAAGATACCAACATTTGCATATTACACTGAATACACTATGTCTGTGAAGATTCTCAGTCATCCAGGTGAGTTTATCCAGAAGTTGAGTCACGGCAACTGGACTTTGCTTGAGAGACAGAAAAGAAGTCCAGTTGCTGTGATGCAACTTCCTATTTACACTTAATGTTACATTTGATTATAATTCTAGGGTGATATATTGATACAATATATAAACATTGGCACCTCCTTAAATACATACCTGCTTATGAGACTCTGACATTGTTTGCATACACAGGCTTGTAAGTTGTAACATTTCAGATATACCACTAAGAAGTTCCTAGGATTCCAATATGCATGTGCGATATATAAGGCATGCAAACTGGAAGGACAATTCACAGGCAGTTATTGCAATATTCCAGTGTAGAACAGGGAAGGGATTCAGATAACCTGTTAGTGATGAAGAGTACTAAAATTGCAACATGACTGCAGAAGTGTATATGTGATTGCTGGCTGATGTAAACAAAATATAGGTGGGAATGTCTTTTAGATTATCAGTTCCCAACCTTTGGTAACCCAGGTATTCATGGACTGCAATTCCCAAAAGCCTTTAGCATTAATCAAGGTGGATAAAAACCAATGGTTTTTGAAAATAAAACCAGCCTTTAACTACCTCAGGCTAATGGCCCAAATCAGTCCCATTCTAGATGATGGTAGCCCCAGGACTTTGGTGCAGGCCCTGGTAATCTCCCAGATCAACTACCTCAATGCTCTCTACATGGGGCTTCTCTTAGTCTTCATCCAGAGATTTCAAAAGATTTAAAATGTGATCAGTCAGACTGGATGTTGGTGTGAGCCATTTTGACCGTATCCTCTCCACTGATTGCCCAATGCGTTCTGGATCAGGCTCAAGGTTCTGCTGCTTACATACAAAGACCTTTATGTCTTAGGCCCACATTATTGGAGCATCTTTCCCTAATGTCATCTACCTGGCCCACAAGATCCTTCCCAAAAAAGGCCCAAATAAGTCTTTTACAAGAGGTAGGTCCTTCTTTGTGGAGGCTCCAATGCTGTGGAATCAGCTTCCAGTAGGGCTTTGCCTAAACCCTTCCACACTGATATTTAAGGCGAGGCTCAAGACATAGCTCTTCAGAGAGGCTTTCCTCACCAACCCTATCTGACCACCCTGTTTTCTTGTCCTCCTGGTTTCTGTATGATTGGTTGGCACCATCTACTTTTAAAGGTGATTTGCTCTTGTTTTCAGTGTTTTTATCAGGGTTTGCCACGTGCCTTGCCACAGTGGAGGGCTGACAGAAGTCCTCCTTAGGCCCCCCATTAGCGAGCCCGAATGCCAGAATGAGCTAGCACCTCAGCAGGATCCCGGCAGCCCCAGCTATTTCCCCCGGCCAGGCACACCCACAGACTCTCCCTCAGGGCCTTTTACCCAGCCTGGAGAACTGCTGCACTGGTGAGACCACCATTACTACCACCCCACCTTACCCTAGGGCCACTGTTTGAGTTGACTGGGTGGCAGACTGGGGAGTGCAGGAGTGCGCTTTTGCGACGCCCGGTCTGCCATGCTGCCCAGCAACAGGGGGTGGTGGGATGTCCGGGGTGAAAGCTTTTGCCCCCAGCACCCCTCCACTACTCTTGCCACCATCACCCTTTGATAAGAGCATTTGCTCTTATCCAGAGATTTCAGCGTCTGTGGGGTGGCCCGCAACTGATCCCCCATGAACACAGGGGTCCTACTGTAAAATCTTCCGTATTTTAGTTTGATGACTGGATGTTATGTTTAGTGTTTGTGAAGGTTCAATCTGTTCCCAGGCGCCCCACCTTTCAGGTTTCAATAAAGACACATCTTTGAAAGAATAAACTGGACTTTTATTTTGTTCTTCCACGATTAGGGAGGTTCTTTTCTTAATAACAGTTCCAACATCTTTAACATCAGCAACAAACGGATTATTCTTGGATTCATACAACGGGGTAAATCCCGAGAAATCCAGCCCTCCTCCTAGACTTGGGGAAATTTGGTTCCACCATTTTCCTTCCCCTCCCTCTCAAAGAGGCTTGGTTCCCCCACTTGCACCCCAATCTCCGAAGTGGGTTTGGGCCCAGGACGTTTCTGGTGGTGGGGCTTGAAGGGATAGTCTTCTCTCAAGGCCAGGCCCCTCCCAATGCACATTCTCCCAGTTCTTTCCTCCTCCTCCTCCTTCAGCTTGGCCAGCCATTGTTCCCAAGCCACTTCTTTCCAGATCTTTCTCTTTCGGTTATACTCATGAGCCTCCCGTTCACCCCAATACAAATAGTGTTGGCGGTGAGCACGTCTCCTGTAGCTCTCAGCCTCTGGCTTGGGCATCATAATCTGTTCCCAATCTCCAGTCCATGGATTTTCCATCCAAACCCAGTCCCAGTCTGGGGGCAAGACACGTGGTGTTCCCTTTTTACATTGTCCAAACCCCACCTCCACCACTGCTGATTAGCTAGGTTTTCCCACCATTTCTGGCTCCTTCTCCTCCTTACCCAGGGTCTTAGTTTAACCCTCCTCTTTCTCCCTTTCCAGAATCTTCAGGGAATCCTTGAACTGTTTCCATAGCATTTCCCGTTCTTGGGATTCTCTGTCCTGGCCAGTTCTACGCTCCTCCCTCCTCTTCTGTGTTTCCAACCACTCATCCCTCTCTCTCTCTTGTTGTGCAGGTGTCACTCTCCCACCTTTGGCCCCTTCAGGGTAGCTTCCCTCACAGTGTTTACTGGTTAAATGGTGTGTATTTCAACCTTACTTTGAGAATTCATCTGCCAGGTACTACCTCTTTAAAGCTTACCAGGAATAGGATAGCAGGGGAGAGACTGTACTACATCTGCCTCCCATTTAGTTGTGTGCTCAAATAATAGATTTTGCCCAAAGTACTAGCTTTCTTTTTAAAGGCAAATGATCATTAGCATTTTTAATCAAACATATAAACGTATTAGAATGTTGATTTTATAATATAGCGGGCAAAATTCTGCTACACAAATCTGCAGCAGTGTACCTTGGACTGGGCACTGTCAAAAGTTTTTATTTAATAGAAAGTTTCCCATCCCCTCCTTTTAGGTTCCAAGGCTCCCTGTGGCTCCCTTTTGTGCTAGGAAGCCTTTGGATACACTGGAAGAGGGTGGGGCTGCTTTAATAGTAAAAAAAAAAAAATACAGATGGATCACCTCTGCACAGATTGGGACCACCCGACGTGATTTTACATAAAAGATGGATGCATACCCTTTAATTAATATATTCTAACCACTCAACATGCCATGAAGAACTTAACAAGTCAAGTCATACCAATAAAACCCACCTTACTAGAACATCCATTTGCACCCACAGATGCAACTAAGTCAAGCCAACATGCGAAGATCTTTCCTCACTCTGATGTTACAAAAAAAGTGTCGCATTCCTATCTCAGAATTTACAACTGCCTTTAATAACTTGAACAACTTCAGTCGACTAACCTCTTTGCCTTAAAGCCACATATTTTAATTAATAAAGACTTCCAAGGCTTAGAAAGTTAGCTTTGGGAAATTACACCTTGTAATATGAAGGATGTGGTATGTTCAGGACAAAGGTACCCAGTCTTCAGAGGTCCAGAAGGTTACACATGACCATTCTAGGATCTTGACAGGCTGGGCCTGCTCCAATGACCCCCACCCTTATTTTTTATATATTTTATTTATATTTTATTTATTTTATTTTATATATATTTTATTTAGATTTTATTTTAATTATGGGGACTCTCAAGTGACCAGAGGGTGGTATTTTGTCAAAATATGGCAAAACACGTCTTCCTTTCCAAGTTGAAAAACACAAAGATACTTTTTGAGCCAAGATTTCCATTTTCTTTTTCAACTGGGGGCAAAGGCAATTCATGAGCTACATGCAGCCTATACTGGATCTACTTTAGGGAGACTAATGGATACATCGAAATTATTCCGCTTAAATATTCAGAATGAAAACAATACAATCTAGCTAAGGTTGAACCATCTATCTCAACCCTGACTAAAATTATACATGTACCCAGAAAAAAGATATGTTCAAAAGATATGTTGCTTCCTATACAGCTTCCAAAACGAATGATATTCTGAAAAGACAGTTGCAGCCCAATTATGAGATCAGTTAGCTATGGCTGTAAAAAGTTGTTCTAAAGCAAAATATATACCTTAAAAATGTATGCAACTCAGCAAGCACAATCACAGAAGAGGTATCCTCTCCTCTAAGAAAAAAAGAATCTGCTTGCTAATCTTAATTTTAAACTCTTTTCCAGGAAGGAGACCAGTCAGTTGTCATCTTCTTAGAACTGCTGAATCAGAAGGAACCCTATTAAACCGTGTCAAGAAGGCCCAGTCGGGAACTGAATTCCCAACTTCTGGCTCTACACCCACCTGCCGAAAGCACTGAGCCATCTAGCATCACTGCCTATTTATTAAGTTGAAAAATGTCACTTTGTCTAACCAATTAAACATTCTAGCCAATAACATTTCACCACAGAAATACATAGCAGATTCTAACTACTGTACTAGGAATTCTTAGGAAATGTCTTTAATTCAATCCCCTAGCCAAGCTTATATCTACCTGAAGAAAATATCTTGGTCCATTTGCTTCAATCCATTTGTCATCTTTCTTTTCCTTCCACCTTCACTTTTTATTATTCTTGTCAACTACTTTCCAATCCTCTTCCCCACAGCACTCATTCTTAAATTCAGATTTTAAGTTCCCTTTTCTTCTCCCATTTAAAATGGCCATGCTGCTATTCTAAGCTTTATTAGGCTTTCTGGATAGGCTAAAAAACTATTTTTAGGCATTTTTGTTTTTTAAACTTCAAATACGTGTCCATGCTTTCAAAACAACCTGATATTAAATGAAGTAACATCCTGCAGTGAAGAATAAACATAATGCCTTCCTTACACTGCGATAAAACAGGAAAGCCCTATTCCAAAGGCCCCAAAATCTCTACAGTGACTTGTTAATTGCCAGAGCAACTAGGAACAAATTAATGTTACATCATTTGCCTTCTACCTGAATGAAAAAGGACAGGCAAGCTATATGTAATTGTTGTTATTTGAGTGGTCACCTGTAAATTCTCATATTTGGGTTTCCTCTGCACCAGCATGGAGACCAGTAGAATATTCTATGACAGTAAATTGGTCAGCACACACCCTCCTATTTGGGCTACTGTCTAACTCTAATCTCTCTGATTCTCATTAAAAAGCCATCTATTCTGAGAGGGGAGACCATCCCAATTTACCCTCACCATTACCTCTACACCAGTCTGAAAGTGATGGACTCAAATTGATAACTACAGGCCTGTCACCAATATTTCCTATATGAGCAAGGTCCTGGAGAGAGTGGTGGCAGACCAGCTTCAGAGTCTTCTGGATGACACAAACACCCTTGAACCTTTTCAGTCGGGCTTCAGGCCGTGCCACAGTACGGAAACAGCATTGGCCACCCTGCTCAATGATCCTTTGAGGGAATCTGATAGGGGCAAAATGTCCCTGTTGGTCCTCCTCGAACTCTCAACAGCTTTTGATTCCGTTGATCATGGTATCTTTCTGGGGAGACTCTCCGAGTTGGGGACTGGAGGCAATACTTTGCAGTGAAGAACACATAGAAGAGCAAACCTTGCTGAGAGAAAATCAGCATGGCTTCTGTAAGGGTAAGTCTTGCCTGATAAACCTTTTAGAATTCTTTGAAAAGGTCAACAGGCATGTAGATTTGGGTGAACTGTTGGATATTATCTATCTTGATTTTCAGAAGGCTTTTGACACAGTCCCTCACCAAAGGCTGCTGAGAAAATTGCACAGTCAAGGGATAAGAGGGTAGGTCTTCTTATGGATTGAGAACTGGTTGAGATCCAGGAAACAAAGAGTAGGTGTCAATGGGAAATTTTCACAATGGAGAGAGGTGAAAAGTGGTGTGCCCCAGAGATCTGTCCTGGGTCCGGTGCTTTTCAATCTGTTCATAAATGACCTGGAGACAGGGATAAGCAGTGAGGTGGTTACGTTTGCAGATGACACGAAACTTTTCTGTGTGGTAAAAACCAGAGAAGATTGTGAAGAGCTCCAGAAGGATCTCTCCAAACTGGGGGAATGGGCTGCGAAATGGCAACTGTGTTTCAATATAGCAAAATGTAAAGTAATGTATATTGGGTTGAAAAATCAAAACTTTATCTATCAACTCATGGGCTCTGAGCTATCCGTGACGCATCGGGAAAGAGATCTTGGTGTATTGGTGGACAGCTCAATGAAGGTGTCTCCCCAATGTATGACAGCGGTGAAGAAGGCCAATTCCATGCTAGGGATTATCAAAAAGGGGATTGAAAATAAAACAGCCAACATTATAATGCCATTATACAAAACAATAGTAAGTCCCCACCTGGAGTATTGTGTACAATTCTGGTCACCGCATCTCAAAAAAGACATAGTGGAACTGGAAAAGATGCAGAGGAGAGCGACTAAAATGATTACTGGGCTGGGGCACCTCTCTTATGAGGAAAGGCTAAAACATTTGAGGCTCTTTAGTCTGGAAAAAAGGCGCCTGAGGGGGGATATGACTGAGACATAAAAAATAATGAAGGGCATGAGTCACGTGGATAGAGGGACACTCTTCTCGCTCTCACAAAATACCAAAACTAAGGGACATCCACTCAAACTGTGGGTTGGGAGAGTGAGAACAGACAAAAGAAAATATTTTTTTACCCAGCGCGTTGTTAGTCTGTGGAACTCCCTGCCACAGAATGTGGTGATGGCATCTAGGCTTGATGCCTTCTAAAGGGGATTGGACCGATTCCTGGAGGAAAAGTCCATCACAGGTTACAAACCATGATGGAGATGTGTAATCTCCAGGCTTGGAACCGGGGTATTTTGAGGGCCAGATGGAGGGGAGTGGTGCCATGAGACAGTTATCAAGTCTTGTGCGCTCCCAGAGGCGTCTGGTGGGGCCACTGTGAGATACAGGAAGCTGGACTAGATGGGCCTTTGGTCTGATCCAGCATGGCTCTTCTTATGTTATGTTCTTATGTAAGTGATTCCGTTCCTTCTTGGGGGACCGTCCCCAGTGAGTGCAACTAGGTGAGATGACCTCTGTCCCTTGGTCCCTTAATTGTGGGGTGCCACAGGGGTCGGTCATCTCTCCAAGGCCCGAAAAAATTTAACAAGGAATAGAACCTTCTTGGTGGTTGCTCCCCAGTTGTGGAATCATCTACCTCCAGAAATTCGCCTGGCACCCTCACTTCAAACTTTTAAAAAACTATTGAAAACTTGGTTGTACAGAATGGCCTTTCCTGATTTCTCAAACATCTAGTAAGACACTATTCTTTTTACTACTTATCTTCTTTTTTCTGTTTCTTATTTAAGCAATCACCCGGCTATTTTTACTTTCATTTTAGTTTTTTTTTAGTTTATTGTTGTTGATTTATGTATATTTTGTTTATATTATGTTGTTTGTATTTTGGTTATTTAAATGTGTTACTTTGTTATTTTGTTATTCTCTGTTGTAAATCACCCAGAGTAGCCCTAGGGCTAGATGGGCGATATAAAAGTCAACTAACTAACTAACTAACTAACTAACTAACTAACTAACTAACTAACTAACTAACTAACTAACTAACTAACTAACTAACTAACTAACTAACCCATCCAGAACTAAAGTGTTAGCTACTGAACTCCTAACCCAACACTGAAACATGATGAACAATACAGTGGAACCCCGATTTCTGAGATTAATCCGTTCCGAGGGCACACTCGTAAGTTGGTTAGCTCATGTCAATCAGCAGTTTCCCATAGGAATGCACTTAAAATCAATTAATCTGTTCTGGAGGGAATGGATTAATAGATTTTCAATGCATTCCTACGGGAAGGCTGTCCTAACCCCTCCCCCAATCAAGAGCAGCTAAAGGCTGCTCTCATGCAGCCCCACCAAAAAGCTGACTTTGACAGGTCAGACCTGTCAAAATCGGCTCTCCAAGGGGCGCTGCAGAGAGCAGCCTTCGGCTGACTTTGTTTGAGAGGGCAGCCACCTCCTCTTCACCCGGGTCTCTGCTCCGAGACTCAGATGAAGAGGAGGAGGAGGAGGAGACCCTCCCAGTGGCAGGGGGAATGGGTTTCAATCAGAGAGAGCCATGACAGCTCATCTCTGTCCCTTTGCAACCAGCTCTCCACGCCATTGCATCTCACTCACTGCGGCGGGTGGGGGGGTCTGCAAAGGACTCCAGCCGAGCAGCCGTGGCCTCAAGCCTTTTGCAGATCGCCTGGCCACCGCTGCAGATCCCTGAGACAGTCAACAAAATCTTAAATTTGGATTTGTGAACATATGCAGTACAGTGGAACCTTGACTTACGTCATTCATCTGTTCCGGAGGTCTAGACATAAGTCAAACATGCCTTAAGTCAAACGAACTTTTCCCATAGAAAGTAATGGGAAAGTGGATTAATCTGTTCCAGATGATGAAAAAGACCCCCCCAAAACAGCAATTTAACACAAATTTGACTGGGATAGGAGATTCCTTCCGGGGATGTAAATGAAATGTCTCTTCAAAGAGAGGAGGAGGCAGTGGAATTATAATCCACAAGTTATACGCCTCCACTTTTTAATGTTCATAGCAACAATGTCTAACATTTAAGTTTTACTGATTTTTAACCTGACGTTCCAAGTTCTGAACAACTCTATGCTTACCACTAGAGTCCCACAACTGTACAGCTCCCCAACTAAAATGCTTCCATTGTGGACCAGAATTCTGCAGCCAGATTTTTTACAAGACTGAGCCGACTGTTTAACCAGCGAGGCCAGCCCCGAGCTCCCGGCCCTTCTTCTCCTCCGGCAGCAGCGGCGGCTTCGGTGAGGCCGAGGACCAGCTCCAGGTGCTCTGAGCTGGCCTCGCTGAAGCCGCCGCTGCTGGAGGAGAGGAAGGAGGAGCAGTTTGGAGACAGCAGCCGCAATGCTGGGTCGTGGCTGCCGCCCGATTCCGGGGCCTTGCGCCGGGGCTCCAAGCTGTAAGTCAAAGCCTGCAGTGCAAGTCAAACAGGCCCCTTCTTGCTGCAAGTCAAGCAGCATGTAAGTCAAGGTTCCACTGTACAATGCTACATATTCTCAGCATGGAAATTGAGGGTTTTTACAGAGGCAAGTAGAAAAAAATAGAAGCATCTGAAATATCAATTTACAACAGGACGCTATGCATAACTTGGAGTGGGAGGAAGGTCAAGGAAGAATAACTAAACTGAATTAATAAAAACAAAGAAATTATTCATAAAATTCTAAAAACTAGGTTACTTCATCCACTTATTAGAAATGAAAGGTACAGTTTACTGCAGCCAATTATTTGAGATAAAAATAAAAAGAGAAAGAAGTTCAGGTAGGAAAAGGACTTCTTGGCTGAAGTATTAAAGGCTTGTACAATCTCATGGTTTAAGGCTGCCATACCAGGAGCCAGCATGGCCAACTCTGGAGGTTGAGGTATACAAAGCAAAGCCAATTGTTGTTAAGCATGATGCAATGCTGCATCACAATTCAGCAGGCTATAGCAGCTACTCTTCAACCTGATTTTCCAGGTCTGTTGACCACTGGCCCTGCTGGCTGAAGATGATGAGAGCTGCTCTGAAGGGCATCAGACTGGGCGACACTGCCCCAGTCACCGTCACCTTCCTGTCGAAAAGGTCAGTAGAAAACATGTAGGAGTTGTTCACATTATGTTCATCATCAACAACAGACAACATCACAGATGTTGCTGTTACCCAGGTCAAGAAATCACTATTTAGGGCAGTGGTTCCCAACCTGGGGGTTGGGACCCCTTTGGCGGGTCCAATGACCATTTCACAGGGGTCACCATGAGGCAGTGAAGAAAAAGGCACAAACGGCTTGGGTCTGGAGAAGGAGGGGGAGGAAGGGGAGGAAAGAGTGAGTTACAGCTTGATAGGTTGGAGGGGATATCCGTCAGTGGCACCAAGGCTGCGATTGGCTGAGGGTGTCTGTAGAGGGAAGTTCTCTATGGCACCTGCACCACAACATGAGGAACTGTTTTAAAAGGTCACAGCATTAGGAAGGTTGAGAATCAGTGATGTAGGGCCTTTCAGAATCGAAATACTGTACTTCCCCTTTCATAATTCAGCCAGAACCCCCAGAGGCTGAATTATGAGAGCAAAAACTCACAAACCAAAGGGAGATTGGGCAGCTCACTTCTTCAATGGGCAAGAAAAGCACCTGGCTGCACTGCGGGGAGTCATGAGATGGGAGGGCGGTTCCAACAGAAGTTGCCTCCATGAGAGCTTTGACTCCCACAGAGGAAGCCTCCTTCAGAAGCTGCCCTCCTGCACACCTTTGGAAAGCAAGAGGGAATCTCCTGACTTCTGCCGTGCAAGCAGGGAGTTTTTCCTGCTGACCCAAGAAGCAGCAAAGGAAAGGCCGTGAAATAGAGAGTGGAATGGCATGAAAGTAAGGAGCACAAGTCCTTTAATTCTTAAATTCCCATCCCTGTCCCTGTCTTTGAGTGGTCAAGTGCACATGTGAAATAAAAAAGCCACCAGAAGCAGAACACCTGTGAAAACCTCAGACTTGATGCCTTCTTTTAATGACACTGTGCATATAATCAACTATGAGTCACCAAGTCCTAAGCAACCCACTTACAAACATGTACATAAATTGCTTGATATAGTCTCAATTTGGCAGATCTGAAGGAAATGCACTAGGTGTATCATAAACAAGCACTGTAAGAAACAGAAGAAACAGAAAGGTATTGAAGGAAAATATGCATGATGCAGAGACAGGCAGCAGGTAAAAAAGAGAGAGACACCATCTTTCATTCTATTAAAACCTTACCCAGACCAGATGAACTTCAGTCCATTTGCATATTTCTGATTACTGATAATGGACATACAGTAGGCCCCAGTATCCGCTGGGGATTGGTTCCAGGCCTTCCCGTGGATAATGAAAACCGTGGATAAGAAAGAACACCAAAATCCCCCAAAAAAACTGCTGTTTTGTGACAGTAGCTTGCTTTACAGCTGCTGTTTTGCGACAGTAGCTTGCTTTACAGCTTCTGTTTGTGGAAGTAGCTTGCTTTATGGTTTCTGTTTTATGACAGTATCTTGCTTTACAGCTGCTTTTTGTGACAGCAGCTTGCTTTGCAGTTGCTGAATTATTTATTTACTTTTTCCTGTGCCAACCGCGGATAACTGAATCAGTGGATAATGAATCAGTGGATACAGGGTCCTACTGTACTTCCAAAAGCAATGCAAGCAGCAAAAGAAAGTATATGGGTATGAGTTTTAGTGTAAGTCTTTTAAGAGACAGATATATCAGTTAATCACATCAGATGAGATATCTGCACCTGCAACATGGCAGTTTTTAAAATCATTTATCACCTCAGGAGCTCCCACCAAACTACTTTCTGTAGGAATATAGAAAGCACACACTTTCTAATCTAAGATAAGAGGATAGAAAACCAAGCAGATTTGAGCCTTCTTACTTGTCTCTCGTCCTCTTTCTGCCTCTTTGTTGCCACTCATTTAAACACCATAAATGCTGTAGCTCATCTTAGTCATTATGAGCCTGAACAGCGTCTTAGAACATGATTACAGAATGCATGGCCTTCTATTAATCCTAGACCAGTGTTGGCGAACCTATGGCACAGGTGCCAAAGGTGCGCCAACACTGCCCTAGGACCTGAAAAGTGGGGAGGCATGGGAAGCCTTCAAATAATGTAAATATTCCCATTGCCATATGATGACATCATCCAGCTTGTGCAGTAAATGGATTTTAGCCACTGGATCCACATGCTGAGTGGAAGGATTGACCTGTGGCCTGAATTTCTTTATTGGGGGTGGGAGGTGGTACAGCTCCAGCCAGTACTTTGGCTTTAAACCAAAGGATCTGCTTTAAAACAATTTTCCCTCTTTCTATCTCTTTAGAAAATCTCCTGGAATTCAAAATGCATAGACAAAAATGTCACTGTTGGAAACAAAGTAAGAGAAACAGGTTAAAAGCCAGTATACTGTCAACAACCACATTAAAAATCAGTAGAAAACAGACTAATTCCCCAAAACTAATTCTTTCTCGATCTCTATGAAAACCACAACTAACTCGCTAAGGAAAGTAAGCTGACATTTTGACCATCTTTCAAAGAGACAAGTGTTGTACAGTAGGACCCCCGTATCCACTGATTCATTATCCTCTGATTCAGTTATCCACGGTTGGCAGAGGAAAAAAATTAAATAATTCAGCAGCCACAAAGCAAGCTATTGTCACAAACTGCAGCTGTAAATCAAGCTACTGTCACAAATAGCATCTGTAAAGAACGCTACTGTCACAAACATCAGCCATAAAGCAAGTTACTGTCTCAAAACAGCAGTCATAAAGCAAGCTACTGTCAGGAAACAGCAGTTTGGAAATGGTTGGGCAGGCATTCTCTCCTATCCACGGTTTTCATTATCCATGGGAAGGCCTGGAACCAATCCCCAGTGAACATTGGGGTCCTTTATTATTGCTGATATTCCCCTCAAAAGTTTTTCCCCAGAAACACACTCCAGGACTCGGTACGTTCTGTTAAAAAAACCTAATCCAACCTCAGGAGTGAGGATTTTCGACAGTCAGTTGTTCAGCTCCTTAGACCAATCACAAAGAGCAAGGGGTTAGAAAAATGTCTCTTCACCTCATAACGGCCACTGGGCCTTGCCTATCTGTACAATGGCAATAACAAGACATTAAGCTCTCAAAGGTGGTAGGAACAAAAGGCAGAACAGCAGCCTTAGTGAATAATACCCATAATAAAAAGGTTGTGAAAAAAAGTGGAAAGGCCAGACTTTGCCAATAATTTCTCTGGGAAAAAGTAACATGGAAGCCACTCGTGAATCATAAGCATACAGCAGCTAGGGCTATGGTACAATAAAATCACATGTTGTAGCACATTAAAGAGAAATTTAACAAATTTATTTTGCCATGAGCTTTCCTGGAGTGTAGTCCAAGAAACCTCACATTGAAATAAATCTGTCAATCTTCCCCAATGTTGAAACAGACTAATATAGCTCTGAGTGTCCTATTATGCGCACATGCGCGCACACACACACACAAACTAAGAGCACATGCAAACCCCAATTTTTAGCAACATAACAGTACACAAGCCTCAGAAGAGTAATCTTCCTGTTGCCCTCTCCTATGTCCACCCACCACAGCTGGATACTCTTTCTGAGCTACACGTTTGTGCAAGAACAGACAATATTTGGGAATAGAGGCTACCAGAGAAGCAAAAATAGCCATCCTTACACATATGCAGTGTTAGAACTCACCCAAATGTGCTGAGCATTAGAACCAATATCTTAAATTTAGTATAAACTACCAGTCTGCTGTATGTCACCAGTAGTGGGCATTTTGCTGAAAACTCTTGACTACAGAATTTAATTTGTGTTGTGCTAAAATAGGACATTAGTAGACTGAAGCCAGTGTTTTTGTATGAATTTCACAGTAGTAAGTAGAAACTGGGCATACATTTCTCCCATTTCCTGCAATTACCTCTTTCTTCATTCAAGTGCTTGAAGCACAGTGCTCAGCAAGAACCAGAATAAAAACCTACAGCTGAAACAGTCTTATGCTTCCTAAATGTTTCCTTATATTTATTATAAAAATTGTCTACTTTATGTGTTTTTACACACATACATGCAAAAACAGCTTGACAGCTATTGTTCTCTTGCCAGTGGGGGGAAGGGGAGAGTGATTTTTCACCTATATTTATTCTTCTTAAAATTACTAAGGTCCCCCACTATGTCTGTGAAGATACTTAGTCATCCAAGTGAGGTTATCTGGAAGTTGAATCATGGCAACCTGACTTTTCTTGTGAGAGCGAAACATTTTGCTACTCATCCAAGCAGCTTCACCAGACTACCGGCCTGGCAGTATCTGGATGCTACTTCAGATAATAGATTGGAGCCGATTCCCCCTAACCTTCAAATCTCTCTCTATCCTCTCTCTCCCTTTCTCTCACACAAACACACATAAACACGCACACTTACATGCTTGAAATAGGCAGCATATACCAATCAGGCATGCCCAAACTTCGGCCCTCCTGATGTTTTGGACTACAACTCCCAGAATTCTAAGCTTAGATTGCCAAAGACAAAGGACTGTGGGAGTTGTGGTTGAAGGGTAGAAAAACAAGGGGCAAAGACTGCTGAGGGGACATTCCATGCCTGTCCTATATTGATAGGATGAGAAATGGAGGAAGGCAAGAAAGAATTTCATTATACTGTATGTGCTGACTGGTTTGTAAAGATCCCAAAGTTGCTGGCACCACAGCTAGTCTACAATGCACCATATGCCACATATGTGTACATAAACTGCACTTTCTGAAAAAAACAATAATTTATTGAAAGTGATTTGTTCTCTACCACAGCAGTCCTAACAAGAGAAAAACCATCTACTGTACTAGTATTCAAGAATCTGAACTAAAAAAACTGGTGCATCAATATCACCTGTTCTCCAGGCTCTCACTTAGTGTTTGTCTTCAGGGTTGTCTTCAAATACTGTATTATTATGCAGCTTTATCATTTCAAGTGCATTCTTATACTGTACTGTTATTATACACCACTTAGGTATCATTTTTGGGAACAATTCTACAAATTATGTTGCATAAATAAACAACAGCCAGTAGGTGAGATGTAAACTTTCTGGAAATGTTTTTTCCCCCCAAAGTTTCTGGAACTTTTACATCTCCAGCCAGAATTGTGGCCAAGTTTAGAATAGCAAGGCCCATTGGAACAAAACCCACGGGGACTCCAGACAGACAAATGTTAATACATGTAGTGAGGTGAATCATACCAACAAGTGAGGTCTCTCCCCTCAACGGATTCTGAGTAAGAACTCTGTGCTCATGCAGTTGCTGGATGGAGGCAGGGTTGAACACAGGAAAGTGAGCCTCAGCCCACTTTCTCTCTGGTGCAACTGTTCTCCAAAATACCCCGATTCCAAGAATGAAACAGGCGGGCTATCCGAAACCTTTGGAAAGGTGTGTCGCGCTTATTTTGATCTTTTGTTTTGATGTAAATAGTTATGTAGCATACTACTCTACTTATGTACTTGTGATACCAGCTTCCAATCCCACGCGCATTTTCTTGGGAGAAAGCCACAGTCAATAAGCAAATCTGTGCATCTCCGAATTTGCAAACAAAATCGGAGCCAATCTATTATCTGAAGTGGGATCCGGATACTCCCAGGCCTGACAGTGCGAGGAGAGAGCTGGCTAATTCTGCCCAAGAGCGCGGCAGCGAACGGAAAAGCTCTTTCGGTTCCTACTTAGCTTGCACAACCACCTGGAACAGGGGTTGGGCCAGCAACGAAACCGATCAGAAGCAGCCCGAGAAACCACATGGCTTTGCTACACGCTGTGAGGCCCAGGATATCTGCAACCCGATAGGGTACGCGGGAATCGCTCGTCCCAAGAGCTGCGGGCGGCCCCCGGTCCTTTGACTGCTGCGCCATCGAAGGCCCCGGGCAGCTTTGCAACTCCTAGCACGGCGGCGGCATCGAGCGCGTCCACCCATCGGCGGAACCCCGAAAGAGAAGTTGCACCCTCCCGCCTTGCACGGGCGCCTTTTCACCCCTTCTTTCGTTCCCTCCCCGGTCTCCCCCTTGGCTCCCTACCGTTCTTGGCGTCGCCAGGCGCCGAGCCTGTGGCGGCCGCCGCTCCCCCGGCGCCTCCCGCGCCTCCGCAGGCCGCCGCTGGCCCGCCCGTCCCCGCCGCGGCCACCGCGCCCGAGGCACCTCCCGGGCCCGACGCGCCCGACGCTGCCTGGGCTCCATTTTCCTGCTCGTCCCCGCTGCTGTTGGCGCGCTTGTTCTTCTTGCCCTTGTTACTCTTCTGGTTCGGCATCGCCAAGGGAGGAGGAGGAGGAGGAGGAGCGGGTCGCAGCAGCAGCAGCAGCAGCGGGAAGCTGGAAGACGAGGAGGAGGAAGATAAGGTGGCCCGAGAGGCGCCTGGTGCGGCCGCTTGGGCTGGCGCTTCTAACCCAGCGAGCCCCACCGAGCCGGGCTTATTGCAGCTCCATTGTCAGGCGGAGGCGCTAACTCGCCCTCCCCCTCGTGCACACACACACACACAGCGGGCCTGTCGCCTGCACACGCCGCACATGCATGCACACGCCACAACCGCCTGGCCACGGGAAGAAGTGCAAGCGAGGGGGGAAAGGCGTGTCTCGCTTGTTTTGATTGTGTAGCTGCTGCTCCTTCCTCCTCCTCCTCCTCCTTTCGCTCCTCTTCTCCCCTGCCCTCCCCAACCGCTTCCTCCTCCTCCTCCTCCTCGCCTCGGCAGGCCTTGGCGACAGAGGAAAGCCGAGAGCCAAGTGAAAGGAAGGGCGGAGGAAAGGCGCGGCCGAAAGGCTGGCCTAGCAACTGGGCGGTGCTTGCTTAGGCGTTCTGGGGGACCGGAGCGAGCGCTTGTCCTACAAGCCGGAAGATGCTAAAGGCTATTTTTAATGCGGGGGCATGTCCGCTCGAAGCAGAACACTGGGTTAATCGCGATCCACCGCGCGAACCCAAGATCGGGAGCCGTTGGCAGTTGCTTCGGAGAACGGGTCCAAGTTCGCTCTGAAGGCAGGGAAGACGCGAGGGGGGTTGACGTTGCGCCGCAATCTTTTCCAGATAGGGAGGTGTGGACATGGATTATTTCTGGGAGTTGACACTGTAATGAGTGACCAGGCGTTGGACAGGTATGTCTTCTTTCCGTCCGTAGGTTTTGGATTGCTAAAAGATTACTCCATGAATATACATTTATTGGGAAGGGGTCAAGGAGACCGCCTAGCTTGAGTTTTGTCGCAATAATGCCTACAGTTGTTTGCATTAAAATAAAATTAAACTAGAACTCGCTCTGGCAGCCGCTTGTCAGCTATGGGGCTCCCACTAAGGCCTGCTCTGCTGGAATCTCCAACCGTGTGGATGCAGAAGGGGGATGTGCAGGGCGTATTTCTGCGGAGGCCCAATCGACTGCACCTCATAGACGATTTTAGAAGCAATCTGAAACAATTTCCTTCGCCCTTAGGGAAGGATAAAACTCTTTAAAATAAGAAATAAAAGGGACTTGTTGCTCCTTATGCTGTTCTGTTGTAACTGTGGGTTGCCTCAGAGACTTCTAACTCACTCCATACACTTGGATATAACAGTGGAATGGACTCTGTTCCCATTCTTGGGGAAAGTCCACTAGACCTGTGTTAGGGCATCAGTACCCTTCTGTTTATTGTTCTGATACTGCATGAGTCAGTAGTTATGTTCCCATTACATAGCAAGCCAGTGATCCATGGAAACCCTGGCTTGTCATAAACAAGTGGGTCGATGTTGTCCTGGTGCATGCCACACCATTGCTAACATTGAAGGAGCAATTGGAAAGACCAAGTCTACAACAAAGTGAATGGTGAATGGATTGAACTCCAAGACTGGCACTAGGGGACATCCGGATTTGAAATAAGGAATGCATTTCCCAGTGCTAAATCAATTTCACCCCACTCTTTCATTGCATGTTTTTGTATTGCTGTATATACAGTGTATAAAATAGCACGTATCTCATGCAGACAAGTTTTTTTCCTGCCATTCCTTGGAATCATTAGAATAAATAGGTGTGGGGGAGAGATGGATTGTTTTGCAATAGAATTAAAACAGGATATTCAAACTCTTAGGATAGATATATGCATATAGAAAAAGCTGCCTAGATGCACATCCTATCTCGCCTGATTTCAGAAGCTAAGCATGGTCGGCCCTGGTTAGTACTTGGATGGGAGACCACCAGGGAATACCAGGTGCTGTAGGCAAGCCACTCCAGTATTCCTGCCAAGAAAACTCCATGGACATGGTGTCATGAAGCGTCAGTCACGACTGTAACAACACACACACATGAATATAGATTTTTTTTTAAATTAAGTACAGCATATATATTTGGTTTCAAAATTATTGTGTTATACAACTTGGGCTTAAAAACCACACTCGACTATCTGAATCCGTGAATCAACTTCATCTGAAATATATTTCTGAAGAGGTAAATGCTGTCACGAATATTCTTGTGAGTGAGTTTTTCAACTTGCAGTTAGAGATATAGAGTCCAGCTGTGGACTGGAGCAAGCTCGGTAAAGTGGCCTTGACAGGAAGGCGAGTGTCCAAGGACAGTGGAAGCGTAGCCCAGAAGCGTGGATGAAAGAAGCATTATGACATGTGATGTAAAAGTAAATATGTGATTG
>JAHTLZ010000114.1:11302283-11396218 GCA_023846285.1 Phrynocephalus versicolor | reverse complement strand
ATTATTATTATTATTATTATTATTATTATTATTATTATTATTATTATATCCTCCTTACCCCAGGGGGACCTGCGATATACCGGGACCATAGTATATGACCTGTGAAAGGGTGGGGGACAACTGTACCTGCAGGAAGCCTCTCCTGTCCCTTGCTGCAGCTGGGATTCCACAGTTCCAATCACCTCATTTGCAAAGAGGTCTCCTCCACAGAGCCTCTGCCCTCCCCTTCTGAAGCCAGGATTCCCGAGTCAAAAATCACCATGGAGCCTCTCCCCTCCCCTTCTGTAGCCAGGAGTCCCCAGTACCAGTCACCTCATTTGCAAAGAGGTTTCCTCCAGGCAGCCTCTCCCCACCCCTCCCCTTCTGCAACCAGGATCCCCCAGTCAGAAATCACCTAATTTCCTCCACAGAGCCTCTGCCCTCCCCTTCTGCAGCCAGGATCCCCCACCATGAAACCTTAGGCCAAACATTTTTCTTGTTTTCCTCCTCTAAAACTTAGGTGTGTCTTATGGTCAGGTGCACCTTATAGAGCAAAAAATACAATAGTTGTCAAAGTATTTATCAAGTATTTAGTAGTAATTTTTAGGCCCCTTCTCAAATAACAACCAGTTGGATATTCACTGAACTGAAAGGTAAAGAGAAAATGTAAAACTTAACGGAATGATCACTGGCTTGATAGTTCAGTGGTTTAGGTATCTGGGCGAGAGTTGGATTTCCCACTCTCTTCCATGAGAAGGCCCAGCCTGTGTGACCTCGGGCAAGCAACATAGCCCCAGGAAGCCCCCAGAAAATGGCAAACCACTTCTGAGTACTCGTCTAGAAAACCTTGAAAAGGGTTTACCATAGGTCGGAACTGATTTGACAGCACATTATTAATAAAACGATGAGTGCATTCAAACTGCATGTTTGAATTCTACAGAAGTAATGTTAACCACAGCCTTACAAGATAAGCAGCAAAGTTAACAATCGTATTGTATTGCCACTTCATCTGATCTTCACTGGTTTGTAAACATTTTTCAAGACACAAATATTTTGCTAAATCATTGAAGGAGTGACACGAGTGAATGAAGGGCACTTTGCTTTTCCTGTGAAGAGGCCTGGAGGATCAACAGGACAGGCTTACAGAATATTTCCTGGCTAATTCCACCAACAAAGAACTTCAACTGGCAGCTTCCATAAAAGAATTCTACAGTTTCCCTCATGGTAGTTCGTGTCCTACCTTCAAAGACCTCACTGCTCACTTGTTTGCATTTCTTTAATAAAAATTGTCAATATCAGCCTCACATTAGAGCGTTTCCCTTACCGTATTTTACTGTTCTCAAACAGCATTGTCAAACTGAGAAAGCCAAGAAG
The DNA here is from genome assembly GCA_023846285.1 of Phrynocephalus versicolor. Classification (NCBI taxonomy): domain Eukaryota; kingdom Metazoa; phylum Chordata; class Lepidosauria; order Squamata; family Agamidae; genus Phrynocephalus; species Phrynocephalus versicolor. The sequence goes on along the minus strand of JAHTLZ010000114.1, from coordinate 11,394,865 downwards.
AACTTAGGTGTCAGTTGCTTACTTCCCAGAAAAATACCACAGTCACTTTATATTTTTCATTGTTTTATTATGGAAATGGAACCTCTCTGTGGCAGTAAGGATAATCTTCCCACAATCATTTGGCATGCAGTCATTTTCATAGCTTCTTGTTTTTCACGCTCTGACAAACCTAAAATCCCTCCACAGCCTCACTTAATTGTTCTAGACCAGGAAGTGATGCATGATATAAAACTGCTCTCTCTCTCTCTCTCTCTCTCTCTCTCTCTCTCTCTCTCTCTCTCTCTCTCTCTCTCACACACACACACACACACACACACACACACACACACACACACACACACACACCGAAAGAGATACCTGGTTTTGATATCTTACAAATTTGAAATTATAGACAATGGTACATTACTAGGAAAATATCCTCTACAGCTATTAACAATGATTCAGAACACTTAAAATCAAATGCTTGAGGGGGATGTCTTATATGCTTTTATCCAATAATAATCTGCAGTGACAAATTCACAAAAGAATTGTAAAAAGACCCCAAATAATAACATTTAATTTCTGTAATAAAGCTATATAGGAAAATACATCATCATGCAAAGAGGCCATGAGAAAAAATTCTTTATTTACCTGAAAAAAATAATCAAGACATGTAAAGCTGAGCTAGTCCTGCAGTAACAAAATATCAACATTGTCGTGAGCTCCCTGCAGCAGCAGTTCCCCGGGATAGCTAACAATTTTCCTTCGTTTTGCAGCTTTCAAAGTCCCCACTAAAGCTTCAAAGAGGTTGGCACATTTTTCATCAGCGAAGAGCACTCCAAATTTCACACTCAGAGTCCCATCAGGATCTAGATAAAAGGAAGCATTACAATGTAAAAACACTTCATACCAACAGGCATTTGGGGATATTTCTTTTCTCCTTTGTTTTCATTCCAATAGTAATGGCAGATTATACATCTCCGTGATGAAACATACTGTATTAATATAACATTTATTGTTGTTCTACCTCTCTATGAACATTGTTTTAAAAAATTACATTTTTAAACATCCTTTGTCCAAATAATACTCTGTTTTAACAATACCGTATACTCAACTGCATTGCACTGAATTTGATTTCATGGTTTCCATTACTGTGGCTTTTGCTTAGATATATTTTTCATTTATATTCATAAGGGAATTTTTTTCATTAAAAAAAGAAAACTGGAGGTTAATGTTGTTTGTGCTTTGCCACTTCTGGTTTTTAATAATTAAACTTAGGTATGTTATTATGTTTTTCCCTTTCGTATTAGGTAATTTTGTTCACATGTTCGCATGTTTGCAAATGACCTTGTGAACTGTTTTCACTGGGAAAGATAGTGACTGAATCATAGAATTATAGAGTTGGAAGAGACCTCAAGGGCCATCCAGTCCAACCCCCTGGCATGCAGGAACCCCCATTGCAGTACTCTCAACAGATGGCCATCCAGCCTCTGCTTAAAACCCCCCAAAGAAGGAGACTCCACCACCCTCCGTGGCAGCACATCCCACTGCCGAACAGCTCTAACCATCATTAAGTTCTTCCGAATGTTCAAATGGAATCTCTTTTCCTGTAGTAATACATATTCTTTCACCCAAGAAAAGGAATAGATACTAATATCAAAACTGGGTAAGCAGTGTAGTGTACTGGGCAGAGTGATGGACTACAACAGATGAGTCCTGGGTTCAAATCTTTGCTTGGCTATGGAAATCCATTGGCAGGTGACGCTGGTAAAACAATTTCGTAAGTATCCCACTTATCTTGAAAAACTTATAAGTATTACTCTAAGTCTGATGTGCCTGGACAGCACTCCAGGTGGCCATGTGTAGAGAGGCCCCAAAAAATGATCACTACGAATTGGGCCTTCTCTGTGGTCACCTCGACATTATGGAATCAGCTCACGAGTGAGATTAGCCTTGCACGGTCCCTGCCTGCCTTTAAGAAAGCAGTTAAAATGCTGCTTTTTAGAGAGGCATTCGGCAACCATTAATAAGTTTTTTTTGTTGGACCAGTAACTTGCCTGCCGGTTTGTTATTAATGTGTTTTTATTATTATGTTTATTGTTGTTCTGCTCTTTTACTTTTATTGCATTATTGTAAACCGCATGGAGTTCTGGTTAGAAGATGGGTGGTAAATAAATAAATAAATAAATAAATAAATAAAATCTGATATCCTGCAAGTCAAGTATGCCTTAAGATAATCAAAAATGTAAGCTACTTAAAGATGTGACTACTTGGTGATTTATTGATTTATTTAAAATATTTTTAACCCTGCTTTTCTGTTTAAGAATGATCCAAGCCAGCTTATATTTTTAAAAGACAACATTAAAAGCTAAAAACAGTAAGTATGTCAATACTGAAACGAAAATAACAAATACCCATCTAAAAACGGGTAAGCAGAAGCTCCAAGATCAGGTGCAAGCACTCAAGATACAGGCTTGATAGTGCAGTGGTCCTGCTGATATGACTGTTATTCCTGTAAGGAAAAAAATTATACCACCCCATGGAGCCTGATGAGAACAGAGGATACCAGTCCTCTAAGCCCTTGTGGCTCTCATGAAGCATAGCTAGTTTCACTCATTTCCTTCTCCTTCAGGCAAACTAGGGTGTCTCCAGACTGAGCCCTGCCCAAGTGCATGTGTGAATACAGAAATTCCTCTGAAGACGGGGATTTTTTTTTGTTTTTGCCTGCAGCTCCCAGAAATTTAAAATGAGGAAATTCCTGGCAATTTCTGGAAGTTGCAGTCTAAAAATTCTGAAAGCCTCACACCTCTTCTTAACCACTTCCTGTAGCGCTTCAGTTAACGCCCAGAAAGTGTTTGCAGAATTCTTTACTGATGTGTATACAATGACTTCCATGATTTGAAAGAGATGAGAGAGATGCAGGATCTTCCATTTTTAAAGCATTAAATTCTGAATACTTACTTTTGGTTCCCAGTCGTCGAATCTCTTCGACTAAAAGGCCAATTTCATGTTCAATGTTCATTACTGCCTAGAAATAAAACATTATTTGATTAGGTATATACTTTCATATCCACATCCCATCAGCTGGTATCACTTCCACATTATTAAGGAGAAAGTGAATGGCGCATAAGCAACTCTTAAGAAACTCCAGCTTTCTCAGAGACTAGCCATTGTTTAATCTGTAAAGGGTCCTGCTCTTTGAAATTAGATGTGCTGTTGAGAGAATCTGAAAAGGTTTTTTTTATGCTTAAATAATTTCTTTGTAATGGCACCAATAGTTTTTAAAATTATAATGTACCATTCCTGCAAATAACAAGAATATTGAAGAACAAGCTGGGTAACTAAAACAAGCTTGCTCTTCGTATAATATTTCCATTACTTATGCAGGTAAGGTGCCTTACCTTACCTTACCTTATGCAAAAATAATCACAGAAGCATGTAGATTGTATATAAAAATTGACTACTGTACATGTAATCGAAAATTGTTTTCTACAGTGTGGTGCAAATATACCTGTTCACAATGTAATCATACACTCATCTCATTTTGCCTGCATTGGTTGAACAGTAAGAAATATGTAAGGATCTTCTTTCCCTTACTCTTTGACCACTTACTATGGCTTTTGATAACATTTAGTTAAACAATTATTTTCTGTATTTTACCCTGTCTATGGAGCCTGAAAGCCACCAGGTGATGTTTGTTTCTGGTTTCCACCAGTCCCTGCTAACCTGGCTAATCTTGAGGAATGCTGGCAGCAAGAGCTTATGAACATCTGGAAGGCCACAAGTTTCCCTGAGTCTCTCTCTCTCTAGTTGCTTCATGTTCAATCCCTGGCAAGACCATCCCTGTCTTGAAGGCATCAATGTAGGATCTTAATATACAGGGCAGGTAAATGAAAGAAAAGACTGTAGGATAATCCACCCAGTATTCCGGTCCCAAGTCATGATGGTGTGACTCCATCAGAACTGATGCAATTTGTCTCCAGCAAGCTGTTCCTGTTCATAGCCTAGTCTGGTGTCTGTTACCAGTTGTAGTTTCCTGGGACAATCTCAGAGGCAGCCCTGTGTAACCTAGACATTGCCAGGATGTGGATCACTTTAACAAGGCCATCAATGTTGAGAAACAACAGGAACAGGTATAATAGCTGAAGCTGACTGGGACAGATGCCATTGTGTTGTAGAGTTCAAAAGAATATGATAAAAAATGTTGCTGCTGAACATGACACGGTCTCTCAACTGGTGTGCATTGGACTACAGAGGATTGACCATGCATAACACTATGACCTGTTTACACATTAAACCTGCTCCATTTAGACTTAACATTTGAATAGGGGCAGTGGCATTTCATATTATCAGTTGAGTACTAAATACATTAGATTAGAAGAAACTGCTCAGAAATTTAGAAGACTATGCCTTCGTTTCTATTTTTGTTTGTTTGAATTTTTGCAATAGCCATGATAACTAGGGAATAATCTTTCTCTTCAGAGGGAACAAAATCAACAAAGATACTAACAATGCCAACCTATGCATGCCTATCGAGAAGTCAGCTTTACTGAATCTTACTGAACTTCCTTCCAGCGTATATATAGGACTATGTCCTAAAACTGCTGGTTCCACACTTATAACTGTAAAGCTAAAAACACCACAGGCCTAGGACAAATATACTGTATTCCCTGTTGCAAACAGGAGTACTGTACTTAAAATAGCAGATATGGGGCTTGTAGTGAGAGTTGCTCAAATCTTTTCAGGCATTATTCCAAATGCTAAAGGGCTTGGATTCATACACAAAGTTTGGATTCTAGAACATGTTAACAAATGTGAGGGTGGACCATAATTCAGGCTGCTGCTGCATCTCCCCATATGACTAGAAACTTGAAAGCTCATCATCATCATCATCATCATCATCATCATGTCATAAAGATTTTCTCCTATACCAAAAATATCCACATGCTTTATCTCAATACACATTTTCCTATGCTAAAGCACCAGACAGCAGCCATCTTCCAAACAGCTCTACCAGTAGAAACATAGTAGCAAGCAATATTTTCCCCCTTATATTGCAATAATCTGCAGCTGTGAGCGTGAAGGCCAAACCTAGAAGCGAGAAAACATTGACGGACATGAAGGGGGGGGGGGGGGCTAGATCAACCCAAAAAGCTTCTCTGTGAGAAGGAAGCAATAATGTATCCAAGATAAGAAACCTCCAGCTATTTTTTTTCAGCATAATGGAAAGCAGTGTGCTTTAGTATCCATCTCTTGTTGAATGACACCTCAGCCAAAGAGGTGTCAGTTCTTCTGACCCAAGGACATACATCAAATGTGGGGCATGGAGCAACTTGTAATAAAACTTGTGAACACTCATGTAACCACAAAGAGAAAGCATAACTAGAGCTAAAGCTTAGGAGAAAAGTAAAGTCCACGTGCGACTGCTGTTTTCTGTTGTAAGATGTCACTCACAGCCTTATAATACACAGGTTTGTCCATAGCTGAGTACAATCTTACCCTGCATTAGGTTTCGCCTTCAGCTTTGCAAGGCATACTTTCCCTTTTTTTCTTTTGGTTCTTTTTCTTTCTTTACCTTGTTCCTAAATAAATCTTCCTTATTATTAGATCAATCATCATCTCTGTTGGTTTTATTCCTCCTTAGACAGGTCCTTGCCAAAAGAGCAAATAACTTGTTTTAAATTCATTTTCCCTGTTTCATTTTTACAGCATTCATCATTATTAGGGCCATCAAGTCAATCCTAATTGATGATGACCTTTTTTTCAGGGTTTTCCAGATAGAGAATACTCAGAAGTGATCTACCATTCCCTTCTTCTGGGTTAGGGTGTGGGGTGGGGCATCCTGGGACTGTGCAGCTTGCCCGAGGCTACACAGGCTGGCTTTTCTCCCAGAAAGCACTGTGAGGAATCAATCTCCCAACTTCTGGCTCTGCAGCCAGAGGAGGATCTGTACAAACTGGCTGCTTAAAGTGAGGAGTGCACTACAAAGGGTCTGTTGAGGTTGAGCTCTCACTGGCGTAACTAGGGAGGGGTGGAAGAGTGCATTTGCCCTGGGGTGCACAGCAATGGGGGGCTGGAAGGGAGCAGGTGAAGGAAGCCATGTGCCATCCAGCCAGCAGTCGTCTTTTTGCCCTGCTAAGGCCTCGCGCCCCCTGGGGGGGGGGGAAGCTGGCAATGTTTTTTTCCAAGTAGCACCTATGTCGATTGCTCCCCCTCCTCCTTCCCCTACCCCTGCTAAGGCTTAGTGATCATTACCCTGGGGAAAGGAGGAGAGGGAAGTGTGCTACGGAGGTACTTGGGGGGGGGAAATCCCATCACCTGCTTCCCTCTCCTCCTTTTCCCAGGCTAATGATCACCAAGCCTTAGCCAGGGGAAAGGAGGAGGGGGAAGCATACTACGGAGGTGATGCTTGAAAATAAAAGCATTGCCTGCTTGGCACTATCCGGACACTGCGGTTTGCACAGGAGTGCCTTAACTGGAAAGGAGACCCACAAAGAGGGCATGAGAAGGAGAGACTCTTTTTCTTCTTCCCCTTCCCCCAGGATCTCCCCCCCCTCCCGCTGGGTGGGCGAGACAGGGTTGTGGGGGAGGAGAGAGCACAAAAACTGACTTTGTCCCTGGGCACTCCAGACTGTAGCTATACCAGTGAGCTGTGTCTCCAGCCAGTGAAAGATGAGCATGTACCTGTTGAATTTTCCAAAATCACAATACATGTTGGTGAAAGAGATGGGAAATTGTGTTTTTAAACATGTACTCAAAGTTGGCGGAGAAGGAAGAGGGTGTGATGAGTAATTTCCTTCCTGGTGTTGCTAAACACAGCCTAATTTGGTCATCATGGGGCCTCTTTGCCTCTCAGCTATAAGGCAAAGAGTTTCCATAAGCTCCTATCAGCCACTCCTTTCTGTGGGTTTCCTCTCCTCCTTCCTTGGAATCCATCATTCCCTCTTTACAGCCCCTTCACCAGGACTGACACAGCAGCTTTCTTGTTCTGCTAAGAACTCCCACATGAAACAGGTTTCCGCTGCGCTGGAGAGAGAGCGAATATTTGGGGGGGGGGGGGCAGAGCAGCGTCCGCCAACCTACTTCGTGTCCGGGATACAATCAGGCTGCCTGTGCTGGTCCTTGTAGAGAGAACGAGGGCGGGCAAGCGCATGTGAACGGTTGGCGTGGGAGCAATGAGCATTTGCAGCAAAAGAGAGACGAGAAAGCAACCGTCACGATCACCCTGGCGGGTGGTGGGCGAGCATATTTATTGGGAAATAAGTTTGCTTCTTTTCACCCCCACTTCGATCCAAACAAGTAGGCTCAAGTTGAGAGGGAATCTCGAGCCGGGTTTTATGCAAGGCATTATTTTTAGATAGAGGAAGGATCAATCTCGTGGTTTTTCTTTTCTTTGATGTGAAGCCATATGACTCCTGCCTGGCACACAACCACCCTTGCTCGCCTCGGGCTACCTGGACCGAACCCCTCCCTGCTCCTAAACGGGGCAAGGGGTCGCCCCCCCATAAGTGAGGGAAGCGCTCACCCCCTATCCCAGCCCGCCAGCCTCCCTCGCGCCTCCTCTAGCCAAAGGTCACAACCCGCCATCATCATCATCATCATCATCATCATCATCATGATCACCACCGCTCCTAGGTTAGTTGGTCTGAAGGTGCTGGAGGTGACGAGGGCGGTCTGCACTGCGGTGCCTTTTCTTCCAAGCCCTGCAGGGGATCCTTCCCTTCCCCGTCTTCCACTCAAAAGGGCTGGGTGGTCACATAGAGCCCGACGCGGAAGGGCTGGATCGTCACCACTTTCCCCCTTGGATAGCAGCCCCGGCCGGGAGGGGTGGGCAGTGAGTGGGCAACGAACCTTATTCCACCGCCACCCCTCCATTCCCCGAAACACGGCCTTAAATCGTCCGCCCAGGAGGACCTCAGAAGCACCCGGCCGGCCGGCCAGCCTGGAAGCTCTCCACCGGGAGCCTCTCCGCCCGCGCCTCCAGCCCACCTTCCTGGGCTGAACCGGGTGGCGAAGGCACCCGCTCTGGCCGGCGACGTGCCTCGCTTGCTTGCCTGCCCGCCCGACCGCTTCTCTTCCCACCCAGCCCCAGTCCCCGCTCACCTGCTGAAGCCGGTTCGGAGCGCCCCGCGCGTTGCTTCGGGTCGGCGAGCGAAAGGCGAGGAAGCCGAGGAAGGAAGGAGCCGCCTGCGGAAGGAAAGGGGCGGCAGGAGGAAGTGGGGCTCTGAGTGCCGAGGGAATGGCGGGAGGGAAGCCGCTGCTCCCCAAAAGGTGGCAACAAGCCGACCCAATCGGACCTGCCGGCGCGCCCACAACCTAAGGAGCCAAGTGGGAAAGGCGGGGGGGGGCTTGCTGCTGGGCGGGAGGGCGCACCGGCTGGGGATCCGGATCAACCCGAGGCTGTGCCCTGAGGTCGCCTCGTGGCCAAGGGACTCACGCCGTTTCGGCCGGTGACGTGTTAGGTGTGCGGGAAGCGAGGGGCCGGCTCACGTTTACCTGTTGCCTCCTCCCCCCCCCCCATATGCCCTCCTCCTCCGAGGCAGCAGGAGGGGCAAAAACTTCCACCTCGGCCGCCCCGGCCGCCGCCACGTCGCCACCGGCAATTCCCACGCACTCCGACCACCACGGATGCTGCGAGTCAGTCACCCCTTGGGGTAGATTTCTCGGGCAAGTCGGTTCCGTAAGAGGCATCCCCGCAAGGCTCCCGTCCTATATCTTGCATAAATATCAAGAGCATATAGGGTTCTTCTTCCTGCAGTGCGGTCAAGACCGCTTTTTAAGGTCTTGGAGGGAGAGAGGATTCCCTGTGTGGTGTAGTTAGCAGATACAAGAGATGGACTACTAGGACTTAGGAGATCAGCCACGGAAACTCCCTGGGGCAGTGAAATGGGTAAAACCACTCCTTAAAATCTGGAAGTTGAGTCATAGCAGCTGGACGTCTTTTCTTGGGAGATCGAAACGTTTCTCTACTTATCCAAGCAACTTGGGTGAGCAGGGAAAGTTCCCATCTCCCAAGAAAAGAAGTCCAGTTGCCATGACTCAACTTCCAGATAACCTCAGCTGGATGACTGAGAGTCTTCACAGACATTCCTTAAAACAATTCACCTTAAAATAATTCCATGGCCAAACTGCTGATCATGGTTCAATGCTGAACCCTATACAGCAGATGTCCATTCAGCAGCAGCACCTGAAGGAGGTAGGGCAGGGGGCTGCCACTGAGTGGGTGCCTGCTGAAGGGGACAGAATGGTGAACAGTGGATCAGCTGTTTGGCTGGGGAACCACACCAAACCACATAACAAATAGTTCAGGCCTATCTCTAGCGATGAGTAAGAGTCATTCTGCTCAGTAGGATCTAGTGAACTCTATGGAGCAAATGGATGATTGATCGAAATTGCAAAATTGGTGATAAGCGGAAAAAAAGGATGGTAAAAATAGGCTCAGTATCCTAAATCTCTCACAGATGATCCATGAAATCCATGAGGAATTTAAGCCATGATTAGGGATTCTGAAAAATCAGCAGAGGAATGTATTATCTGAGAAAGATAATATATAGAGAAAGCAAAAATAATCTACTGAATAATTCCACCGAAAAGATGCAGGGTGTATACCTTCCTTCAAAGAAGAATCATTTGACGAAGAACTTACGCAGTTTTAGAAAGCAGAAAATAAAGTGAAAGCTGCTTCTAAATGTACACTATTTCCCTTTCTGCAAGTGTAGATAGCCAATTGCTTTGGCCATATATGGAGTGAGACATTCCAGATGATCAAACTAGATTCAGGAAAAAAAAAAGAAGTGGCATTAGACAGCATATTGCAAATATACACTGGCTCCTAGAGTGTACCAAATGATTTCTGAAGGTCTGTGAGGAAACGTCCAGAGAGAGAGAGAGAGAGAAGGGAGTACAGTAGCCAGCCGTCCCCTGCTACCATCAAGGTAGAAGAGAATGGCACCCCACATGCATTGCTATAATCAGTGAAAGAGCTGAGGGTGAGGAAAAAGGCAGAAACAAGTGTCACCTCAGTAGAAGGAGGGAATTGGAGCACAGGAAGGCAGTAGTCAATAGCTGAAGGGCTTATAATGATGGAAGAGGGGGAGGGGGAGGGGAGTGGAAAAAGGAATGAGGCAATATAAAGGAGGAGAGTGGATGCCAACAGAAGTAATCATACACAAACGCAAACATCAGGTTAATAAAAGCTTATTCTCTGTTAATCCATCACTATTGCTTTGGGGTCAGGAGGGAAGGGACCACCAAGAAAGGATCCCAACCAAATAATGAGATCACTGTACTTTATAGATTACAGCAACATATTTGACTGTGTGGATCATGAAAAGGAATGTGGCCACTAAAAAAAGGATGTGATTGTCCTAATGTATAACCTGTACTTTGGACTATAGGGTATGGCTAGGATAAAATATGAAGAAGCAGAATGGTTTCCCATCAGGAATGTCTCCTTGCTATTCAATAGCTGTAATTGTATTGCTTAGCCTAGTAAATTGCAACTAGGTAGGACTATTGAATCAATGGAACTTACAAAAGAGTTGACTTACCAAATCCACTACTCTAGTTGCAGCTCAGCCAATCTATGTGCAGAACACAACACATAAAAAACTGGATTTAAAAATAGTGAAAACTGATGGAGGAAACATTAATATGTTCATATAGGCATCTGACATAATACTAGCAGAAAGCAGCAATCATTTGGAAAATGGATGGTGACTGGCCATGGTTAAGAACTTTCAAAAGCAGGATTCCAATTGGCTATTATGAAGATAAAAATAATTACTACAGAACATTTCCATAAATTTAATGTTGACAATGAAGAAACTCAAATAAAGTTTTGTTTTTTAATCTCGGTACAATCATCAATCCACATGAATTCTGCAGCCACGAAATGGCTGAAGAAGGCTGACAGAACTAGAAAAGACACTTTAGATTAAGGATGTGTTATATGAGACCACAGGCAAGATAATCTATACCATGTTATTCCTATTTGCTAGGTATGAATGTGAAAGCTGACAGGGAAAATATGATTCATCTGGTGTGCTGTTGGACAGCTTCAGACTCCCCTGGTCTACCATAAAAATGAGTAAGTGGGTCATAGATCAAATCCAACCTGAATCTGGCAGTGAAAGTAAACTAAAGCTATTGCACTCTGGGTACATTATAAGATGGCCAGACTCACTAGAAAAGAAATAATATGGCGTTTCTGTGAGTTAGACTAGAAAAGGTGGAAGGCAGCAGTAAAGAAGACCAACATGATGGATTGACTCAATAAAGGAAACAACAGCTTTCAGTTTGTATGGCTTAAGCAAGGCTGTTAATAACTGGATCTTTTTATAGAATCATAGAAATGGAAGAGACCTTGAGGACCATCCAGTCCAACCCCCTGCCATGCAGGAACCCCTATCACAGTACTCCTGACAGAGGGCCATCCAGCCTCTGCTTAAAAACCTCCAAAGAAGGAGACTCCACTGCCCTCCATGGCAGCATATTCCACTGCCATACAGCTCTAACCATCATGAAGTTCTTCCCAATGTTCAAATAGAATCTCTTTTCCTGTATGGTAGTTTGAAACCAGTTGCCCCGAGTCCTTGTCTCTGAAGCCATGGAAAACAAGCCAGCCCCCTCTTCGATATGACATCCTTCCAAATATTTAAACCATCACACATTCACACAGTCATCATCACTTGGAAGGAAGTTGACGGCACACAGCACAACTCCTTTTTCTCAGCTCTCCTTCATTGCCTTGCTGATCCTAATTCTGTTACTGCCAACTGCTACAACACACCCTTATATGTTCTACACATTTCTTTTAAGCCTTTCTTCTCTTTATATTCTATCAAATAAAAATCCATGGAGTGGATTTATATATTTGTTATTATGCACAAATTGTCTGAAATCCTATAATAACATGATCTGAAATCCTGTTGTGCCACTTTGTATCATGCCGTACATGTGATGTCATAAAATGGCAACATGACAGGTTAGGGGGAGAAGTCTTGCATGCTGAACATCTTCATCAGATTGGGATCAGTGGCAGCGAATCAGTGGTGATTTTCCAATATGAAAACAGCATTCCAACAAGGCTCCACTGTGAAAGATCTCCTCCCCAATATCCCGAGGCTCCCAAGGTTTTTCTAGAGCTACAGGAATCCTTAGAGATCCTTGGAATCTGAAAGGGGTACATAAACAAGTTTAAATTCAATTAAATTAAACAGCAACATTACCGTGTGATTCCATCACCCTTGATGTGCAGCATAGAATCATAGAATTATAGAGTTGGAAGAGACCTCATGGGCCATCGAGTCCAACCCCCTGCCAAGCAGGAACCCCCTTCACAATATTTCCGACAGATGGCCATCCAGCCTCTGCTTAAATACCGTCAAAGAAGGAGACTCTACCACCCTCCGTGGCAGCATATTCCACTGCCGAACAGCTCTAACTGTCATGAAGTTCCTCCGAATGTTCAAATGGAATCTCTTTTCCTGTAGTTTGAAACCATTGCCCCAAGTCCTAGTCTCTGAAGCCATGGAGAACAAACCTGTTCCCTCTTCAATGTGACATCCTTTCAAATATTTAAACATAGCTATCATATCCCCTCTCAGTCTTCTTTTTGATAGGCTAAACAGTTACATCAGCTGGATTTCAGCTATTATATACACCCCATTTACATCATATTTGAGTTATTGTAGCGATAAGAACCACACAACACCTTGGTCGGGTTCAAGCATGCTCAGGGTGTCCCCTGCCAAGCGGGGCTGAGGCTTTTATTAGGTGTGGTAACAAGGCATCACAAAGGGAGGGGTGAGGATCTTGGTCAGACCTGCAGCTCCTCATGTACACAATGAAGTCCGTTGGTAGGGGAATCCTTTATCGGAGTCAGGGATAATTGCCAGTAAAGTAAGGGAGGAGGAGGGAAGGGAGGAGAGGGCTCTGGGAGGAAGGGGCTCTGGTCATGTACGCGTCCAGATATCTCTCCTAATCTCATGGTGCCAGGCCCTGTTCCTTTGCCCAGTGGGTTCCTGAGTCAGCCTGCTGGTCTTGGCGTGCTCTTGGGGTCAGCTGGAGGCCTGGCTTTCCACACTGTGGCCCTGCCTCACTGTAGACATTCTCTAGTCCAGCTTGCTCATTCTCTAGTATGGCTTGCTCAGTGTTTTGCCTTGAGTTTGGGGGGCTGAGCTCTCAATGTAGGCTCCCCTACAAATTATATGAACCTATTTACAGCATGTCTATTCAAATGTCAGTTTCACTGGGTTCAACTAAATTTTCTCCCAAGCATGAAGTCCAGGATCTTTCTTAGAACACTGTGCTCTGTGATTACAAGCAGTCTAGCTCACTGGTTCCCAAACTTCCTAATGCCGTGATCCTTTAGTATAGTTCCTCATGTTGTGGTGACCCCTTGCCCTGCTTGGAAGAGGCCACAAGCCCCCTTTGGCAGGCCACTACCACAGGTGCCATATAGAACTTCCCTCTACAGGCACCCTCAGCCAATCGCAGCCTCCAGTGCCATTGACTGACATCTCCTCCAACCTATCAAGCTGTAACTCACTCTTTCCCCCCTTCCTCCCCCCCTCCTCCAGACCCAAATGTTTGTGCCTTTTTCTTCACTGGCTCATGGCAACCCCTGTGAAATGGTTGTTCAACTCCCCAAAAGGGTCCCGACCCCCAGGATGGGAACCACTGGTCTAACTTTTTAGTAAGCAAGGTGCCTGCCTCCGGTGGTGGAATATCAGGGATTGTGAAGTGCAATGAGTGGTGTCTACAGGCCACAGACTGAGAGAGAGAGAGAGAGAGAGAGAGAGAGAGAGAGAGAGAGAGAAATGACTAATTCAGAGACCCCATGAGGAAGACATGGTCATGGATGGCCTTGTCTGCATGCTGTTGTGCTCTGACCAGGAGCCTTAAGGCCCTTGCCAAATGGCTCCCCAGATGATTTCACCCACCCCACTGGCTGCCAAGGGCTTGCAGGATGCCACAGCCTTTCCTGAGAAGCCGGAACACAAACCGAAGCCACATTCTGTCATTTCAGAGAAGCAGGAAACAGTTGTTAGGGAATGGCACGAAATAGTCTACCCTGCTACATGAGAGATGGAAAAAGTGGCTTTGTCATCAAGAGAGGTAGGAACGAAGTGGGAGGCAAAGAGAGGAGTGGCCAGAGGACCTAGCTCCGGAATCACCCCCAAAGCTATGGGAGATAAATGTTTCTGTGTCAAAGGGAAAGCCAAATCCTGTTCCAGGGGAGAGATAGGTATCCCTGTGTTGGAGGGGAGTAAGCCCCCTCTCAGATAGTGAAAGAGGTTACAGAAGGGCCAATCAGCCTTTCTTCCGGAGGCAAAAACCAACCGCAGGAAGCAGAATGACCAGGCAGAGAAGAAAGAGCCTTGGGAGACGAAAACCAGGAAGATGCTTGGGCAGTTACTGTGGGAGGACTGCTCTAAAGAAATAGTCTTGGGTGAATGGGACTCTGTGCATGAGGAGGATGCCTGGTAAAGGGTGCACATCTAGTTTCAGATATCCGCAGAGGACTCCCAATGCCAAAACAGACCACTCCATGGTCCTCCTATTGGGGGAGAAGGGAAAGAAGAGAGGGAGGGAAGAAAGGAAGGTGGCTCAACCTCTTCCTCAATTAGATGTTGGCAGAGAAGGAAGCCTTGCAATCAACATTAAGAGCTTCTACCTGCCTTCAGTTTGAAGGTGAATAGTTTACTGAATTGACTCTTGGCTTGAGCCTTGGAATTCTGGACAGCAGCTTGACACTTGGAAACCGAATGGCCTTGATGATACCGCCTCCTGCGCTTGCTGCCTGCCAATGTTATACCAGCTTCCAAGGAAGCACAGTTCAGATTTAGCCATTTCTGCTTGGCTGCCTTTGTGGGGAATATAAATGGCCAGTTTATGGTGCTTTTGCTTTCTACATAAGAGGGACAGGGATGATGGGAGAGTAGCACTTCTCTCTCCAGTCAGATATCATTGCTCTTCCTATACATACTAAAATGAAAATAAGCTCAACTGAGCCTAAAATTAACATGTTGCTCAGAATTAGACCTCTTCAAATTGAAAAACAAGAAGAAATCCTTGAAAATGATATACAGTACGTCAATGACATTGCAGAAGAGGCTGATAGTTCGTGACACAGAAAAGAACATTTGCAACATATAATAAGACAGAACAAAAAGCTTGGAAATGGCATCTTTGTTTTGTTTTCCATATAACATTTAATGATATGCAAACTGGTAGAAGGCAGACATTACTGAAGATATTTATTTTACAGTTCTAAGAGCACTTTGCTCATATACACGGGTGACAACCTATTTGTCACAACTGGCTATTACAGAAATATAATTATAGCATAATGGACCAAAGCTATTTTTAATCAGGAAAAGGTACTGTGTGATTTATGAGCTCAAACAAAATTCTGTATTTGTATTACAAACATTGCAGCCTTTTGCATTCTGGAGTGACAATAAATGTCAAAACAAGACACATAGGGCAAAATCCCGTTGGCACAGCTCTGCCTACATAAACCAGACCAGGCCACCAGAGATAATTAATTTAAACCTTCCTGTCCACTGTCAACAAGATTTTGCCCACTGAAAGTCTCTGTTTTCCTTAGCCATTCTTACAAAGCCTGACCGACCTCACAAGAGTTGTATGATAGAATGAAATAATCCAATTGGTGTAGGACATAGGTGGAGAACCTTTGGCACTCCAGATGTTTTGGACCCCAACTCCCAGAATTCCAAGCCTGTATAGCCAATGACAAAGGACTGTGGGAGTTGTGGTCCAAAACATCTGGAGTACCAAAGGTTCGCCACCACTGGTGTAGGATGTTCACAGAGCACCAGAAGGATTATTACAAATAGCAAAAATAATGGTTATTTTTTTCCTTTGGCTTCCAAGAATAAGAACATAAGAAGAGCCATGTTGGATCAGGCCAAAGGCCCGTCTAGTCCAGTTTTCTCTATCTCACAGTGGCCCTGCCAAATGCCTCTGGGAGCTCACGAGACTAGATATCTGTCTCTTGATACCAATCCCCTGCATCTGGATTTTGAAGTACTCTGTTTTTAAGCCTGGAGATTACACATCTCCACCATGGCTTGCAACCTGTGATGGACTTTTTCTCCAGGAATCTGTCCAATCCCCTTTGGAAGGCATCTAGGCTAGATGCCACCACCACATCCTGTGGCAGGGAGTTCCACAGACTAACAACACACTGGGTAAAGTATTTTCTTTTATCTGTTCTTACTCTCCCAATTCTCAATTCGAGTGGCTATCCCCTAGTTCCGGTATTTTGTGACAGGGAGAAGAGCATCCCTTTATCCACTTTAGTCATGCCCTGCATAATTTTGTACGTCTCAATCATATCCCCCCTCAGGCACATTTTTTCCAGACTAAAGAGCCCCAAAGGCTGTATCCTTTCCTCATAAGGGAGGTACCCCAGCCCTGAAATCATCTTAGTTGCTCTCCTCTGCACCTTTTCCAGTTCAGCTATGTCTTTTTTGAGATGGGGTGGTGACCAGAACTGTATGCAATACTCCAGGTGTGGCCTTACTATCGTTTTGTACAATGGCATTATAACGTTGGCTGTTTTATTTTCAGTCCCCGTTTTGATGATCCCTAGCATGGAATTGGCCTTCTTTGCCACTGCCACACACTGGGTAATGACTTCATGTGGAGAAATCTTGAAGTGGGGAGCAGAGAGTTATTTTCCAACATGGCTTAGATCAGATGCTAACAACTAGAGACAGCACTGTAAGACTTCCAGTTGGGTGCAGCCGACAGCATCTGCAAGTGCAGAATGCTGTATGTTTGCTTCTGTTTTATCTACTTTATTGCTTTCAGTAACACCCTTTCTCTGCTCCTGCTGACTGCTGACCTTCTAAGAAAATTGTCTCACTAAATGAAGTGTTGGAATGTCGCTGGGGGAGTCTTGTCTGGGGGAGTCATTGTCGCATGTTTGGGATTTGACCTCCCACATACTGCTCCTGTTTCATTCTACAGTTATTCACCACTCTATCTATCTAATAGAAGAGACTGGAGGAGACACAGAGAGACAGAGGAACCGAGTAGGGTCCTGACTGCAAAACCAAACTGGAAGGTACATATACAGAGACATTTGTTTGGCAATAACTAATTAAAGCAATTTAAAGCATTTGCCATTTGGATGGGAAGAGCACACCATATGGCACAGTACTCTTTCCCCAGACCTCAAATGACCCTTTGTAGCCTGATCCAACCTGCACCAAAATGGCCAATGTGGAGAGGCTCCTTACTTCAATTAACAGGCCATGACCAGAGTGATGGTCTTTCCTGTCATAAGAAAGGAGATTTTTCTGGGGTAGAGGTCTAACTCTGTCAAGGGAGAATCTTTTTTAATGCCCATAAATTTGGAGACAGTTTATTAATACTGTACTGTATATGTAATGCACTATGCGAGTGATTTCAAGTGAGGCCCTTAGATTTGCACTGGAATTGGTTATCTAGTCAGTTTATGATTTTTCCCTCTCTTGGTTCACTTTATTGTTGTGGTGGTGGTGGTGGTGGTTGTCTTCGTCGTCATCATCATCTGAGGTGAAATCCTTAACAGCATATCCCTGGAGGTTAGAATGTTCTGAAACTGTTTTTACTCTGCTACCATTCCTGACATCAGCTTTATGTCCAGTCATTTATTTTTTTATGAGGACAAAATGATCTGGAAATGATTATTTTCTTGAACACATTTTGAGGCAAATGAGACCAGCTACTCTTTGTAGGCAACTTCCTGCCTCAAACAATTAAAGAGCTACCTTGTAAAAAAAGAATTAATTCATTCCAAATGAAATTATGTTAAGCAAATTTTCCTTTGTACAAATTTCCCATAGGAATGCTCTGAAAACAGAGTACAGTACTGTAATCCCTAATTGCAACCATTTTTATGTTGTACAGATTTGCCCCATAGGTGATTCTGTTAAGCAAATTTCCCCTATATCTGGAATTTTTCTGTTATACAGATTTTATGTTATACAAGCCATTTGTTATACAAGGGTCCACTGTATTCTCCCATAGAGTATGCCATTCAGTAGAGGAAACTGAGTAGAAATCAGGACATTCTACACAATTCAGTTTTGCACAGTTCTCACAATATATGGCACTGATCATGTTACTGGGTCTGCTTCCTTTTTTTTTATATTCAGTTGCAAATATCAGGCTTGCCTACCTGACCTTGAAATGGCAGCAAGGAAGCCTGGACCGTATGCCATATTTTAATTTCAAATTAGAGAGACAGAGGTTGTGACCTTAGATTACTTGCCGCTATATGAGCTCTCATGATCAAATCCCTAATACAAATGCAGAAGGAAGCACTACCTTTATTGGACCATTTAAAAAACAAATTCAAGTAGATAGCTAAGTTTCAATGGAGCTTTCTCCATCTTCATCAGGCTGTGTCCCAAACTTTCATGGCATGGCAGCTGTTGATGGCAAACAAACCTTCTGCAGTAGCATACAAAGAGCTTGACAGTTGCAAATCTCGGGAGGTTCATCTCCCATCTCGTCAAAGACAGAATCCGATTGACTCAAATTTTGTTGCCTCCCCTTTTTTTTTATTTCTTGTTTGGTCTCCTTGCATAGACAACTACCGCTCCTCCTTCAGAAAAGTCCCAGGATTTCAAGTTACATTATTGTCTTTGCTTCGCTGCGTACAAGCTTGACTCTTTCCGCTTTAACATCCGCGGAACTCGAGGCGGCCAATCGTTTTACTGTATTAGGACCAGCCAGGCCGCCTCAAAGGGGCAAGCTTTGACATCTTGGGGCTGGGAATTTATAAGACTGCATCGACATCGCCGTCATCATGTTTGGCGCTCCCCCCCCCTTTCCTGTTTTGCGTTACGCCCTCAACAGAGCACGTGGCTCCAAAAAAAAAAAACAACCCCGGAAACCCAGCCACACCGAAGTGGTGTGGAAGCCCTCCCAACCGCTAGGAGGCGCTGGTTCATGGCACGGTGCTCCCTTTCCTCCAACATGCGGGCCAACAGGAAAAAGCCGAGGCGGCGGCGGCGGCGGCGACATCTTCGAGGTCCCCCTCTCTTTACATCCGGGCTTCGGGCGCGAGTTCTCCTCCAGCTTCCGCTTTCCCGGACTCCGACCAACCCGAGCGGGTCCGCAGCTGCGCGCAGCTCCGAAGGGGGTGGGTGGGTGGATGGGTGGAAGTTGAGGGGGCGTGGCCAGGAGCCACGCGAAGGGAGGTGGACAGAAACTTTATGAGAAGACCTGTGGGCGGCCACGCCCCCTCCCCTCCCCTCCCCCGCCCCAGGGCTGTCGCGTTTCCTTTGCCGTCTAACCTTTCCCTTCCCCTGCCATTCCTTCTTCGGACGCCCGGGAAAACCCACCCGGGGGAACAGCTGAGGCGGGCGCAGGAGGGAGGGAGAGAGGGAGAGCGCAGGCGCGCGGGTCCTGCGGAAGGCCTCCCTCCCCTCCCCTTCCCTACCCACCCCCGCGCGCTCACACTCACTCACTTACACGCACGCGCGCGCGCACTCTTCTCTGCCAAGCCGCCACCGGCGCGAGGCGGCCGCGGTGGTGGCAGCCCCGCTCCGGTTCTCTCTCTCCCCCCACCCCGCGCGCGCGCGCCTCCCATTTTTCTCCGCCCCGGAGCAGGATCGATTCCCGGGGCCGGGCCGGGGTGGTGTTTTTGTGTGTGTGTGTGTTTTGGTAAAGATGGAGGGTCTGACGCTGAGCGAGACGGAGCAGCGCTACTACTGCGACCTCTTCGCCTACTGCGACACGGAGAGCACCAAGAAAGTGGCCTCCAACGGGCGGGTGCTGGAGCTCTTCCGCGCCGCCCAGCTGCCCAACGAGGTGGTCATGCAGGTAAGCTCCGCCGTCGCCAGTCGCCGCCTGCCCGCCCGCCCTCCCTCCCTCTCTCGGCTTCTCCGGCTTGACACGCCGCCCGCCCGCGGTAGTAGTGGTGGTGGGGATATAGCTTTTGGTGACCGGGATTGAATGGGTGGGGGGTGGGGGGGCAGAGATATCAAGGAGAGACCCACCACCACCCCTCTCCGTCTTTCCCCCCACCAAGGCCAGGGGGGGGGGGGGGGCCCTGGGGGTGGTTTTTGCGGGCGCTCTCACTCCCCCCCGGGGAACCCCCCCCTTCCAGCCCCCCTTTTTAGGGGAATTCCTGCCCCCCCAAGGGGTCCCTTGGGTGCCCCCGAGGGCCAGGGGCTTCCCAAGACGCAAGACCGGAGGCCACCTTTGTACACACACACACACACACCGTGTTTGGCCGCCAACCTTCTCTCGGTAGGAGCCCCTTTCCACAGGGCATTTTGCACCGCCCCCGAGATGAACTTCTGTGTGATCTTTCGCTTCCTTTTTCTTAAACTTTTTTTTTTAATGGCAACAAAAGGAACGAGATGTGTTTGTAACTGGTGAGGAGAAGAGTTGTTAGCCCAGCAAAGCCCTCTTTTTTTGCCCTCGAAATATTAGCAACTTTTAAATTATTTTTCTAGTAGTCTAAATGTATCACCTGGTCTACTTCTGTATGTGAAATAACTTAATTCTTAAATATTGAGAGGAAATGTTTTGATCCAGGCATGAAGGCAGGTACAGTTTATGCTTTGATCTACTTCTGTAAATGGTATTACAGTAATTATAAGTTTTGTCGATTCTTCCTTTATTTTGTTGCCTCAGTATTCCAAACTGCAAGGCACACTTTCATAAAGAGGGGACGAAGGTGCCTAGTTAGTTACTTAAGTAGTTACTTAAATGATCCCTCATGGTTTTCTTCTGTACGTTTAATTTTAGTACAACACAAAAATGAACTTTTTCAACACAAGATTCAATATCAAACACATACCTCTAAAAGAGTCTTTGATTCCATTAAGACGGTGGTGGCCAAGCTTTGGCCCTCCAGATGTTTTGGACCACAACTCCTACAGTCCTTTGTCATTGGCCATACAGGCTTGGAATTCTGGGAGTTGTGGTCCAAAACGTCTGGAGGGCCGAAGTTTGGCCACCACTGCATTAAGAGATCAAAAACTTTTAAAATATTAAGGAGAAATTTACTTAGCAAAAAAAATAGCATCCAGTTTAGCTATGGGAAAATCAGCTATGGTTATTAAAAGTTTACCAGACGAGGTCTTCACCTGTTGACAGGAGGATAAAAAGGGGTGGGGTAACCAAAACTTTTAAGGGGGAGTATTCCACATCCTGGGAACTGCCACAGAGAAGGTCCTCTCTCCTATCCCCATCAAACGTACCTGCAGTGGCAATGGGAAAGAGAGGAGGGCCTTCTCTGAAGATTTTATGGGCTGGGAAAGCTCATATGGGGAGATACAGTCCTTCAGAGGTCCAGGACCCAAACCATACAGGGATTTAAAGGTCATAACCAGCAGTTGAATTGAGCTTGGAAATAGTCAGCAGCCTGGCAGCTGCATTTTAAAGTAGGTGAAGTTTGGGAACTGTCTTCAAATGAAGCCCCATGTTACAATAATCAATGCAGGATGTAACTAAGACATGTGTTAGTGTGGCCAAATCAGACATCTCAAAGATTGGGTGCAGCCAATTTTAACTGCAAATGGCCACCACAAAAAGAAAAAAAGCCTGGGCATCCAGGTTTAGGAGTGAATCCAGGAGTACACCCAAGCTGCAGACCTTTGTTTTCAGAGAGAGTGTATTTCATCTAGAATAGGTTGCATAATTATTCCCTTATCTGCATTTTAATTGATGAGTAGCACCTCTATCTTGCATGGATTAAATTTTAATTTGCTTGCCCTCATACAGTTCATTCCTGCCACCAGGCACTGAATCAGCTTCTTTTAGGTAGAGAGATGGAGATTGAGCATACTGATGACACCAAACACCCAAACTCTGGATGGTCTGCCCAGTGTTTTCATATTTATGTTAAACATTATGGGGAACCCAACATAACCATGAAGGATGCCAAAGGCCAAGGTGTTAAACAGGAGCTCCCTAACACTATCTTCTGAATTCTGTTCTCCAAAACTCCTGGAACCACTGTAAAACAGTGCTGCCAAGTCCCATCCCAGAGTTAATCCAGAAGGATACCAGAGTAAATTGTGCTGAAAACCATTGAGAAGCCCAGCACAATAAATGGACACGTTCATTTTCCAGTTCCTGGAATAGATTGACCACCAAGGTGCCCAAAGCTATTCCCAATCCATAGCTAAGAAGAAGACAGATGGAAAGGTCAAGGACAAATAGACTAAAGAACAGTTTTTATCACAGAGCGGTATCCAAGTTAAATGCAACAGTTTTAGCACTATCTTAATCAGTTTTTAAGTAGTGTTTTAAATTTTGTAAGCAATTTTAAGAGTTTTTAATATTTTGTATGGTGTTTTATATGTTTTATGTGTTTTATGTGTTTTGTACGCTTAGAGTGTGTAGTGGAACAGCACTCTAATTTCGTTGTGCATATCTTGCATATGCATAATGACAATAAAACTCTATTCTATTCTATTAGTGGGTCACTGCTTTGTGTAACCTATGTGTTCTTGGACTGCAAGTTCCAGAAACTCCAACCAGCATAGCTGGTGGTGAAGGCTTCAGGGAATTGTGCCTAAGAACACCTGGGTTAATTCAGGCTGGGCACCACTTGTCTAATCCACTTCCTCCAGGGATCTTTGGAGCTGAGAAACCACCACATGGTCCAGTGCCATGCTCAGAAATGGAATATCTAAGGGATATCTGTCCCAGGCGTTCATTTTTAGGTATACACATTCTGATCCAACAAACTAAGGGATGGTGTCTAATGGGATAGAATCACAGTGGAGTACAACTGTCTCCCCACCCCCAGGTTCTGACCTGCTATTGCACAGAGATGCCTGGTGAACAGAACTGGGAGAGACTAACTCCCCTAGCTTCCTCCAACTGGGTCTCCATGATGTGGTCCAGGCCAGCATGCTCATCCAGGATCAATTCCTAGATAACTAATGCTTTCCCTTTCATTGACCTGGCATTCAGCAGCAGCCCTTTTAACCCAGCGACAACATTGAAGGCTATCTAGGCTGTCTAGACTTGGAGATAGTTTGGGAGTAACCAGCATCCTATTTCAACTCCCACTCCTATGATAATCCAGTTGTCTCCCCTTTCCACATCTCCATCTACCTTGTATTGTTTCAATGGATGTTCCCTGCTCTCTCCTTGCCATGCTCTGAATTGGATAGACAAATCTTTCCCTCTCCAGATGATGCACTAAACAAAAGGTAGGCAGATAAAAAAGGAATCTCTTTGAGCAGAAAGTGTCCCTTTGGTGCTGGCTGTACCTCTGCAGAACCTCCAATTTGAAAGTTTTCTCCCTCCTCCCAGTAGCAAATGTCACTGGAAGGGTAAAGTGGAGGTAGCCGGCTTACAGTGAGACCCTAGTCCTTCTTTGAAGCCAACAGGAGGTCCACAAGAATAGTGTGAAAGAGCAGCAGTTTCTGTCTCTAACATAGTGCTTTGCTGGGTTGGAAGAAATTCAGGGATTCTCCTCTGGAATGCAGGAATACTCCTGTCATTACAGTAACCACCTGCCCTTTCACCGTTCATGTACTGTGGTCCGGGTATATCATGGAACCACAGTACAGTGGTACTTTGTATAAAGGAATTAATTCGTTCCAAATGAAATTATGTTAAGCAAATTTTCCTTTATACAAATTCCCATAGGAATGCATTGAAAATGGAGTAATCCCATTTTTATGTTGTACAGATTTTCCCCATAGGCAATTATGTTAAGCAAATTTCCCCTATCTCTGCAATTTTTATGTTGTACAAATTTTATGTTATACAAACTTTGTTATACAAGGGTCCACTGTATATGAAAAAAGCCCCCCTTTAGTAAGCTGGAAAGGCCTGTTTCAGGCCTCCTGTACTTACCCCAGGCCTGGCGCTGCCCCGAATGGGCCCCCATCATCCTTCCCAGGCTCTTTGGAAACCCCAAAAGTGCTTCCCAGTGAATCAGAAGTGAAAATATTTGCAGCAGAAAAACCAGAAGTGTTTCCGAGGGCCTTCCTGGGCTGGTTGGAGGCCTCAGAAATGCTTTTTGGCGAACCAGAAGTGACTTCTGTTCTCCAAAACTCCTGGACTTCTGGTTCGCTGGGAAGCACTTTTGGAACCTCCAATGGGTCCAGGAAGGCTGTCGGAGGCCCATTTGGGGCAGTGCCAGGCCTGGAGTAAGTACAAGAGGACCCAGACAGGCTCCCCAGTCCCGACCTGACCCTGCATCTGCATATCGCAGGTTTTCAATTAGCGCGGGTTGGGTCAGGTCCCTAACCCTGCAATTGGTGTGGGGGGGGGCACAATACTGTTAGCTCAAAAATTGTCACAAGAAGTGGCTGGGAAATACTGAACTCTTTCATTTGTGGTTCATAAATGTGTTGTAGTTAGTATCTTCACATTCTGTTAACAAAGTTCATTATTAGACTTTAGTAAGGAACAAAAATCAGCAAGGTACGGCAGGCATTTCATGAGGAGAAACAAATTCTCTCTTTACTATGTCATTGTAGTGTATTGTAGTTTAGTCCACTGTATATTGAGAAGCAGTTGGCACAAAACCATGCAGAAGGGTTTTGCTAAGATAATGTTACCAGTACTACTTTTTTGTAATGTGGACATAGCCTTGAAACTTGAAGTAATCTGATTCTGTTGTGCTGAAAGGAAGTCGGTCTTCAGTTATATTTAACTGAAACCCAGATATGCTATAATATAGCTAGTAAATATAACATTTAAAGTTTGAGCTTTTCAAACCAGGGTTTATTGTCCTGTGTTTGATAGAAGTAATAACCTGAGATCAAAGCAATATGAATGACTTTACAGTATATTGTGAAAACAAGTTGTAACCAGTTGGCGGCATTCATCACTACTGATTATAAACTATAGTTTCATAGTGTTTGAGAGTGATTGTTATGTTTGGTGTGAACAAAATCAGAGGCAGTGTTTTTATAGATTAAAGAGGATCGGGTTTGGGAGGTTTTGAGGGCATTCTTCTGCCTTAGGACCATCTTAAAAACATGAAACTTGAATGGCTAGAAGCCCCCTGAGTGTCTTGAAAAATGAGTATTTGGGGCCACTGTGACAACCTTGGTGGGATCCAGATTTTGCTCGCACCCGTTTTAGAGTTGCCACAGGGTTAAAGGCCATTAACAATTGCTGCAGTGTGTTTCCCAATAATGAGTCTGTGAGTACAGAGAGAATTGGGCTTCTTCATCATTCCTAGAGTCTTAAAAGTCAAAACTTCTGCAAGGGACAACTGATGGAGTATAGGGATGTCTGAACATGTTCTAAGTAACATACATCAAGTAAACTGCATTGTGTGATCAAGTACTTTATACTGAATACACCAACCAACATTTTCAGTAATTGGTTTGTGGTGGCATCTAGAGAATACCTATATGTTTGCCTATATGTAAAAGTACAAACTGGCATGATTTTCACGCTGCAAATATTTTCATGTTGTACATTCTGAAGTTAAATATAACCCATGAGGAGGATGTTGAAATATCTTGTTCCCTCCAAACGAGGAATGGCATATCATAGAATAATCCTTATGATCAGTGCAAGAATGAATGGGTAAATATACATGTCTGAACTTTATATGTTTGAGATCTGTTTCTGGCAGTTTGTGTATGTAGATCATCTGGATAGCAGCATTTATATTTCATGTTCTTCAGCTCACCATTTTTAGGAAGTGCAGAGACGTATATTCCTCCCCTTCACATAGTTTGCTTTAGTCTTTCACTCATTTTTGAATGTGCCCTGCATAGATGAAAAGGAAATGATAATGCAGCTTCATAATATGCTCTTCTATGTCAGCTATCCGTCAGGATTGATATCCAAATAACATATTGATAAGATATTAATAAACATACAGATCGAATTGTATGCTCACCGTTCAGGCTAAAGACCAAGTGAAGTAACAGCACAAAAGTGAGAGCAGTGATGAACACAGTAGAATTGTTTAGGAGTACTTGAGTTGTTTCTCTGTTCTGTTGCTTGTACAAGCAGGAATGGCTTTGCAAAGCAGGATTGGTGGGAAAAGGGCAAAAAAGACAGAGATTAAAAGTCAAGGATACCTGACAGAAATCTGTGTAAACTACTGCTGGTCAGGAAGTTGAGCATGTTCACATAGTTTAAAAAAAATCTATGATTTTATAACTTCTTCCGGTTGTCTTTACTGGTGTAGTTGTCATGAAGTAGTTGCATATGTTACAAGATTCTACGTGGTCATTTCACAATGAGCATACAATGGTACATGAAAATAGCTGACAAAGTTAATCAGTTTAAAAAGTGTTAAGAATGTGAGTACATCTGGTGCACTGAAATAGTTTTTTAAAATGCTGGATCATGTTTAATGGCTATTAGCTGAATTAGGACTTTGTGAACCGTACATAAGTGGCACAGAGGGTTCACTTGCTGTTACTGGTATCATGTTTCAGCTGTTACTTGGCAAGCCACTTTTAATTAAAGAATTTAAAAATGTTTTAGAAACTAGTACTTGCATTTTAAAGATGAGAAGTGGTGTCAATATGTATATGTTAAACACTTATGCAATTAAATCCATGGTATGAAAAACACACTATGTTATTGTGTTTTATTTTAAAGCAGGCATGGGAAAGGTATGATAGCCTTCAAAAAAAAAAGTTGAACTGTAAGAACCATTATCTCTCACCATTACATTTTCTGGCTACATTTTCTGAGGGAAATTCAGCCCAACAACATTTGGAGGTACACATGTTTGCGATCACTATTTTAAAGCAATTGGCATTGCAGCAAATACTGGACACCGTAGATCAGGGATGGTCAAAAGGTAGATTGGGATCTATTGATAGATACCTTTTAAATGAATCAATGCCTATTACATATGGCTGTGTGGACAGTTTGAATGAATGCTTAATGTTTTCATATAGAAAATCATTGTTGACCATAGAATCAGAGTTGGAAGAGACCTCAAGGGCCATCTAGTCCAACCCCCTGCCATGCAGGAACCCCATCACAATATTTCCGACAGGTGGCCATCTAGCCCCTGCTTAAAAATCTCCAAAAAAAAACCCTCCGTGGCAGCATATTCCACTGCCAAACAGCTCTAACTGTCATGAAGTTCTTCCTAATGTTCAAATGAACTCTCTTTTCCTGTAGTTTGAAACCACTGCCCCAAGTCCTTGTCTCTGAAGCCATGGAAAACAAACCTGTTCCCTCTACAATATGACATCCTTTCAAATATTTAAACATAGCTATCATATCCCCTCTCAGTCTTTTTGAAAGGCTAAACATTCCCAGTTCCTAAGCCGTTCCTCATAAGACATTTCCTCCAGACCCTCAACCATCCTGGTCGCCCTTCTCTGCACCCACTCGAGGTTGTTAACATCCTTTTTAAATTGAGGCGCACAGAACTGGACACAGTACTCCAGGTGGGGTCTGACCAGAGCAGAATAGAGTGGTACTTTCACTTCTACGCTTCTGTTGATGCAACCAAGAATCGTATTGGCTTTCCTGGCCGCCGCATCACACTGCTGACTCATGTTCAATTTGTGGTCCACCAAGTCTCCCAGATCCCTTTCACAGGTACTATTCTCCAGCCAAGTATCCACCATCCTATATCTGTGCAATTCATTCTTTTTACCTAGATGTAGCACCCTACATTTCCCTCTGTTGAAATCTATTCCGTTAGCTTTGGCCCAACACTCTAATCTGTCAAGGTCTTTTTGGATTTTCATCCTATCCTCTAGGGAATTAGAACCCCCTCCCAATTTGGTATCATCTGCAAATTTAATTAGCATACTCTCTATTCCTTCCTCCAAGACATTAATAAAGATATTGAACAGCACTGGACCCAGAACAGAACCCTGGGGAACCACACTGTTCACGTCTCTCCAAGCTGAAGAGAGGCCATTTATGGTCACCCTTTGGGTGCAATCAGTCAACCAATTACAAATCCACCTGACAGTAGCACTATCCCACTTTTGGCAAGAATACCATGGGGAACCTTATCGAAGGCCTTACTAAAGTCCAGATAAACAATATCCACAGCATTCCCGTCATCCACTAGGCCCGTAATTCTATCAAAGAAAGAGATCAAATTAGTCTAGCATGACTTGTTTTTAAGAAACCTGTGTTGACTTCTTATAATGACAGCATTATTTGTTAAATAACTGCATACTGACTGTTTAATAATCTGCTCTAGGATCTTTCCTGGAATTGAAGTCAAGCTGACTGGGCAGTAATTATTTGGGTCCTCTTTTTTCCCCTTTTTGAAGATGGGGACAACATTAGTTCTCCTCCAGTCGATGGGGACTTCCCCTGTTCTCAAGGACTTCTCAAAGATTATTGCTAATGGTTCGGAAATTACTTCTGCCAGTTCTTTTAATATCCTTGGGTGTAATTCATCTGGCCCAGGAGACTTAAATTCATTTAATGCTTCCAGGTGTTCTAGTACTAGCTCTCTACCTATTTTATGTTGCATTTCCCATCCTACCTCATCTACTCTTTGTCCCAGCGGATCTCTTTCTTCCTTTTTGGTCTTTGGCAGTAACAAAATAGTTGAATGATTAATAATGGAAGGTGTGAGATAAGTGAACCACATGAGCAGTCGTAGTTATCATGATGTTAATACTGAGAATTAGACCATACAATGAATTGTAGTTATGGGGAAAATAATTCCCAGATAGGAAAATTAATATGTCTGTGGTATTCTGTCATACTGGTTGTTGATAGAGAATTGAGAATTGATGTGTGATACAAAGATATTAAAGTGATTCCCCCCCGCCCCCAACTTCTATAGATAATTTAAGTGATGGATGCTAAAAATATGCATGTAAAATTGCCAGCTTTTCTCATGTACAGGGATTTGCATAGGCAGTGGAACATACAAACTATGCAGAGAGGCTAGTAATGGGGAAAAGCTCACACATATTGCAAAAATTGCTTTATTACAGTGTACAGCCCTTGCTTTACAAATGACCTGGAATCATATTGTTGTTGTATTAAATCTTAGTATTAGAGCTAATTTTGATAGAATCACTGATTGGATATGAAGCTTCATTTGCAAATGTAATTTCATGGTAGATGTTCTGTTTCAGATAATGGAACTTTGTGGTGCAACGAGACTTGGATACTTTGGAAGAAGCCAGTTCTACATTGCTCTGAAACTCATTGCAGTGGCTCAGTCTGGGCTTCCACTACGGATGGAGAGCTTAAATTCTGGTAAGACTCACAATGGATATTGAAATATAATTGGCTGCATTGCTATAAAATAATACCTTGGTTTTTGAGTAATTTGCAAGACAATCAACCATTTCTGATCAATTTTGCCTTGATCAACAAGCAATGTCTTGCAATACGAGCACTGGAGCAGGTCACATGATGACAAGTGAGCCTTCCTGCTGGATTGTGGACAATTGTCTGGAATGTTCCATCTCATGCAAGCCTCAAAAGCAGGGGGAGGAGAGAGGAACACAGGTCTCCCTTGCAACAGCCAGGAAGGTTTTCAAAGGAGAGTGCGATTAAGGTTTTATCTTTATCTTTTATCTTTATTTTCAACATTGTTTCTTATTTTTCAAACCATTTGTAGTTATGGGACAGCTAGTTAAGTGCATATAGGCCTACAAATGGTATTTTATTATTATCACCTTAAAAACTCAGAGTAAAATCCAGTTGTTAGTCCCAAGCAGAGCAGATTCCACAGTCAGGTGCCTAAACCATGGTGTGGATGTGGACTTCTAGCCCACTTTGTTGTGAGGTTTGGCATTTTGTGTGTACAAGTATGTGGTTTCCAAACCAATAGCTGCATTAGTTTCTTACACAAAAATAGTTAAGGATCCTGTGGCATCTTAAATAGTAGCAAGTACTGTACACTATAAAATAATGTAATTGGAGCTTCAAAGTGAATGTAGACAAGAAAGAAAGAATGATGATTGTCAAGTTTTATATCTTCTGTATGCCTACTGGAGCAGAAAAAAAACCCTGATGGATTTATAGTTAGCCTAATACCTACTCCAGCCAAATGGGCAGTTCTAAGGTGTCCCTGGACTAATGTTTAAAATGCAGCTTGTGGCAATCCAGGAATGAAGATTCCAGTACAGTAATGCCTTGAATTAAGAATGCCTTGAACCACAAAAAACTTGGATTGCGAAAGGAAACCTGCTGGTATAGGGAAATTCTCAGTTGTGAAAAAAGGCAGGTTTTGTTTGAGTAACAAAGAACAAACAAACATTCAATTAATAGTTATTCAAGGCATTTGTACAGGAAGCCTGCCCCGACCCAGCAAAGCAGAGGAAGAGCTTCCCTCTTTCGCTGGGTTGGTGGAAAAGTCCTTCAGTCAACTGTCGGACGTGATTTTGACAGCTCGGCAGCCACAGGGCTTTCTCCTTCAGCGGGCGGACATCAGCCAGGGGAGGATTGGGTGGAAGGTGAATTTGCCACCCGCCTGATCCTCCCCAGGCTGACATTCACCCGCTGAAGGAGAAAGCCTTGGCATGCTGCAGGTGAGTGTTTTCAAAGGATCCTTGCTGTTCCAACTCCAGCGCTCAGGGCAGGATTGTTTTAAAACACCCGGCTTTGCATGGTAGCACTAGCTCCACCTCTCAGAGAGGCGGATGTGGTGCTACCTTTCAGGCAAGCAAGGATCGAAGGGCAGGCTTCTGAGGAGATTCCTTGCTTTCCCCAAGGGTAGCACTCAATCCACCTCTCAGAGAGGCGGATGTGGTGCTACCTTTCAGGCAAGCAAGGATCGAAGGGCAGGCTTCTGAGGAGATTTAATCCTTGCTGCTTTGGCCCCAGTGCCCAGGTCAGGATCATTTTAAAAACACCCGCCTTTACATGATGTGGGTGGGTGTTTTCAAGCAAATTGGGTGCTACTCTTTGGGCAAGAAAGGATTCAAGATCAGACTTTTGAATCTCCTCAGAAGCCTGCCCTTCGATCCTTGCTTGCCCAAAAAGTAGAACCACATCCACCTCTGAGAGCCAAATTGAGTGCTACCATGCAAAGGCGGGTGTTTTAAAACAATCCTGTTCTGAGCGCTGGGGTTGGAACGGTAAAGATCCTTTTAAAACACCCGCCTGTGCCATGCAGAGGCTTTCTTCTTCAGCAGGTGGACATCAGCCAAGGAAGGATTGGGTGGGTGGTGAAGTCTCCACCTTCCCTCCGGCTGAAATCCAACTAACCCAATCTTGGCTGCCCCTCTCTCATCCAGGGGAGGATCAAGTGGGTGGCAACTTCACCACCCGCCCAATCCTCCCCTGGCTGACGTCCGCCCACTGAAGGAAAAAGCCCTGTGGCTGCTGAGCTGTCAAAATCATAACTGACAGCCAGGTGTTTTTTACAGCTTGACTGCCTTTGACTGAAGAGCTTTCCCACCAACCCAGCAAAAGGGGGAAACTTCCTCTGCTTTGCTGTGTCGGGGCAGGCTTCCTATAGGAATGCATTGGAATCCTATTGTAATCCGTCCCCTTCGGAATGGATTAATCGGTTTTCAAGGCATTCCTATGAGAAACCATGTTTTGAATTATGAAAATCTTGAATTACAAAAGATCCGTTGGAACGGATTAATTTCATAATTCAAGGCATCACTGTATTTTTCAAGGGGTATTTTAAGGTAATGCATATCAGAAATGCATTTCACGCTGGGCTGGAGATGTTTTAGAATTACTTAGGTAAAGGAGTCCACAATAGTAATTGACTAGCTGTTACTAGGCGACAACACAAGTGCAAGTATTGCAGTAGGTGAATGCTTTACTGGATCAACTTAGAATAACATGTAACATGGGAGAATCTGTCTCCCACTTTCCAGTGACCAGAGGAGTAATTTACAGTAAGTTCAGTTGTTAAGTTCTCAGTCAGCAGATAAAAATATTTGTCCAAAAGCAATATCTCATAAGGAAGGATGTTTGTAGGACTCATTCACCCTCCTTACCCAACGTGCACTGCCTCTACAATGAAAACCTGCACCAAATTAAGGATTGCATTTTAATTAGTTAATGAGGCTCTTTCTCTTATTTTTATTTTGTTTTGTTTTTCAAGGTGTACCTTCTGGGCCAAGGAAGAGGTATTAAGCTAGTATCTGAAACATCTCGAACACAACTCATATGTTGTTCATACACAACCTTGGAGTTGGCAGTATAGTTTTGCATTGTCTTTTAAAGAGATTAGAATTTAAAATATCTTGCTGTGCTACTTCTGGGCACTGTTTTGGTGCTATTTGGTACAAAAGGAGGACTGGACCCTCAGATGATCTGTCTGAACTGGGATCTACTATGACAATAAAGTCCAAGAATACTGTAGTCAAAATGAGGCCACTACTAGTATTTGAGCCGTAATCACTCCTACTTTAAGAAGAGTCTCCTGGAAGGTTTTTAGTGAGAAAGTATACCATTCTGCTATGATTACTGAGCTTCTGTCCTCATTGTCTTGAAACTTGTCAAGTATTTTACTGATACACCAGAAAATTCACTGCATTACCAGGTTACCTGAGCATTGAATATTTGCATAGTAAATACTAAGTCCCAAGTTCTTGCTGCAAAATCACCTGTAGATACAGATGAAATATGAGCCAGATCATCAGCTGTGGAAGAAATAAAACAAAAACTTCCAAGAGAAGAAAAAGAAGGGGGAAAGCCTTGACTGTTAATTAGTGCATTGAGTACATTGGAAATCTGTGGGATTTTTGAAGAAAGGAAGAGGATTTAATATTTCTGTGACATCTATAAAAGTTAGAGTTGCGGAAAGCTTTCACTGCTGTCTTGAAAAATGCTATTTGAAAAATATTGAGAATTCTTGACCATTAATAGCCTGAATGCTGGATTCTGAAATCTCTGGTGTAGACGTAAGGTAACCAGGGCCATTTGTAACTCAGAATATTTAACAATAATCACAAGTCTCTCTCTTTTTTTCACCAGTCAAGGACCTCCCCCTGCCCAGATTTTCTCTCTCAAAGAATGAACAAGAATTGAGGCATTCATCCTTGTATTCTTCAGATGCTGATAACTCATCTACCTATTCAGGTGCAATTCCTCCCCCACCAGGAAGAATACAAGTTAAAAAAGGCTCTGTGAGCCATGATGTGGCCCAACAGCGTCCAACTACAGATCAACAGGTAATTAAATATAAATATTGTTACTAGAGGAGCACAATATGTCTGTGAAGATTCTCAGTCATCGAGGTGAGTTTATCTGGAGGTTGAGTCATGGCAAGTGGACTTGTTTTTCTTGAGAGATTGAAACATTTCGCTGCTCATCCAAACAGCTTGTGTACACTAACATCCACAAAGACCAGAATTTAATTCCTAGCTTGAAGACTTAAAATAATTCTTATTGTATGAGAGAGTGAGTTTTTCTAGGATGCTCTCAAAAAGAGGATAATGAGGCTAAGGATGATTTTTCTGCTCAAATTAAGGAAATTCATTTATATACGGTACATTTCCGTAATTTGAGCAGAAAAATCATTCTTTGCCTCACAAGTAAAGTTTTAGATAAATAATGCTAATTGCATAAAGTGATAGTGATTGTTTGGGTGATGCATTGATTTTTACAAATCAGAAGCACGGTCCTGTGTTTGTTGTGTCTGTGTGTTTTGATTTTCAAAGGATACTAGTTCTGTGCAATACTATGGAAACCTTGTCCATATAAGCAAAATGTATTTTTCCTGCATTGCTTGGCACAAAAGAAGTTTTCGTGGCTTGAAATTTCTGCCCGAAGGTATCTCATTGAATCAAGTCATTCTATATAATTGGGCAAATACCTTCAAATATCAGGTTTTAATACCTTAATGCTGTATGTCCTTAAGAAATGTGTTTGATTAAAAATATTGTGAAGTGTAACTCACAAGTACTTTCTTTTCACTAAAAAGTGTTAGTAATACTATGGATGTCATGTTCTTTGCTTACCTTTTGTATGCATCTGCGAGCACTGGTATGTCTATTATTGTTATTGAATGAGAAATGTTCTGCTGTGGAAAACGCATAACATGAATCTCTGTATCTGGAAGTTGAGTCATAGCCTGGACTTGTTTTTCTTGAGATATTGAAACATTTCGCTGATCATCCAAATAGTTTCCTCAGTCTGAAGAAAGCTAGTTGTGAATCCTTAATTTTATTGTTCACTTTGACCTCTTGTCACCCTGGTCTGAAATAGGCACATAAGATGAACAATGGCCTGAATAGGCTCATTAGGTAGACAACAGTCTCAAGAGCCCTAAGGTGAGCAATGGTCGAAGGTGCTAAAACCCATACAGTATGACTTGTTAGCTATGGCCTTGATGGTGAAGGCGTGAAATATTTTTGATTTGTCTGGGTATTGTTGAAATCACAGCCTGATAAGTGGCAGATAGACTGTGCCTGAGCCCCCCACCTCTGTTGAGAGAGGGGTTTTCAGTGCTCACATGAATGGCTTCCCTGAACCCTCTTTCAAACCACCTATCTTCTCTGTCTAATATGTGTACATCCTCATATTTGAATGAGTGCCCTTCTGTTTAATGGCTCTTTAGTTTCTCCGATGTAGAGGTCTGCACACTCCTCACTGCATTGGACCGCACATACTATATTGCTCCTTTTGCGTTTTGGTATTGGGTCCTTTGGGTGGATGAGTCTTTGCCTTAGTGTGTGTGGGTTTGAAATAAACAGGGATGTGGTGTTTCACCAGGATAGTCCAACATAGGAGGGGCAACAGCTCAGGACCAGAATCAGCGGTATACCTCCACTTGAAGGACAAAGGGCACTTATTCAAAGATGAGGATGTAGACATATTAGACTGAGAAGATGGGTGGTTTGAGAGATGGGTCAGGAAATCCATTTGTGTGAGCATTGAAAACCCCTCTCTCAACAGAGATGGGGGGCTCAGGCACAGTCTGTCTGCTACTTATCAGACAGTGATTCCAACAATCCCCAGACAAATAAATAATACTTCACACCCTCACCAGCAAGGCCATGGCTAACAATTCATACTTTTGGGTGTTGGAAAGGTGAAACTTTAACGCACCTTAGGTCATTGTCCACCTAATGAGCCTATTGAGACTATTGTCCACTTAGCAAGCCTATTTAGGCCATTGTCCATCTTATGAATTTATTACCATTACTATTACTATTACCAGGGTGACATGGTGTCAAAGTGAAGCATAAAATGGAGGACTCGTAGTTAGCTTTCCCCAGATTGAGGAAGCTGCTTAAATGAGCAGTGAAATGTTTCAGTCTCTCAAGAAAAGAAGTCCAGTTGCCATGACTCAACTTCCACATACCTGTTAAGTTCCATTGATTCAAATGGGCCTAGTTTATTTTAATAAATGGAATGTGAGAAGGTATTGACTCACCAAGTATTCTTTCATTCAGCTGGCCTTATCTAGTGAAATTTATTATGCTGTGTGACAGGATTTTGCTTAAATAAATTAAACCATTATTGAAGATGTAAAACTACCAGAAACTTTGAAGCTTTGGAGAAAAAAATCAGGAAATTTTACGTCTCAAAACAGTTTTTAAAAAGATCAAACAAATGGGAAGATGAACCAGTGCATTGTTCAGAAGAATTTCCAGCATTTAGTTATGGGTTCTGATAATGCATAACAAGTAAATGTATGTCATTAAGTGACTTGATGAAACTAAATTACACAAAGTGAATGTTCATGCAGTCTTTCTATTCATTTTCAGTGTTATGCTATAATTATTTTTCAGGACTGTAGGTAGAATGTGGTTGCTTTTATGCCAGTGTGTGTTTTGTATAATTTACAGTGTGAATTGCAGCAAGTTAATAGTCACTGCTTGTATTTCTTGCTTGGCGCCAGTCTCTTGCATTCTCATGTAATGAGGAATATCGACTGTGATTTTTGACCATATTAAATATTTTCTATCTAATGAGGATTGCGAGGTGCAACTCCTTAACTAGAAGCAATTTACCATTGAATTTTTCACCATTGTACTTTACCCTGGCATATTTGAGCAACAGGATTCTGGCCAGTGGTTTCTAAATAACCAGCCAACTGACAGCAAAAAACCAACACCTCGCCTTCAAATTGAACAGTTTTTTAAAAAGTTGCTTTGTTTTATTAGGAGTCCACATCTCCAGTTGTTTCACCACAGCAGTCCCCACCAACCTCTCCACATTCCTGGAGGAAGCACAGCCGCCATCCCAGTGGAGGAAATAACGAGCGACCCCTTGCTGGACCTGGGCCTTTCTGGGCTCCTTTTACTGAAGCACAACCAGGTACAAAGAAACATTTTGTATGGTGCTTCCAAGTGTTGTCTAAAGTTCTGTAATTATTTTTTCAATGAACCTTTTGATGCAGGCCGGTGATTTCTGCTATGTGAGGTGATGTGTGTATAAGGTGATGCTCATCATTGCCAGGGAGGCGCAGACTTACATCTGAAGGAGTCACAAGTGCCATTGCAGCTGAACCCAGTGTGCCTTTCATAAACTTCCAGCTTTTCCAGTGTTCTAGTCAAGGGACTTTGAAATGTGCACTGTCAACTTATTCTGTGGTAGTATAGCCACTCACTCTCTTGTTGTAACTTCAGTTCTTCATAGTTATTTGGAAAAATCATTTTTGCTTCTGGTTGGTTGGTTTTTTAGACTTTTTGGCAGCTGGCCCTCTAATGTTTCTTTGGTTTTTTAAAAAAGATTCATACCATGAGTGCAGCTCAGCATTCTTCTTTCTTCTTGTGTGCATGTGAGGGATCCCAGACTCTTTCTTTTTTGTAGGGGGTAGGAGGGTGAACTGATTTAGTAGTGACATCTTGTGGATGACTTGCAGTCAAATTAATTTTCAAACGAAAGCTCTAGAGGTGCAGACGGTGTTTGCTGTCGGTCCCCTTGGATCTGACACAGACACCCTTTTACATTTTATCCTTAAAAGCCATCTGGCGCCCTTTGCAAGGGACAGTTTTGCCTTGCGCCATATGTTTTAGGCCCATGAATACATCTAGCCCCGGAATCTTAATTGTTGCCTCTTGCATATAGTAGGCTCCAACAGTAACCTTTTCCACTTTTGCCCATCTTTCTCTATTTATGGGCATGGTGATTCTTTAAGATGTAGTGCTGTGACATCCTAAATCCTTAAGGTAAATCCAGCTCCAGATCTGCGTATCTGCTGAAACCCCCAGGTAGAATGTAACTTTCCAAAGAGAAGCTCCTCTGTGTGTAAAGATGCTCCATCCAATGCAGTTCCAGTATGAGAAGCCTCCATGCCAACTTACCCTCTGATTTTGGGTCTCTCTGTTTGGGGCTTGCTCACTCGTGTGTGCATGTCTCCTCCATTGCCATGTGGGTTCCATCACAACATGAACCAAAATCGCCAGGACAAGTGCCTGGGGGTGGGAAAGCCCTCTATGGAGGGGGGCAGAGGTGTGTGCACACACACACACACACAACACACACACACACACCCCTGAGGAAGCTTGCTCACACACACACACACACACACACACACACCTGAAGAACCTTGCTCCATACATTAAAAGACTCCTTTTTCTTTTTTTTGAACATTGCTCTCTGCGTGGAAGGCCATGGGAATTCTAGCAAAGACTTAGTTCAGAGGTGTCCAAACTTCGCCCCTTCCAGATGTTTTGGACCACAATTTGCAGAATTCAAAGCCAATATTGCCAATGATAAGGGACTGTGGGAATTGTGGTCCGAAATATCTGGAGGGCTGAAGTTTGGACACCACTGACCTAGTTGGTGTACTTCCATGCCTAAATAGGGCTTTTATGTTCTCATTGAGTCATGCCATAAACATATTATTTGGTGATGAAAAGCTTCTGTATTTTCCAAGCCTGGTATAAGTATCAGGGCCATGGTCTTGAACCTTTTTGGGTTTTGTTTGAGGTTCCAGTTGTCCTGCTCAATCTCAGTTTTCTTATTACTCTTTTTAAGAGTCAAAACATAGCCCTGGTTTTTGTTTATCTATGCCTGCATCTTAGAAGAAGCCATTTAAGGCTCAGGTTTTGTACTGTTAAAAAACTTGATAAACAGATTTATCATCCTATTATCTTTAATGCAGGCAAATTTATTTTATACTGTAGCTTATAGCACCGAGTTATGGAGTGCTATGTTTCCTCTGGTAGAATATAAAATATTCTTTGCATATAAAATTCACTAGTCACTGACTTCTTTTCCTGTCTCACCATGTTAATAAAACAATAAGTGTTACTAGACAGATAAAGACAATCTTAGATTTGTTGGCTTTCCTGTTTTTGTTATATATTAGGTTAGTATTTTAAATTCTGTATTAGCTGTATGTGTTACACCTACACTTTGAGGGTTTTCAGTTGAGAAAACTCTGTTGGAAATAATGTGACTTTTGGAACATTCGTCAAGAAAATACTTTGCCATATCACATCTTGCTTTGGGCAGCAGCAAGGACCTCAGGAATAACTTGTTCTTATGCATTATTGACACATTAGTGTTGTCTATACCTGATTTTTTAGATTTAAAAGGATACTCCTTCCAGAGATATCCCTCAACCAACAGTGGTGCAGTCATACATACCCCCAACTTCCAGCTAACCTTTGCTTTCTTTTTCATGAGCCAGAATTTCTGCTTCCTTATAAAATAAAAAACAACAACAACAAATGCCTGATGCAGTTCTCGAAAGCAACGCAAATTTCATGTGTTATGCACTCCTGAAAGAGACACCATTACCTCTTCAGGGAGCCTTATTCCGATGTCACCTTTGGAAAATCCACATGCATCTCACAAAGACTTGGATTTGAGTTTTCTGAACTCAGATTTCTGACAGAAGAGGGATGCCCTATAGTTAGAAGTGTGGGAAGCCTCCATTATATTTGCTTTATTAAAAAAAGGATTTGCAGTTTATGGCCACTACCATCGGAAGTAGTATATCACTAAAGAATCTGTGAAATACTCTACAACAAAATTTAAAGCAAAAAAAAAAATCAAAATAAACACAGCAGGATAGGATATAAAACCTAATGATATTTTTGTTGGAGAAGTATTAGTTTTTTGGAAATAAAACTTGTGGAACACATTAAGACATAAATTGTTTAAAGAAAATACCATTGGTATCTCTGTTTCTTGAGAGCATTTCTGTAACTCCATTACTTGTTTCATCTTGGTCTTTATCATCTCTGTTTCTTGGAACTCTGAGTGTGAGTGTATGGGTGTGCAGGTGAAAGAGAGAGCGAGGAGAGGGATTCTGCGACAGAGAATGCACTACAGTGGTACCTTGGTTTACAAGCATAATCTATTCCAGAAGCATGCTCGTAAACCAAAATACTTGTATATCAAAGAAAACTTCCCCATAAGATATAATGGAAATACAGATTATTCATTCTGGGGCTCAAGTTTCTATTATGTCCTATGGGAAAATTGCTTTGGCTGGGAGCTATCAGCTGCAGCAGCCAGGACCCGCAGTGTGGGCCAGAGGCTGGGACTGTGGCCATGGCTTAGGTCAGAGGCCACCAATACCATGACTGCAGCGAACGGCTGGTGGCCGTGACAGTGAGGGGTTGCCAGCCACATGGGCCAGGTGCATCTGCCCAGGGCCTCAGCCTCGGTGGGGTGCCAGGGGTTCCCATCCTTCCTCCCTTTATCATCCCCCAGCTCACCTATTCCATGGTGAGTGTGGCGGGGGTGGCTGGAACAGCGGTGGCATCTCCTGCTGGCTTTGAGTGGAGTGGCCTGGCATTGAGAAGGATGCCTGGAGGTGGCAATGCGACGATCCCCAGGCCCATCTGAGCTCCGACCCCAGTGCCCTTTAGGACCAATGCAGCTGGTACTCCATGGCCGAAACTGAGCATCCTGGAGAGGTGGCCCGGCTATCGCAAGCTGGGGAGCAGCTTCCAGGTGCGGAGTGACGAGGGGGCTGCCTGGGAGGAGAGCGGCCTGGAGGTTGCCAAATCAGAGCCCAAGTCCTCCTCCCAGCCACTGAAGATGTTCGACTTGACTGGGTGCGGCCTGGAAGAACTTCCCAAGGGCTTGTGCCCACCCCAACATAGGCTTCCCCCCTTTTTGGTGCTGGTGCGGAAAAGCCTGCGTTGGGGCAGGCACTCATGGATCATCTGGGGGAAAGCTGCCACAACCAAAGAGGGGGAAAGCTTGTGTTGGGGCAGGCACCTACAGCTCGGCTGGCAACCCCACCACCACCACCACCACCACCACCAAAGCAGGGAAAGCCTGTGTTGGAGACGTCCATGGATCAATTGGGGAAAAGCCACCACCACCCAAGAGGGGGAAAACTTTTGTTGGAGCAAAAATGCACCTCAGCTGGCAACGCCCACCACCACCACCACCACCACCACCACCACCACCACCAAAGCGGGGCAAATCCTGTGTTGGGGTGGGCATCCATGGATCACCTGTGGAAAAGCCGCCACAACCAGAGAAAGGGAAAGCCTATGTTGGGGAAAGCACCTGCACCTCTGCTGGTATAAAGCTGGTGGCCCCAACCTGGCGAGCGGTAGTTCCTGGAGCAGCAGAGCTGCCACTTCAATACTCTGGCCACAGCAGCCGGAAGCTGATGGCCCCATTGCTTGTTTTCCAAGTCATTGCTCACTGATCAAGGCAAAAATCACCCAAAATTTTTGCTCATTGATCAAAATGCTCCTAAACCAATGTACTTCTAAACCAAGGTGCCACTGTACTTGAGACTCTATGGATACATCACCTCTCCCAGTCAAAATCCTTATGCAAATGTTAAATTCAGATTCAGTATCTGTCTAGAATGAGCAGTTCCCTAGGGAGTCCATGTGACACAGGAGAGATATGGTGGGGAAGAAAGAATGGTTCTGCCTTTCCTTGCCTTTGGCCTCACCAGGCATTGCATTTTTCCCCTTCCAATGGATATGTGAGCTGTAATACCCGCTCTGTTTCATATCAGTAATTATAATTCAGAAGCTTTTGGGAGGGACAGGCTAGATGGAAAGCAGTGATTAATACTTTCATATTTAAAGCAACAGGAAATAGACCTTTATGGGAAATTAATTACCTTACTTGGCTCCTAGATTAAGATTTCATCAGATTAAAATTGAGTGCTTCTATTTGACAGATGGCAAAACATTAATATTTGGGATATATTAAATTACTTCTTCATTTACCTCCTTGATATTAGTTCCTACAGTACTCCCCCACCCACAAATAAATGCACAAAAAGAGTTTGGGGGCCCTGCTGAATGATCAAGTTGTGTTTGGAACTGGGGACTATGTTCCTTGAAAATCAGATGAAGACACATTTCCTGAACTTTATATTAGTGCTCTTAATGCACTTTAGTGGAAATGAAATTCCAGGAATTGCAATGGATCCATGATCATTGGAAATAACTTTGCTCCTGGAGTTGTGTCTACATTATAAACCCACAATCCTTAAAATTCTAGCACTCTTTTTTTCTCTGACTAATCCAAGGGCATTTGCATGATAGATTTTCCAGGTTTTTTTTTCCTGTGTTCTAGAGAGTTTCACATCTTTTCCTTCCTTTATTAAGATATAGTCAGTTCTCAGGCAATAGAGGCATTTCCTTTGTTCTGAAACATGATGTTTCCTGTCAAAAGAACAGTAGTCCTGAGACATGTAAAACGTAAGAGATTCATTTTTAATTTCTTTCCAAATATCTTGTCAACGTACAAAAAAATTGCTTTAAAAAAACTCTGCTGCAAGTCACCATGTATTTGGCAGGCTTTCGTTGGTGAGGCAAAAACATTAAGATACACAGTCTTTGGGGGTAAGCTGGTAGGTCTTCCTTTTGCAAGACTATCACAAGTTCAAAGCACTATCCTGTGCTACTTTTAGCATCCCATCTACTCAGCTAAAAAAGCAGTTAACCGTAGCAGTGAAAAATGTTCTTATGTTTCGATTAAAAGAGGATTTGATCTTTTTATTCCAATATCTAGTACAGTATGCCCTATGGGTCAGTTGCTGCAAAATTCAGGATGGGTGGTGCAGTTGTTTGTTTGTTTACAACATTTGTCTTTTTGATAGGCTTCTGATAGGCATCGGATTGAGCACTGTGTGACCAGAATGTTGAACTGGATCGATCTTAAGTCCAGCAGGACCCTTCTTAAGAAGCTAGTTCTAATCAGGCTTACTGGCTCTGCAGTTTCAATCTGAATGTCTCAGAATCTGCAGCCATTTTCACTTCGCGTTGACTGGCCCGATTATATATAGTGACAGGGTTCCGACTTCATGGCCATAGTGGTTTTAAGTATCAGAACTGTGCTTTGCGATACCTTGCATATTCAAAACCATTTATTTACATAAGCCATTCTCATACTTGGTGGGGGGCATGGCCATAACAGTGTGAAAGAAATATAGGCTGAATCAGGATTGCCTAGGTCACATAACAACCAAAGTGTTCTGCTTATATACTGCCCCATAGTGCTTAAAGCACTCTCTGGGCAGTTTACAATTTAATTATGCAGGCTACACATCCCCCCCCAGCAAGTTGGGTACTCATTTTACTGACTGCAGAAGGATAGAAGGCTGAGTCATCCATGAGATGGCTACCTGGGATTGAGCCCCTGTTCTTGAGTACAGTTTTTGCTGCAGAACAGCAGTGTAACCCCTGTGCTATGAGGCAACCCTTATAAGGTGTTATGTGAAGAATTGTTTCCAGTCTCTGGCCCTTTTCAAATGTACCAGGGTTCTCCAGGGAGCCACATGGCCTCTATCAAGAATGGCTGTGATAAGATGTAAAGTTTACTTCTTGATCATGATGAACAATTTATTATTTTGTTTGTATGCAGTAACATGGCTGTTACCCTATACAGTGGTACCTTGTATAAAGGAATTAATTCATTCCAAATGAAATTATGTTAAGCAAATTTTCCTTTATACAAATTTCCCATAGGATTGCATTGAAAACAGAGTAATCGCTAATCATGACAATTTTTATGTTGTATGGATTCGCCCCGTAGACGATTCTGTTAAGCAAATTTCCCCTAAAAATTCCTAACTCCAGATTTTTTATGTTGTACAGATTTTATGTGATACACACTGTTTGTTACAGTATATGAGGGTCCACTGTAATTGGCTTCTAAGTCAATCTTGAAAGATAGCATTTTGAAATTAATTGAAATAATGTATAGATTGTGGTATATAAAGTTTATCCTATTGAGATATTGCAATGGATTATGAATCAAGCTTGGAGGTAGGAGAGGAAATTAGAATTTTATTCCTCAATTGCTTTTCTAGTAACCAATGGCAATTTGGCCTTGAAATCAAAAATATTAGTGAATGAAATAAGAAAAAGTCTGAAATGTCCCTTAGCTACTGCAATAACATAGACGCTGGAACTGGTGTGTGTCTGTTTCTCAATAGAACTTCCCATACCACATTCCCTCAATTTCAGAACAATTTACCGTGTGGCACAAGGAGAAACTAATCTAAAATCCTATGATCCCACAGTATTTGTTCAAACGTTCCTGGTCATGAGAATTCAGACAAATGTCATAATATGCCTAGCAGGAATGTTTCAAGACAGAATTTTCTTTAGTACGTTGTTCAGCAATCTTGAAAATGAATTGTGTTCTGATTTTCAGGCTCCTGTAATGCTGGCGATCCAATGTGGTCTGGCCATTCACCACCACCACATCAAGAAAACTGGGTCAGTTTTGCTGATAACACACCAACCAGTACTATTTTAGCCATACATCCTGCTTCTGTCCAGGTGTGACATTTTATTGGTATTATTTTTATTTGCTTCATCCCAATTAATGTCAACCATTTTCATGCTGTTGCCAAAAAAATCATGCTGTGACTCTGAATGTGTGTTTGAAATAAAGCTTTGCTCCATTTTTTTCTTTATCTAAAATACGTTTGCCGCTGAGTGAATGTCACCAACAATTCTTTGTCAAAGAATCTTTAAACGGAAAAGTTGGCCAACATTTGCAAAATGAGCTTTCAGCATGTTATGTGTGCTTAGAATTTTTTTAGCAGCACTTTGCATATTTCTCATACTTTTCTGTTGCTTACATGGATGTTGCCATTGCTACCTACTTCAGCATTCAGAACGTTTTCCTAATAGCTGCAACTGGTTAGTGCTGATCAAAAGATTTTCAAAGATGCTTCAGTAAATAGTGGCTGTTTTCTTTTATAGGCAATAATGTAGGACATTCTAGGCCATGATGAATGTAGGTAATGCTGAAGAAAATATTTCATTACAGGACCAGACTACAGTACGAACCGTAGCATCAGCTACAACAACGAATGAAATTCGTAGGCAGTCAAGTAGTTATGACGATCCTTGGAAAATAACAGATGAACAAAGGCAGTATTATATAAATCAGTTTAAAACCATTCAACCAGATCTAAATGGATATATCCCAGGTGAGTTTTGTAAACACAATCATATATATGATAGGTCCTCATTTCAGGTTTTTTTCCTACTAATAAAAGTATTGGCCTGATTTCTAAGTACTACCAGGAGAGCTCC
The DNA here is from genome assembly GCA_023846285.1 of Phrynocephalus versicolor. Taxonomy (NCBI): domain Eukaryota; kingdom Metazoa; phylum Chordata; class Lepidosauria; order Squamata; family Agamidae; genus Phrynocephalus; species Phrynocephalus versicolor. The sequence continues at coordinate 11,350,550 of JAHTLZ010000114.1, read as the reverse complement.
ATTTACAAAAAAAGTGCTCCCAGGATCTTTGAATGGGGGCAGGTAGTTGTCATCTTTCCTATAGTTCCCGCTGTCCTACAAAAGTCTATTAAGTAGACAAGAGGATCCAGTGGGAGTCTGTGGAGAAAAGGAAAAAATAAATAATAATTGTCATCTGCTTTTTGTTAGCAGTGACTATCATAGACCAGATGACCTGAAAATTGAAGGTGCCTTTCTGTTCATGGATAGGCACCTGAGTATACATTACTAATTTTGTAGATTTTATTTTAATAATTTTGTAGATTTTTTGCTGGGATTTTACATTTTTGATTATTATTATTATTGCACTTTAATTTTTTTTGGACACTTTAGGGCTCCTGAGAATTTTTAGAACTACTTTTAGCAGCCAGTGTCTTGTGTCTCTTTGTGGACCTTAAGATTATAATTCTAGAATTAAAATTAAACATTCTTGTTTTAATACTTTCAGGGTCTGCAGCTAAAGAATTTTTTACAAAATCAAAACTTCCTATTCTTGAACTTTCTCACATTTGGTAAGTGTGAAGTATAACTAGGTTGCAGTAGTTGCTTAAAGCATTGCAGTTCTTTCATAATGGACTGAAGTGCCTGGTGACATTTTGTAATTTGCATTGAAACGTCTCGTTTATTTTCAAGAAGGTTAACCTGATCTCATTTAAGCCAATAGTAGACTTCCATCTAAATTGATTAATATTTCGCTTTGTAATTAGCAGATTTTCAAGCATACAAGATAGCATTTTGTAGTCATTGTTGCTTGTTAAACTAGCATAAACTAGTGCAGTTTTCCCATTGATTTCATTGGGAAGTAAGAGCTATCAACTGAGTTTTGATCCAGTTTATTTTCCAAACATTTTTACTACTTGCCTAATTTAGAAGCATAACTTACAAAAAACAAAACAAAAGATACTTAGTAAACATGGTAGACTAGACAATAAATAACAATAACTTGCTACATTGAAAATGAGACTTCTGGGAAGCCCTGGACAACAAGGCAGTATCCCAACCCAGAAGAACAATGGATCAGCCTGAGACCCAGAACTGATGGAAGAACATGGCTGGTTTGTCTGAAAAGCTTAAAGGTTTTTTTGGCAAACACCACATCCTGTTTTACTTCAAACACACTAAGGCAGAGACTTGTCCATCCAAAAGACCTGACACCAAATGAGGAGCAATATAGTATATGTGATCCAAGGCAGTGAGCTCTACATTTGAGAAACCAAACAGCCACTAAACAGAAGGATGGCCCAGCACAGAAAGGGCAACCACGCCAGGCGAAAAACAGCAGTGCACCTTCATTTGAAGCACAAAGGGCACTCATTCAAAGACTAGGATGTACACATATTAAGCAGAGAATATATGTGGTTCAAGATAAGAGTCAGGGAATCCATTCATGTGTGTATTGAAAATCCTTGTCTCAATAGGAGTGGGGGGTTTAGGCACAATCTGTCTCTCACTTATCATGCTGCCCTTTCATTGATCACCAGACAAATCAAAAGCGCTTCATACCTCCACCAGCAAGGTCACTACTAACAACCCATGCTGAATGGGTGTTGGGAAGGGTTGCATTGGTGTGACTTTCACACACCTCAGGCCATTGTACATCTAACGAACCTACTCAGGTCATTGTCCACCTAACATGTCTACTCAGGCCACTGTCCACCTAAGAAGGTTATTCAGACCAGGGTGGTTTGAAACCAAAGTGAACTATAAATTGAAAGCCTTGGACAACTTTTATCAGATTGACAAAGCTACTTGGATGATTTAGCGAAATATTTCAATCTCACAAGGAAAGAAGTCCAGTTGTCATGACTCAACTTCCAGATCCTGTAGCATAATTTGTCCTCCAGTTTTCCCCAGGTATAAATAAAGTGGGAAGTTTTTGGCAGAGGAGGGTGTCTGTCAGGAACTACAGAGCTGGTGTGCTTATCTTGTTTTTTTCATATCCCTCACCTATTTCATAAGTAATATCTGAACTTCAGCCATGAATATTTGTTTGAAATATCTCATCTGAGATTCTTCTCTGAGAAACTATCAGAATTGCGAGAGAAGTTTTTAGCACAGCACAAGCGCAAGGGCAAACTAGGATGGCTAGCTTCTCTCAAGGAGATTAGAAATTTACCGGTGAATACACAATTCTTCTTTGTGGCCTTCATAAAGCCACACAGATGGGGTTGTAACTGCACACACATAAGGCTCCTGGATTTTTCTAGCAAAGAGAAAAGCCCGTTAGTCTCCTCCCCTCCCACTGCACATGCTTGGGAGCCTTCCCACCTAAACTCTCAGTTCCCTCTAACTGCCACGTTAGAAGGTTCCGTTTTGTTAGTCTCCTCAGGAATTTTTCTAACTTCGTTTTATGGCCTTTCTGCCAACTTTTAAAAAGTGTGTTGACTGTGCGGGGAAGACCCCCCTCTCCGATGGGCACTCCAAGTGCCTTTACTGCCTTGGGGAAAACCATCGTTCTGACTCATGTCTTTTGCAAGAAGTTCAGCGCCCAGGCAGTAAAACATCAGAGACATAGACTGAATACTTACCTTATTGAAAAAATCTTTACGTCCTGATATTGTAGAGAAAGATAGGATTTCTCAATCCTTGTCTCCTAAGCCCGAGTTGCCCAGTGAAGACAAGCAGACCATCTTGAAGTAAAACAAACAAACAAAAAACCTCCAAACAGTTGCTGTTATTGGCAAAGAAGTCCAGAAATTCAGCTTCGGAAGTAATTTCCAACTCCAACCACCCAACGGGATTGACCACTTCTGGTATCGAGCGCCCACCATTCGCTCCATTGCTTCTTTCCGAGGCCTCGGATTCATTGACGGCCTCTGATGGATCTTTTGATCCTAAAAGAACTATTTGTCCAGGCTCCTCAGATAATTCTTCTGGATCATGCATCAATGCAGAGTTGAACCATTGATACCGATGGCCTCTTCGGCCCTGGCATTGCAGCTCTTGCAAGTGCTGCTTTCTCCTGTGCCCAATCCAGCACCCTCTACCTGGAAGGCAAAAAAGTCCAAGTAAAGAAACTTGGGGTTGGTTATTTTTTTTTTTTGGTTGGTTTCCCCACCTCCACCAAATGCCTCCCAGATGCTTAACAGAAGCCCTCAAGTCAGTTGCCTTTTAGGGATAATGTGTTTGCCAAGGGTATATTCTGTGATGGAAATGAAGCAATTTCATGGTTTGTGGTGAATTACTTCTTCAAATAGAATCATACTTCAGAAGACAAATGACTGCCCCCTAATTTATAGGATTAGATTCCTGTGCAGTACTGGAAGTTTACTGAGGAGTAAGCCAGGATTTGTGCTGTCCATTACTGAGTCAATAAAGTGTTAGAAGCCTTTTTACCCGTGAAGTAAGATATGAATGAGATGTACATGCTCACTTGAGTTCCATTGACTGTGCAGTGAATTAACTGTGGCAAACCATATTAGCAGCAGATTTAACTTAATTATTTAACTTCTAGAGTGTATTGCTTCCTGAAATTCCTTGGGTGTTAAAAGAATAGTACACATGACAGCAGCATGTTGAAAGTCTAGGGTTCCTCTCTCTTAATATTGGCTTTCATTATATAGAAGAGTGGTTAATATTTGGGTCCGTATATCCACAACACTACAAATGGTACTTTTTTATCATGACTTGCATTTTTATGAATGAAAGTGGTTTTCCAGCAGAAGGAATTCTTACCACCACCACCCCTTTATCTGTAACCCCCAAACTGCCCTGGCATCGTATCCTCACTGACCTAGAATGCTCCATAGTTCCCTAGAGAAAATTTGCAGGACAAACAATAATCCCCTTTGGCCAGCAGGAATATCCCATGGGCTATTTTGGCACACACACCCCTTCGCAAACCAAAACATTGTAGAACTACACATGCAATGTGGTGAGCCCAGTGTTTTAAAGTATGACATGGAATTACTTTAAACACTCATTTTCAAGAAGTGCAATAAAAAAATCATAATTTAGACGCAATACATTTTTTCTTTCAGGGAGCTTTCAGATTTTGATAAAGATGGTGCATTAACACTGGATGAATTCTGTGCTGCTTTCCATCTAGTAGTTGCTAGGAAGAATGGCTATGATTTACCCGAGAAACTACCTGAAAGTCTAATGCCCAAGTTGATTGATTTGGAAGACTCAGCAGGTATTTTTACTTCAAATATTTTTATTACTTTGAAAAAAAAATTGAAAGAAGTGTATGGGCATGTTCAGGTGATTAAAAATATTGTACAGTAGGACCCTTGTATCCGCTGGGGATTGGTTCCAGGCCTTCCTGTGGATCATGAAAACCGTGGATAAGAGAGAATGCCTGCCCGTCCACCCCCAAACTGCTGTTTCCTGACAGTAGCTTGCTTTTTGGCCGCTGTTTGTGACAGTAGCTTGCTTTACAGATGGTATTTGTGACAATAGCTTGCTTTACAGATGCTGTTTGTGACAACAGCTTGCTTTACAGCTTGCTTTATGGCTGCTGAATCATTTAATTCATTTCCTCTGCGAACCATGGATAACTGAATCAGTGGATAATGAATCAGTGGATACGGGGGCCCTACTGTAATTGTTTCAGTTTTATTAGTTTTACATTCACATGTATATTTAAGTGCATTTCATTTAACTTAACAGACTGTCAATAGTTTCACTTAAGGTGCCTCTTTCCAGGATTTTCTAGATATAGAATACAGTACTCAGTAACACTTTACTATTCCCTTCTTCTGAGGCTGCTGTAAGACTGTGTTGATTGCCCAAGGCTATGCAGGTTAGTTCTTCTCCCAGGAATCAAACTCCCAGCTCTAGCTCTGTGACCAGTTACCCAATGGCCTACCTTCTTATATCTAGCAAATATGTTGTTTCTTAGTTACCTGCTCCTATAGGCTTCCTATAGACAGCTTAAGGAGCTATAAAAGGAAATAGGTCATCTGCATTATCCTCTTCTGATTCCATCCAGACATCACTGTCTTTACCATGTGCGTTATATGTGCTTTTAGTCCTTGATTGTGGCATGGGAAATGCGTTTAAAGTTTCTGTTCTCTGCCATGTTCCTTTGTGCCAGTGGAACAGAGCAGATTGAGCTTTGAGCCTGACAAGAATTTTCCAGAAATCCAGATTTAAGTAAAACCCTGAGACATACGGTAACTGAAAAGCTGTGATTCAGCCTGTTTGAGAGAAAATCCATTATTCTTTTGAACAATGTGTTCTGGCTTTAATAAGAAAGATCTGTTTCTTATTCTCAGTGTGATTGGGTGTACCTGTGTTATTGTTACAAACAAATTACTGAAGCTGTAATAGCAGTGGCGTGAACCAGATTAAGGATGAATCATGTAATCAGTAAGATCGCACACCTGACAATTCAAGGTGGCATGTGGGTTTTCTGTTGGCAGTCCAAGAGAATTGTTTCTATGGATAACGGGAGCCATTTTCAGAGAGGTTTTCTGTGGAACATCTCATAATAGATAATTTTCTGATGCCATAAAGAAGTTCAGAGGGAAAATATCTTGTTCCTGCTTCTAGTGCGAGGCATGGGCTGACAAGTAATGACAACTGCGGGAGATTGAGATTCTTTGGATCTGGCTTCTATGATGGGTCCTGATAAAAGACCAAGCAGATGTCATCTGCAGTCTCCTAGATATAGTCTGGAAGTCTTGCCTTAGCTGATATTTCTGATCTCTGCCTGTGAAGTCAGAGTGCTCATGAATTATGGCTTGGTAGCAGTAAAGGGCATGTGAATAGGAAGCATCTAGTTTTTCATTTTCTTCGACATTAAAGCTTCGAAATTAATGGGGACAAGCCTTGATAGTATTGTTAAACAATACTATCAGGGCTTGTCCCCATTAATTTCAAAGCTTTAATGTAGTATGTTAGATCCCATACAAGGTGAATAGATCTCTGCTTGTGTGATGTGGGGTTTTTTTTGTCTCTTTCATTTTTCCCACCACAGCCCCCTATGCCCCCAAGCCATTCTAGAAGTCTCTGAGAGCTTGTAGAATGGTTCATGCGAGAATGCAACGGCCAGCAGTGGAAAGGCGAATTGGGACAGTTCAGTGGAGGCAAAGCACAGGTGTCTTTCCTTGTCACAAAGGACATCTATGGACTGAAGGCAATTTATGTATGCAATATTAACATTTTATGCAAACTAGCCACCTTCTATGATTATTGAAGAAACGATGTAAAGAGTGAATGACAGTCCTTAGTAAGACATTAACACACTATTGTTTGGCTTTCATAGTGGTTCCTGTTTCAGAAGTGGGGGATCAGTCTGGTGAGGTAGGTTATGCAAGTTCACCAGCAGAAGCACCTCCAAGCAAATCACCATCAATGCCATCCCTAAATCAGACATGGCCTGAACTGAATCAAAGCAGTGAGGTTAGCAAAAATGTCTTCTTGTTTATGGAAATTATTTCATTTGCTAATGCATGGCCCAAAATAGCCTAGATGCATAAGAGAACCTACATCATGTGTCTCATTTTGAGAGTTTGCTGAAATAACCAAAAAGTATTTATAGCCTTGCTCTCAAGTGATAAGTTAAGAAGATATCTTGGGATTGTCAATAAATGTTCAATTCTGAGTTTGATCAAAAAATCAGAATGCTGGTTTTTCTTTTTGCCTCGTTGGTTTTTAAAGGAAGGTTGTTGTGTCAGCTAGTGACTTCTGTTATCTTCTGGATCTGGCATTATACCTTTCATTAGTTCAGGAGTGTGTGATTTCTGTCTGCATCCATCTAGAAGCCATGGTGTGACAGTGGACTGTGATGTAGAAGTCAGAGACCTGACAGTAATACTGCCTGTGCAAGACATACAAGTTCTGAGTAGATTGTACTACAGTACTGCCTTTTTGGTCCCTGGGCCTTAACAAATATATACAAGCATTATATATGCATTATGCTAATTGAATGTGTGGTAGTAGCCAGGCTGCTGTTTAAACAAACATTTCTTCGAATAAAGCTTAAGCCAAATATTTTTCTAATTTACAAGAAACAGATATTCTGTTATGGCAGTCATATTAGTTCTTTAGTTAAATCTCTGTAAATGATTTAATCGAACAGCCCTGGATAGTTCCACAAAAATTTTGATTCCAGATATGATCCAGTATCATAGTGGACTCTGGTGAATAAATGTACCTCTGGTATGGCTCATCTCAAGGGATACTGAGAAACAGTGCATGTCATTTAATACTAGGTTAGTAAGCCACCCAATTTATAGAGGGGTGCCTATTCTTACAGTTATTAGCCAAGGTAGCTGCTTTTAGAGCTTGCTTTCAGAATCAACATTTCTCTAAATCTGAGATGCCACAGTAATGGATGGTAATGAGGTTCATGCCCTTTTGAGGAGCTGCAAGCAATTCTGAAATTCTCTAGCATCGTTACTATAGGAGAAAGTAATAAGATGAATGATAGAGAACCTCTAACACTGGAAGTTCATAGTTGAGGAATGTAAAGCACAGATGCTCAACTTGCAGGGAGATAAGTTGAAAGACAACAGTGGAATAATTAGGTCAACCAAAAATTTGCTTTATTAAGCAAGCTGTTGCAAAAAAATGCTGGCAAGGTAGAAATATGAATAATTTAAGATCGATCTTAAATATGATGTTCTAATCAGGAAATTATGAGGGCTTTGGAGTTTACCCAGAGTGACCTTTAAGGAGGAAGAAAAGCAATACGCACATTTAGAACAGTCTGCATCTTTTTTTAAAGTTCCTTTGTCACTGAAAAGCAGTAAGTGATCAGATAGTCTTTATATTGACTAGGTTGGATATAATTGTAGGGGCCAGCTTAGACAATGAAGCCAAATTGTGATCCCCAAAGAGAATTACAGTAGATGGAATTTAATGTAAATTTTAAAAATGTATTTGTGGACCAAATACTTGCTAAACACTAAATTAAAATTCTTATTAGAGTTCTTTTCCTCAAAGTAGGCAATCACCTACTTAAATGCAGAAGTAAAGGTGACTTATACTTGCCTTTTCAAAGTGTTTTGCCAATTGAGATCCATTTAAGAAAATCTGACATCTTTTATTGGGAATACTATCAGTGTGAGAAATATTTTTTTTCACATTGAGCTGTTCCTCTAGTTGGCCTTTTTTTCTAAATTATATTTAGTTCTCATAATAGATATATAACTCAAAATGTCACACATTTTTGTTAATTAGATTAATCAAATGAAATTATTGTGAATCAGCCACTAGAAGTAAAGGGATCTAAAATTCCCAGAAGAGCAGGCTTAATTGAAGTGAGATGTTATTTCAGAATTTTCTTTTAGAACTTTTTGCTATGTTGCTTTAGAACATAGCAAAGTAGCTATGTAGCAATTTCCAATTTTTTGGTTGTTGTTTAAAAGTAATTTGGTAATCCATTTATAAAGATGTAAATGTTAATACCGAGAGTATCTTAATTGTCACAGGATATAAATATTGGATATGTGAAGTGCTTTTCTAAGTGGGATGATCACTCACTGCAGTGTTAGAGCCAATGACTGTAACAGCATTCTTGAGTTAAATGCAAGGTAATTGAATTGTGGTAGAAAAGAATTACAAGTTTTAAAAGAAAAGGGTAAAATGTGAACCCCATCAGTTTGTATAGCAAATGTGACAAGATTGCTCAATGTTTAAATAACAGGCAGATTTGTTATGTATAGGCATGAAAATAAATGTTCATCAGGATCAGTCAGGGATAATCACCATTGGCATAAGCAGCACCACATTTGGACAACTCCAGGAAGTATGTTCTCACTGGCTTTTGTTTGTCAGCAGTTAGCAGTGTACTGACTCCTCTAAGTGCCTGGTATGATCTTCAGATATAATTGACATAAATCTCATGCAGCCTGTTTTCATGCAGTTTGGACACCTCATAAAAAGTCTTAAGATGAAAACACTTAAAAGTTTCAGCCAACATCCCCTCTGTTTTTCAGCCCTCCCCCTTGCAATCACACCAAATGATTGCTGTGGGTGTATGGGAAAGGAAAAAACCCTGCATGAAGGGGGGTAGAGGCACACACACCTTAATGGGAACCTTGATTTCAGGCATTATTTTGTGCATTATTTAAACTGCTGCTTAGGCTTGTGCCAGAGGTTGTGGGGGAGTTCTTTTAACCTACTTACCTTATGAAGTATGGGTTACCATTGCCAAAGAAATATCAGTTTGAAATCCATTTAGATTTCACTGAACTGATTATCAGATTCTGGTGATTATATTTACTATTTTAGATTTTACAGATACATAAAAATCCCCCAATGGCCGGAATCCCGAAAAGCATAGCATTTTCAGGATTTGCCCCAATGAATCAGTGGAATTTAGTGGTTCGGCTCCTCCAGACATTCCACAGATTCACTAGGCCTGCTCTAACTGAAACATATATTTGTTTGAATAAAACATTTTACCGTGTCTTTCTCCTTAAAAAGGACCCAAGGTTGATTACATATTTAATAGTATTTAATGCTACTGTTGGGTATACAAATACAAAAAGAACAAACAAATATAAGAAAAATCATTAGCTGCATCAAAACATATTAAAAGCAGTAAGGTACAACAATTCATTGAAAAGCATAAGCAACCAAAATACATTCAACACATACTACACTACACTAAGCAAGAGAATTTTAGCTCATCTGTTTTTCTAGACAAAGCAGGAAGTATTTATTCACAGCGAAGGGCATACTTGATTTTTAGAGCTGTCACTGATTGCAGATTGAGATATAAAAGTTGTTGTTTTTTCTAATTCATTATCTAATGTGTCACTTATACATTCTCCCAGCCACACTTGAACTGTTTCTCTGAACAGCTGTTCCTGTAATCAGGCTATACTCATATGGTTGGTGAGTCAAACATTCTCCAACCATATGGCAGATATTCATGAGGAACCAGTCCCAGTGTTTGCTTATTTGTTTATTTTGAATATTTTTACCTTACCTTTCTCCTCGGAAAAGGACCCAAGGTGACTTGTTGGGCGCCCTCCAAAAAGGCCATTTAAAATAGGTTTACAGCATTTTGATTTGACTAATAATTACCACTCAACTAACTGAAGCACATTAACATTCCTCTTCAGAATTCATCTAACTTTCAATCTAAATCCATAATTGCTTTGATGCTTTATGATTCCTGTTGTGCCTGTCTCTTTTTTAGCTTAAAAACTTACTTGACACTTATGCATTATAATAGAACATATCTTAATTGTGTTGAATTGATTGCCATGGCAAATTTTCTTCATTACCAACAAAGTTCAAAATTGTCCTTTAAATTATATTGTTGTTTAAATTATAAATTAATATTTCTGTATAAAATGTACTAAGAAACATTTCAGGGATTGCATTGGCAAAATGAATATGATTCTGCAAGTATTTTCTAATATTTTATAACAAAAACTAATGTTTTTAAAAAAAAAAAAACAACCCAACACTCTAGGCAAACAAGACATTTCATAATATGGTATACTGTATATTGAGTGTAGTAATCCATGGCCACAATCCAATGCTAAGATTTGATATCTGGTATACACTGGATTAGATTTCTGTTGCGTTACTTTAAAAAAAACCCAGGTAAAATTGTTTTCTTGAAGATGCAAAGGTTCACGTATACATATAATAGTGTAAATAATACACTGAGAAAATTGCAGACAAATGTTAGAATCAGCATGAAAAGGACATTATTTCACTGAAAATACTCAAGGGTATGAAAAGTGTATGAAAATTGAACCGCTGTATGATTAAAGAAAATGCAGTTTGTTGTTGGATCGTGCCAAAAAACAACCAATGAACAAACAAAAACAAACAAACAACACACTTCAGAGGGTTTCCCAGCCTCCCCTGTTAGTTTTTTATAGGTACATGGCTGTGGGAAGGTTGGGAAGTATTAATCCCAGTGGACACTACAGACATGCACAATTTGATTTTGGCCAGATAATTTTAAAAGGTTAAAGCTTATGATCATTTTGAGTTTGATGGTAAACATATATGCTTTCTTTCATGTTAAGAAAAATCAAGTTTTGCTTCATAGTATTCTGTTTAGCCCATATGGTTCTTGAGGCAGATGAATAATCCTGGATGTGCTGAAAATTTGTAAAAAATGGAAACTCAGTTATTCTTTTTGAAATTGTATATTGACAACATTTATAAAAAGATCCAGAGCCAATGCAACCTCTGAACTACACTAAATCTTCAGGGAACCCTTCCTCTTCCTGTCTTGCTGACTTGTCTCTCCTCTGTCTGTTCAGCAGTGGGAGACATTTAGTGAACGCTCCTCAAGCTCACAAACTCTGACCCAATTTGATTCTAACATTGCACCAGCCGATCCTGTAAGTCAATCACTTAGCCTGCTTGTTTGAAACTATTAATTTTATTAACTCTGAATTTTCATTAATTGTATTTTGCCTCTTAACAGCGCTTGCGGAGAGTGGTGGCAGAATTGATCATCTTACTTGCTTTATAATATACTGGAGGATTCTTGTTATTTCTACACCACCAAATTAAAATGTAGAATAGTTTGTATTCTACATTTCTGCAAGAATAGAATGGGACAGAACACTGTTCATTTTGGGAACATGTCATGTTGACCTTAAAGATACTCATTTATATGTGAATAACTGGCCATGAGAACTTTGTCTCATAAATTTGTGCACCCCTTCCCATCATACACAGTGTTTTTTACACAGTGTTTTACCAATTGGGTTTACCTGCAATATTCTGCCTTCCGGTTTTCCCAGCCCCCAGGCTTTGTAATATGATTGAACAGTAGCTTTCTGAGATTCAAAACATAGGCCATTTCACACACAATTCTCACTATATGGTGGAAAAAGACATTTGGGCCAGTTTTCAACATCAGAGATGGTAGTAAAACATTTGCTTCTTTTACCTCCTTACTGTCACCTGAGACTATAGATATGCATTTTCCAAAGCCAGACACTGATCCAAAAGTTAAAGAAGATTGGCAACTAAAAATAATATATTATAGACAAGGAAGGTTCAAATCAAAGTTATGCGTGGGAATACAAATGTTGGTGTCTCTAGTGATGGAGTCACACATTTTCCATCAGTCTTTTTAAAAAGTTTATCTGCTGGAAAGTGTATGAAGAAAATAAATATATATGTTTTTAAAAACAATTGCAATTGTTGCTTGCTGTCTACATTTGAAACTAGATAACACAGCTGAAAGGTTTAGGTGTAGCTTCCAAATACTTGTGGCTTGAGCAAATACTCAAAGACCTCTACTGGAGAAGGCACAGTACATTGGGAGTGGAGGTAGGGTGCAGAGTTCTAGCCAGGAAAATTCAGAGCATGTTGAATCACTTGACTCACAGCAAGTTCAATGTACAAACTGTAGAAGCTACAGCAAGCCAAAGAAGATATAGGACCATCTAGCCACTGCAACTATTTTGCTTCCTGAATCTTTCCTTGGTAGGTTTTATGAGAACCCTTTTCTGGTTCCTTTCTAACGTTAGCATAGGATTAGTGCTTCACCTCACAAATTTTTATCTGCATTCCCAGTCCTTCCTTTACTATCGCTGACTCGATTGGGTAGAGTAGGGGAATCTGTTTGGACCTCTTCTATTTGCTTGCTTAGATGTAAGTAGAAGTATTCAGATGATCAGAAAACCTTCTTTATTAGAATTCCCAGTCATGGAAGTCCAAGCTTCCTTGGAGTAACTTGAGGACTGGAGGGTTGAAGCCATATTATATAGTCTGCATGCCTCTTGGAGGATATCTACTCTGTACAGGCATACTAGTGAAATATGGTTTGTATATTTTCCTGTTTACATGTTGAGAGTACTCCACGGATATAATTAGGAAGGGCAAATGTAAAGGCCCTTAAGAGAATTACCACAGTTTACAATCCATGTAGATGATACTGTACAGCCTGAAAATACACAAGCTAGGTAAGGGAGAAAGGAAGTTTAAGTTGGTAACATACTGCACTTGGGCAAGTTATCCAAATAACAATTAAATGATAAATGATAGTTTCTTTTCAATATTCCAGCATTTAATTGAAAGTGTTATAAAATAATATACAGTCTGCTCAGTTTAGAATGATTGATTTAAACCAAATAAGTTGTGTCCATCTTTCAGGATACTGCTATTGTTCATCCTGTTCCTATTCGAATGACGCCAAGCAAAATTCACATGCAGGAAATGGAACTTAAAAGAACTGGGACTGGTAAGCAGCAGTGCTTACAATGTTGCCTTTAAAAAGATAAGTAAAAGCTGAGCATTTGTTTTTACAAGTTAAACTGTTAAAAGCCTAATATGTACATTTTTGTTCTTCTGAAGTAGACAGAAATGTTTCTTAGCAAAGAACACTCTTTTCCCATTGGGCAGAATGACTTGTAAGCGTCATGGTATGCTTCTCTTTCATAAGTGGAAGAATCTGGGGAACTGCCTTGGGCAGATTTTGGTACAGATTTTAAAATGCAGTCATTGCTTGGGATATATTTCAAATTATCTTGAAGATGTTATGCCCCATCATGCTTACTTAGCCCAAGACTGTTCTTGATCCATTTGCCATGAAGTTGACTGGAATGAAGGTGTTCTTTGTTGCAGCATGTGTGCCCTTCCCCCATGAATATTTAGAGTGGTAAAGAGGTTTTCTTTCAAGCATGGAGTTTAATTTTAAGGTTTTCTTATCCTTTCTGTTTTTATCTGGTTATAGCTTTCTGTTTTATTATGTTCTTTCAAACCTAGTAGAGAAAGTACACATTTGAGACCCATTTCATATTCTGGTTCTTTTTCTTTCCCCTGAGAGGGAATGCTTTCTCTCCCCTTGCACACACAAGAACCTATTCTCTCACACATGCTTTTGCTGCCTAGTAACAGAAGATTATATTGCTTGAGACAAGAAGATAAAAACTAACCAACAGCAATTAATCCTTCACAAAATCACTGTGAAGAGTACAGCCCTAGGGTTCTGTTTATTATGCAAGCCAAGTTCAAGGTGTCTAGATTTACAATCTTGGAAAAGACAGATATGTATATGTTCTTTATATATCTATATTATTGGCTGTCTTGAGCCCCATACAAGCCTTAAAGATAGACAGAGGAAGATCTCAAAGTCATAACTAATGGCTAACCCTTGGCAATGTTTTCTAAAAATAGGGTTCCTCACTCATACGGAGTGGAAAGGCTGCCAGGACTTCGAACCTCAATAGGAAGTGATGCACCCATAAAGTGAATAGATATTAATTTCCCCAGTTATACATCACCTAGTTCAGTGGTGGCGAACCTTCAGCACTCATATGATTGGACCACAACTCCCATAGTCCTTTGTCAGTGGCAGTACATGCTTGGAATTCTGGGAGTTGTGGTCCAAAACATCTGGAGTACCGAAGGTTTTCCACCACTGACCTAGTTGATAGAAGCATACAAGAGGCTTGTATGAACTGTGGCCTGCACCACCACTTATTCAGCAGTATTGGCATAGAAATTGATATTCCTAAGACAATCACCAACTGAGAGAACACCTCTGTCAGTTGAGGCAGAGAGTGATATTTACATAATCACAATTGTGGAATATCTAATCCACCCTGAGTACCCATGCAAGATACTATACAGTGAGGATTCCCATTTGGACGGCCAAGAATGGAAGGGGAACATAATTTTTATAAGCTATATCAGCTCCACTTCCCTGACCTGGGTTACTTTTGGACTATACTCGAGTATAAGTTGACCCGAGTATAAGTAGGGCCCCCTAATTTAAACCTAAAAACCTGGGAAAATTTATTGACTCAAGTATAAGCCTAGGGTGGGAAATGCAGCAGGGCATGGCAACTCCTCCTTTGTGAGCTGGGTGTGTGTGTGATGTTTAAAATGACTTTTAGCCACCAAGGCAAGTGCTTGAGTTGGTGCCTAAAAGTCATTTTAAACATGGGGGGAGCAGGAGAAGTGGCACACAATGTTTAAAATGACTTTTAGCCACCGACCCAAACTTGCCTCAGTGGCTAAAAGTATTGACCCAAATATAAGCCGAGGACCCCGTTTTTCAGCCCAAAATTAGGGATGAAAAACTAGGCTTATATTCGAGTATATACAGTAATTGTTTAAGAGACCACAGCTGAGAGAGAAGAGATTTCCCAGTATTCCCATGCAGGTTTCAGTAATGTGTCTCAGGCCAGCCCTATAAACAACAATTAAATCATGAATGAGAGGGGTTTTAATTTTGACTGACCTAGTGTTCAACAACAGCTCGGCTGGACCCATAATTTTTATTCACTTTTTTGTTGACTCTCTTACCTTTTTCTCTTGTTTGGTGGTGGTTCTTAAGGTTTTTAAGAAAATGGTACAAGTAAAGAGCAAATCTGCCCTGAAGCTTTTGATTAAATATAAAAGAGGCTGTAGAGTCCAGTTACTACCAACATTTCACTTTAAAATTTTACTAAATTGTTAGAATTAGTTCCTAAAACCTAGAAGATGTTGAAGTTTCAGATAAGTGTCAGTATCTTCCTAGTCTCTTTCTACATCTAAAAACAGTGTTACATTTTCCCTGTTTATACTGGTTGTTCCCAGGATCCCTCTTATACTGATGGAAAGTGTATTCCTTTGATGGGGATGAGGGCTCGCTCCTCTACTTTGGCTCAGTCTCCTGAGCATCACATAACATTTTCAGGGATGTAGGCATTGCTGCAGGAGGAGCTCTTTATTTTATTTATTTAATTAGAATATTTTTACCCCCACCTTTCTCCTTCAAATAGGACCCAAGGTGGCTTACAATAATGAGGGACAAGTAACTGCAGTTTATTGTTGAAGTCATCCTCAGACAAGCTTTAGTTTATGTAAAAGATCTGTTCTCTAAATCATAGTTAAGACTAACCATAGCTTAGGATGTAGATATGATAATAAATTGGTTTAGAGTAGAGAAAGTAATATAACTGTAATATAATGATTTTCATTAGAACACCACTGTTGAACTATTGTGTATTGTGAGTTGGAAATATCTACATTGGCATTTCAGTGGATTTTGTTTGAATTAAAAATATGGCAGTATTACCGCAAAGCTATTTTGTTTTTGCTTGCAATAATGGAATTAAATCCAACTGTTACTTTCCAGCTAGAATAAACCAGTTGAATGAATGGTTGTATCATGTCAACACTTACATAAATTCTATTGATTCGTTGGCTGAAATCCATAAGTTCCATTGATTCATCAGGCCTATTCTAGTTGCAACTTACTATTGAATTTCAACCATTGTGTTAGCTGTAGTTTACAAAGACTATTGGATTTAAAATAATACCTTGACACGCTTCAAGAAAACAAAGGCTCGGATCCTAATGTTCTTTCTGTGAATAGAACAGGCTTCACAATTGCATAATGGGGCTTTCCAGGCTTCCTTCTTCAGCTCTATGCAATGGAGAGATATAATACAGTTAGTTGACAATGCAGGGGAAGGGCTTAGTAGAAATCACACACAGAAGAAATGTAGCATTATGCTGTATATCAGATTTCCAGTACAGGTATTGGCAAAAAAATTGTTTTCACAGTAAAAATAAGCACATTTAATATATATATGTGTGTGTATGTGTTTTTATTCCTCTTCAGATCACACAAACCCCACGAGTCCTTTACTTGTGAAGTCACCTGATCTTGCAGAAGAAAGTAAAATGAGTTCATCTGTAAAATTTGTAGGAGGAAATGCAGTTGGCAAGTATCAGTGTTTACTTCTCCCGCTAGGATGTGACCGTGTTCCAGTTCTGTGAAATTATTATTTCATTCTTAAAGTATCTTGGCTGCTTTTGTCTATTGTTCCATTAGGAAATAGCTATACCAATTTGTCTAAAATGTGTTTTCTTATAATCAAGGTTTTCTACCAATAGCCTGGACAATACTAAACAGATATTATTCTGGAAGTCTTACTCCACAGAGCAAGCAGTAGTGTTTTTCCAGTATTTTAAATAAGTTTATAGATGTTTACATTGTTCATGTTTTTAATAGCATTGATGCTTGATCCTAGAAAGCAGTGTACGTTACAGCTATTCATTCCGCATACATGGCAGGGGAAACTGTGTTTCAACTTTGCAAATTGCACATGTTTTGCAGTGAGTATGGGTTGGAAAAATGTGTGAAACTTCCTTTGGGGTACAAATGATTTATTTTCTTAATACATTTTGGCACACTCTGAGGCTGTATTCCTCTCCAAAACTGTATGAGTTCTGCTTTTCCACTGATATAGCTAGTCTAAAGTCTACCATTAGTAGTGCTTGGAGGGACGGACTTTAGCAGAATTCACAGGCCTAAGGAGCAGATAATTGCCAGAAGCAATTTATGGAGGAGGCTGTACAGCAGCAAGTTTTCCTTGCCTGCATCCCTGACATGGACATTCTGGTTCTTTTTTTAAAAAAAAATTCAATTAAGGAGTACATGGAGAACAACTTGCTCTGAGGTTTTAGAGAGTAAACATAGATGGCAGGCTTTGCTGGAGATTGGCTGTGTGCCAGCTTATTTAACATATATTAAAAGGGAAAGGATCTATTCCCTTCCCACCCTTGTTTAAGTAGCTTGAACATTGCAGTGTGGAGACTATCATGAACTTACCATAGCTGTATATGGAGGAAGTAAGGTGATAGCTGGTGCAGGAGCAAAAATGAGTGAAGGAGGCGGAGCATCTTACCCCATGTTCTGGGGACAAAAAGGGCTCGTTACTCAGGATCCTCTCGACGCTGGCAGTGCTTCTGTACGCGGTAGCATTATGAAGTATGCGGAATGCTCCGTCGAGAGTCACAAAACTGGAAGTCATTGCATAAAATACTGACAAGCAAGAAGAGGAGCTGTTCTACCAAAGTAGATGGGAAGAAAAGATCTGTCTGCTCAAAGTAGCTGACTACTTTTTTTATTGTTATTCTGTTGTACAGCTGTAGATGAAGTAGGTATTTTCAGGTTCAGTTACTGATCGTGAGAATATAGCCTTGTTCTTTTTAGTCCAAAGAAAAGGTGTTCTTGCAGGCACAGTGCATGAAAAAGTGCTAGTCTGGGAACATGTTTTGCTGATTTTGTGTCATTTATGCCCATCATACTCCTTTTAAATGAACAAGCATTAATGGTTTATAGTTCTTTAGAACAATTAAAATGCTATTGATCAACAAGCAGTGTGAGACTTTATTTTTCTTATGCCAGCAGATGGTTACAGCAGCTCAGATTCCTTTACGTCAGACCCAGAACATATTGGAAGCACTGTAACAAGACAACGGTAATTAGTTCCTTAATTTTTAAGGATCTTGAAGTAACACACCTTTTCCTGGACCCTGTCCTGTAGCCTTTACCCCTCTTCCTCCCCTGCCCCAGCACATATCAGTGCAGCAATCCTGTCCTCTCATTGTGCAGTGGCAGTTCAAAGCTTTGAACTTGGGTATGTAGCTTTTTGGTCAAGTGACATGCCTTGATCTATGGGAGGAGAGACTAGTGGTGGTGTTTTCCTAAGGTTTTACTTTATGGTATAAAGGTTCAGAGCAGTTAAACCTGGTCATTAAATTTCCATGAGAAACAGAGTTGAATAAATGGAGTACAGAGGCACATTCCACTGACGGTATAATTTAAATTATTGATTACTTTTGTTACACATGAAACATGCCCGTGGTGACTTCTGCCTAAACTGTCATGGCAGTGGCCTTTATGTTTCTAAAGAGAGTAGCCTCACAATATTTGAATACTCTTGTAAATTACATTCACTAACAGTAGACCTATGTGCTAGTTAGTTAAAGTCAGGAGACTTTACGGCCCTCTGGATGTTCTGCACCTCCCAGCTATCCTAGCCAAGTTAGCCAAGGTGTTAGGAATTCCAATCCAACAACATCTAGAGGCCTCTCTGTTCCTTAGGTATATAAAAGCATTTTTGTTCTTTTCTTTTGCCAAAAAGACTAACAGAGCAGCATGCATAAGATCAAGACCAAACAAGAGAGTCCCTGTCCATAGGCTTACAGTTGACCAGGCACAACTCAGAAAGTAAAAGGGAAGCAAATTTAGGCACCAAGTCTTAAAGACAGAAGGTTTTGACAGTGAATGGCTTGTACTGAAGGGCTTAAAGGAGAGAAGGAGCCTAATGCAATTCTTCCAGAGGTGATAGAAGAGCCGTGTGTTTCCATTTTGCCCTCTGCTGTACCTTAATGGGATGGCATTGAATGATAACATTTGAGGAGCTGGTCTCTTGGCAGAAACCCTGTAGAGACATTTTGTAACCCCATCAATCTCTGTTGTAGTCTTTGATGCAACCCTTCCAACATGGGATTTCTAGGTGTGTTGATCTACAGTTGCCGTAACTCCCAACCAGTAGGATCATCCATGCTGCAGCCAGAAAGGACAGTGGGCAACTTACATAGAAGGGCTCTCTAAAAATACATGTGGTCTGTAAACATTGTAATGTAGTGGCAGGACATCAAAAAGGCACAGCAGTTGATACTCCCATAATTGTTTTCATACGTTGTTTATCTTCACACTAGTTGATGAAAAAAACTTTCTTACATTTCTTGATGTTCTCTGAAAAGAAAACACACTGTCCTAATATACTTGTATATATTAGATCCATGAAAAATACTCCCTGTAGGATAATTTTTAATTGATTTTAGTCCTGATGTACAAGCATCTCCATAATACTGCTTTTCAGTTGTCTCAGGGTATGTTAGTTACAGTTTGCAATAGAATTTCTGTAGATCCGTTGTTTTTCAGGTCACATTCAGGGACATCTCCAGATAGTGCTCCTCCACCTCCACCACCACCAAGGCCTCATCCCTCACATTCCCGATCATCATCTTTAGACATGAACAGGACCTTCACTATTACTCCAGGTAGGTATAGTTCAAACTCTTGTTTTAACATATTCAGAAGTCAACTTAGTTTTTATGTATATGTGCTCACAAATTCATGCACGGCTTTGACTTATAAGAGTTAAAATTATTTTTCCTTCAAGAATTTCCAAAACTGTGTCCCCACATCAACTTCCAGAATATTGCATGACTGTTAGAGTAAATTTGGTCTGTACCAAATGTGGTTTCCTGAATCTTACAGGACTTTTTTGATACAGCAGGCAAACATGACAACTTTTCTGGGATTGAAGATATATATATTTTTGGCCTTTCTTGAACTACATATTTTGTGGTTATATTTAGCATCTCCTCTGCACCTCCAGGTTGTACATTCTGGACTTTGCAGAGGATGTTATGGGGCAAAATGCTTAACCATGGATAATGTTAATAAAGAACTTTCCTGTTTACTGAACATGTATAATCTTTTTAATCCAATTTTTGGGCTCTAGTAGGATTTACTCCTTAAAGTGTAAGCTTAGGAGTTTAGCACTTAAATCGTGCTTCAGAACACCTGGTGAAGTAGTGAGCCATAGATCCATACAATAATATTGCACTATACTATTGCAGTTAAATCTTGTTGTAAGACTGAATGGGCTACTTTTTTGCTTTTTTTGCTTTTTTGAAAAACCTCTAAAATGTTGAGATATTACTAAAATTTCTATGTAAAACGTTGTATGTGTAGATTGGGTTTGTTAATACAGTATATTTATCTGGGTTGCATGTTGGTTTGTTTTTCGATTTTACAGCAGAAAAGGCACCTAAAACTTTTTTTCAGAGTCCATTTGTATAGTCCATTTGCCTGTTTTTAATGGTTTTGAGGGCTTGGATTGTGAGGCAGTTTGGGAAAGGTATCTGTTTATTCATTAGGAAAAAAAGTGGGGAGCCACACAGCCATTACAAAATACAAATGCTAGACTAGACTACAGGCTTTATAGGCCTCTAATGAAAAATTAAAAAATCACTGCAAACTTTTATGGACAAGATCCACTTCTTCAAAGCAAATATGGAAAGTCCAAAAATGGCAAGAAGCTGTTCCTGGGATATTAATCTTAGAAGTAAAGTTCTTGGCAAGATTATTTTCTCCAGGCATATATGTCTTAGATGAGTCAGGAAGCAGCAAGACAGTTGTGAAGCTGTATCTGAAGCAGAGGATTGAGTTTCAGATCCCAGTCCTTTAAACAAAAGGTCATAGCTCATGCACACCCACCCACACCTTCTTACCATTTGGCTGTTCTTCAAAGCATACCTGTTTCTGTTAGCCAGTGAGAAGGTGGGGTTGATGCCGAAAGACCATGTCTTCCATTTGGGGATTGGGGTATAATTTAGTAAATCCATTAGACATAGCCAATTGGGATCAGACAAAGGAATATTACCTGATGATTGCAATCCTGCTCTGCAGTTTTTGAATATCCATATGCCTTCTTGTTACATGGGAGGGTGGGGGTGAATCTTTCTTGGTAGCCTTATAGTTTGTTCATTCTGATTAATGGGCAGAGTGCAAGGGAATTGGGTCTTGTGCTCTCAAATACAATTATGAATACATATTTTAAAAAAAAATCCACAATTTGAGAATTTGGCATGAAAAGAACCTATTATATGCATGAGCAGTTCTATTTTTTTTAAAAAAAGTTTCAAATCATTTAATGTTTCTATTTGTTACTATAGTTTAATTCATTTTAATGTATAATTTATATTGTTTTTATTCTACTTGTTTTAATGTTGTGAGGCACCTTAAGTGCCCTCATTAGGTGAAAGGTGGCCTACAAATGATTTACATAAAACATTTTCTATAGAGTAGTGAGTGGTTCTCAACCTGGCGCAGCTCAGATGTGTTGGTGTACAATAGGTGAATGAGCCTTGTGGCACAGTGGTTAAACTTCTGTACTTCAGCCAAACTCATCTCATCACCTGGGGTTGAATCTGAAGTAGCCAGCTCCAGGCTGACTCTGTTTTACATTCTTCTGACATTGGTAAATTGAGTACCCAGCTCATTGGAGGAGGAGCCAATGCATAATTACAGTATTTCTTCCATGTATAAGACTATATTTTTGTCTAAAATTGTTAGATTAAAATTTGAAGCCAACGAGAGAACCATGTGGTTGCAAAACTATAATTTTGGGTTGGGAAAGTGGAGGTGGGTGTCTTATACACGGGAAAATACGGTAACTTGTAAACCTCCTGGAGTGTGCTTTAGGCTCCATGGGGCTGTAAATAAGCAGCACACTTTCCTTTTTTTTAAAAAAAGAAAGAAAGCAAGAAAAAAACAACCTGATCATTTCCAGCTAGTCATTTGTCATGCAGGTTAAGTATGATAGAGTTGTGAGTCAACACATCTGGCAGCTGCAGGGTGGGCATAGCTGCTGTAGATTGTGGCTTGTTAAGTTTGCTGGATTCACCTGGAGCAGTGTGTTCTGCAAGCATTTACCTAGTTTTTTCTTATGTGTTTATGATGGCGCTGCTGGTGGAGTCCATTGAGTTCAGTGGGGGATTATTCCCTAGTCAATGTGCATAGGAATGCAGCTTCTATAGTCTAGGTTATGAGTAAAGAATCTTGCCTTGTGGCTCAGGGTTTTACATGCACTCAGTTTTGTGTTTCTCAAACTGAAGATAGTCCTAATCAATGGCCTGCATCGAAGCTATTTTAAGAATAGATTAGAAAGTTATACTGCAATATAGGTTGCATATCTGAAAACCCAGGAGTCAGTTTAACATTTCCATATTGATCTTGCAAATTCTGTAGGTCAGCAGCAGGCTGGAGTGATTACCTATCCCCCTGCAGTGCCTCCCAGACCTCTGCCAACACAGGTATACAGTACAAGTACAAATGTTATGGGATTCTTGTGTGTACTCCTAAAATGTAGTTGAGCTGACGTTGAAGTTCTTTGAAATACAGTTCATCACAGTTTCTCTGAATTCACATATATGCATCTTGTTCCTTTGCAGTCTTGATCAGAATCTTCTGGAGTTAAGTAGCTTTCAGCAGGAACCCTGTCCCTAACCCCCACTGTGTACCTCAATCCCTTATAGCTGTTTGTTAGTTCCCGTCTGCCATCCGCATAGGAAGTTTAGTGTGACACACTGGGGGTGGCGGTGGGGGTGGGAATAGGTTGCATGCACCCATGGATTACCACTCAAATAATTACTAGTAGAGTTAGGTAATCTCTCCTCCTTGGTGGTCTCTCTAACACATACAGGTGCTGTGCTTGTGCCGAGCCACATCATGTAGAGCTGAGTTGCATGGGAAGGAGACCCAAACCACCCCTTGCACATGCCCCAGCACATGTCAGCCCAAATCTTTCTCTTGCGTTTTCCCTGCTTCCAAGGCAGCAATGCTTGGAATCCTGTCTTTCTTATATTAACTGAATACAGTAGTGGCTACTCTCTTTTGCTTTCTTTTTCATCATTCTTTTATGGGCTTAAAAAAAAGTTAGGTATTTGGCCATGGAGCCACAGGTTAGGAGTTGGATTCTCCACCCTGCCCTCGAAGAGTAGAGTCAGCCTGAGTAGCCTTGGGCAAGTTGCAAAGCTCAATGGTGCCCCCAGAAGAAGGGGCTGATGCATCACTTCTGAGCCTAGAAAACCCTAGAGAGGGTCATCATACGTCAGAATTGATTTGGAAGCATACAAATATTTTTCTTCAAGCTTTTTAATTGTTTTATACAGAAAAGTAGAACTTTGACAAAATCAGCATGTTTCACTCACAAATTTATGAATTATTCAGAATGTCTCCCTTTCTCCAGATGGTTGCCTACTTCACAGTGGTTTAAATGTTAATTAATATAGTAATCTTGTCAGTGGAAGTCATTTAGTATCACTTTTGGAAGTTGAAAAAAAATGTTTTCATGTTTATCATTCACGCAAGTAAAATTCGGTGAGTGAGTTTTGCATTTTTAAACTTCATAAGTGCTAAATTAAGTTTTATTCTTTTTTATTCTAGGCAGGGGGTCATGTTCATCGCCCAACAGAAGCAGAAGGCATCGTAGCTCATACCAGCACCTCGCCTCAGCAAATACCAGAACAACCAAATTTTGCAGATTTTAGCCATTTTGAGGTTTTTGCTGCATCAGGTGTAAATGAGGAGGACGGAGAAGAAGTAGAGAAGCGCCCAGAGGTTTTGCAGGTTGATATCTGTACAATTATTTATTCTACTATAAAGCAAACAAGTGCCTTTTAATGGCTGTTGTGCTATTAAAACTGATAGTACAAATTAAATTACAGTGGTATTTTGCATAAAGGAATTAATCCGTTTCAATTTTTCTTTGTACAAATTTCTCATAGGAATTCATTGAAAATTGATTAATCCCTTATCACGATCATTTTTCTGTTGTATGGATTTGCCCCATAGGCAGTGCAGTTAAGCTATCTCTGGAAACCTTTTCCTTTAATCAGATTGTCTGTTAAACAAACTGTTTGTTATATGAGGGTCCACTGGAGTACTAAAAACATCAGGCGATCCAGCAATGATTTTTCACTATTTCTTCCCTTTTACTGAAGCTTCGAGAGGCTTCTCCAGGGTAAAAGAGAGCCTCAGAAACTGAAGTGAAGAGGGGAGATAGGAAAGGTTCATTTTGTTTAACTGAATTATGATGCCAGACCCAAAATTCTGTTGCATAACTTTATGCAACAGAATCTTGACCATTATTTGGACTATAGCACGCCTGCCCAAAGTCTGGCCCGGGGGGGAGCAAATCTGGCCCATCAGGCCATCCTGAGTGGCCCGCAGCTGGCTGGCCTGCCCCTCCCTCCCCCTCCTTCGCCCCATGTTTTTTTTTAAAAAAAAAATCTTCCACCAACACTAACACTGCTGGCCGGCCAGCCATCTCATGGGCTGCTGCCACCGGCACTGCCGGCAACCGTGTGAGACTGGGCGCGCGTGCGGGCCACCACCACCGGCATCACCTGGAACCTTGTGAAGCTAGGCGCGCGTGCGGGCTCCCGCCACTGGCACCGCTGGGAACCTTGGGAACCTCTGCGCGCCCGCAGGGCGGCACACAGATGGGCCGCCGCCACCGGCATAGGCGGGAATGTTGTGAGGTTGGGCGCACGTGCGGGGCAGTGATTGGGTGGGACGTGCCAGTGGCACCACTGGGAAGCTTGGGCGGCTGGGCGGCCTGCCTCCACCGGCACCGCAGGGGAATGTGTGGGGGTGGGCAGGCCAGCGGGCCTCTGCCAACGCCAAGGAGCTTTGGGGTGGTCTGGCAGGCGAGCCGTCGCCACCGCTGGGGAGCTTGGGGGGTGCAAGGTCGCACAGATTGCCTCTTCCAAGGGGCGACCTGTGGCCACAGCTCCCTGTGCTTCCTTTGGTCCCCACCTTCCTTCCTTTCTTCCTCCCTCCCTTGGTCCCCACCTACCTACCTCCCTCCTTTCCGTGTTCCCCACCTTCCTTCCTTCCTCTCTTGGTTTCCACCTTCCTTCCTCCCTCCCTTGGTCCCTGCCTTCCTTCCTGTGGGTGGGGTTGCAAGGGGTCAGTGGGTGGGGCTTATGGGTCAGTGGGTGGAGCTTGCAGTGGGGTGGCAGGGTCGGGGAGCAACCAGCCCCTGACACAGTCTCAGCCACCAAATCTGTCCCTCCTTACAGAAAGTTTGGGCACCCCTGGACTATAGTATTGGGCTAAAAGTCTGAGAGTCCCTGACTACTGACCATGATATCTAGGACTTTTAGAAGGTGAAATTCATTAACATTGGGAGACCCAATTTTAAAAAAAAAACATTGAATAGTCTTTTGCCTAGTATATATTCATTTTGCTTTGTTTTTCTACATGGATGTTATTTTAATAAGCAATGCACCATTCCCTGCTTCCATGGTGCATTCCTGGGTTATTTTTCTCTAGGTAGAAAAATCTTCTGATTCTGCGGGATCTCTAAGAGTTGCCAAAGCAGATGGAAGAGTTGAAGATAAAGCAGTTTCCAGTACCCCTGCAAATGTGGTATGTAAGTTATACAACTGTGTATCTTTTCGAGTGCTGATGTATTACAAACGGCTTGGTAGTGTTACAGATATCACAGGAAATGCAAGTCATTCCTGTTAAACAGAACATTTTATATAAGTAGTCACACTTGAGCAAGAATGCTTGCTTACTAGATAGTGTGTGATTTAACTTGAGTGGTTGTCAGTGCAGCCATTATCAACTTTTTTTTACAAAGGCCAAAAAAACAATATGAAAGAAATATAGGCTGAATCATGATTCTATAAGATGCCTGGTAAACCTTATACAGTGGTGTCTGAATAATAGTTTCCAGTCTATACCCCACTTAAAATGTGCCAGGGGGGACATAGCATTCAGTGAAAATGGCTTATAGTGGCTGAAATTCTGTAGCACAGCTCTGCCAGGCAGAAATGATGACAATGTCATCAACCAGTAACATCAGTCATTATATTTATTTTTAAACCTCCTATTCCTCCTTTTCATGCTTTGGGGCTCTCTAAAGATCCCTTTTGACCTGGGGAAGACTCTGGGGAACTTGAAATCCACGTAGGGAGATTAATTCAGTAATTCCTTGGTTTAGGAGCATAATTCATTCCAGAAACATAGACCACTCACAAAAGAAGTTTGCAAGAAGTCCATGTCCATGCCATGATTTAAGTACCTGGCTGTGAAATCTGTTCTTTTTGGGACTAACAACTGTATTTTCCTCTGTGTTTTTAATATGACAATAATAAAATGCAATTTGCAGCCATATAATGCCCTTGACCAGCTGCCCTGTGACTAGAAATGGTTTGAAAAATAAAAAAGAATGTTGAAAACAAATTACTGTATATACTCGAGTATAAGTCAACCCGAGTATAAGTCGAGACCCCTAATTTAACCCCCCAAAACTGGGGAAACTTTTTGACTCAAGTATAAGTCTAGGGTGGGAAATGCAGCAGGGCTGGCAGCTCCTCCTTTGTGAGCTGGGGGAGCGGTGTGTGATGTTTAAAATGACTTTTAGTCACCAAGGCAAGCGCTTGCCTCGGTGGCTAAAAGTCATTTTAAACATTGCACGCTGCTCTCCCGTGATGCAGAGGGGGGTCAGGAGAAGCGGCGCCTGATGTTTAAAATGACTTTTAGCCACCGACCCAAGCACTTGCCTCAGTAGCTAAAAGTATTGACCTGAATATAAGTCGAGGGCCCCTTTTTCGGCCCAAAATTAGGGCTGAAAAACTAGACTTATATTCGAGTATATACAGTAAATAGAAATAGAAAGAAAAACCTTCACTCTCTTTTGAAAACTTTTATGGCTGGCTCTGTTCCTCTCTCCTCCCTCTGCTTTTGAGGCTTGCCTGAGAGGGAACGTTCCAGACACTGCTTGTTGATTGTGGCAAATTTGATTAGAAATGTTTGCTTATTTTGCAAAACACTCATAAACCATGGTATTCATAAACCAAGGTATTACTGTACTGGGAAATTTCTGGCGGATAACTGGGGATAATATTTTAATATTAAAGGCTCCCTGTTTTGCAGTTTCTGTTCATTTATGAGTGGAGTTACACCTACTGGATTTTATCCGGCATGTAGAAATGGTCCTGCACAACAGAATCAAAACAACTATAAACCTGTTTCCGCTTGCCACACGCAGGAAACAGCAGATGTTAAGAGTTCTGTTCTTTCTGGGCATTCTGCTATGAATAAGCTGCTGGGTTAACAGAACAAAACCACTTTAAGTGCAACTTTTCATTGTGATGTTTTAAGGACTGTGAATAATACTCTTCTTTATGGTCTCCATGAAGCACACAGTCTGGTTTCTGCACCCGCTCAAAAGCCTGCTCAGAATATTCCAGAATGCATGTCTGAAAACTAAAAGATTTTCTTCTTCTTTTCCTTACCCCAAGCCACCAGTGACCATTTCTAGTCTCTCTCCATCCACTATGTGAATGATAGCCCTGAGGGAGTGTTCCAGACTGCAATTTTTTTACCTTGCTCCTGCTGTAAATTATGTTATTTTTCCTTTGCTCTCCTTCCATTATAAGCCTACGAATGTAGAGTCAGTGATCCCCAGTTTCTGGGGGATCCTTCCTCACACACACTTCTTATCTTACCCATTTCTTTTCTCCATCAAAGTATCTGATTTCTCTGGCACTTGTCAAAGTGCACTGAGCTAAAGTCCACCCCCCCCCCCAAGCAACTACCATTCTGTCTCTACTGTTTTGGGAGAGAGACTCATTTATCCCAAATTGTTCTATTGGCAACACCTTTACCAAAGATGCATTGGGGGTGGGGTGGGGGAGGCAGTCACAGTTTTAACTCTTAGGTGTGGAAAAAGTTCAATCAGAAATTGGACTCAAGTGATCAGTAAAGCAGCTCCAGATCATTTTCTCTTATGCAGCCAGCAGGAGCTGGAATGACTTGCAGACACCCCAAAGAGACTGCCTGATGTGATTCACAACCTAACCCAAGTTGACTCAGGCCATCAGAAGGTTTTCTTAAGCTGAGGTCTGCTTCAGAATCTGAGAAAGATATAGAGACTCTGGGATTACCGTTGCAAAGGCTGTCATGAAACAGACTTCTAAGTAACTTAGCATACTCCTTCCATTTTCTATCTACCTGGCAGTTGACCTAGTTAACACTTGTTGTCTACCATCAGACAGAATCTGATTGGGTACAGGAGTTCTAATTAGAGATGAGCAGAAAATGAAAAACGACACACTATTTTGTCATATTGCAAGGTTACAAAACGTTTTGTAATGTAACAAAACGCAGACAGTGTTTTTGTTATGAAACAAAGCCACTTTTTACTGAGAAAATGAAATGATTCGTAAATTTCCCTGCTCGGCTCTCTTGTTCTGGTTTTGACAGCTGGAGCTGTGGAGTGAAATTGAAAAACCTGCTTGGCTCGCCCCTTCTCAGCCAGGCAGGGCGGGCAGTGCATCCACTTGTTCCTTGTCTGGCTGAGAACGGGAGAAAGGAGCAGCGGGGTTTTAAATTTGGCTCCACTTGCTTCACTGTCCTGTTGCCGCCACTGCCGCCCAAGTTTTTTTTTTTTTGACAGGTCGGGCTGTGGGGAGTGGGGGCGAGCTTCCCTCCGCACAGCCCGACCTGTCAAAAATCAGCTGGGTACCAGTGGCGGCAATGGGACAACAAAGCAAGTGGCACTAAATTTAAAACCCTGCTCCTCTCTCCCACCTGGTTTTGACATCTTGGGCGGGGGGGGTGGGGGGAGCACAACTTTTAAAGTCGGGGCCTCCTCTCCCCACTGCCGGATCTGTGAAAACCAGCTGGTTGGCAGCAACTTCTGAATCATTTAGTTTCATTCCGTTTTGTTACAATTTTCTTTTTAACTTCATTAATTATGAAACAATGAGCAATGAAACACTATTTTTCCATTTTGTACCCATCTCTAGTTCTAATGTGTAAATTATGAAACCCAGGCATTCTTACATGAATGCACATACTGTACATGCTAGATTGCATTTATATATTCCAATATTACCATCTATACCTTCACTCAATATTAAAAGATGAATTTCAGTTCACACCATTGTGTAGTGCTCAAATTTCACCATTGGTTGCAATGACTCTGCCTTGTTTCTTGAAACAGACACTCCTTGAGACACTTCACATGGACAAAAATTCATGTGAAGCAGCCAGAGTTTCTTAAAAATAGTTACCGTATATTACATATATACAAGATATAACTGAGTTTCATCACATTACAGAGTACATAGAGAGAGCATATCAGCATAACATAATATGGGCATGGAGCATGGCAGCATGGTACCTTCTTACCAAAGATCCAGTGACTACTGATTTCTGGTGCACTTTTATACTCATGACAACCAATCAGAAATGTGGCAACATCATGCTATTTCACCTATATTGCATCAACTTTACCCATTATAGCTTATTCTGTACACCTGGTAGTAATTAGAAAAACCTGTACAAATGTGTTATAGTGACTCAGTATAATATACTAGACTCCATTTTAACAAATCAATTAAATATACATATGAACACCTGTAGACAAACCTATTTTACCTAATACAACATTTTTCTCTATCATCTTACAATGTTTCTGGCAGCAAATTTCATGTGCAAAATATTCAAATTCATTCAACCACTCCTTCTGATTCATATATAGTAGCATCTCTTTCACCTTATCCAGCACAAATTTCCTAGACTCATTATAACATAATCACAGGAGAATGCTTTTGATATGGTTCATCTCCATACAAAATCAACTACTAAAGCTTCTAAGAAATCGTAAGCAAATCTCAAAAGAAATCAAGAGATTTAGCTTCTCCATGTCATAAAGTCAGAATCAAGTGATTCTGACTAAGGCATTGAACCTTGATCATGATCTCCTTCTCCACTCCTCTCTTCTCCTGAATCACAGTTAGGAGACCTGGTTCCTTTCTTACATTATGCAGAAATTGTTTTGAGGATGGAATGGCAGTGTCTTTACACATTCAGCTCCTGACACCTGCCAAACCAGCTGTTGATCCCACTTTTGCTGAAGTGCATCATAATACTAATGGTCCAGTACAACTCTCAGTTCTACAGATTCGGCCTGACTTATGCAATCTTGGCTTAAACTTTCATCTGCTCCCTGAAATACAGCAGAAAGTCTATATAATATTAAAGAGCAGGGAATCACAATACTAGACACAGTTCCAGAGAACCAGTAGTATGAGGGAACTGAGGGATATGGGTGCATAATTAAAATAGCCAGGTAGTGTTAGCACATCCTTGCAGACATCCAGATTTGATATGAATATTTTGTTTGGTAACATTGCTTCTAAATGCAAGGTAGCCTAGTGGAAATCCACATAGGTGCAACATTTCCCCCACTTGGTCTAACTTTTAATCCAGATCTAACCTTGTCTAATGCAGCATTCCCTGTCCTGGTTCCCTCCATATATTCTGAAACCCCCACCAAATGCAGCTTACATGGTCACTTTTGAAAGGCTATGGGCAGCTGAAATCCAAAGCTAGTGGAGGACACCATGTTGCAGAATATTGGGTTAGTAATAAAGTAATCCTCCGCCTATCGGGAGGGTTAGGGACCCGATCCACGATAATGGAAAATCCACAATATGCAGATGCTGGGTCGGGTCAGGACCTGGGGGGGCTATCTGGGGGCTCCTACACTTACCTGAGGCCTGATGCTGCCCCGAACAGGCCTCCGGCAGGATTCCCAGGCTTTTGGAAGCCCCATAAGTGGTTTCCAGTGATCCGGAAGTCATTTCCGGTTCGCCGGAAATAACATCTGATGCCTCTGACAGGCCCGGGAAGCCCATTGGAGGCCCATTTGGGACAGCACCAGGCTTGGGGTAAGTGCAGGAGGTTTCAAACAGGCCCAAGCAGCTTACCGGGGGGGGGGGGTCCTTTCACATACTGTGGTCCGATGATACACTGGGACTGTGGTATATGAACCCTGAAATGGCAGGGGACCACTGTACTACCAAGGAGATTTTAAAATCCATGTAGTTCACCAATCATCTTATACAGTATTTTCTTCTATTCTAGTCTTACAAATATGTTCAGTGTGGCTTAATCTAAGATAAATGTGAGTGCAATTGCAGCCTTATTCATCCTTTCACTAGGATATGGTGGAGACCTAGAGGCATTTGTTCCACTTTCCCAGGAACTGCCTGCTGACACTTTAAATGGGGCTATGAAAATGCATTGGGGAAAGTATGACTAGCAATCCAGGTTCACAAAGATTACTGTTTACTGCTGGTAAAAATTTAAACTAACACTTGGTTAATTCTGAGGACTGAAGAAGTCTACTTTAGTATGTATCAATCATTGCACCTATTCTTTCAGGGCAAAGGCACTACCCCTTTAGCACCACCACCAAAGCCTATACGAAGAAGGCCAAAATCAGAGGATGAACTGAGACCTGAAGCTGAGGAACATACACAGAAAACAGGTGTCATAGCTGCTGTTCTTGCTTCACAGCCATCTATTCCTAGGTAACCCAAGATGTGTATAACTCTCTCTGATACTGAGACATTTTCACTTTTAAGACCAACTATCTATCAGATTGCATTAAAGAGAAATGCAAGTGTTCAGTGATACTTGAATTGTTGAAATCCTAAATAAAAAGAATCTAAGCAAGATTGAATCCTACACACAGAAGTCTTGACTCTTTGGCAGACAAATGAAAAATATGTAGAAAGCGGTAACAGTTGATAAAGATAGTTTGTTAGAATGTAATCATGTCAACAGTCTAATTTTAATTAGAAATATAATCTATTATATCACGTTTGCCTTGTTCGTTGTAAGCAGGGCTGCATGCACTTTATCATAGAATAGTGACGTTGGAAGGTGCCTACAAGCCAGTCGAGTTCAACCTTTGCTCAATACAGAAATATAAATCAACAGATATTTGCCAGGTAGTTGTCTAAATTACTCTTTAAAACCTCAAGCACTGGAGCACTCACCACCTCTCAGGAAAATTTGTTCCATTGTGGAACTGCTCTAACAGTTAGGAAGATTTTCCTCATATTCACCCTTAACTGCCTTCTTGTAAGTTGAGCCCATTGTTGCATGTCCTCCATTCTGGGTTGATTAAGAACAGATCCTGCCTCTCCTCTGTATCACAGCTTTTCAAGTATTTGAAAAGTGCTATTATATTTCCCTTCAGTCTTCTTTTCTCAAGGCTAAACATGTCTAGTTATTTCAGCCTTTCTTCAAAAGACTTGGTTTCCAGTCCCCTAATCATCCTTGTTGCCCCTTTCTAAATTTCTTCCAATTTTTCAGCATCCTTCTTGAAATGTGTCCAGAACACAGTACGCAGTACAGTGGTACCTTGAGTTATGGACACCCTGAGTTATGAAAAATTTAAGTTACGAATAGAAATCCACAGATACAGGGAAATTTCAAGTTACAAAAAAAGCCTTTTTCAAGTTACGAATGGCAAAAGGAAAGGACAGATTCCTTTTCAAAATGGCTTCCTGTTTGCAATAGCAATACTGCCATCTTGTGGCCACCTGACTATAGTGCTGCAATTTTTAAAAAGGAAGTTGAAAACGGGGGCTTCTTTTTTTAAAGACCTTTTCAAACTGCCCATTTTGGAAATATTTGGCACCCTTTTGGGGACTTTTTTGGTGGATTTCTTGTGGCCACCTGACTCCATTGCTGCAATTAAGAAGAAGTAGCCATTTTGAAAAGGAAAACTGGGATCCGGGGCTGCTTCTTTTTCTTTTTGAATTTTTCAAACTGCGCATTTTGGAAATATTTGGTGGATATTTGAGGACTTTGTTAGTGTATTTCTCAAGTGCTTAGGTTGCTCATCTGTTGTTTGATTTCCTGTTACTTTGCTTTTTGCTTTCTGCGGATGGAGTGATTTCCCACTTGGAACGGATTAATTTGTTTCCAATGCATTTCTATGGGAAACTCTGTTTAGAGTTACGAAAATGCATTTGGAATGAATTGGTTTCATAATTAGAGGCACCACTTTACTCAAGATGAGGCCTAATCAGTGCCAAATATAAGGGAACTAGCACCTTCTAGAATCTGGAGACTATGCTTCTGTTAATGCAGTCTAAAATAGCATTGTCCTTTTATTTATTTATTTATTTATTTATTTATTTATTTATTTATTTATTTACATTTTTACCCCGCTTTTCTCTTTGGAAAAAGGACCCAAGGTGTCTTACAGAATGAGGGATAATATGCAGTCCAGTACAATTAAGACATGTTCAAGTATTGAGAACTGGGAATTGAGGGACATATTATAGTATTAATAGACAACATTATATTAAAGATACAAGAGAACACGAGCAGTTAAAGGAGAGTAACGTTTCATGTAAAGTGATGAGTGATGGAAACTAACAGTGAAAACATAGTGTCAATGTAAACCCATAAGGTTATATGTAGTTATAAACACAAACTCTATGTGATCCTGTAGATTCCTATAAAAGACACATAATAGGTAGTCCATCATTCAGGGAAATCTTCCTGAAGAGAAAAGTCTTTGCCTGTTTTCAGAAAGACAACAGAGCTGGATCATACCATTGGCTCATATTCAGCTCGTATTTGAAGATCCTTCTCAGTTGTAGTGTTGCTGAGGCAGGTGTCTCCCATTTTGTAATTTTGTTTGGTTTCTTTTTCTAGGTGCAGTATTTTGCATATATCCTTGTTGAATTTCATTTTCTTGCTTTCAGCCCAGTGCTCATAGATCATTTTGAATTTTGTTTGTATCTCCCTAGGTATTAGCTATCTCACCCAATTTTGTGTCATCCACAAATTCAAGTATACTCCTATACTATACTCCTTGATCCAAGTTGTTAATAAAAATGTTGAAGAGCATGGGACCCAGAACTGAGCCCTGGTGTACCCCACTTATTAACTCCTACCAGTTTGGGAAGGACCCATTAATCATTACCCCCCCCCAGTACAAATTATAAAGCTATTCACCAAGTAGAAATATGTATTTTGGTAGTCGTATAAGAAATGAAAAATAAATTAGTTGGGCCCTTTTTGTGGGCAAGGAATATGATCTGAATGAGATATACAATTCTCCCCACTTCAAAAATGCAATTGTTGCTATGCTAATTACTGAACATTTTCTTTCCCCTTGCTTTGCTGCTTGGCACAGTTGAAAAATATTTTTGGCAAAACCTAAATGTTGGAAATACAATGGATTATATAAATAGATATCTATCTGCTCTATGTAAGCCGAATATTGGTGCTTTATTCTGTTTTTAATGTGTCTTATTGTGTGGCAGAGAGTAATACACAACTCTAGGTATAAGCTGTTTTCTCATTATACAGGCAGCCATCATTTATGACAGGGTAATTCAGCTCCACCAAGCTTTCAAGAAACATGCTCAAGAATTCTGAATAGTAACTGAGGTAAACAAAAAGGCTACAAGCCAAAGAACTGCATGAAGACAAAAGGCAGTTTTATCTTGACTACCAGCAGCTTTGAAACAGGGAAATTCAAGCCTCACTTACATTACACAACAGTTGAGCTTTTTCTCGTTAGGTGAATACAAGCTTTGAATGCAGCCCTGTTGAGTATGCCCAGTGATTGGACCGAATGACACAACTATGAAATGCATTGTTATTTTTACAACCATGCAACTGCATATATTAATGAGAGCTAAGGCATTGAACAATAATTAGTTTTCCAACCACATGGCAATTTCTGAAACCTCTTTCATGGAATATCCCCTCAGATCGGTAGGAAAAGACAAGAAGGCTATTCAGGCATCAATCAGGCGGAATAAAGAGACCAACACTGTTTTGGCCAGATTGAATAGTGAATTGCAGCAGCAGCTAAAGGTAAGTAATAGTTCAAGGAGACGTTAAAGGAGCCTGTACCTAGTAGGCAATGTACAAACCTGCATTTTTTTTCCAGTCCTTAGCTTACCTTGCTCAATTATGACTTCAGTTTTCAACACAGATATATTTTTAAGTCTTTTTAAAATATATTCTGATGCTTCCTTCATATAGCGTGGGGTGGGTGCTGATACATTCCAGATGGCTTATCTCTCCCCAGCCATACACAAACTCCATGGTGTTCAGTATTTCTTCCCTTAAAACCATCATCAGGAAACAAGTAATGTTTATTACAGTATTTTCCCCAGAAGTACCTTCAATTTGGCTTATGTGATATAATTATATAATATCTAGGACAGGAATGAATACAGTATCACCCACCCACCCACCCCCCGGTATCTGCTGATTCACTATCCACAAATTCAGTTATCCGTGGTTGGCAATCAGCGGGCAGTAGGAGTCGTGGAATGTCGGGGGCGGAAGCTGTGCTGCGCCACCTGGGCAGCAGACTGGGTGTCGTTTTTGCCCCCAGCATCCCACCACTCCCGCTGGGCAGGTCAGCAGACTGGGCAGCAGGAGAGAGCATCTTGGTGCTGCCTGGACTGGGCGGTGGGAAAGCACACCTTCACTCCAGCCAGTCCACCGAGCTGTGGCACCTTCGGGCAGCGGAAGAGTGCCCTCATGCCACCCGGTCCACGCAAAGGTGCATCAGCAAGGCGAACCAGGTGAAGCGAAGGCATGCTCTCCCGTTGCCCGGTCCACCAACCTGCCCAATGGGACTGGGCTAGTGCAGGGGGAAAAGACCACGCTGGTATCCCACCACTCCTGCTGCACTGGTTGGCAGCCCTTTGTTCTGCTCGGTGTTTGGGGGTGTTGGGATAAAAGCCACCACCCCTGTCACCACCATCGTCCCTGGATAAGAGTACAGTGGTACCCCGACTTAAGAGCAGCTCAACTTAAGAGCAATTCGACTTAAGAGCAGAAAATTGTTGGCATTTTAACTGCTGCCTTACAAATTTTAGATATGGTCTGCTTGACTTACAAATATTTTTTTCCATTTTTTGATTTTTTTTTTAACTTATTTTTTCAATTTTTTAGATAGGTACCCTGACTTAAGAGTAGTTCGACTTAAGAGCATGCATTCGGAACGGATTACATTTGTAAGTCGAGGTACCAGTGTATTTGCTCTTATCCACAGGTTTCGGTATCTGTGGTGTGCTCAAGAACTGATCTCCTGCGGATATAGGCATCCTACTGTAACTGGCAAATCCAAGATCCTCTGGGGCTGAACAGAGACCACCCAAAACACAGATAATGACAGTGGCTAAAATCCACTTCCAGTTTTGGAGAGTCTGGTATTTGCATCAATGATGCAGGAATTTGACATACTTAAAGGTGAACCTCCAAGGCTTGGCAGCTTTCGACAGTGACACTTCACATTTTATGCCAAAGAAGGAGGTGTCCTGGGGATGATGGGGTCTTCAAAAACAAAATGGGGGGAGCAGTCTGTGGTCCCAAGACCACACTTTCCCCACCCTTCATCTAGAATGTGATGCCCTCTATGCATATTACAAACTTCAGTGCTAGTTTGTTATAAAGATGTCCTGTTATCATTGCAGCTGAGAATGTTTCAAATGGTATGTTATGAGTTTCATTTATGGTAAATAATGTAACTTTCCTTTCCAGGACGTTCTTGAAGAGCGAATTTCACTGGAGGTTCAACTGGAACAGCTTCGACCCTTCTCTCACTTATAAGCCAATTGCCGTTAACTGTGAACTAATTAACTCTGAAAGGGGAAACTGGGTAAAAGGCCTAATTAGAAACCCGTATGTTCAGCTCAGTGCAC
Organism: Phrynocephalus versicolor; assembly: GCA_023846285.1. NCBI lineage: Eukaryota > Metazoa > Chordata > Lepidosauria > Squamata > Agamidae > Phrynocephalus > Phrynocephalus versicolor. Next base: position 11,313,728 of record JAHTLZ010000114.1, on the reverse strand, counting down.
TCTTTTAACATTTTTTTTGTGATTGTTTTGTCCTCTGTCCACAGTTGTATTTAAGTAACTTTTATAATTTTAATACTAAGAATGGAATAAATGTTTCCTTGAATGTTCTATATAGCGGCACTGCCAACCTTCCCATTTGGGGGGAGGTCACAATTTTTAAGTTGGAGCAAGGTTTATACAACTTCAGTGGCCTATAATATCCCCAACTGGCATTGATTACCTAATGGATTTTCTATCTCTCTTGTCAAAGATCATGAATAAAAACATCCCAGATATGCAAGTGGATATCTACCTTGAACACAGAAGCACATTTATTTATCATGAATGCCTGTTACACTTCTCCTGATTGTGTAAGAGAAGATTTACAGCTGTGGTCATCAACTATTTCCAAATCACACTTTGCAACCTTGCAAGGCGTCCGCAGTTTGAGACCACCTCGCTTCTTGAGTAACACTCAAATTCTTCTAAGTGCCACATACATTAATTCACTACCTTGCCATACCAAATAAATTTGGCTGTACTTTCCTTTGTGTTTCGTACGTGACCACAGCTTGACAGTTGTTAAAGTGTTTCCAATCATGACCTGAATTTCTGCAGCATGCACGTAAGTGCATCCCTTCTGTGAAAGGGCTGGGAATTCATCTCGGTCACAACCATCTCCTGAATACCACCTGTAGTTGCATGCTTTGCACATTACTCTTTATTAACTGACACATCCACCAGACTTTACTGTAACATACTCTGCAGTCAAGAAATGTGTCAGTACCTCAGCTCTTTTTCCCCAGCCTCTCCTCTGCCCCTCCTCACAGATCTAGTTTTTGTTCTTTAAAGGGTTGGGTTACTCTTTCTCACATGTCTTCAAGCCTTATTCTTTTGGCTTGTGGACAGGCTTTGTTATTAACACAAACTTTCCCGAGTGTATCCTGCTATTCAGGTTGATGTACTGTATTAGGATTTGTTGTATATTGTATAATACACACCTTTTGATCTCATATGTAAATTTGCATTAATGCTGACTAACAGCAGATATTCTATTTAATGGCTTATTCTGGCTGTGGGATCATAGATGTTAAAATGCATGGATGTATCTCAGCAGAATCAGAACTAGCAATTGTGTGATTTTTACACCAATAAAACAGCACAATATTTTAATTTGAGTGATTTTTTTTTTAATATGGTTTAACAGTGCACAGAATTTGGTCATCTTTTGCAACTATGTAAGAATAGTTGTAGGGAGGCATTTCTTGAATGGGATGTGGAAGACTGTAAAATAAATAAAATGGGTTATGTATTGATACTGCACAGGAGTACACATGAATCACGTGGCCAATGTCTGCTTTGTTCTTGAACTAGACTTGATCCCAGCAGATGGAATTGACTGCCCCTCAAAATGGCACAATTACAAGACACATCTGAGTTTTAAGAGTGAAGGGTCCTCTAAAAGTTTTTCCCCCCAGTGAAGCAACCAGGGCTTTATTAAATTCTCTTCCTTTGCTACCACGACATTTCAGCAACAGCAATTCATGCTGAAAGAACATTAAAAGGGTGTACCTCACCTTTTCAGGCTAGTTTGATACACCTGAAGGCTTATCTGCCATGATTAATGACTACTAGGAGCATCTTTCCTACAAAATAACATTTTCAGAACCATCATTTCATTCTTGAAGCAAATATGTCGGGCTACTATGTGTTTTATCCATGTTTAATCCACCCTATTGCTTCAAATCTTTGCCCATCCACATGGATGAACTACATTGTGTGGAAGAAGTCTTGAAGGTCCTATTCAGATAATTACTTCAACATTGAACAAAAAATATTTCTACTATGTATAGAGTGAGAAGTGCTGCATGTTCAAGTTGTGTTCAGATAAAGAGGAACTTGGAAATACAAATTGGTTTGCTGGAACATACTTAACAATTTGAAAAGAAATCAGTAGGAACTATATACATTACAATAAAACCTCTGACTCATTCTAAAAGAAATGAGTGTGGTACATTTAAATGTCCTGATACAGTATATGACCTATACTCTGCAGAAGACAGACTGCTTTTAGGACAGAATGGTTTCCAGTAGGCAAAGGTGTCAAACAAAGGTATATTTTATCTTTCTCTTTATCCATTTGAATGCAGAACATAAAGTTTGAAAAGTTGGACGAGATTCATGTGAAGGGAAAATGAAAAGTGAAGTGGGGGGGGGGAAGAAAGGCTTGGAAGGGCAGTGAGGAAGGGACTAGAAAAGATCCTTAATTGTAAGGCTCATCTATATTGTACAATTCCTGGTTATGCTGTATAGATGTGAAATTGGGACATCAATAAAAGTTGGCAGGGAAAAATCACTTCAACATTCTCAAGAACCAAAAATAATAAATTGAGGTTTATGTATGTATAAATATTGTGACATACTGATGTATGATGGAATTAAACAGGCCTTAGGGCCAATACATAAGAAAACTGCACCCTTAAAGACTGTTTCAGGTGAGATCATCCAGGATCGTGAGCAGCAGATGGCACGCTGGGTGCAGCACTACTCTGAACTATATTCCAGAGAACAGCGAAACGTTTCTATCTCTCAAAAAAGAAGTCCAGTAGCCATGACTCAACTTCCAGACAATAACTGAAGAAGACTTAAATAATATTGAGTGCTTGCCCGTCTTGGAGGAGCTTGACAATGTACCAACTCTAGAAGAAATAAATGTGGCTCTGGATTCACTTGCCTCTGGCAAGGCACCTGGGAAAGATAACATCCCTGCTGAAGTTCTGAAGTGCTGCAAAGAGATCATCGCCACTGAACTGTACGAAATCCTCTGCCTTTGCTGGAGGGAAGGGGGAGTACCACAGGATATGAAGGACGCTAATATTGTTACGCTTTATAAGAACAAAGGCAATAGGAGCGATTTTAAGAACTATCTTGGTATCTCTCAGTGTTGTCGGGAAGCTGTTTGCACATGTTATACTGAAGAGGCTCCAGATACTTGCAGAGAGAGTCTACCCAGAATCACAGTGTGGCTTTCGAACCAACAGGTCCACTATTGATATGGTATTTTCCCTCAGGCAGTTGCAGGAGAAATGCAGGGAACAAGGACAGCCACTTTTTGTAGCCTTCATAGATCTTACGAAGGCATTTGATATGGTTAATAGGGACGGACTCTTTAAAATACTCCTCCGGGTTGGATGCCCACCCAAGCTCCTTAACATCATTAGGTCTTTTCATGAGGATATGAAGGGCAATGTAGTTTTTGATGGCCTAATGTCAGATCCCTTCAACATTCGAAGCGGAGTGAAGCAGGGCTGTGTCCTTGCGCCAACATTGTTTGGGATCTTCTTCGCTACCATGCTGAAGTATGCTTTTGGAACTGCAACAGAGGGTATCTATCTCCAGACCAGATCAGATGGAAAACTCTTCAATCTCTCTAGATTGAGAGCACAGTCTAAGGTACAGCTGAAATGTTTGCAGGATCTCTTCGCTGATGATGATGCCATTACTGCTCACTCTGCTGAAGATCTCCAACAACTTAAGGATCATTTTAGTAAGGCTTGCAAAGAGTTTGGGCTAGAAATCAGCCAGAATCATGGGCCAGAATGCGGACTCTCCTCACATTACAATTTCTGCAAAAGAACTGGAGGTTGTCCATGACCTTGTGTATCTTGGCTCAACTATCTCAGATACACTCTCACTAGAGACTGAGCTGAATAAACACATAGGTAAAGCAGCTACTATGTTTTCCAGACTAACAGAGAGTATGGGTCAATAAGCTGACAGAACATACAAAGATACAGGTCTATAAAGCTTGTGTACTGAGCACACTTTTGTATTGCAGCGAATCTTGGACCCTCCATGCCCGACAGGGAAGAAAGCTGAATATCTTCCATATGTGCTGTCTTACGCGAATATTCAACATTACCTGGCATGACAAAGTTCCAAATAGCATAGTCCTGAAACGAGTTGGAATCCCTAGCATGTACACTTTATTGAAACAGCGACGCCTACGCTGGCTTGGACAAGTTGTGAGAATGGACGATGGCCAGATCCCAAAAGATCTTCTGTATGGAGAACTAGTGCAGGGAAAGCGTCCCAGAGGGAGACCACAGCTGCAGTATAAAGATATCTGTAAGAGGGACCTCAAGGCCTTGGGAATGGACCTCAACAGATGGGAAACCCTGACCTCTGATTGCACTGTCTGGAGGCAAAAGATACAGCATGGTCTACATAAATTTGAAGAGGCATTTGTCCAACAGGCAGAGGAAAAGAGGCAGGCACGGAAACAACGAAACCTGAGGACTGGGCAAGAAACAGGATATATCTACCCCCAGTGCCGTACAGACTGCCTTTACTGGATTGGTCTGTTTAGTCACACTAGCTAGGTGTTGTTTTAGGATCTCGACTCCAGGCATGATACCATAGTCTTTCAAGACTGAAGGATGCCAATGATACCGAAACAGACAAAATTGGAAGGCAGAAGTAAAAGTGCAGGAGCTAACATGCAGTGGTTTAGCTAGAGTTTGGAGCGCACAGGGACAAAGTCAGTTTTTGTACCCTCTCCCCCACACACACCATGTCTCACCCACCCAGCAAGGGAGGCCAGATCATGGGGGAACGGGGGGGGGGAGAAGGATCTCTCCTTATGTCCTCTTTGTGGGTCTCCTTTCCAGTTAAGGCTCTCCTGTGCAAATCACACAGTGGGCGGATAGCGCCAAGCAGGCGATGGGTTTTTTTTACCTCCGTAGCACACTTCCCCCTTCTCGTTTCATGAACAATAAAAATGTGACCTTGATGGTACATAGAACACTTACTTTTGCAACTACAGTGGTACTTTGATTTATGGTTGTTTCAACAACCGAATAATTCAACTTACGAACACTGCTCTGTGCTGCATATGACAGGTCCAACCTATCAAAGTAACCTGTCGTGTGGAGCAGAGAGCAGTGTTTGTTGTCCATCGACTCCTCCTTGGTTGCTTCCACCTCTGCAAAAGAGATGGAAGCAACCAAGAATAAGGAGGAGGTGGCCATTGCGTCTCCCTTTCAAACCGCCCAGGCTGCCCGAAGTTGCATCATTCCCAGGGAACGATGCTTACATCTGAGTAAGCGCTTACCCAGAGGTAAGCGCTTGCCTTTTAAGGCTCCAGGGTAGCCTTTGGCTCCTTTCTGCTTTCCTCCCACACATATGACTTTGACAGGTCCAACCTGTCAAAGTAATCTATCTGGAGGAAAAGCAGAAATAAGCTGAAGGCTGCCCCAGAAACTTGCAAGGCAAGAGCTTTCGTCCAAGCAAGTGCTTACTCGAGGTAAGCGCTTTCTTTGCAAGGTGCCCAGGCTGAGTGAACATGCATCTGCCCCAGGGATCTCCCAGGGTGGATGCATGTTCACCCAGCCTGGACACCTTGTAAGGCAAGCAGCGGCAGCAGATTGCGAACAATGCTTCTCTTGCAAGCCTCCCTGGCTAGGCAAAAATCAATGGGTCTGTGTTCTGCCCACCAATTTGGTGAGGAAATCATGGACCCATCCATAGCCCAGGTGGCATGGAAGGGACGTGCTTCCCTTCCAAACAGCTCAGGCTTCTTTCTCAATCAACGGCAGCCGAAGGCTGCTCTCCACACACACACACCCGAGCTGATTTTGACAGATCAGACCTGTCAAAGTCAGCTGTCTGGCAGGAAAGCGGAAAGCAGCCTTTGATTGCCCTGGATTGAGAGGGGTTGGGAAAGCCCTCCCATAGGAATGCACTGAAAACCTAATAATCCATTCCCTCCAGAGAGGACTAATTGTTTTTCAATGTATTTGTATGGGAAACTGTTGTTCAACTTCTGAAGATGCCTTCAGAACGGATTAAAAATGTAAATTGAGGTGCCACTGTAGATCCATCTTGGCCACTATGATAGCTTATAGATAATTATGACTAAAGCACTAGAGCATTGATTGACTGAGCCTCCCTGGGTAATTTGGAGGTAATTCAGCTCTAGTTCTTTTTCAAAGGATTAAATTTGTTCAATATCCAATAACAAGAGTGTATCTTCTAAAAAATATATGACTGTCATCAGATAAATCCTGTTCTTTTCACTTGGCAAGGTCATCCTTCTTATTAGTTTCCTTCTTACTAGTTTTTAGGACTACAAAAACTGAGAGGTAGCCTAGTCTTGCACCAATTACCAACAGCCAGGATGACAATACAGACCCTCCAATTTTACTTTTTCTCTAGCCCTAAACAACAGTTCTAACACAGATAGGATCCAGGTAAGGAGAAAATTGAGTCACTTCTAAATGTGAGATTATAATTTTAGATGTTTAGGCGATAAAAACTGTTCTTCAGGGTTATTAACCTGAAACATCAGATAGTTTCCCGCTATAGTATTTAAGTTGTCATGTGTGTGGTGTGGGAGTGAGAAAAGAATAACAAGTTCAAGCATTCTGCATCACACAAGACAAAGATTATGCTTATATATATACATTTGTTCACAAAATTTGCTTTTGGTTGAATTATTTATTGGTTTCTTTTGCCTCCAATTTGTGACAACATCCAGTAATGATAATATTTTCTCAGGCTATGCTCTCAGCCTGTGGCATTTATTTTTCTGTACAGTGATGCCTTGAATTAGAAATGCCTTGAACTGCAAAAAAAAACAAAAAAAAACCTGAATTATGAAGCAAAATCTGCCAGGCTGCAGAGCTGTCAAAATCACCTGGTTGTGGGGTATGCCGACAGCCCAGTGATTTTGACAGCTCCACTGCCGATTGATTGAGAGGGTTTCCCACCAACCCAGCAAAGGGGAGAAGCTCATCACCTGCTTTGATGGGTTGGGGCAGGCTTCCCATAGGAATGCATTGAAAACTAATTAATCCGTTCCCATTTTGCCTATTTTCCGACCTGTGGAATGGATTAATTTAATTCCTATGGGAAACCGTGTTTTGAATTATTAAAAATTTTAATTGCAAAAAATCAATTGGAACGGATTAATTTTGTAATTCAAAGCATCACTGTACTTCTTAAGATCTTTTGAGTCTTCTATGTATCACTTCTCAATATCAGTTTTAAAGGACAAATTGCTTCTGAGCATCAGATTATACAGCTAACAAACATTCTGCGGTGTCATGCTGTTGAATAGGATGCATGTAAACTATGTATGAAAAGAAACATCATAGCATGTGTTTATTTTAAGCAGCATCTTAAAATGCAAGAATATGAAGAAGCTGGAATGTGTCCAGAAGATGGCAGCCAAAAGGGTAAGAGGTTAAGAAACTAAGCCTTATGGGGGAAAGCTGGGGGAATATGATATCTTTACTCTGGAGAAGAAAAAGCTGAAGTTCCAATGTGATATATTTAAGGATTCATTTTTTGCAGCCAATGCTAGCACCAGAAGTAATGGATTTAAGTTATATGAAAAGGGATTTTGACTGAATATTAGACCTTTCTGACAGCCATTTGACAAGGAGAGGGAGTGACTACCTCAATATTTGGTAGATTATCTTTCACTGGAGATTTTTAAGCAGAAGTTGGGTGTCCACCTATCATGCAACTGTAGTTTTGATTTTCTGCACTGGCAAAGTGCTGGAGTGCATGACTGAGGTCCCTTCCAGTTCTACAATTCTATGATTCTAAAGATTGTTTGGAAAATACAATTAAAAATTATGAAGTCATTGCAAAAACAATTCACCAACTCTTTAGCCAAGCAAGGTCACTGTACAATAATAATCCTGAGAGTTGAACATGCTTAAAAATGAAAGTAATAAAAGAACAAATTGAAAGTTTACTTTGCACTAGAGCAGTGATGGCGAACCGTTTAGAGACTGAGTGCCCAAACTGCAATTCAAAACCCACTGTTTTTTTTTTTTTTTGCAAAGTGCCAATACAGTAATTTAACCTGTATACAAATGGCTATGAAGGGGCAATGTCAGGTGCCCACAGGAAGAGCTCTGAGTGCCACCTTTGGCACCCGTGCCATAGGTTCACCATCACTGCACTAGAGGACTCTAGTGCACCAGATGCTTTGTGTTTCAGACCTTTATTCCTCCAGGCTTTGCAGAATAATGGGTTTTATTATCATAGTGGCAGCCTGCCAGATTCTGAGTTGCAAGCCCTTGAAGATACACTAGGTGCAACAACACTTCTGTTAATACCCCAGGCCCTGGATCTCCAGGTCCTGCAGAAAGGATAGTTGATAGCTGATGGCAGGGAGATAAGTGGCCAGAAAAGATATCTAGGGAAGGACCAGCAACATTCAACTCATCAACACAAGATGGCAACACAGTCATACTGAATTATCATCTACAGATTTCAAACTGATTTGGATGTGTGTTTAAGCATTTGGAATTATTTTTTCTGTTGTTAATATGCTTAGAGGCTAAGAAAGTCATTTTCTTTAAATGTTTTTGTTAGTAACTTGGATATTTTAGAGATGTATGCTATGCCTTTTTTTAAAAGTGCCCTTTTAGGCTTTAAGCTCCTGCATTGTTAGAATGTAATTTTGATAAAATTGTGATGGTCTGATTTCATTCTGGTATTAATCTTTTTGGGAGAAATGCCAGCTGTGACAAACACAAGCTTTTGATTTCTACCTGGAGGTCTATAATGTCCTTTATTGCTATTGCACATACCTGCATGATGGTAGCCTATATAAAATCCACTGTCTTCATCTAGGCCATTTTATGGAGCCAGCATTACAGCTGTTATATTACAGCTGTTATAACCTAAGATGCATCATTAGGACAGATACCCAACCTTCCTCTCAACCATGTGAACATACTGCAAATTACTTTCAGCACTTCCCAAAATTCTGGGGCATAATATGGATGTTGGTACAGTGGTAGTGTCAGGGGCAGAAGAGAGAGAAATAATCTTGTTCTGTTCCAGCATCCTTCCAAAGCAAATTTTAAATTCTGCAGGTTCAATTTTTTTTACAATAAAAATGATGAAATCCAGTACATATATTGGTGGTTGAATGACAACTTGTTTTTTTTTGGGGGGGGGGGGTTCCTCCTGTTACCTAAAGCTAATTGGCTTTATAAGAAGTTGTTTTAAGCAAGGGATGGTCTCGACTATCAGTAGCATAGAGGTAATAAGTAACCAATGTAGGAAATTTCAAGGAAAGTTTATATCCTCTTGAAGACTGCAATTAATTGCTCTTTCCAATACAGAGAGCCATGTGAACTTGTTATCTTCCTCTGTAGAACAAATCCAGTGACACTTGGGTCCTTTTAGAAGGAAGGCATTCTTGATATCTGCAAAATAAATAGTCAACTGACATTCAGGATGGGGAATTTGGATGCCTTAATGATAGAATACCCATCAACAAAGCCAAAGATTAGATAAAAATATGTGTTCCCAAAACTGAAGAACTGATATGTTGTGATACAGACTTTCTAAAACAGAGAAATACAAATATGAAAAGTAAGAGTATTGGCTAAATTCCTAGGCCTCTGCTAACCAGTTTTGTTGATCATATCACATCAACTCATCCATTTCCACCACACATTGTCCTTGTTAGAGCTGTGAGCTGCTACACATTCTTAAAACAGCTATACAGAATTGAGTCACACTGTGTAGCTAGCTATACCTGGGACAATGCAAGTGTTGAAGTCCACTTATTGGACTACCTATCCCACCATCCCTAATCATTGGCTTCACTGGCTAGTCCTGATGAGAAGTAAAGTCCAACAACATCTGAGGAGCCAAATGATTCCCACCCTTGACTTCTGTAGACAAATTCTGCCTCTAGATATGACAGAAAGCAAATGCCCATCTATAACACACTCCTCACACAGTCAATTTGAAATTGCACACTTGTAGACTTTCATGTGTGCCCTTTATATGAACAAAGTATACTTGAAAGGGCTGCTCTGAAATAATTTAATTCTCACACAAATGAGGTATTTAGTGTTGCATTCTCGGCCATTTTTAGGCAATTGTGTTTTAAAAAGCTAATCCGTGAACAAATGTCCGGATTGGGATACCTCTCTTTGCCATTTAGATACAGCAAGGACGCCTATCATGAGTGCGCTCCATATTTATATTGCATTAGGACAATGAAAAACGAACATTTTGAATCCGGAATATCTTCTACAAGGAGTTGATGGAGCGCCATGGCTGCCAAAAACTGGTGAGTCGTCTTTGGGATCCGTTCAAAAGGCTTGTAAGAGATGCTGCGTAGTGAGATGACAAGTATATCATTGAAAAGGAAAAGGCTAAGATCGTGGGTGTGTTCATACAACCTGTAAAAGTTGAGAGGAAAAAGGGTCAGTCTTGCAATCTATTTAAATAAAAAAGTGTTAATGCAATGCTGGGAGAGTGAGACCAGACAAAAGAATTTTTTTTTACCCAGCATGCTGTTTAGTCTGTGGAACTCCATGCCACAGGAAGTGGTGATGGCATCTAGCCTGGATGCCTTCAAAAAGGGATTGGACAGATTCCTGGAGGAAAAATCCATCACAGGTTACAAACCATGATGGAGATGTGTAATCTCCAGGCTTAAAACCAGGGTACTTTAAGGACCAGGTGCAGAGGAATGGTATCAGGAGACAGATATCTAGTCTTGTGCACTCCCAGAGGCATTTGGTGGGGCCACTGTGAGGTACAGGAAGCTGGACTAGATGGGCCTTTGGCCTGATCCAGCATGGCTCTTCTTATGTTCTTATGTTAAGTCTCCTGAGAAATCAGCACAGATGCCGTGGAAGTCAACTCATCCTCATTTAATGGCTATCCTGGTAAGAATGGAATGGGAGCTGCTGCATTTTGCCCATCCCTGAACTACAGAGACTGTCCGAGCCCAAAGTTCAGACTTGATCACTCACAAGAAGAATTTTCTTTCTGTTTGTGGCTGGGGAAATATACACCTCTACAAATCACCACTAAATGGACTGCAGATCCTTCAACATTTGGGAACAATTCATTAGGAAAGCAGTCAACAGTGATGACAATTTATGGCTACAAACACCAAACTCTGACAAAACGGATTCTTCCAAAGCCACCTCTAATTGTGCTTACTTTATGTTTTTGATCCATTTACCTGTATGGCATACTGACTCTTTCAGAGCAGCAGTTTAGCTGAACTACCTCTTGCGTCCTCATTAGGTACCTACTGGCTTTCAGTAACGACTGTAAATTAAACATTAAACATGAATTGTTTAAACATTATGCAGACTGAGGTCAGTTTTTGTACAGTTTATACTTGATTGTTGAGTATAGCTTAGTAATTATTCTTCAAAGACTTTGGAACATAAAGATAAAGGTTATTGTTTTTCACATTTTCATAAATGCATGCTCTCTTTAAATCGTAAGTTCAACAATCCTTTGCAACTAGGACTTGGTGCACAGAAATGAAAACCAATATGTTCTCACCAAATCTATGACAGCCTGACTACAGAGAAGTATTGATTTTAAAATAAATCGCAGGGTGCGGGGTTTTGTGTGTGTGTGTGTGTGTGTGTGTGTGTGTGTGTGTGTGTGTGTGTGTGT
>JAHTLZ010000114.1:11252072-11302273 GCA_023846285.1 Phrynocephalus versicolor | reverse complement strand
TGTGTGTGTGTGTGTGTGTGTGTGTGTGTGTGTGTGTGTGTGTGTGTATCTTGGATTATGTGCAGCATGTTCTTACACACAAATAAGCACCTTTGTTCAATTGTGCTTTCTTCCAGAAAGTGTGTACAGCATAGAGGATCGCTAATTTCATGTGCAAGCATAAATTCCCCAATTGCCTTTTGTCCTTTTGGTATGGCTGACATAGTTTTCCTTTGTTTCACGTTGTCCTCTTTCATAGGCACTTAATGTGACCACGGTTTCTCATTCATCACTTTCCCCCCAGCTTCCCTGTACCCTCCTGCACCACTTTTCTCCAATAGGGCACAGTCAATCTCTCTTTTCCCTAGTAGTTTCTTTGTCTCTTATTCAATTTGCACAGACTTGCATGTGATACATCAGTGCAAGCCTAAGAATTGGCTGCTGAAAATGTTTGCTGAATAATGGGAACAGCAGTCCAACAATATCTGGAGGGATAAAGCGGCCCATCCTTGACTTATCAGATACTTACAGGACATCCTTGGATGAGATTTTGTGCACTTAACAGCTGCTCGTCTCTGCCCACATTTTGTTTCAGCTGGAAATTCAATACAGTAAAGGTAAGACAATGCAAGTTTTCCAAACATCACAAAAGGAAGCTTTCTGTAATGCTTGTACCCAAAGACCATTCCAGTAAACACCCGAGCAGTGGTCTCCCTCTTTTCTGTGCAATTAAAGGTTGTTTGATGCATCATTTGGGAATACCTTCTCAAAAGGGAGGAAGAGCTTAAATGACAACACAAGCAAATTTGATTTGGTTTTCAAGTACAGAACAATGGGATGGGTGGGATCATGTCCTCTGGTGTCATTAGGCCCATCATGGAATCCTTCGTTGGACCTTGGGGACTCTGCTCAGGGATCTGACTCCCCACCACCTAGGATGGAAAATAGGCAGGATCTGCTCTAAAAATGCAGACATGAAGAAGCACTAACATACTGGAAGTAACATGAAGAACTGGTTGGGTTAGTTCCTAAATAGTTAGGGCTACACCTCAAAGAAGATGTTTTTTGTTTTCCAGCCTACAAAGACACTTGCTGAGATATTGACTCACTGAGGGGAAGGGAAATCATCCGTTTGAAACTACTTTGATGTGCAATTCACATAATGATTTTAATTATCCATGTTTCCATAGGAGAATATTTTTAGTGAGTGACTTGCCATTCGGAAACGGGTTACTTGAAAAGTGTGTAACATCTTGATAAATTAGCAGCTAAATCTTGCTTGAAAGTCATAGCCTTTCAACATAATCACAGAATTTCCCTCAGCATTCCATCTAAACATCAAGAATCCATGATGGTTACTTCACGTCCTTCCTCGTTCTGAGATTACGTTTGTTTCGTGATAACGTTGTTCGTGGTAACATGGTCTTGTCCCAGTTCTGTCCCTGTTTTGGTTTACCTACGGGCATGATTAACGTTAACGTGACAACTGTTACTTCACGTCCTTGTTTCGTGACAATTACTGAATTTTCCTGGCTTCGTTTACCCTTTTTTTTTTTTTTTTTTTTGGCCCAGGCTTCCATTTTTCGATATTTCGAATCTCCTTCTTCCCTCTCTGTGATGCATTGTTTATGCAATTGGGATTGTACTGGAGAATGCAACTTCACACTCCTGCCACTAGATGGAGAATGCATGCGTTGTGTGACAAGCGTTACTTCACAGGCACTTGTCTTGAAACAAGAACCGAGACAAGACAATTCCCGAGGCCAGGGAGTGGTATGTCTCATCAAGCTCTGTTCCCGCTTCAGGGGGCGTGTTCAGGACAAACTCCCACCTTCACGCAATGGATGTGAAGTAACCTTTTTTCGTAACGGTCCCAAGCGGGACAGCAAAGAGCAATGAAAGGGACGTGAAGTAATGGCCCAAGAAAGTTGCAGGCAAACAGTGGAAGCAGGAACTATATGTTTTTTTCTTTTTTAATGTTCAGGATCTAACTAATTTATATTAATATTTATTTGCTTTAAAGATGCATATACATAGGGTTACAAATCTACTCCTCCTAATCCAGATTTGAGGGGGACCACAGTCTTCTTGAGAAGATAATCACACCTGGAGATCAAGTCATGTATACCCCAGGCAAGATGTGGTTAATCCTGAGTGTATCAGTGATTATTTTGAGATCATCATACCAACAGGAATACAATGTAACAGACAGACCTGATTTATATAATCCCTGTATTGTCTCATTTGCTTAATTGCAGCAGTTACATCTTCGCGGTCAGTGTGTTCTGCAGGAGTGTGAAGCTTCAGAGCATACAAGAGGTTTATGTACTCTTCAATCCTCTTAGAAGGGCATAACAGAAGTTCTTGTAGACTACAGGCATTGTGTGCAAACATAATAATGTAATTAGAAAAGGAAAAATATATTTACCATAAGTATTCAGGTGTTTTATACTAAGATCACTGCTCTGTCTCACTCTCCAAAGCCAACAAACCACTCCATAAATTAAAAGCTATGCTAAGACATCTCTTCATATCTATTGTACACCCACTTCTCTCCTCTGGGATCACTGTTATATAGGGACTTTGTTCTTTCAGGCTGGATATGTTGTTTTATTTTTCATCACAACCAAGAAACTCCGTCATGATGAGCACCTTCAAAGGATCACAGTAGGGATTGTAAGAATGTTGTCATCAAGGATGGGGAACCTTGGAGAGGTGGAGTGGGAGGAGAGATGTCCCTAACCCATATAGCCACAGAACCCAAGTGCTGCGAGAATGGGAGCATGTCTGATCATGTCATTAGGCCCATGGTAGAATCCTTCCCTGTAGCTTCAGCAGCCAGTACTCTGAGGACCGGGCTTCCCACCACCTTGTGTCCTGGGATAGGAAATAGGAAGGCTTTGCTCTGAAAATGTGAACAAGAAGAAGTGCTAAAATGTTGGAAATAACATGAACTAGTCTGATTATTCCATAACTAGTTTTTACTTCCTCCTTTAGTAGTTTGTAACAGAGTTACAACATCACACAGGCTATAATGGTGTCTCCCTTATGGGATAACCTAGCCAGGGGCATACAGTTATGGCTGAAGTCCTACCCCCATGGCTTAAGAGGCATGCACGTCCTCCACATTTGTCATGGTCATCATCGGTTCCACGTGAAAGTGCTATCAGCAAAATATTTTAAAGCTAGCATGTAAGAAAGCTGTGCAAATTGCCAGCATGGCGCTTACTATATTTTGGCTGTTGTGGCGTATTTCCAGTCGCCAGGCTTACCTCCTCATAGTGGTAATGACAGTCTTATCATGCCTCTTCAAGAAAGCACGGAATAGTGGGATGGTTTCTCTGCACTGTGAGAGCAAAGAGATGTTACAAAGCATATCAATACAAGCTGATTTTTTTTAAAAAAAAAACTGCAGACCAAATGAAGAGCAAGCAATAGGGCTTCCCTAACCTTCTAGTATGATTGTGTTCTGCAGCACTGGGTCGATCCCCTTCTGCCACTGTGCAGCAGGCTTGGGCTGCTGTCTTATGGCACCTCTAGCACGGACTGGCTTGCTGGTCTTACTGAGGATGAGGAACCGCTTAGTAAATTTGTCCAAGCCAGAAAATGATGACAGGCCAGAAAGGCTATTAGCCAGATGTGGAACTTCTTCCAATGCTAAGATTTCCCTTCTGCTAATATATTAGTTGTGCCTATTAAGAAGCGAGGGATATTTCATAAAGGTTTAAAGGTAAATTGAACTGTGCCTCTCTCCTCTCTCGGAGACTGTGGCTGTTGTGTGTAATTGGTTTGCTTTTGAATTATGGCAAACCCAGGAATCAGTGACCTTCAAAATGTACTGCTGTTAACAGCCCTGCTCAGGTCTTGGAAACGCAAGGATCCGGCTTCCTTTTTGAATCAGTGCATGTCATGTTCCAGCTTCCTCTTCTCTTTCAAGTTTCCATTTCTTGTCTTCTCCACTGAATCTTGTCTGTTGACTGCTGTAACTACAGTGATGTAATAGGTCTGATGGGAAACATTGGGCTGAGCAGCCAAAGGATTGCCCGGATCACATTTTTACCGCACAAAGGCTGAAAGATCCACAAGCCTATTGGAATACACGATAAAAGCACTTGGCCAAGGTTTCTCATGGAAAGTGAATCATGTTAAAGCTACCTATGGAGGGCAGCCTTCCAGATGTCCAGACTAGAACTGCCTTTGAACCAGGCACCATGGTTTGTGCCGTTAATATAGGGGTTGTGATTCACGGCCAGTTTTCTGCTCACTGTGGGTGGAACATAAGTCTCTCCGGTGAGACTTCTAGTATGGCATGCAAGTGACCTCCGTGTGCTAGTATGACATGTAAGTCCTGTGACCTCTGGCATGCTGTCACATGAGTCCGAGAGCATAAGCAGTGGGGCTTCTGCTCAGTACTGGATGCTTCCTTGCACAAACTTTAGAAAAGTCCACTGGAAGGGTGGGTTGGGAGAAGGGAGATTGCTGTAGGGCATGAGGATAAGAAAACAGTAAGGACAGGACTCTGGCTAACCAGGGGGCTGCGTTGATGCCGGTGAGGCCTCTGGAAGCTGCTGGGTGGTGGTATCTGGCAGAAGCGGAAGTGGGGTGCCCCCAACCCAGTCCGCTGGCCGGGAATAAAGCAGGCAAGCTAGGCCAGAGGACCTCAATCTCGCCTTTATAAAAGCCCACTGGAAGGGCGGGTTGGGAGAGGAGAGACTGTTAGGGTATAAGAAAACAGTAAAACAAACACTGGCATTTTCTAATGCTAATAACTTAGGAAGCTTACTTTGGAATGTACCCTCATACGGCCCAAATAGCCACATGTATTTATTTTCTATACAAATGCAATTTCTGTAAATCTCTTCTGCACTTTTTCCTGGCTTCTGCTTGAAACTAGGTTGAGAACGGAATTGTCCTAGTCCTTGGACAAGAGAGAACAAATTATTACAGCTTCGTGCAACCTGCCAGATGGATTGTGCTTTTGCCCGAGTAATGACCATTTAAGGCAGAAGGGAGAGAGGAAGACCAAATATGAGACGGACCGGAAGAAGCCACAGGCTTGAGTTTACAAGAGCAGAGCAAGTCAGTTGAGGAGAGGACATTTTGGAGATGGCTCATTCATAGGGTTGCCATAAGTTGGAGGCAACTTGACAACACATAACAGCATAGCTGTGGTCATCCAGTTCACCCTCTTTCTGTTTTGCTAAAGACGCTGATGGTTTCAAAGAACCTCAGTTTGGTAACATTTCACCACGGCACAAATGTTCATCCCTTGGGCCAGGAAAAGCACGGGGGGACCAGACAAAAAGGGTAACTGAGAAGTCCTTCATGCCTTAAGGATATTAGTCTGCTGGTGGTGTTGATACAAAGATTGTGCATCTGCCACGAACAAGAACACTTGCATGTCATCAATCAAGAGAAAAATCATTCCTTGAAAGGGAAATAAATCATGTGTTGAGGTTCTGATGAGATAAGCTGTCCCAGAAAACCTACTCCAGCGCTGTGTTTCGTTATGAGGCACTGACTTTTTCCTTGGTAAATTTTCTGAGAGTCCGCAGTTAACTAAATCCACTCACACAGCAGTATTCCTTGTTCTTGCATTTTGCTACAGCTGTAATTTACCCTCTTTTTTGTGGGTGACCTGGCCTCTAGGGCAGTCTTCCCAAAGCTGATGGCCTCCAGTTGCATTTGATGTTAATCAAAAATAACATACACCAGCCTCAAGGAGGAAACTGAAAATCCTCTAAGCACAACCAAAAGCTACCTAAAACCCATTTTTGGCTCCATGGCTGTGGAAGATTAAGAGAAAGGATTTTGAAGAAACACGCTGTACAGATGTGAGCACACAAACAAAATACTTCCACAACTGGCAAGCCAGAAACAGGGAACACTCACAACCAGTTTTAACACCATTTGGCAGGGAGTGTCTGAGCTTCAAAAGAGACATTTAGAATCTGCTTCTTGTTCCTTTCCTACCAGAGGTGGATGTCATCATAGCTACTTTTGGGGTTTGGCAGCTAGTCTAAACGATGATGTGTTGCATCCAAAACTGCCTCCAAGGTCTCCAGCCAGACACTTCCCCTTTCTGTATGTCTTTTCCCATTTATTTTATCTTTAATAATCAGCTACAACAACCCACAGATTTCATTTCTCATTCTGTGATCTAAGTATTCAAGATTTCTGCATTTCATGCATTTTATGATTTCTTAGTCTATACTAATTCACTTTGGTACCTCCTTGTTGGTCGTTCTTTCAATCCATAAGAACAAGGTACAAAAGAATAAGAGAGAGTAGAATATTACAAAGGACACTGAATTTCAAGTCCGGTGACCATGGTTCATTCTTACCTTGTCTATGTTTTTCAGGATTACAGCATAATTGTTGAAAAAATTTGTGTATGTTTGAAGCTGCTGGGCAAATTTTCTGAATATCTCTCCTAAGTTCTGGGCTGGGCTCCATTCATTAAGCCTTTGTGTTAGCTCACCGAGAAACCACCTGTGCATGAAACAGACAGAAGGGTGTGTTTCTCTCTTTGTCTCTGGGTACAGGCATGTTCAAACAAATGATAATGGCATGTCTGGAGGTTTCAGGGGAAACTTCTCTCCCATTTTGAGTGATGATCTTGGGCTTGTTTCAAAAATGTACTGCCTACTGTGAACCATGCAGCTCCTGTCTAGCTGCACACTAGCAGATCAGATCAACAACCCAGTGGGAAGACGGAGAATTAATGAGTAAGTAGTGATTCGTACGTTCTGTGACATGTTGTTCATTCATAATACCATAGACAGTTTCACCAATATGTATAGATCACAGTGTCAAAACATTGCTTTTTTTTTTAGACTACAGTTCCCATAATCCCCTTTGCTTACCAGGAGGATTGTGGGAACTGCTGTCCAAAAAGTAATATTTTCAAGCACTAATCTGCTTGTGATGTCCCCTTTGATGACCTTGGATGAGGTACTGTTTGACCTATAGTGGTTTTGGAAGTCTTGCAGAGCCAGCCTGAGCCACACTCACTGTATTTAGAACAGGATACTGGTTTAGGGACACTGTTGTGATTTATTGGAATAGGGATCAGAATAGTCACGGGAAATTACCTGTTCAGTTGTAATATGCACAATATGTCAGTGAAGATGAGATGAACACTGACTTCACTAAGGATCGCTCGATTTGACACTAATGCTGCCTTCAAGGGCTTAACGTAAACATCTCTTACGATTTCCAGAGTGTGCACATAGGTTCTTTCACTTAACAGGAGCTCTCTGGCAAAGCTTTCGCGCCTGTCTGGAGTATTTTCATGAATTTTATTAATCTAAAAGTTAAAGTACAGAAATATCAGTTAGCTTATATATTCACCAGCCCTGATGCAGACTGAGATACTTATTTATAATCAAAAGTGCATCGCTAGGAGTTTCCCACTCACATTTAGGGCAGGCTGCACATTTAACCAAGAAAATGCAGAAATCAGATCAGAATATTGATGCTATGCATCTACAGATACAACCTTATATGCACTTACCTGGGAGTAGGTCCCATAAAAATCTATGGATCATCTGAAGAGACAATATTGTCAATTACTTTGGATCTCATACATAATATAATATGTATATTATTTGTCTTACTTTGGTACACAGAGATAATTAATTCATCTTACTTTGGTACACAGAGGACAAAGGGAATATGTCAGATCTCTCATTCTTCTAAAACAGTGGTTCCTAACCTGGTTTTCCCTGATATTCCTGGACTGTAGCTCCCAGAAGACTTCATCACTAGCTGTGCTGGCAAGGGCAGATGTTCTTGTGGTCCAAGAACATCTGGGGAACCCAGGTTGGGAACCACTGTTAAAAAACAACAACAACACAATGTTGTGACAGAGCTCCAAAAATTGTTTGCATTAGATGTCATGATGGGCTTAAATTGTATTGTACTCCCCAAGTAGTGCCCCTCTTGACTTGAAATGTTCATGTTGGAGTTACATATATTATACATAACCCTTGTACAAATTACAGAGTGGAGAGATGGACAGGAAATATTTTGTGGGATGTGAAGTGCTGAACAGCATGTCAATGGAAGCATAAATGCAGCTGTTACAATATTTAGATACTTGGATTTAAACTATTTAACACCTGTCGGCTGAAATCCTGTTGTATGGCTACACCTGTGTAACTTAAGCTGCACAATATATTACAAAATATGTACCAAGATGTGAGTCTTATCTGAGAAGCCCTTCTACATCTGCTAACTGTGTTGTCATTTGCATTGTCCATTGCACTATTTGTTGTGTGGTTCATTGCTCGATGAGCAATGTGGACTGCTAGGGTGTAATTTCCCTTAAACCTCTGCAGGCATAATTTTACACAATGCTAAGTACAATAGGATTTCTGCCTCAGTTTCTGTGCTCTTTGATCAGGCTGCAGCATGCAGAGATACTCGTGCATGCCCAAAGTAAGTATGGTTCGTTTGTACCTTAACTGACACTCCAGTGTGTGCTTCTGTTGTACTAGTAGTAAAGCCAACTTGATCTCTGAACTTTTCATTTTTCATACATTTCTTCATCAGGAAGCGTGAGAGAAATTCCAGTGGATTTTCCTGTGAAACCGCAAAACTTAAGTAGTATAATAATAATAATTGTTTATGTACGGTCATAGACAATTGTAAATAAACAATTGTTACATGGCAATCAAGTTCAAAAGACAACACCAATAATACAAATATAGTATGCACACTGCCCCTTTCCTAAGCAAGTGCGAGTCAAAAAGAAAGACAGAGAAGCCATAAATCATTCAAATTCCTTTAATTTGATTTCCCTCTTTGGCTTGATGGCCCTTCAAGTTCCTTTCAGTTCTACAGTTCTATGAATATGTAATTTCAGTTATGTTTCTAAAAGGTCCAGCGCCATGATAACAAATGGAAACCACACAGTAGCAGGAATGAAGGATGTGATCCTATAGGACTGAATCAAAATGTTAGTCCCAATTAGAATAAATTACATGAAACTTTGAAAGATTTTTTTTGGTCAAACTTACACCAGCATCACCTCAGTAATCCATTCCTGTTGGGGTTTAAAAAAATCTGTTTTAGAATTATTTCACTACCACTGGACTTTTTTTTTCTTTGAAGTAGCAGTTCATTGTGAGCCACGTGAATTCTGAGGCCTGTTGATCACCTGGACAATTACCTCACATGCAGTGAGAGCAACAGTGGGTGTTAGAAACAAACTGGATCCATCGTTGAGGGAGAGCAGCTTCCAAACCAATGCCAACAGAATCATTCCATTGTGCCATGCAAAACTCTTTGCCAAAAGACTTTTGATTTTGATAGGTTTTATCTTACAAGGCAAGGGCACGAAGAGAAACAATTTGGTTGATGTTCCACAAACGGGTGCTCTTCTCCAGAAGCCTCTCCAAAGCTTCCTCTATACTTGGGACAAAACCCTTGCTGGAAGCATGTTCTGCACCCCATAAATGTGGGGTATCATAGGGGATGCTGAAAGCTGAGATTAGACATGCTTGCAAGTCCTAAGCAGCAGATATTAGCAGAAGAAAATTTTTTCACCAACCTATTCATTTCTAACAACCCAGTGCTGCTTAGATGATGGGAAAGGAACATTAAGGCTTGCTAGCACTCACTATTTTGAACGACAACAAAGGTAAAAACAATTAAAAGGCATTTAAGTGGTTTTCCATATATACAAAGTGGGTGTAGAGAATGAGAGTGCAGGACCATGCTGTCCTTCCAGGAAATCCTGAATAAGGTTGTCTTCCTCTTTTTTTTCAACATAAGAACATAAGAAGAGCCATGCTGGATCAGGCCAAAGGCCCATCTAGTCCAGCTTCCTGTATCTCACAGTCGCCCCACCAGACGCCTCTGGGAGCGCACAAGACTAGATATCTGTCTTCTGATACCACTCCCCTGCAACTGGTCCTTGAAATACCCTGGGTTTAAGCCCGGGGATTACACATCTCCATCATAGTTTGCAACCTGTGGTGGACTTTTCCTCCAGGGATTTGTCCAATCCCCTTTTGAAGGCATCCAGGCCAAACTATGCTAAGTGGAGATTTCTGAGAGCTGCAGTATAACAAAGTGATCTTTCGAAGCTCTGTTCTTTCCCCCACCCCTGGTCACTTGTGGTGTAGACCATGAGACTCTTGGTTCTTTTACTACCTTCTGAAACAAAGCCATCCATCCCAGTAAGGACAGTGTTGCACCTCCCTCAGATGCTGGAAGACAAGGAACGGTTGAGTTATAAGAGTCTTGAGTCTCCAGATGTGGCAGAGAATGCTGTCCCATGACCAATGTCAATTGGGTGTCTAGTCTTGCCAGGTTTTGTACTTGGAGTGAGAAGGTAAAGCCACGGTAGCCGTTGTGTCAGGCAAAGCCAACACTTTGGGAGGGATAATGGGACAGTGATGTCTGGGCTAAGCCAATTCACATGGCCTTTTCCCCGGTAGCACATCTATGGTGCTAGAAGTAAAAAGGTGGCAATGCCACAGGAATGTCGGTACCAGCTAAAGAACAAGTGCAAGGCTTTGGTGGACTTCAGCTTAGTACCCATACAGTGAGAATATTCTTTCCTATCAAACATTGGGGAGCATTAATATGAAAACCAACTTAAACAACACCTAAAAGTTAAGCACCACCAACAAGCTGAACTTTTAGGTCATGCAGTTAAAAAAAAACATTGCACGCTCACCTGCTTTCCTCTTGAAAGTTCAGTTAATCCATCAGCTAAAGCCTGGGCTATCCCTTGATAGTTCTGAACTTCAGACCAGCTCAGAGTATCAAGCACAATTTGACCTGCATACAGCAATCCATTAGTGAAATGTTAAGCACGTTCAATTAAAGCAGGTTTCTCATCAAAGAATGGAGTAATCAAATGACAGTAAAAGGGAATCTAGAGCAGATTGGATTGTTTTTTGAGTCAGATTGCAAAACAATTACTGTATAGTTTCTTCAGGCTCCTCAAAATCCTTACAAACGGCTACAGTTGATCAACAGCACGTAACTGCTAGTAGATCTCACCATGATTAGACAACTTTTGCTCTTGTTTTCCCTAATGAATCAAATGGTCAAGAACGACAATTTGGTTCCATAATACATCAGACTTAAATTACAGAAATAGTGTCCAGCCCATTGGACGTTGGATCACTAAGTTTCAGATTTCACAAGGGGAAAAAAGGCATCTGTTTGCAAACCTGTAGTAAGCATAGTAAGCATTTCAGCCAACCTCCTTCTGGAAACAAAATGTACATCTTGGTGCAACAAGGGAAAGAAAGAAGCAACAGCAATAGCATCTCAGAGTGGAAGCTGCTGCATTTTACTGAATGAGAAGAATTTTACTTTATGTAGGAACCTGACAGTGAGCTCACAGAGGTGCAAAATCTTTCAATGTATAATTCAGGTGAAGAATTTAATCTGTGGTTCAAGTTATCCACAGATACAGCAAATGGTAAGTCAACTCGACTGTTTTATGAAGGCAACAGGGAAAAGTGTTACCAATGATCTTGCCAGACACGTGCTTCTGCAAATCACAAAAATATGGTCTCAGGTTTCTCCTGACAGCTTTCAGTGCATCATCCAACAGCTCTGTGAATCTTAGCCAGATCAGAAGTTTTGCTTCGGTGAAGTAGAGGAATGGAGGACAAGTATCTTTCTGATCTCCTAGCCATTCACTGAGGACTATAATGACAAATATTGGGTTATTTTTCATTTTTCTCAATTATCAAGTATAATAAAAATACAATTTGCAAAAGGAGATAAATTTTGTTTGTGCCATCGTATCAGACTTTACTCCCAAGAATAGTTTTATACTAGCTAGATAACAGAGTAGCCAGAACATTTTTATAACCACAGTTCACCCTTTCCTGATGAAGGACTTTCCAGATATGATCAAATCAGGGGCGTATTTGGGGAGGGGGCAGACAGGGGTTCCAGCCCCAGGGTGCAGAGAGAGCCCAGTTGAGGTTGGGCTGGGCTGCCAGGCAGTGCAGAGACGGAGTCCGGAGCCAGGAAGCTGCACCGGCAGCGCTAGCACCAGCAAGGGAACGGTGGTAGCCTGGTGAGGGCTGGTACGTCCCTTGGGGTCTGAAGGCACCATCCCTCAAGCCTCCTGGGAGGCAGGCGGGCAACTGAGTTGGCTGGCTGGTGCACAAAGGTGGAGGATGCGGGCCCCATGCCCCGCCTCCCCCAACACCCACTGGCCCCCTTCCCTCCCTCCCTCCCTCCCTCCCTCCCTCCTCTCGTCACAGAAAGGGCTTGCCAAGGCAGGCAGGCGCAGGCCCACCCGTTCATCCGGGGCTGCCTGCTAGCCCTTCAGTGGGGCTCTGCGCCTTTTCCCACTCCCCTGCCCTCTCCTCCTCACAGCCCAGCGAGGTCGGGCCAGGTAGAAGGAGACCGGCTGGCCTCTTCCAGTGCTTGGGGGAAGGGCAGGAGGGCACGCAAATATTGATTTTGTCCCTGGCCGCTGAAAACCCTAGCTACGCCTCCGGATTAAACTACCCAACTATTACTAAGTATTGAAACATAACTGTGTTTTATTGTGTACCCAGTAGTACTTGTGACCCAAAGCAACAGTACTTATAAGAACCTTGCTCTGGAATGCCTGACTTCTCCCCAAATTCTTTCTAAACAAAAGTATGTCCTTTAGACACACAGCTACTCTAATTACATATAGGAAGGTAAAAATTACACTTGATAGTAATCCATCTAGCATAATGGTCTTTCTCCCCTTGCTAAAGAAAAGACATTAATTAAGAGATCTTGCTTTTTCTCTTCTAGAAAGGTGGGATTCCCTTTGACAGACAGACCATTAGAAAATGAGCATATGCCATTATTTGGCTATTTTTATGTAAGTAAGCACACCAAGCCAGTCTCTGACTTCCTTAAATTTTGTCTTTCATACTTTAATTTAATTTAATTTAATTTAATTTACCTTTGTCAAATTTCATTCCGTTTAATTTGATTTTAAGATTTGCAGGCCACCTTTTAGGATAAACCATATAAGGCAGCAAATAACCAAGATGCAACCAAAACAATAACAAAACTTATAAGAACTGTAAAATGAAAGTAATAGCTAAAATCAGACAGTACCAACAAGTGCAAAAGAAGTCAGAAATTCCCAATGAAACCCAACATAAAGGAAATAAGCAATCCCAAGGGGGGGAAAAAACCCATAGCTCTTGTGTTCACTAAAACCAGCCTGTTGTGTTCAGCCAATTGACTACTTCAGGGCCTTCTCCAGGAGCAATATAGTTCAAAGAACCTACAGAGATCTCTGATGGCAGGTTGAAAAATTAGTGCCCAGTTCATACTTAGTTAAATTATTTAATAAAATTAGTGGTCGTGGCAGGAAGGTAAATCAATTGAACGTCTATAAGGTTGGCAACTAGTAGGCACCAACTGGAAAAGAATCCCACAAGTGGTTCTAGGGCACTATGCCTATCAGCCTCATTGCTTTTACAGCCTTCAGAATGCAAGCAGGGTGGCATATGGTTTATACTTTATAGTATTCTTTCAGGTAACCTGAAAACAGTCCGTTTAGTTCTTTAAAAGTCAATGAAAGCATATTATTCTTAGGCTGGGACTGCACTGGCAGTTGGTACCATGCAAGTAGCATATGATCCAGTAGCCTAGCAGCTATTACTACTTAAGTGGTTGGCTTTGTTTTGTACCGGTTGAATATGACTGGCAACCACTCTCCACTGAGAGGTCTTTTCTGGTCCTACTGGGTATAAAGGCCCTTACTTTAGTAGCAGAGAAGATTACATTTCAGAAATTCTGCCATACTTGCTTAGACAAGGACTTCTGTGTTTCTGCTCTAACGACCAGCAGCTGTAATGGAGAATTGGCTGTAGCAAGTTCCTAAAGTCATTTGAAATCAGAAAATCTGAATAGGAATAATATATTTCACTTACAGTGATGGTATGATCCAGTTGCTATTCCTGTGGGAGTCCTAAATAATATCCCAGTCAGACGAGATAGCTGGGAAAGAAGCTCCATGCCTACTTCTGGAAAATTATAGTCTTTTTTTACACAATGTAATAAGAATGGCATCTTGCTAAAATATAATGCATCACACATTTTGATTTGTATCTTATAATGTATTTGCCCCAGCCACCATGCCAGCCTAATATTTGTTAGAATTTTGGGAAAGAGCACTATACATATCTGTTCAAGTGCAGGATAATATTTTGTTACCTGTTTTCTTAAATAATTGTATCATATATGTTTAAAAAACAAGATGATTGCAGCAATGATGGCCAGCCTTTGGGTCCAAATCCCAAGTCTGAGTCCCTAATAAAAACAACCCCTTTTCCCCAGAAAAAAAGGGTGGGTGGGTGAGGTCTAAGTTGTGAGCCAAGTCCAAGTTGCTGAAGAAAAACAAACTGTCAAGATATGTAAAAGTTGATAAAACATATGTTATGTATATTTAACAGAATGTGTAAAGAGAATTGTAAAATGGAGGCAGTTAGATTCTGCCGTGTCATGATGTTAATTCACAAGTGTTAGAGATAAGTAATCACAGGCATGTTAAGTGATGAAGTGCAGGTGGAACTGATTGTAACATCATGATTTGTAATGGTTAGATCAGATTGCATCAGATTGTTAATTAGTGATTGCATCAGATCTTATGAGTGCTGAATAGTATAAAAAGCACTAGCTTGCCATTTGTTATTTGGGGACTGTTATGGTGAGAACAGTTTACCCCACACTCTGTTTGTCTGTTTGCTATATTGTATATGATGCTTGGTTGTTATGCTGTGTATATTTTGCTGTATATAATATATATGAGTTTTTACTCTATTCATTGTCATTGTCTTTCTGTTAACCTAACTCTGCAACCCTTTATATCAATACTGACATTTTATCTACGTTACTGCTGCACTGCTCTGTGGCAAACACATTTAATTATATAATATATGTAACTGCCCACCAGTATATCTGTTGACACAAACACCCAAGTTGAGTCCAAGTCAAGTGACCAGTGTGACTTACCAACATTAGCTCAGGATCCAAAGGTATGTTACTAACTATCATACCATTAGTAAATTCAAACACTGTCTAAGGATTGCCTTGTGTTTATGGATTGTATGTAAGGCATTCCAGGAGCCCTTCCAGGCAATAAATGCATAAACAAATTCACACTAATGCTAGCGGATGTAATTGATGCTACAGAATGTGAACAATCTCCTTTTTCTTGTTTAGGATTGAAAGCAGAAATCACATATTTATTTCTTTTTAGAGGCATGGGGTGGAGAGGATAGAATTTAATTCACAGGCATTTTCACTGTTGCGAAAGATAGATTATTTCAGAATTCCAAGAAGGGAAAAAAAAGACATATAAACAATACTTCAAATATATCACACGTAACGCATCCTACGGTGGTACATAAATGCTGAGGAAAGAATGCTTGGTGAATGCAGTTCTGTGTCAAAGATATGTAACAGAAAATAAGGTTATATGTATCCCTCTCTATATGTTGATGGATTCCAAATCCTTGCATTCCTAACCATTGGCGTTACTGACTAAAGCTGATAGGAATTGTTGACCAGTTTGGAGGGTGGGCTGCCCTTGAATGTCGTGACAACATCTTGATCGCATGAGTGAGTGTTTATGCTTGTGTAATAAGCAGCATCATATTTGACCTATGTATTACCGTATTCTTCTTTTTCTCAGTCAGTCGTCTTTGCCCTAAGCCTCACTTCAGACAGGCTAATATTTACAAAAAAAAGTTTCTACAGCCCATGGCATCCACAACTGTGGTGGGTTAAACCTCTTACAAACAAACAAAATATGTTAGGTGCTCCAGAAAATAGAACTGACCTGAAGCTGCCAGAGGAAGAAAGAGGTCTATGTGTCCACCTGTTTCTATACAGCAACTTAATTTCTCCCAAAATCCTTTAACGTCAGGCTTAAGCAAGTTCTTGCTATCAATTCTGTCACCTGGAAGATATCATATCAGTCAGAAGGACAAGATTTTTAATTGTTTTAATTTTTCTCTCTCTTTTCTTATGATCAAATTCATCTCCCTTGGACTGAAAGTGATCTATCTCTACCAAGTTTTAAGCAGAATCAAGGTAGCCAGCCTTTCTCAAGATAGTTATAACAGATGCCTGGTGCTCTTTTGTTTCTTGTTTTAAAAAAGGGCTTTGTAGGGATGGACTGCAATGAACCAAGCTTGGAGTTTAACCTGACCGCTTACTATTTTAATTCAAAACATAACCCTCTCAACCAGGAGCTTTTCTGTGTGTGAAGCAACCTTTTTTGTCAATAAAGATAACATAACTGTGTTGTTCTTTTTTTAAAGCTGTAATTCATAACCTTCTCTTGTTTTCCATGTCTTAAAATTAATTATTCTGTACACATTTGTCTGGAGAAGAGCTGAATCAGATCATAGGCCCTCTTTGTGCTGCTGACTGCAACCTATCTCCAAGCAAGGCCCTCAACTTACAGCAATGGTTCCCAACCTTCCTAAGACCGCGACCCTTTAAATACAGTCCCTCATGTTGTGGTGACCCCTTGCCATGCTTGGAAGAGGCCACAAGCACCCTTTGGAAGGCCACTGCCGCAGGTGCCATAGAGAACTTCCCTCTACAGGCACCCTCAGCCAATTGCAGCCTCCAGTGCCATTGACTGACATCCCCTCCAACCTATCAAGCTGTAACTCACTCTTTCCCCCCCTTCCTCTCCCCCTCCTCCAGACCTAAGCTTGTGCCTTTGTCTTCACTGGTTCATGGCGACCCCTGTGAAATGGTCGTTCTGCCCCCAAAGGGGTAGCGACCCCCAGTTTGGGAGCCACTGGCCTACAGACAAATGCTTATTAGAAGAAGCAATCTCGGTAAATCCATTGAACTCCATGCAGGATTGTCTGCAGTACAAAATAACGTGCCACCTCTTCAAGTATTCTACTGGTTTATAGGAACTCCACCTTGAAGCAGGGCAATGCCTCTGGAATCTCCATCACTAACAATCCCAATACTCTTTGCTGTTCGGCCATCCAAAGCCTTTTGCACATAATAAAGGAGACTTTCCAGCGTGTTGCCATTAGGTTCGTACGCTACAGAGACCACACCAGGCTTAACACTATCCAGAACCATCTAAAAGGAGAAAAAAATACATAAAAGAACATGATGATAAAAGGAGCCACGTTGTTTGTACAATGAAAGGCAAAAAGGGACAGGAAGTTGGGTTAGAATCCACCTTTGTTGTACACAGTGCTCCATTAAGCGATTGTGAAGCTTGCAGAAAAATCCAGCCTCTCACCCCTTCCCATGCAATAACCAGCCCAGGGTTTTTCAACATGAGCACTCCAAGAGCAGAATGCCAAGCTCCCCTCACAATGCATAAGGTCCTATTCTCAGTCTTCAACAATTATTGATACTAATAGTTATACACGGTGTCACTCTCGTATTGCATAGTCCCTGCTGTTACGCCTTTTGCATTATGGATGAAAACATCCTGGCCAGGATTCGGCTGCAGTGTGCTCCACAGTCTCTGGCCCACCATGGCACAAGCGGAGAGGCTGGCCTAGGAAGCCGAGGGGATTTATCCTTACACAAGGAGATTACTTGATACCTTCCTGAGAAGCTCTGAAACATCAGGGCCACGGGATTGTGGCCAAAGATTTTACCTCTATGACATTTAAAATATGAAATAGTCACCTTTTACAAACCACTCAAAAATAAATATTTCACTTCCTAATGATGCCAGACCATTGGTTTAACCTCAGAAATTTGTCCAATCTTAGTTATGTATATACCACTAGACAGAGGCTCTCTGAATGACTGTATTCTTCCATGTCAGTCTGCACAGTTATTGGATCTTTGGGCTGTGTGTGCCTCTTCTCAGTTCTACCATTTTGTCAAGCCTGTTTGATAGGGAGAAGAGACTCCCTTTATGACTCTTTCCAGGTTGTAGAACGTCTTCCCAAGGGCTGTGATGATCTCCTCACTGCTGACATTTTGCCAGCAAGCCAAAATATTTTTACTAGGAATGAGCATGGTGAGAACTTTCCTCCTGGTTTCATTTCAGGTTTTTAAAGGGGCGCCTCTATCATTTTCCCTTATTTTTATTTTTTTACCTTGAAAGGAACTACCTCTTGTGGACATTTCATTTTTCCACATTTGTTTTTCTGATGCTAGAAATGGGGAGTGGAGGAGGCCGAAACCCGATAAAAACTGCCCCCAAAAGAAGACACAAGGTAACTTAGAATCAATCCACTCCAAAAGCAAGTAATAATACAACCAACAATGCCTACTAAGTAAAATACCGTGCATTTTCCATTTATAAGATGGTTTTTTTCCCTAAAATTGTTAGGCTAAAAATTGATGGTCATCTTATACATGGTAGGCAGGCATCGCTGCGGTCTTCTCTTTCTCAGCATCAATGTGAAGGAAGCTAGAGGAGCCCGTCAGGGATGGATTGTCCCCCGTCTTCTTGCCCTGGACCTGACAGGGGGCGGCACTGGTGTGGACTCCTCTTCCTCAGCATCAAGAATAGTTATTGGTGGCTGACGCTAAGTAATAATCCAGAATGAACCTCATGCTTTTGTTCTCCCTGCATAACTAACGCTCCAACACTTCAGGGGTGTGTCCTCCAGATTAATCCCACATGCACTCAATCACCTTGGCCACACCATTGAGATTCCCTACGCCAAAGTCATCTCCTTTCTGCACCTACAAGCCAAACATTATTGCAGCATCCAAGGTCTTTCACAATCCCCTCTTTTACACACACACACAGAGAGAGAGAGGGGGGGGGGAGGGAGAGGGAGAGGGAGAGGGAGAGGGAGAGGGAGAGGGAGAGGGAGAGGGAGGAGGAGGAGGAGAGAAGGGACCTTGGAGGAGGAGCACGGAAATGGATTACTGCAAACAAGCGAGGAGGAGACCAGAAGCCCAAGTGGGCAAGACATCCCTGTTGTGGGACTATATGCTCTGGAGGGGGGCCACCCCTCAGATATCCAATGGACCATGAGTGTTTTGGGAAGTACCACCTGATTTAACAGACTGTTGGAATGAAACATCACAATACATTGACTAACACCTCTTTTCCTGCATAGGGCAAGTTTCCTCTTTCCCACAACTTTAAAAACCTCAGTCTCACTCATTTTATAACCCAGAGCACAAAGATAACTCCTAGTTCTCTGAGCTCCTTGCTGTCTGAAGATGCCAGTCATAGCGTCTGGCAAAACTTCAGGAAGAAAAACTTCCAGAACACAGCCAAACAGCCCAAAAAACTCTCAACAACTATCAAAACAATGTTTGCTAAAGACTTTACTGGACCTACAGTGTCAGTCGTGGATAAGCCTCCACAGATATTAAATAAGACATTGCTTTTTTTCTCATCTGTCTCCTGTCTTTAGCAGGTCACTCCTTGAGGAACTACCTCAGCTGAAACAAAAACCCTCACACCAAGGGTTAATCCCTCAAACCCCAATTCATTCTAATACTTTGGAAACAAAAAGGCAGATAACATCAAATTGAAGGAAGGAGGAAATTAGCATATCATTAAATCAGTTGTACCTCATAAGCAGGAACATGGGATGATATTAAGATCAGGTGTGGCAGGAGAGAATTCATGCAGGTTTGGCAAACATTTTGACAGCTTCTGTGAGGAAAGAGTGAAAGTGCACATCTAGGATTAAAGTTGTTGGAGAAAACAATCAAGCATACAACCTAACACTGGGTTTAAATGGGAGGAGAGAACTTTCACAAACTAAGGTGACTAGCCAATTAGCAAACTTCTTTTTCCCACTCCTGACTTGCCCCTCCTTTCCCCCCATTTGTTAGCTTGGCTTCTGCTGTTTGTTTACTTTCTTCCTTCTCTAACCTCCAACCACAGCAGACCTCTCACCATACAGAAGTGCATTTTAGACTCAGTCTCCCACATAGCTGATACTGCAATTTCTTCTTTTTCCTCTCTTTTATACTTCTGACTGTAACTGAAAATCACAACTGTATGTGCATGTAACTTTTTCTATTTAAAATGTTTTAGAGTTATTTTTCTCATGCAGAGTGCTAGTTATTATGAGAGGGTAAATGCTAAGAATTTAAGCTACGTCTCTTTCTCTCACAATTATTTCTGCTGCCATTCCTTTGTTTTTATCTTATACTCCAAATTACCAAATTCCCACAACAAAAGTAACACAGAGAGTTATAATTTTCAGTTCAAAATACTCAGAAAGGAAGCCTGGCAGTTACCAGATGACCTTGCAATTTTGGTTATAATTCAAAGAGGAAGGCATACAGGAGAAGGCACTCCACATTCAAAACCTTCCTCTTTTGTATTAAATTATATTTAAATTAAATTTAATTTGAATTAAACTGAGGGTGCTGCTTACCTTTGGGGTAAATATTTGAAAGAAGATAAGACAAGCTGTTTCTTGGCTTCCACGGGGACCTTCGGTTTCGGTTCAGATTTAACTTCTTCAGAAAAATATTTTGAAAGTGAATCTTTATGGGAAGGCCTTCTTTTCTGATGTATTGAGAGAAAAAATATTGAGTGAAGTGCTTGAGACCCACACATGTGTGTGCATGTTTTGTGTCATTACAGTTGTGACCGACCCTTCGTGACTCCACGTCCATGGAGTTTTCTTGGCAGGAATATTGGAGTGGTTTGCCAGTTCCTATTCCCTGGTCATCTCCCATCCAAGTACTAACCAGGGCCAACCCTGCTTAGTTTCCAAAATCAGATGAGATCAGATGTGCTTAGGGCATCTAGGCAGCTCTCAGGTACTTTCTAAAATGTGTCAATAGTAGAAGGCCCATAGGAGGCACTGCGCTTGTGACTGGAAAATGAGAACAACAGTACCAATCTCTGAGATGCAAGATAGGAAGCAAGGTGATCTACTGAGGAAATATTTACACTCAACCCATTGCATTCTTCTGAGTCTGAACAAATCAAAGAAAAAAATAAGATAGAAGATAGAAGATTAAAAACTATAAGCATTCAGAATTACACCCCAAAACCTGATGACCTATCATTGTGCTCAAAAGAAATAAGACAATTCTAAAAGGGGGCAACATTAATTGCTCTAAAATACACGTGGAAGTTATAACGTCATTTGAAGCAAACAGCACCAAAAGTGGTTCAAGCAACAAGCTATATGTCCATCTGGATGTGCCCTAAACAAGTACTGCATAGAAATTTTGAGATTCCATGTTTATAAGGAAAAGTAACCACGGTTATGACCCACATCGATCCACACTCCTAATCTGTATAGGCCCTAGAAGTCAAATCATCTTCACATAGTCTCAGCAAGAATGGTGAATTCTCATCGTTTAAAAGGCCTGCCTGCCAAATATTAAATTGCTGTTGAGTGAGTAGGCCTCAAACAAAAACAGCACCCTTGTACTGGGAAGAATACGTGGACAGGAAAGGCCAATAATCTGCGGCACTCCTCATATCACACTTGACATTGCTGTACAGTTCTGGGCAGCTTCCAGAGCTGCACGGATCCCACAAAACTACCATACTCCCAACAAAAACATTTGGGGACAGGTTGGGGGAGCAGTAAGCACAGCAAGATGGCTAAATTTCCCCACAGAGTTATAGGGAACACATGCCTGCTCTTTTAAGCATTGATATTTGTTACTGAACAAAACTTCCTGGGGCTTTCTGCATTCCTGGATGTCTGCTCATACAAAAATAGAATCCAACATGTTTTTGGCAAAAAGGACAGCACTGATGGAAGAAACTCTAGTGCTTCTGAAAATGTCATCCTGGATAGTTGCCTTAGGGTGTTTATACACGCCCCCTAAGCTCCGCTGCAAATGGCTCCCAGCTCCGGAGCTTAAAAATGTTTCCCCACCAGCTCCGGAGCTAACAGAAAATTAAGTGCGACCCCGCCCACCTAAGCGCGACCCAGCGCACCTTTCAAGTACCTGCTCTGGGCGAGTGAAAAATTTTGATGCGGAGTGCCGGGCTCTCCTCGCTTCTTTTTGTTGTTGTTGTTTTTTTTGCCTCCCGCCCCTTTAAGAGGAACCGGGAAGTAACGGGGGGGTCGGAGCAACTTCCACCGGCACTCCAGAGGTAAGAGTGCATTCTTTTCTCCCTTTTTTTCTCCCTCCCCTCACGCAGACAGAACAAGGAAGTGCGGAGGGGGTGGGAACGCAGGGAGAGCGACAAACCCTCAAGATCTCTGGTCCGAATTTAAGGGACCAGCGGATCTTAGGGGTCATGTAAAAAGGCTCTTAGAAAGAGATTAGACTCAAATTCACCTTTAGTCCATTACAGCCTTACAGATTAGTTATGAGTGAATAGCATAACTTGAAAAAAATCAATACCTTCATTAGTAATGTCACTGCTGGCCATCTAGCCTGGCCATGGACAGCCTGGGACAAATTTGGTTGAAACCGGTATCTGTAAAATCCTGAGTTCCGTGTTCCGCTTAACCAAGGTGGGCGAGCTTTGAACAATTTCTCTGAAAAACAGGCACAAACAGACAGTGCTGTCTGATCCCACAAGTGTGAAACGGGGCTAATTCTTCATTATGTCTTGTACCTCTCCGTGGCTGCTGTATTATATAATAGTTCAAAACCATGTCTTGCTCAAGCTAGGGATGGAGTAAACCAAGCTGAACTCAACTGCTGTGCACACGAGACTGCTCCACAAATGGTACATACTGTATATGGAACCAACATGCCAACTATGCATATCTTATCAGAATCACACACCTATATTTTTCACTTTGTGGTACAACTCAAATTTCATACACAAGTACAAAAATGAAATATAAATGTTCATGTATTTATTTTCTTATAAAATACAAGAGATCACTACACACAATCCAATTATCTCTTCCATGCCTGTTGCGTTAATTATGGTAGGGAGAAGAAGAACATATGATTTCAAAATTATACATACTATTGTTACAAAGAGAAATGGAACAAGAAGTGGGAAAGACTGCTAGATGATAAAATGGGTGCAAGACTTTGGAAGACCTATTCAACTAGACGAACGGTCCAAAATGTGGAAGGAGGACCCATAAATAATCAAAAGCAATAAAATGAGACTTATTTAAAGGTTTTACACAGATGGTATATGACACCAGAAAAACCGGCAAAAATAAAGAAAAGAAACAAAAATCATTCTATTTATGATAAAAGCAGCAAGAATTTATGTGGCAAGACACTGGAAAGGGAAAGAATAATTTTCAATTGATGAATGACTGATGAAGTTACAATAATTTATTTTAATAGATAAGTCAACACTCCAATTAAATGGGGGACTTTTATTGGGGGTTTTAAGACTGTGGGAATTATAAAGACTTTTTGGAGGAAAGATGGAAACTGAATATAAAGATATGATTAGAAGGTGGATAAGAGAAAACATTGTCAGTTTTACAGTACATAGCTAGCTAGCTAGCTAGACCGATAGATAGATATAGATATAGATAGATATAGATAGAGTATATAGATATATGAATAAAACTGACAATGTTTCCTCTTATCCACCTTCTAATACTGTGTGTGTGTGTGTGTGTGTGT
Organism: Phrynocephalus versicolor; assembly: GCA_023846285.1. NCBI lineage: Eukaryota > Metazoa > Chordata > Lepidosauria > Squamata > Agamidae > Phrynocephalus > Phrynocephalus versicolor. The sequence goes on along the minus strand of JAHTLZ010000114.1, from coordinate 11,278,810 downwards.
GTGTGTGTGTGCGTGTGTGTGCGTGTGTGTGTATATATATATTAGAAAAGACTTATGAAAAACAAATTGAGAGGCAGTTTAATAAAATGGCTGGATAAAGGCCCCAAAAAGATTTATAACAGTGGAAATTATTGTCATGATTAATTTCCAACAAAATATATAAAAAACTGTTTGGAAAGTCTTTTTCCAACCTGCAATTGAATTATTCTAATGAAGGCTACCAGGTCTTAGAAGGCTATCTCAGGGTTTTGCTGTGATTCTCCAGGACTCCATGCAGGGTGACTAAGAACTCTGTTCTTTGTGCAAGATATTTTAAAGCTTTGGGGCTCCATCTCTATTTCTTCCCAGCTAATCCTATGATTTACTACCTCACTATGAAGATGTTCACTTACGCACTGCAGCAATGTGACATTGGGTGTCAGTATACAACATTGCCTCACAAAGGAATTCATTTTGTGGCTGACAAAAGTTCTGTTGGCAGACGTTAAGGAGTCAGACTTTCTGGCCTGACAAGGATTGGGGGCTGGTGAGATACCTTGTGAGTATGTGGGCTTGGGCTCACCATGCACCTGAACTAGGACAGGAAGTGAAAATCCTCATGACCCTTCTGGTACCTGCTGTATTTACTGGCTGGGGGGGAGGGGGAACCATGGGATGCAAAAAGGAAACGGAAAAGGGGGAAAATGCAAACAACTCTACAATAAAAGTTCCAGAATACTTACCATGAGTATCCCATTGAAAAATAAATAAAATGATGGTAACTGTTCAAGAATTATCATGAAGTTTATGGATGGGGAATTATTAGAAGATCATGGTGCCAATTTTTTCCCTATCATGTTGCTTTGAAGAAAAAAAGAACTGTAGTACCATTAGCCCATGTTCTCTGCTTATCCGCACCATATAATTCTGAACTGTTTGCATTTGATCTCATTACTGGAGTGAAGCAGCATGTGGGTATTTTGAGTTTCAATGCCGTCTCGTACACTAGGGCTGGACACCATCTGCACTTCCAAATGTTCTCTGATTGCAGTTCCACCATCCCTCCCCACTGGCTATGTCAGGAGGCCCACATACTCTCCAACCCTGTTCTATATTGCTACACAGAATTAATTCCCACTCAATTCAATTACATGTTCTCCAGTTATGTATGTCCTTTAGTAATAACTGCATCAAGTCATAGTTTCTACCAACTTACTCTTGTGCAGTGCCCATGTCTCTTTAATAGATTTTCGTAGATATTTTTCATGCATTTCTTCTTCTTTTTCTTCTTCTTCATTAGGTTGACAAAGAGCTCCATATGCTTCAGCAGTTTTCCCAGGAGCAAAGTAATCTGGATTGGTGGCATAGGCAATATAATGTTGCTTCCAAACGCCATATTCGTTTTTTTCAGGAGTATAAGGAAGAAACCACCCCAACTTCATAGATTTGGGCATCCACAGACAATCCTTTAGAGGAGGAAAGCAAAAATTGTAATTTTGTTTTCATATGGAAACTCTCATCTAAGCATTGCAAGGATAAAAGCAAAACTGTCTTTTAAAATTAACTGAACTGTTGTGATTTGGCTAGGCTGAGTGTTATGGTAAAAATATTCTTTGCTCCTTACTTTGGGCATGATGTTAACAAGCCAAAATGGCTGATGGCCAACTGAAACTCGGCTGAATCCAAATCCCTAACAGATCAGGAATGTGGGGAATTGTTTTTTGGATGATTTCCCTTCGACCTACATTTAGGCTAGCATTCTGGGTATGTTCCTGAACAAGGATGTCTGGGTGTCTGTAATTCCTTCCTTTTTGGCAGCTGCCCCAAGGCTATGGAATGCCCTTCTGAGTGAGATCCTCCTGGCACCAGCATTGATGACATTTCGATGCCAGGTAAAAACCTCCCTGTTCCAGAAGTTTTTAAATTGACGTAATATAGATTGTGGGTTCAATGGAATCCCTTACTCCCAGAGAATCTGTCCATGTCAAACTAATGCCATTGAAACACTTGAACACAACATCTTTCATTGCCCAATTCACGATGCACTTTGTAAGAAATATCTATCCTCGATTCTCAATAGAATGCAAGGGTGGGAAGACTTGGTTAAGCTTAGGTTCCTTCTCTCTACGCAAGTCACCTCCTATTTGGATAAGGTGGCCTCCTTTGCCTCTGAGATTATAACAGCACGAGGATCTGGGTTTCCCTATTCCCCACCTCATTGGTTTGAGTAGCTAATGCATATATTAGAATCACCTGTTTTGTGTTTGATTTCCCTCCTTGCTGTACCTTATTTTCACTCATTGTGTTGTTTTATTTTGTCTTAATGCCAATAAAGGTTGATTTGATTTGGTTTGAAAAGATTGTGGGTCCTGAGGGCAAGTTTTAGTGTAATGTTTTCATTATTGTTTTAATTATTTATTGACATTTTGAGGTTTTGAGTGTTTTAATCCTTTTGATTGGAAGCCGCCCAGAAACCTTTGGGTAGTGGGCAGCATACAGGCTGTAAAAATAAATAAATAAATAAATAAATAAATATTCAGTTTCTTTTCAGTTCTTCATGTGGCTGAACACAGCCAGTACAGAAGCTGTGTCAGTGGATCTTTCAGGCAGCAGATCTCTGTGATCAGCTAGCAGGAGAGGGTTCTGCCAACCCAAGGGATGTTATGCCAGAAAAAACTGTTTCAGCCCATTGAAAACCTCTGGAGGAAGCAAATGTTTACATAAGGATTTCCCTGACAGAGAACCTGGGATTGAAAGCTTATGAATCCCACACTGAAATCTTAATTAAAATATGTGCCAGCTGTACTAAATTAGAAGTAGGCTGAAATCACTTTTTGTGGACAATCAAAACCCCTTTCTAATGGCTGACAGAGACCTACGGGCTATGATCTTCTCTGATGAGCCAATAAAAGAGGTGGAGGAGAAAGGGGCTGATTTGCACCAGATCTAAATATCTTCCATCCTAGAGAAGCAGCCATTATACTGGCACTAAGACAGGCCAAGATGAGGGTAGTCCAAGTAATTTCTGACATCTCAAGCTCAGGAAGTGTTTGGATTCAGCACAGCTTCAGCTGATCTGTCATCAGCTCAACTGGCCCTCAGCCACACTGTACTTTAAGAATCTGACTAGTTTCATTTTCATGGGGGATGAGAATGAAACTATGAAAGGGTCAGTGAGGCAAACTCTTAATTCTTTCTGTTGTAAGGAAGGAAAAATTTTATTTGCAAATCGTCAGATCATTGCAAAAAAAATATACATTTCAAACAAGCAAACATATTATCATGTCATATTCATCAGCATCCATACAATAAAAGAAACACTCCAATATCAATGCTTTTAAAATATAATATAAAATACTGTATACTTAAAACCAATTTAACTAAAATTCCCTAAAAGTATTTACTTTACAATTTAAAACCTTTACATAAAACATTTAATTTCCATTCTTAATGGTCTGAGTAGGAGATTAATACTGCAGCAAGATTCAGAAGAAAACATGTGATTCTGTGCTGCCTTATCTCAATCCTTCACCCTCATTCCAATTGCAACAGCAGAAGTCTATCCAGAAATACCATAGCTAGACATTTCATAAATACAAATAATAGTACAAAAAAAACTGGGATTTATCCCTAGGAAAGTGCTAGAATTGCAGTGTTCTTCAAGCTGATCCAAAGGCTAGTCAGTGAGCTCCAACACACTTAACTAGGAGTTTGATCATGATCACTCTGCTTATCCACCCAGAAGTTGGCTTAACTGAATGTTCAATGGGAGTCATACCAGGATATGTCTGTGAAGATTCTCAGTCATCCAGGTGAGTTTATCTGGAAGTTGAGTCATGGCTACTGGACTTCTTTTTTGAGAGATAGAAACGTTTCTATCTCTCAAAAAAGAAGTCCAGTAGCCATGACTCAACTTCCAGATCATACCAGGATAGTTATCATCCCTTCCAGGAACAACAACAAAAGATCAGTTCATTCATGAAAGGGCTTTCATTCCAGTGACATCTCCTACCCAAACAAACAGAAGGTATTTCTTGTTACTCCCACCCCCACTTTCCCCCAACCCCCTTTCACATCAGACAGCGGGCAGTGTAGACTCTACTACATTGTAGAGGATGTGGAAGGGAAAGAAGAGGAGAAAGAGGTTTTATGGAAAATGCCTTCTCTGTCCCAATTCAGTTGCCCAAAACATCCACTGAGCAACGTCTTCTTGATGGAAACTTATGACTGAAAGGTGTTTTGAACAGTTCTTCCTTCAAGGCAGGTTGACTTAAGATTTGGGACCAAAGCCAGAAGCTAATCAATTCCAGTATTTACTTATTTATTTTCAGTAATTTTTTCTTATGTCCATGGTAGAGGTGGGAGATGCATCATGGGCTTTTTAAAAAAATCATTTCCAGTACAAATTGGTTGATTCTAGCTGCTCCTATCTCTTACTGATAGGAGCAGCCTGACAAAATTTCTGCTTGGATACTTCTATTGGTTGGAAGCATGAAAGGTATCGCCCTCTTCCAGTCACTCCTTATTCATTGCCCTAGAACCATTCACTCTTCCAGAGATGCCCCAAACCCTCCAGAGCAGATTTTCAGAGCCCATATTGGGAAGTGGGAAATTGCTAGGACCAAACTACTAATTTGGTCTGCCAGTGATTCTTCTGATGGATAAAATTTGTCCAGTGACAAAAATCAGTGTTTATGTTCGTGGGAGGCAAAATCTGGGTTGCATCCAAAATATCTTAGAACAACTAGGTTTTGCTTGTTAACATCATTTCCATTCAGGTAGTACTGATCCTACATTAAGCAGTACAGGAGCAAGTCCATATTATGTTGGTCTAAAAGGGAAGGCTTTTTCTCTGGTGGTGTGCGCACGATGCCAAAAGTATATGTACTTACTGTGGCTCCACTCCCTGCACTAGTGTTGCTTGAAGCTGGGAAATTATACAGTGGACCCTTATATAACAAACAGTTTGTACAACCTAAAATCTGTACAACATAAAATATTCCAGATATAGGGGAAATTTGCTTAGCAGAATTGGTGACTCCGTACGGCATAAAATTGTTGTCATTAGGGATTACTCTGTTTTCAATACATTCCTATGGGAAATTTGTATAAAGGAAAATTTGCTTAACGTAATTTCATCTGGAACAAATTAATTTCTTTATACAAGGTACCACTGTACCTGAATGGGGCTATAACAGAACAAGGGTGCCCTGTTTTTTTAACAATCAATATTAGTTATAGTGTGGATCGCAGACAACCGGAGCTTACCTGTTCAGTTAAAAACTTCCAGTGCCAGTTGACCTGGGCTGCTGCGCAAAGATCTTTGGGATTAAGAAAGGAAAATATGTACAAAGATATGAAACGTGGCAGCAAAGTGGTGAAGTCTACTTCAGTCACGGGGATAGTTTCTAAAAGCCATGTCTGAGCAAATCTGCAGAGCAGGAAAAGAAACAGGTATCTCTTACTAAGTAGTTATACTCCTGGTGCCATTTTAACAGCACCCCTCTTCCCCCTCCCTCCAAGTATTAGAACGATCCAGGAATATTGTCTGAAGGTGCCCAGAATGATATAGCTATGGCACTGCTTGGTTTGCAACACTGAGCAAAAATATGGTTCTATAGTTAAGAAACCATGCAACAGTTCGAACCTCCAAATACAAACCAAACATGGTTTCTAAATCAGAGAGAAACCATAGTTTTTCATAAAATAATGGAACTACTGTACTAAATTGGAAGGGGTCCTTGAGTTCACCCTTTGCTCAGTGCAGTGGCTGTCCAATTTTCTCTCAAATGTGTCTGATGCTGGAGCACACAACACCTCCTGAGGTAATCAGTGCCACTGCCGTACTGCCCTGTCAAGACATTTTTCCTTATATTCAGCTGAAATCTGGCCTCTTCTAACTTGAACCCATTAGTATGTGCCCTGCACTGGGATTATCAAGAACAGATCCTTCCTCTCCTCTTTATTATTATTATTTTTCAAATATTTGAGTAGTGCTGTCATACCACCCCTCAGTCTTTTTTTCTCAAGGCTAAACATGCCCAGTTCTTTCTGTCTTTTGCCATAGGGCTTGTTTTCCAGTCCCCTGATTATCCTTGTTGCCCTCCTCTGAACTTGTTCCAGTTTTTGGGCATCCTTCTTAAAGTGTGTTGTCCAGAATTGGGCACAGTACACTAGGTGAGTACATGAAATGAATGCTGTCATTTGTTAATCATTGGTCTGCTGTAGTATATAATCATATATTCCACCACTCAGTTTCTTAGCTTGTCCCAGATCCATAAATTCACTCCCATCTTCCTGAAGGGCCAACTTCAAACTGTGATCCTTGGGATATGGCTTAAAGAATCTGTAGTTTGTGAATAAGTCATTTTATGACAATAAACTATGATTTTTGAGCATATTTACCTATTTATTGCAGTAGTGTATCCTACTATTTTTATATACTATGATTGTGCAACATTTGACTTTATTTCATATTACACAGCAACAGATAATTTTTAGAAGATCGTTCATCCTTCACATTCAAAGATTAATTTTAACTATTGTGCTCCTGCTTATTCTGACCTCACAGAAGCATACACTGAACTACATACAGCTCAGTTTCATGGCTCTCAGTACTAAGAGTAACCATCATTTCTCCTGAGCAAGTTCTGTGTGCCTTAATTCCTGGCTTGGGATCTGCAAATTTAGATTTTTAGCTTGCTAAAGGCATAGTGATGACAATTACAGAGTTGACAGAGATGACAGCATCAGCTTGGGCAAAAGACCTATCTTGCAGGAGATATTATAGAAGAACTTGTTTCTTCTTCTTAAAACAAAACTCAGAAAAGAACTTTTGGCTCACTTACTTCAATTGTGACTTATTGCATTTGGATAAAATCCAGTGGAGAAACTGCTTACGCTGCTTGTCCATCCACAAGTCAAACCAGTGACCAATAAGTCTGAGTCTTTCCTGAAAGAGCTAAGCATAATCACACAGGTCTCTTGAAGGGTGGTTTCATTATGTGCAACACAAGACCATTCCATTAATTACACACCTTGACATCAGGAACATTTCATACTGTTATGCTTAGATCCTCTCCTAAATGATTTCTCTTTAAAGCCAAAATATAGCTTGACTTCCTGATTGTTTTTCATTTTTCTTCTGAAGCCCCTCTTAATCTACAAAACGATCATCAAACCCACACAGCAGTTTGGGTAAACAGTTTGGGTATATTTAGTCAATATCATAGCCAATAAACCCCAAGCTTTCCAACTCGATTCAGAATTTCATAGATAACTGCAATGAAGGAAAGATGGTTATTTCAGATACTGTATGACTGTTATGAAATCTTCCATTGACCGAAACTTACATAATTCTATCATGAGACAATATATATTCCCATATATTCTCAAGATCCATGATAATAGGCAGAGCAGTGTAGGTACCAGAAGTCAAGCATGCCCGTATCAACTAAGACATGTAACTTTTGCAGTTTCCCGGTATCACCTCAGTCAATAAGGCCTGGGACACAGCCAGATCTTCTCTTAAGTTGAGTCAAGCAGTGATGGGATTGTTAGGTAAAATTTCTGTCTCATCAGATTAGATACAGTATGTAATAATTTTATAATTTATTTATATTCTGCTTAGTACTGTAGTTATTTATTTGTTTTATTTTAAAAATACCTCACATTTCTCCTTGGAAAAGGACCCAAGGCAGCTTACAGTAATGAGGGATAATATACAGTCCAGTACAATTAAGACATGTTCATGTAACTGAGAACAAGGAATTGAGGTAGTCGTGTATGTTGATCTGTTAATATAATTTGTTGGTGCTTCCAACACAAATAAAGACCAGATTAGGAAGGTATCAGGTGGCAAGAACAACTAGACAGTACTGAAAACTAACATTGATATACGGCAGATGTGTTTCATACATTAATCCACTTGTTTAAATTATGACAGCTATGGGAGAAGGTAAAGAAGGAATAGTAAAGATAAGAAGCAAAAACGCAGCAATGTTGATGTCTCACTTGTGTTGATTTTAGTCAACTTTAACTTACCTGATTGTTAAGACTTTTATTATCAAAAGGTGTCCAAGTACTGAATCGAGTGTGATAGACATCCATGGTCTGATTTTGATTTGAAGTCACCGGGTATCTTCTGAAGATTCCTAAGCTTTTCAAATGGCACTCTTTAATGCTGTATGTGCTGTATATACTGTGGTCATTGTGGAAGCATTTGCATTGCTTTTTCTATTACAAAAGGTCTGCTATGCATGTTTCTTGTTTTAGAGGTGTCCCAGTAATGAGAGAGGTAGGACGTTTCTTCCTGCATAATAATAAATATTGAATACAGATACATCCCAATTATAACATACTATGAAGCTCGTAGATCGCGTTGCATGTGCATTCAATTTCCTTCCCAAATTCTCCCAATCTTTATTATGTGTTTAGTTTCTCTAAAGACAAAATAGCGCAACAGAAAGAAGGAAAGGGGACAAAAGGAAAAAGAAACACTTCAATATGCTAGTAGTTGTGGAACTGTCAGTAAAATATATCATTCATCAACAGGTTTCACATGGGGTGACTTAAAACAAGTTAATACATGTACTAACATGATGGCTTAACATGATGGCATACCTGATGGATACGATTCTATGCTTAGTACCTGTTCTGTCTGTATGAGCAAATTTATGTTCCTGTGAACCACCCAGAACTCTTCAGAGACAAAGCAAGACCAAAATATTATTACACTGTGACAGACGAAAGATCTGCACATTTTCCACCTGTGCACAAAGTTAGTTCAGGAATTCGTGATGGACAACAAGGGACATTTCCCAACCTACAAGGGCTACAACATTGACACTACAAAAATTTGGGAGCCAGCACTGAGATGCTCACGGCAGACTGCCTGCCTATGCCGTATAACTCAGCAGATTACAAGGGTATAGCTAGTACCCCTTCTAGAAAAGGAAAATGACTTTTTTTCCGTGGACACCATCAAATTTTACAGCATGCTTCTAGTGCTGGTAGCAGCCAGCACCTGGCAGGGGACACATTAAGAGCTCTCTCCATGTATTTATGTAGCTTATCGGTAACATTTTGCCCACCCTCTTCATAGATGAAATGTTGCTTTTAACTCTTCAAAAATGATGCTTATTGTGTTGAAGTAAAACTCATCATCATATTACTCTTTACATTTCTAGATTATCAAACGCTTTGCTTTTAAATTACTTGCAATAGTTCATTTTTTCCAAATGGGGCCTTCCTATAAATATCAGAATTCAAATTGTTGCCAACAATTGTTCTGCCAATAGCTTTAGAGAAAAGAATGACCATTGTAAGAATTTTCATTAAAATATAAGCTCCTCCCCCTAACAAGACCTTATATATGAAAGGAAGTTTCGTTTGTCTGTTTTGTTTTGTTTGCCTAAAAACGTATAGCAAAACCCTTGGGAATTGAAAATGCAGTTAGCGGAAGTCAAAATTGGTAAATAATTGCTGGAGAAACAGAATCCTTGCCTTTCTCCTCCACTAGAATACAGCTTGCTCAATTTTCTATCTTGCTTTCACTAACTTTCATTTCTTTCTTCTTTGGAAAGAAGAGCCTATCATGCTTTTAGTGTTCTGAGTCTAGGGACAGATGCATCCTCTACAATTAACAAAACAATGCAGATTAATGTATACTCTACACTATTTAAACAAATTAGTACTGAGAATGACTACTTTACCTCAAGAGACAGTTTTTCCCCTGTGTAAGGAGCACACTGGAAACCTGCTGTGTGAAAACAAGAACAGTCGTAGGAATGGCTGAAGGTCAATTCTTCCCTACTACATCTCCATAGGAACCAAAGTACACACTAGAGTGCACTCTGGGCTCACATCCAAGCCTGGCTAAGGCAGACCAGGTGAAAATGAGTTTTCTTATCACCCTGGACTAATTCTGGATCTACTTAGAGTGGAACAGTTATTTGGATTTTAATAGCACTGAAAGTATGGCTGTTGGCCTCTTTTTCTTGAGATGCCAACTTTGTTCTTCTGATAGTGTTTCCATAAAATCACCAGGAAAAATGTCCTGGAATGAAAAGTGTTGAAGAGATTTCTACTAACAAAACAAAGCAAAACACAAGTCTAAAAGGAGCCAGCAATTACAACAACTTCATCCAGACAACCAAGATGTAAACCAGGAGTGTCCAAACTTATTGCAAGGAGGGCCAGATTTGGTGAGGTGAAAATGTGTGGGGGCCAACTATTCAGCCACATTTGGCCTCCGAGACAGACTTTGGACAAGCCTCTATAACAGGCATGTCCAAACTTTAGCCCTCCTGATGTTTTGGACCACAACTCCCACATTCCTTTGTCATTGTCAATCTAAGCTTAGAATGCTGGGAGTTGTGGTCCAAAACATCAGGAGGGCTGAAGTTTGGACATGCTTGCTTTATAACACAAAAGGAGGCAGGAAGGATGCTGCAGCAACAGTAGGCTAGGCAGGTGGCTGGGGGGGGGGATGGACAGAGGCAGGGAGGGCAGGCAAACCATAAAACTGCAAGCTGCTGTCTCCATCCAGTATGGGGAGGGGCCAGCTGGCGGGGATGTGTGACAGGCTGAGAAGGTGGGCAGAAGAGGGCGCGGGCCGCTCAGAATTTGAAAACGGGCTGCATTTGGCCCCTGAGTCTGACTTTAGACATGCCTGATGCAAACTGTTACAAATCAGAAGAAAATTGAAGAAGAAAACAAGTTCCACTTGCTGCAACTGCTATCAATTCCCCTCATAAAAAGTTACAAGAAGTACCTGCATTCTTTTTGCACAGAAGGACCTCTGCCTCATCAGATCAAAAGAGCCCCTTGAGAGAGCAGAAAACACCTAAGTTTCATGTGGATAACTTGCAGACCAGAGGCCATGCAACCTTCAACTGCTCCCTGTCTAGCCTGATGAATCCCAAGGTGCTCCAATGACCAGTTGACCAGCTACATGAGAAGGAACACCCCTGTGATGTTCTGCAGTGATGCTTCTTTTCCCTTTTGTTTAGCACAGGGAAACACTGTCTACAATGGGAATACAAGAAGAGAGTAGGGTGGAGTGCTTAAATCTGACTCCCCCAACAATTCCGATTCACATTACAGTACTGTTATCCAGCTGTTGGCCAGTGGCTGAAGTTATAAGCACTTTTGAACAGTAGAGCTCAAAGGGACCCAATGGATAGTTGAGTCCAGCCCTTATCAAGCAGGCATTCTGGGGAAGTGAAAATCCAGCTGCAGTTGGGGTATCAAAGTTATACCTGCAGAAGTTCACCCAGGCAGTCTTCACTGTTCAGTTTCACTGCACAACTCATGGTTTGACTAGTTGCACTGCATGTATGCCCAGCTGCTTTGTGGATACGTTTTCTGCCTTGGTACCAATATTACTACCCTGTGCACAATTTCATGTTATGCAAACATAACTCTGCAACAGTATTTTAGATAGTGATTTTAAAATAGGATCATGACAGTCCTAATCTAACCCCAGCAATCTGATGAACAGGTGTTTGTGTTAGAATGTATGTGAGAACAATTTAATCTGTGCACATGTATGTCCTGATTTTAACCAATATCATTGTATTCATCACCAGCCTTACCTACCCATGCAATACATGATCTCAAAAGCTTGTTCATTTATTGCTTAACTGAGTTATCAGAAATACTTTGGATTTTGTAAACAGGTTTCATTTTGTAGAAGGGATGTTCCTTGGAGCTCACTCTGTACCCTCTGGAGGGCCTGTCAAACGAAGCAGCTGGGTGCCAGAAGGATGCAGAGAGGGAGATGAAGGGGACACGGGAGTTGAGGAGGGGCCCAATTTAAGAGAGGAAGAGAAAAAAGGAGGGGAGGACTCATAATTTATTTATTTATTTATTTATTTTTATATTTATATCCCGCTTATCTCCGACAGGACTCTAAGCGGCTAACAACAAATCATAATACAACAAAATAGATACAAAAAATAGCAAGATAAAACAACAACAAATCCTAAAATCATAAAAACCTAAAGCCTCCAAACGCGTCCCAGCACGTCAAGACGTGAGACCTAACAAATAGATTGGAGACACCAATGGGCATAGTGGTGACAATAGTAAACAGCGATGGCGGGAAAGAGAGAAAAAAAAATTAAATTTCGCCAAAGGCCTCTCGAAATAAGAAGGTCTTTAACGCTTTTCGAAAGGCCTGCAGGGACTCTGCAGAGCGCACTTCGCTAGGGATGGCATTCCATAGGGATGGGGCTGCCACAGAGAAGGCCCGGTTTCGGGTGACCGTCTTCCGGGCCTCTCGAGGGGTGGCAACCCGAAGCGAGTGCGCTCGCACCTGCCGAACTGGACGGGCCGAGGTGGATCGCTGGACGATACGCTCTGACAGGTAGTCCGGTCCCAAGCCATGGAGGGTTTTATAAACTAAAACCAAGACCTTGAATCTAATCCGGGCCGCAACGGGTAGCCAATGCAGGCGAGCCAGGACTGGGGTGATATGGTCATAACGACGCACACCAGCCACCAGCCTGGCTGCCGCATTCTGCACCCGCTGCAGGCGCCGGAGAAGAGTCAAGGGCAACCCCATGTAGAGTGCGTTACAGTAGTCCAGCCTCGAGATCACCAGTGCTTGGACCACTGTTGTCAGAGAGTCAACATCCAGGTACGGGCGGATCTGGGCGATCTGGCGAAGATGGAAATAAGCGGCCCTGGTCACCGAGGCCACCTGGGCCTCCATGGCCAGCGCCGGGTCCAGAACCACGCCCAGATTCCGCACCCTCTCCACAGGCTGGAGAGAAACCCCCCCCAGCTGCGGAAGAGGGCCACCGTACCCAGATGGTGAGCTCCCAAAGAACATGACCTCCGTCTTCTCGGGGTTGAGCTTAAGCCTGTTCGCCCTGGTCCAGGTCAGGACGGCGTCCAGGCACTCATCAAGGATCCTCACAGCTTCCACTGCAGAGGTGGAAAAGGAGAGATAGAGCTGCGTGTCATCAGCGTACTGGTGACAGCAGACTCCAAATCTCCTAATGACCCCAGCCAGCGGCCTTACGTAGATGTTAAACAGCATAGGGGACAGCGACGACCCCTGTGGAACCCCACAAGGGAGTATCCAAGGAGCCGACAACTCCCCCCCATGCAGAACGTACTGTGGACGGTCCTCCAGGAAGGATCGGAGCCAACTGCAAGCAGTGCCTCCGATACCAACCTCTGAGAGCCGATCCAACAGGATACCGTGGTCGACGGTATCAAAGGCCGCTGACAAATCCAGGAGAACCAACAGGGTAGAGCAACCCCTGTCGGCCGCTCGGATTAGGTCATCTTGCAGCGCGACCAAAGCTGTTTCGGTCCCCCGACGAGGCCTGAACCCGGACTGGCATGGATCGAGGCACTGCCGATCCTCCAGGTATGACTGCAACCGAACCGCCGCCACCCTCTCGATCACCTTGCCCATAAACGGGACGTTGGCAATAGGACGATAGTTGGTCAGATCGTCCGAAGAAAGGCCAGGTTTTTTGAGAATGGGCTTTACCACCGTCTCCTTCAGACGAGAGGGAAAAACCCCCTCGCTGAAGGAGGCGGTAGCAATAGCCGAAGCCCATTCGGCCATAGTCCCGCTGGCAGATTTAATGAGCCAGGCTGGGCAGGGATCGAAAGGAGTGGACGCCGGTCGGCAGTGAGCCATAGCCTTAGAGGCCTCGACAGCAGAAACAGGCCCAAGCGCATCCAACCGAGGCGACGAAGGCGGCCCAGCATCTGGGGATGCCGGGGCAGTGCTACTGCAACCGGAGTCAAAGCCGGCACGGATGGCCTCTATTTTAGAACAAAAAAAGGCTGCGAAATTCTCACTACTGAACTCAGTAGGAGGAGGCCCGGCCAGACTAGGATTGGTGAGGTCCCGAACCACACGGAAAAGCTCCGCTTGACGGTTCAAGGCCTCACCAATTCTCAGGGAGACAAAAGATCTTTGAGCCTCCCTGATCGCGTTGAAATAGCGTCTAGTCTGGGAAACAACAGCAGCCTTACTAATAACCGTCCGGGTTCTTCTCCAGCTATAGCATGAAGAACAAAGGAATGGGGAGAGGTTCTGAGTACCAATATTTGGTACTCTGGGGGAGGACAATGCACTGACTGTGAAAAAACTCTGGACAGGGGTATGGGTCCAGGCTGCTAAGAAATGAGAATGCAGAGGTGGCTCTGCAATCTTCAGTCCACCACTGACACCAGTCCCCTCACCAACCCCCAGAATACCATGAAATCCAGGTAGGCATCCAGCATCCCTCTGAACCCAACAGAAGTGCTGGAGGAGGAAGTGCCAGAAGTGCCTGTAATGAAGACCAGAAAGACAAACCCAGCGTCAACTAAAGAATGGAGATAGCCCAAGCCTGATGAGTGGAACTCAGGCTCCAGTAAAGCTTCAACTTAGTGAAGTAAACTTGCAATCTCTGCAAAATGAGTGGATGGGATCGCAGCTGGCATTCCATCCTTCCTTGTAACTTTTCTTTTGAGTTCAAGTTGAGAAATGATCTTCAGTCTCATCTATTCCACAGAAGCTGAAGTAAGGATCAGTCCATACAGTAACTTACTTCTTTGGCAAGGTACATCTTATAAATGAGTATCCATATCACAGTACCACTCATGGAAAGAAAAAAGCTATGTAGTCTTCATACAAATTCCAAAGATAGCAGTTATTTCTTTTTCAAACTACTATTTTTATTTTAAAAACATAAGAACAGCCTTGCTGGAACAAGCCACACAGCCCACCCAGTCCAGCATTCTGTCTCACATAGTGGCTCACCATTTGCTTCAGGGTATTCCCAAGCAGATGTCTTCAACTGCTTAAGATTCCCTTCTTCCGGCAGGGAGTTCCACAGACCAGCGATCCTCTGGATGAAAAAGTACTTATTTGTTTGAGATCCAGCACCCAAAAGTTTAATGGAGTACCCCTTAGTACTAGTGTTGTGTGATAGGGAAAACAATTTTCCTTATCGACTTTGTCCTCACCTTGTATGATTTTATAAACGACAATCAGGTCACCTCTTAGGCACCGTTGTTTAAGAGTGAAGAGGCCCAACCGTTGCAGCCTCAGATAGTAAGGAGGTGTTCCAGTCCCCTAATCATTCTGGTTGCCCTCTTCTGCACTTTTCCAGTTTCCATAATATCCTTCTAGTGGTATGGTGACAGAACTGTGCACAGTACTCCAGATGGGGCCTCACCATAATTTATAAAGAGACAAAATGACACTTTTTCCTTTTGGGTATGCATTCCAAATGGGCCTCTGTTATGGTTTTTGTGAACAGCGTCCATGCCTCTTGGGAGTGTTTGGACTCTCTCAATTTTCCCTTTCGGCTTCTTTCTTTACTAGTTTCCTCATCTTTGGGAAATTTTAAGGTCTCTGTGTTAGATTTTATCAGTTATTTGCAGTCTAGGATTAAGTTAAAAATAATTGTGTTGTGGTCACTGTTCTCTATTGGATCCGTCATATTAACATTTTGCACCAGATCCTGTTTATTACTCAGGATCAAGTCAAGTATTTTGTACATCTAGTTGAGTCTTCAACCATCTGTTCCAGGGAACAATCCTTTATCATATCTAGGAACTTTATCATGTGTGGAACAACAGTTTACCTAGTCTATGTCAGGGTAAATGAAGTCCTGCATTTCTTGGATGCCTCCTTTGCAACATTCTCCAACTGCCAGTCTCCCTCAGGGGCTTGTGTCGGAGGTCGATAGCATATGCCTACTGTTAGGCCATCCTTGTGGCCTGATACTCTTACCCAGTTTCTAATAGTAACTCCAAATCACTCGATATTCCAATTCATACGATTGTTATCACTTCTTTGACATACAAGGCTACACCATCTCCCATTTGCCCCTTCCTGTCCAATTTATAGCCTGGGGTTATTGTATCCCATTGGTTATCATCCATCTACCAGGTTTCAGTGATGCCAATAATATCAATGTTTTTATCTATTGCTAAGTATTCCACCTCCACTATTTTGTTCCAGGGCCTTCTGGCATTTGCATACAAGCATCCATAGATGTTTTTTGGTGCAGTCTTTTGAGTCCAAAAGACTGCATCAGAGCTTTCAAAATTGAGCTTTCAAGTCATTGTGAAAGGTTTCCTTCACACCTGACTGGGACAACTTCTGGCAATGTTTGTCAGTCAATAAGGATTCCAATTTTAAAACATAACTATAGTCTTTATTTTGGTCAATATCTTCAAAAACAGACATAATAGCAGGAACATTCAACTTGACATCTTTGCCTTCAAGATTAATAAACGGGTTTAAACTGACAGCTCCCATAGACTGATTAAAATACCAGGGTCTTCCCTCAAGGCTTCTTGCCTCTTGTTCTCTCATTAGACCCGTCCATGGTGACACCGATAACAAGGGGATCTGGTCCTTGACTGTTCCTTTCTCCGAGATCCGTCCCGGGCTGAATCTGATTCCTTCCGATGGATCTCTTTCTTTCTCTGACCCATCTCCTGGTACCAGATCCATTCTGCCCTCTCTCTTCCTTCTTTCTCCACCTGCTGCTTTTCGTCTTTAATCTTCCTCCTCCATTCTCTCGCCTCCTTTTCTTCTCAATAGGACGTCCCTTCTCTACTGGCCTTACATCTGCTTCCTCTCTCAGGACAATGACCCTCTCCTATTTGTGCGTCCAGGGATTTTCTACCCAAATCTATTCCCACCCAGGAGGCAGGATTCTTGGCTTTTCTCTCACTGCCCCATCCTGTTGCGTTATTTTGAGGGGACAGCATATTTACACTGTTATACAAAGTGTATACTCACTAATTTACATTGTAGCCAAGTGTCATTTCTTCAGTGTTGTCACATGAAAAGATATAATAAAATATTTACGAAATGTGAGGCGGTGTACTCACTTCTGTGATATTACTGTAGATGACAATGACTGAAAGCAGAGACTTTGCATGGCACATCTCTATACTTTTTACCTAAGATAATGATGAGTGTGCTATTTGAGAAAGTTTCCCATCACTATCTTTCTATAAGTGATGATTTTATGATTACTTCAAACATTATTAGTTCCCAGAATATGCATTAAAATAAGCCTGACAATGAAAACTGAGTACAATCTCACGCACTGTCAAATACCAGAAATAACTGAGATCTTATGAGTTATTTCTAAAGAAAAATACCAATCTTTAAAATCATTTTATTGCTGGAATAAATTACAAACTCATGAAACAATATAATCACATAAACCTGTATGCTGATTGTGTACTTTGGGGGAAATGGCAAGAATAGTACATTATATTAATTTAATCAAAGCTGAATATCTTACATTATAAAGATGCAATTCCAGGTCTTCCCATCATTTTACACTGGATAAGGCAATAATACAAAGCATAGCAGCAAAACAGGATCATATTGTACCATAAACCCTAACCTTCACAAGGTTGTAGTGCTCACATCGCTAAGAGGAATGTGCCAACATGTTCACCTGCATTTGAACACATTGCTGCAGAAGCGAAAAAGAGTCCACTGAACATTAAATAAGACACGCTGGATTCATAAAACAAATTAAGCCACATTTTTTAGCTTGTGCTGGTATTCGGAACATCTTGAACATCCGCTAAGTGAAGTTTTTGTCTGAAACAAACAGTCAAGGAATTGTTTTTCTCAGGAATGAGCTGTAAAAGGCTTCTGTTTTTCTGTTATAATGGGACATACTGACTCGAGAGGCAAGTGTTTAAAGACACAAGAACAGAGAAAAATGTGCTTCACACTGTTCTTAAAAAGATATTCATGACATCTCCTCTTTCTCAAAGGATGTGAAAATATCTCAGACAATTATTTCTCTATTTTATCCACAGAATTACCTCTGAGACAGCTAAGGCTGAAAAAAGTTTACATTAAATACAAGGTATACAGTAGTTTAGCATTGCACAGCAATTGAAAAAACATACTGTCAAAGAGGGAGGAACTAATCAAAAGTAGGACTACAGAGAGGAAAGATAGTTTCTGTATCCCACTGTACCACTATCTGTACAAAAATTCTTCCCACATCTACCTTTTGGTAGGGAAAAGAAGCTGCTTGTGCCAAATGGGAGCTCTGGGAAAGGGAAAGATGATTAGACCTGCAGCAGACCTTTGTATTGTGTTATGAACTTTAAAAGTCACTACAGTAGGACCCCCGTATCCACTGATTCATTATCCACTGATTCAGTTATCCACGTTTGGCAGAGGAAAAAAAATTAAATAATTCAGCAGCCACTATTGTCAAAAACAGCAGCTGTAAAGCAAGCTATTGTCACAAATAGCATCTGTAAAGAACACTACTGTCACAAACAGCAGCCATAAAGCAAGCTACGGTCTCAAAACAGCAGTCATAAAGCAAGCTACTGTCAGGAAACAGCAGTTTGGAGGTGGGTGGGCAGGCGTTCTCTCTTATCCACAGTTTTTATTATCCACGGGAAGACCTGGAACCAGCCCCAGCGGATACTGGGGTCCTACTGTACATTCCTATCATTACTTCTTCCAACTAAGATCAAGATCTGAGTTATCCCTAACTTCCTTATAACTTTGTTGTCAGGTTAGAACCATCAAGTCAGAACTGATAGTGACCCTAATAGTGCTTTTTAAGGTAACTGAGACCTTTACGGAGTGATTTTACAGTCATACATGCCAGTGAGCTTCTATGAGGTCTCTTTCTTGACTTTATCCACCACAACTACTTTGAGGCAAATAATTAGGTAATGCTGAAGTTCACATTTAACTCACTTTTGTAACTAAAAGTGGATCTTGGTCTTAGTTCTGGTCCAACATTCTAATCACTGGATCACACATCCCTATAAAAGTAATCATGAATTATTATAAGTACTGTAATGGATTTCTTCCCAGAACAACTAAGAGAATGAGAGAAGGTAAATTGATTTAGACAGATATAACAAAGAATAGCTTGAAGGGGGAAACACAAAAAAGAGAGCACCAGAACAACTTTTAAGTGTCATTATTTGCAAAACAAAATGAAAAAAATATTAGGTTTGTAACCTTAAAAATAAGTTTATGATTGACTGAACTGATGTTAAGCTCTCTTAACTTGCACTAAGCAGTGCAATTCACTTCTTTGAAATATAACTTAAAAACTCATTCTGCTTTTTTTTCAGGAGGTTTTTCAAAAAGGATACATAGAAGAATTCAGTTCTTCCAGCTGCAATGCAAATAAACAGAATGGGATTGTAAACTTTTCTATTAATAAATTATCTACACAAGCAATTTTGAATTTATTAGCTCTGCAGCATTCTAACTGTGAACAGAGATGCCCCTTCGATTCACAAAAAGTGAGGTGGAATCGAGTCTCCATCTTCAGAAAAGTAAAGGTATTTTTTACCTATCACCTTGGCTGCCCCTGATGCCACTTCTCTGAGGCTGCCCCAAATACCCAGCAGCTCTGCAAGGGGAAGGCAGAGTTCAACTCTTCCCTCATTCCTCTAGAACGAGCATCCAATGAGCAGAATTCTTTTTGCAAAAACTCTGGATTCAATTTAACAGCAATAACTAAAGATCAGGATGATGAATAGGAACTCAGGCTCACAGTAACAGAAACTTAAATCAGCATTAGTGCACCCTTCCCAGAATTCTGCTGGTCAAACTAATAAATATTAATGATTCAAATCAAAATTGCTACCTTTCCTAAGACCACGCTTAGACCACATTGGACTCAGCTAGCTTCCCAGTTCAGTTCAACAAGCAGCTGAAGTAAAGTGCACTGTTACAACTTAAGCAGAGTTCCTCTCATGTCTCCCCCAATCCTTGAATGAAGATAGAACAGTGCAGAGCAACTGCTCTCTGCTTATACTTACATCTGATAGCAGTCTATCTAAATTAGAATCGCTGGCCAGTTTTCTCTTATCTTCAGGAAGTTCTTCCAACTCCCCATAAAGTTCCAGATTCAAGCGAGCCAACTTCTCTTGCATTCCTCTTACATGTTCCATTTGCTCTATGGAACATTCATTTCCTGAAGTAAACAGAATGCAGAAATATTAAAACCAAAATAAGGACAAACAAAACAAGACAAATAAATTTATTGATTAGTCCTATGACCATATCAACCAATAACAACACAGAATATAAAATACATTGAAGTACATGCAACACCATCCAATAGGGTACCCTACAATACAGATTCAGAATATTCAGAAGTCATATATGTAGATCTCCTTTGCAGGATACTCCAATTTGTTCGACGTATTGCATTCTTAAAGCTGCAGCTTTAATTACAAACTTGGCAACTTTACGAACAATGTACACATTAGAGCCCGAAAGAAGATAAGACAATCTGTGAATTGGGTCCCTATGGACTGTTCTTTCTAAAAAGGGGGATAGATATTCAAGCCTGATGGGTGCATATAATTGGCAGTCAAAGAGAATATGAGAAATGTTTTCAACAGAAGGGGATCCACAAATACAGGTTCTCTCCTGATAAGGGAGGTGGTGAAAACGCCCATATTTGACCATGGAATCCAGCAATTCAAATCTGGCTCTAGTAAAGGCCCTTCTTAATACTTGAGGTAAGGGCATTGAAATGTATTTTTCAGGCAAAAAGGTAATTTTGTTCTTAGCCAACCAGCTTAGAGATCTATTTTTAGATAATAATTCCAGGTCTGATTGTGCACTAATATCTAGGACTCGCTGTTTGAAGATATCTCTTGCCTGTGGAGCTATTGAAAGCAAATACTGAATAGAAAACCCATGGTGTGTAATAGTTTCATGAAGGCGGCTAATCCACGAATTAGTTTGTGCCATGTTTGTTCCATTAAACATATTTTGGGTAGACTATTAGTATCCATAAAAAAGATTTTCAGCCAGTAATTGAAAACTTTGATTATTAGGTTACTTTGTAGGGAATGCATGCCTAGCTCTGCTCTAACAGCAGGAGCTGATGTGTTCTTATCAGTTCCCAATATACTTCTTAGAAAACTGGTCTGATTTTGTTCAAGAATGGTGGCTTTGTTTAGACCCCACAGTTCAGCTCCATAGGTCAACATTGGAACTATTTTAGCCTTAAACACCTTCAGTATGGGGATCAAAGAACCTGGGTGGTTGTAACTTAATAACTTGTACAATCTTTTAGTACCTAACCTAGCCTTTTTTGAACTTCTTTTATAATGGTTAGGCCATGTGCCTGTGTTGGTAAAAACCACTCCAAGGTAGTTAAAGGAAGGTACTTGTTCAATGGGTTCCCCATTTATCCACCAATTATATTTCACACTCCTCTTGCAAAACACCATCACTTTAGACTTGCTTTTGTTTATGGTTAAGGAATTTTGGTCACAGTATTTATACAATCTTTGGAGAAGTCTTCTTAGGCCTATTTGGGTAAGGGCCATTAGAACCATATCATCTGCATACAATAAAATATTAATAAATTTATTGAGTATCTTTGGCATATGGGAATCAGCATCATGCAGAAAACCAGGTAGGTCATTTACATATAGGTTGAAGAGCATTGGGGCCAGTATGCAGCCCTGTCTAACTCCAGTGAATGTTGGTATACTCTTTGTTAAGGAGCCATTTATTCCTGTGCGAACTTTCAACTGCGTATTTGAGTAAAGGATCTTAAGCAGACTTAGAAGTCTAGCGTCCATATTCAAACTGGCCAATTTCCTCCACAGAATATTTCTATTTATTGAGTCAAAAGCTGCACTAAGGTCTATAAATGCTGTATACAATTTCTTGCTTTTTGATAGCTGCTTTGTAAGAATGTGATGTAAAATAAAACAGTTATCAATTGTGGAGTGATTGGGTCTAAAACCAGCCTGCTCTTCTACTAGAAGATTATTTTCCATGACCCAGTCTTCTATTTTACCCAATAAATGCTTTGTATACATTTTAGCTACTATTCCAATAAGACTTATTGGTCGGTAGTTTTTAGGATCCTCTTTGTTTCCTTTTTTATATAAGGGAACTATGATGGCAACTTCCCATCCAACTGGGATATGACCTGTATTATTTATATGGGTGAACAGCCTCGCTAGTAAAGGGGCCCACCATTCAATTTGAATTTTAAAAAGCTCTGGTGGTAAAAAATCCTCCCCAGGTGCCTTATTATCTTTTAGTGAGCAGATGATGGTTCTAATTTCTGAGACAGATACTGGAGGCCAGGCTGGGAGTGCTTCCAAAGATGGAAGTTTTACGCTTTGTTTCTGTGTAAGGTCCTGGGTGGTACTAGAAAATATATTTGCATAATACTCTTCCCAAATTGAAGCTGGAATAGGAATGTTGGAATAAAATTTACGTTCCTTTAATACACCAGAAACAGCATTCCAAAAGAAAACTGAATTAGTCCCCTTTGCCCAGATTTCTAGATCAGACCAAAGTTTGGTATTATGGGAAACTCTTTTGGCAGTTAACAATTTCTTATAACTGCGTCTGATTTCTAACATTTTGGCCTGGTTTTCGGCAGAGGGATTTACTTGGGCCTGATGCATTGCTGCCCTCAAAATAAGGACTGCAAACACTGAGCACAGCCTGTTATTGAAAGGATATTTTGGAGGTTACTAATTCATAGGATCACCATAAATTCGAAGTGGCTTGACGGCAGATAACAATAATAACAACAAAAATGTGCTGCTTATATTACCCCATAGCTACCTTGGAATTGAGCTGCCTAGATGCCCTAAGCACATCCGATCTCGCCTGATTTCAGAAGCTAAGCAGGGTTGGCCCTGGTTAGTACTTGGATGGGAGACCACCAATAGCAGGTGCTGTAGGCACCTAGAGTAGGAACTGGCACCCATTCCAGTATTCCTCCCAAGAAAACTCCATGTACATGGGGTCACAAAGAGTCGGTCATGACTGTAACGACACAACACACACACACACACCTTGGAATTGAGCCCCGGGTTGTGAGCGCTTTGGCAACAACGAGAAAGCACCTTTTCCTCTATTTTCATATAAAAAGAATTACCCAGCCAAGATTTTTCTCATAAGTCATCTGTAAATTCCATTTTCACTGTGAACTAATACTCTTTCTCACTATATATTAATATATTGGACATCCACACAAAACAGCAATAAAATAAAATAAAATAAAATAAATCTGTGTCCCAAAACAAGATAAAAGGAATGAGGATGTTGGTCATAGATTCCTATCAAAAGTGTGCACTATACGCTTCTGGAATGTCTCCTTTTACTTTTAAACCAAGGAGATTCTTTTATATAATTAACTTATTTACACCAAGATTATTTAAGGCTATAGAGCAGTGATGGCGAACCTATGGCATGGGTGCCAAAAGTGGCACTCGGAGCCCTTTCTGTGGGCACCCAACATTGCCCCTTCATAGCCACCTGTATACAGGTTAAATTACTGTACTGGCACCTTGCAAAAAAATTAGTGCATTTTGAATTGTAGTCTGGGCACTCGGTCTCTAAAGGTTAGCCATCACTGCTATAGAGTTTAATTAAGATTAGATATACAATGCAGCCATAAAACATAATTCACCTTACAAATTATAGATAAGATTTTAAGTTAATGTTGAGGTAAATTTAATGAGATATTTGAATAAATAAACAGGTGCTAAACTTGCTATCTGATGCAATTTTGATATAAACAGGGAGGGCTATGCCTGAATGTAACCTGGTTACAACCCAAAAGGTAAACGAGAAATTAGTCAGTGAAAACAGCTTTAGTTTCTGAAGAGTGGTCACACACGAGTTGTCCAAAGATGCCAAGCTATCATTTGGTACAAACAGAACAAACAATGCTTATGGGACAGCATTTTCACTGGAACAGATAGTCTAAAACTAGGCTGGGAGGCTATCATTAGGTTGATTTTACAGCAGTCAAACTTAACTGGTGTCAGTTTTGGCATAGAGGGAGAAGTTACAGGGTAATAAAGATTGTGGGCCAGGAAGTCTCATGGCACTTTCTTGGGACTGATGACGACCCACTAATATTACTTCGCTTTATCTCGGTATGATCTCGCCTGATTTCAGAAGCTAAGCAGGATCGGGCTTGGTTAGTACCACGAGAGAATACCAGGTGCTGTAGGTGCCTGGAGTAGGAACTGGCAAGCCACTCCCATATTCCTGCCAAGAAAACTCCATGGACATGGGGTCACAAAGAGTCGGTCACGACTGTAATGACACAAAACACACACATCTTGGTATGTTACTTGTTAAAACTGTTCTTCTAAATAAACAACTTTGACTTAAGTAAAACATCTTTGAGTATGAAAGATTCCCAGAGGTAGTTGTGTATTCCAAACTATACGCAAGTTGAAGGGATGTAGTAGGATCTCCTTTCATTAAGCCAGCAATTGTGGCAAACCCTAAGATTGGCCTGGAATTTGATTCCAAAACAGCAGGGACAAACAATGTTATGTTTGATATAATTAAGTATCCTATTCTCTAACCCTGGTGAACACAGCATAAAGAACAAAGGAATATGTTTTTCAGTCATTTAACAGGAATCAACAGAGATATTACTACAACAAAAGAGCCAAACTTCATAGGATTCTGGCTTGTATATATTTTCAATAAACAAAGTAAAATGCAACTACAGCAACTACAATGAACAGATCCACAGGGTGGTGATCATGCTTACTCGCCCTTCCTGTTGTAACATTTATACCACTATAACTCATCCTCTTCTCCAGAAATGTTTTTTCTAACCTGGTCCTCAATTCTTTCTGAGGCAAGGAGACTGAAAAAGACTATGAGAAGGTATGGTGAAAGATTATGTCTAGTTCCAAATAAGGAGCTGTATATTAGGAAAGAGGGGGTGATATAACTCCATCATGTGATAAAGTGTGCCATGATCATTCTGCTTCTGACATGAAAACATTATGCCTCGAGAATATTTCAATGAAATAGTTCCCATTTCATTCCCAGTGGGGTAGCACTCTCTGTTGCAACAGAAACAAAGAGTCTACTGACACTTAAAACACCAGCAAGCTTTATAGAGCATAAACTCTTGCAGACTGCAGCCCATTACATCAGATATACAGAAGTAAGACTCATCAGGCAGAACTATATGCAAAGAAAAATGGTACAGAAATGCAGACAGTGTAGGCGTTCTCTTAGTGATGGTCATTCAACAGGGATTCCTGGATTAACAGCACGTATGAACATGCAAAAACACATTAATTAAGCATAGTGGAAAAATTCTTTGTCTAAGTCATGTATGAGAGAACAATTTACTCTGCAGATACACACAGTTAATATGGGGCAGAAATCAGAATGATTGGTGCGAATAGGAATGTAAACTGTTGCCATAAAACATACAAACATTGGTGGGTAAGACTGAGAACTCTGCATAGATGAACTAACATGTACAGGGAGATTAAAAGTTCCTCTCCCTGTTTAAGCCAAGTGAGACAGAGCTGAATTTCTTGATACCCTTTGGAATCAATGTTTGAGTATGCAAAGTGTTCTCCCATTGGTTCTTAAATACTGCCACCTTTGACTCCACATCAGTAATGGATACACATTTACAAAACACAATAATGTAATTCACCAACAATAGTGGATCGTACACCTCCTCTCCATCAATGTAATACATCCCATATTTTGCTAGTAAAATGCCTCATAGCATTCTACAAAGAACAAAGAGACCGGTTTCTGCACAAGCATTTAATGGATAAAAAGATTAATGGCCAAAAAGTTGTGTGAGAATACTTAAAATTCCAATGACATGGTTTCTAAGCTCTAGATAGCCATTCTTGAACAAAAGAGCTTCAAAGAAAAATTCACTAGTTAAACATTTCCCAAAGATAAAAAAATATTTGATTGAAAGCATAAATTTATACGGAGTCACACTTTTTGGACACCTGCACATTCCAACTAAACACTAGAACATACTTCTATTAGTACTCAGCTGATTCCCTATGCAGCACAGGGCTACTGCTGTGAAAGAGATGAAATTAAATGCAAGCATAGGCAATGTTAGCATCCATAGAGTTGCTGCACCGTTTTTCAGTACAGTCCTATGCACTAATCTTTATTTGGGGAAAAGAAGTCCTGTTGAATTTAATGGTCTCGTGCACTCCAGACACATTTAATAGCCTCGTGCGCTCCCAGACGCATTTGGTGGGGCCACTGTGAGATACAGGAAGCTGGACTAGATGGGCCTTTGGACTGATCCAGCATGGCTCTTCTTATGTTCTTAATAGGCTTGAATCTAACTAAGCATGCATTGTTTCTCTTTTAGCTGAGGTCCATCTCTTGTGTCTGCTTGAGGCACTACATGTATTTATGTTTCAAGTAATGGGATACTGATCTGTCTGGAATTCCTTGTTTTGGGAGAAATATTTCAAATGATAACTTATTGGTTTAAACCAATTTTTTCCTTTTCTGAGAAATTTCTCAAACAATTTCAAAGACAATGGAAAAAGAAAATCGGTTTTCACTGGACAATAATCTGTTTCCTTTATGTCCCTATACAGATGAAGAAAACAGTCAGTAGCAGCTAGAGACGGGAGTTTCATGCTTTGTAGGAAGCACAAAACACGGCTGACCAGGTGGGGTTCTTTCTCTGCGGCAGCACTCCTTTCATTGCTGGTGCCTTGGCCTGCTCCTCCAGTCTCCAGTCTCCATGTGCAGCTCACCACTCCATTGGAGAGGCAGGAAGAAGAGTCTCTGAGCATCGCCGACAAGTGATCAGCTGTATGCAAAAGCAGAAAGAGCTGCCTGGAGCACCAGCAATGACTGGCATGCTGCCACAGGGAAAGGACCCTGGCGATGCACAGAGCACGGTGAGGAGTCAGGACAGGTGTGTGTGTGTGTGTGTGTGTGTGTGTGTGTGTGTGTG
>JAHTLZ010000114.1:11148165-11252062 GCA_023846285.1 Phrynocephalus versicolor | reverse complement strand
TGTGTGTGTGTGTGTGTGTGTGTGTGTGTGTGTGTGTGTGTGTGAGATTAGCCACAGCTGGTCAGTGGCACTTCATATGAAGCACCCATCTTTAGTAGGAACATAACACTTCCCTTGCCATTGTTGTACCAAAGGGATAAACTTATCTCCATCACTTATAACTAGATTGCTCCAGACATCAGACACATTCAAAAAGAGAACTGCCATTTAACACAATCCAAAATCAAACATGTTCCATTAAAAATGAGGGATGGTAGAAAGCTATATTTTCACCTTGCAGTGGCCACTCTGTTATCTGCTTTGGCAAAAAGCAGAAAATTTAAAGCTCTCACATCATGACATGACTGAGAGACAGAAGTACAGCATCTGTTTCATAGCTGATTTCCAAAAGGAAAAAGCTACCACTATTTGTTTGTATTGACAAAGTAACATAGCATTCCTTCATCAAAAATGACAATGTGGTGGTTGAATCCACATCATAACTAGAGATGTGAAGGCCCAGAAAAAAAACCTCAAAAAAAATTGGGGAAAGAAATGCTTTTTTCCTGAAGCCTTTTTGGTTTTTTTTCTGAAAAATTGAAAAATGAAAAAAATGATTATGGAATGTTTTATTTTAACATAAATAAATTATTTTAAGAGAGGGTGTTCAAATATTTTCCAAACCATTCCTAAATAAATATGCATAGTATCAGATTATTCTAATTTCTGTGCACTGAGGACAAGTAAGTCCTACCTAGGCTATAAACTGAACTCTCCAATCCATGAACAAGATGCTTTTCTTCCTTTAGGAAGGGCTGCTATTGTCACAAGAAAAAGAAAAAGGTTTCAATTTTGTTTTTGCATGTGGGTGGGTATGTTTGATTCTGTTCTGCCCTCTTAGAGCACTAGGCCTCAAAGCACTGGAGGAAAATACAGAGCAACAAAAAAATGATTCTGCTTAAATTTCATGCTCATTCATTGAAACTGAGTCCCACTCCCATCTATACATTTTCCCTGTCTTCAATTCTTTTTATGAGAATGAGGTTTTTATTTTATTTTTATTCAAAACTGTGGAGAGGAAATATGAATAATTGTTAATTCTGGATTTTTAAACATTGTAGAGGTTTTTGTTTCACATAAACTAGTAAACAGTTCAGGAGAAGGACAGAAAGTGGCAAATGGGAGGAGGTGTAGCCTTGTATGTCAAAGAAGTGATAAAATTGGATGAATTGGAATATCCAGGTGATTTGGAGTCACCATTAGAAACTCTGTGGGTAAGAGTATCAGGCCACAAGGATGGCCTAACAGTAGGCATAGGCTATCGACCTCCGACCCAAGCCCCGGAGGGAGACTGGCAGCTGGAGAATGTTGTAAAGGAGGCATCTAAGAAGGGAAGCCTGGTTATAATGGGAGAATTCAGTTACCATGACATCGACTGGGTGAACTGTTGTTCTGCACATGATAAAGAGATAAAATTCCTAGATATGCCAAACGATTATTCCCTGGAACAGATGGTTGAAGACCCAACTAGAGGTATACGAATGCTTGACTTGATCCTGAGTAATACACAGGATTTGGTGCAAAATGTTAATGTGACTGATCCAATAGGGAACAGTCACCGCAACATAATTGCTTTCAATTTAATCATAGACTGCAAACCATTGATAAAATCTAACACAGAGATTTGGGGAGAAAGGAGGCATAAAAATAAAGTTGTTATTATTATTATTAAATTTTCAATAAGGAAATTTCCAAAAGATAAGGAAACTAGTAAAAAAGAAGCTGAAAGGGAAAACTGAGAGAGTCCAAACACTCCAAGAGGCAGTGAAAAAAGCAAACTCAATGCTAGGGATTATTAGGAAGGCCATAGAAAATAAGTCAGCAAGTGTCATTTTGCCTGTTTATAAATTTCTGGCGAGGCCCCATCTGGAGTACTGTGTATTAGTTCTGGTCACCATACCTCCAGAAGGATATTATTGAAATGAGAAAAGTGCAGAGGAGGGCAACCAGAATGATAAGGGGACTGGAAAACTTTCTTTACCATCTGAGGTTGCAATGGCTGGGTCTCTTCACTCTTAAACAATGGCGTCTAAGAGGTGACCTGATTGAAGTTTATAAAATTGAACATGGTGTGGACAAAGTAGATAAGGAAAAACTGTTTTCCCTATTGCATGAACATGGTGTGGACAAAGTAGATAAGGAAAAACTGTTTTCCCTATTGCACACTAGAACTATGGCACACTCTATGAAACGTTTGGGTGCTAGATCTCAAACAAATAAGAGAAAGTACTTTTTCACCCAGAGGATCACTGGTCTATGGAACTCCCTGCCAGAAGAAGTGGTGATAGGTGTCAGCCTTGAAAGCTTTAAGAAAGGATTAGACACGTTCATGGAGAACGAGGGTAGCAATGGCTGTCATTATGGCTGCCTATGGACAACCTCTGGGTTGGACAGAGGCAGGATATCTCTCAATGCCATTTGTGGGGAATCATAAGGGGGTGAAGACATCTGCTTGGGAAAACCCTAAAGCAAATGGTGAGCCGCTGTGTGAGACAGAATGCTAGACTGGATGGGCTGCGGCCTGCTCCAGCAAGGCTGTTCTTATGCTCTTACGAGATTGTTACTCCATTTGTTACTTACAATTACACATAAATATTATTTTAAAAGTAAATTCTGTTTTTAATAATTGTTTGGATACACTATATTTTAATATGTTGGTTGTGATAATTTTATGACAAGTCAAGTTGTCCATAGTCATATTTTATGTTCCTAAACTAACATAATGACTTTCAAGTTGTAAAAGGGGGGAACGCTAATGTAGCATATATTTCAATTTTTTCCAAAAATTTCCGTTTTTTCCCAACTTCAAAATTTCCGGAAATTTTACATCTCTATGTCCACGCCACTAATTTAAAGAGACAAAAACTTCAATATAAATTGTTAATCTGCTTTATCTATGGATACACAGTACCTGTCATTCAGTGACTGAAGGATTCCAAGTCTAACGGTAATCATGTGATCGTTTTGCATATATACAGTAGTACCTCTAGATATGAATGCCCCTAGATATGAAAAACCCAAGATGCAAAGGGAAGTCCATCCTGGACGCAATACACCCTGGAATGGAAGTCTTCTGAAAAACTTCCAGAAAAACTCTAGATACAAAAATTCCCTACAGGAAAACTCGAGATACAAAACATTTTCAGAAGACTTCAATTCCCAGTATGCACTGCACCCTATTCAGATCCATGATATAAAAATTCCCATGATACAGTGTCTCAAGGAATGAATTATTTTTGAATCTAGAGGTACCACTGTATTACATTTCACTCCATCTCTCCTCACAAGTAGATAAATGTCTCCCTGACAATTGTTTCACTCAATTCATCTGATGAAGTGAGCTACAACCCACAAAAACTTATAGAATACAAAACCCATGGTCTGGAAAATGCTATGTGACTGCATGAGGTTCTTCTCAATTAATGAATCTAGAGACCAGATTACGTGACACACTTTCAACAATATACTTCCCTACCCATATATAAAATAAGTCATTATATTGGAAAGAAATATTTATTTGTGAGAAGAAGTAATAGGAAAATTACCAAATGCTTGTAGTTTTCCAGAATGGAAGTCATTTAGAAGACTCAAAAGTCCTTTCTCCATCTCCTGAACATCTGAAACATCTGTGAGAAATGAATGCTGGATTGGAGCCGACTGTGCTCCTTTATTATCTGTTCCTGGTGCTTTGGCTTTCTCTTTTATGCCTCTAAGGATAAGAAAGATATTTAAATTAGGATAGGCCAAATGCATCAGCAAACTCCATCAAAAGAAACCCCGCTCAAGAGCATCTATTGCAAGCCATGTCATAAGAAACCTTATGTTGTATTGTATCATTCAGTGGCTGAAATCTTCATGCATAGCTACATCTGCATACATTTATGGTATGTAAAGCACTGTAAAATTTGCTCCATGGAAGTCTTATCCAGGAATTAATTCCACAACCACAGTTGCCTGGGCAATTACGCAATCAGACAAACAGACTTCTAGGCATAAGTCTGTGCTGAACTGCCACAGGCATAACTTTACAGTATGCCAAATGCAACAGGATTTCAACCAATGCATTTCTAAAGCTACAAGTTCAAAAAAATAGCAGTATAAACTTCCATGGGTTTATATTCCATTATCAAGACAGAAACAGACATTGTTTAGTGTATATTTCTATTCCATCAGATTTACAGAAGGCATTCATAATGTATGATTCCTACGACAAAATACACACAATCAATTTTTAAGGGGGATACTGCCTTTAGTTTCTAATATAACAGAACAGAATATCACCAATTTCTAATCAAGGAGGTTCAAAATCATGTCATTTTTGCTAAACATTCCTAATTAACACTCCTGTCTACTATTGCTGGGTTTTGGCTATTTCTGGTTTGTTCTGTGACCGCTTTAGTAACTTTACAATACATACTTGGATGCCATGTTGGCTATGTAGAAGAAAAACAAATATATTTTACAAACAGTTGTTTCGGAGCCTTTCAGTCTGAATCTTTTTCCTACCTTTTGTAACTTCATCATATTGACTGTGTATCCCTATATGTAACTATTCAGAATCTCACTGAGTTCAGTGAGTCTCACCTCCAGTAAATGGGCACAGGACTGATGCCCAAATCACCAATCATCATCTCCTTCTGCTAGAAAACTATATGACCCTCAATTTGTCTAGTGCTGATTACTTTTATAAATAACATTTGAGCCTCTACCTTTTCAATTTTGGTTTCTGTAAAGGTGGCTGTGGTGCAGGGTTTGAAAACGGTGTACTTTTGCTTGGAGGTACCGAGTTCTTCTTATTGTTGACAACCTGAGTAACATGTGAGGTGGATGACTTGGGACTCCTCCTCTTGGATTTTCTTTCTTCCATTTTGGCAGATTATTTTCTGTATTGCCAGATAATGCTTTTCTATACTACAGAAAGAGATATAAAAATTTATAGTTATCTGCTCTTCTGGAAATACTCCCCTAAACCAAGTTATTTTGTTTTAATATTGAGTTAAATAAACTTTTATTGTATTTTCCTCTAGGCAACGTATTTTGTGAGCCACTTCTGGAATGCAGATACAGTATTTCTCCAGTATAGACCCAAGAGTTTGCTAATGAAGCATGAAAGAAAAGAACACACCCATTTAATGTAATAAAGAAAGCAAAATGTAAAGAAAAAGTAATTAGGCTTTGAGAAGAAATAACAGGTTTTTCTATTTGCTTGACAGGGTAGCAGGTGATGTAGTAAGGAAAGCAATTCACATAAGCAGAGCCTACCAAAAAGTATCAGAAGTTGAGCTAAAGAAGTTGGTGCCAATGAAACATCGAAATGAAAATATCTGAAAGGTACTTGGCCACAGGGGGGCTCATACAGATGGGCATCATTGCTGTCTATAATAAAAAAACAAGTCAGTGGAGGATGAGCATCTTCTTATGGGAAGTTGTCTATGAAGATTTTCAGTCATTTATTTATTTATTTTTAAATTTATATACTGCCTGATTTTCCCAAAGGGGAACTCAGGGCGGTTAACCAAATATAACATACAATAGCTCATCCAGGTGAGTTCATCTGGAAGTTGAGTCATGGCAACTGGACTTCTTTTTCTTGAGAGACAGAAACGTTTCGCTGCTCATCCAAACAGCTTCATCAGTCTGAATACAGGTAAGTGTGAGTCCTCCATCTTATAATCAAGAAAAAGAAGTCCAGTAGCCATGACTCAACTTCCAGGTCATGGCAACTGAAAAGAAAAGACTTCAAGAAAAGAAGTTGCCAGGTTGCCAGGACTCAACTTCCAGATTCTTATGGCAAGCTTTGAAAACCTGACCAAGCAGAGAGAAAAAACGGAAAAGAGCACAACGCTGAACAGGGAGGGGGGCGAAGAGCTGCAGAGGGCGTCGAGCCCCACTCTTCTTCTGTGGTCGAAGTCGTTGGGGGGGGGGGGCTGAAACCTTCTATTACACACAAACACACGCCCGCCTGCCTCCACTCTACGTGCCCAGCCAGGCCCCTTTGCTGGAGGCACGCGCTTCAAGCAACGGTAAGGCCTGGAAACGGCGGCCCCAAACCACGCATGCGCCGCGCCTCCTCCTCCTCCTCCTCCCCCTCCCTCCCGGTCCAGCCTGGAGCCTCCGCAGGGCCCACAGGACAAACCACGGGCCCGGAGGGGGGGCGGTCGGGGACGCGTCGCGCAAAAAAGCCTGCGTGCGCCCGAGCTCTCCTTTGCTCCCCCCCCACCCCACTCCTCCCTCTTGGTTTGGCCGCGCGCCCGTCCCGCGTACTCACTGCGAAGGTGGCAGGCGACTTCGGACCGAAGGACGCTTCCCGACTTCCAGGCCATCCTTTGGCGAACGAAGGAGATGCAGCGCCTACTAGGCAAAAACAAAACAAAACCGGCCTTCGCTTCTGCGACTGCGCAGACACATTCCGCTCGCCCCCCCCCCCGGAAAAGACACAACCGCCACCGACAATAAAGGCTCCGCCTCCTCTGTTTTTTCTGTCACCCGGAGGGCGGGACTGTTGTGCTGGGCTTCCCTGATTCCGAATGCCCGTGTGCGCAGGCGCAGCAGTTAAGGTCAAAGGGTGGAAGCGATGCCACTGGAGCTTTTGGACCACAAGTCCCGCAGTCCTTTGCCCTGGGAAATACGGGCTTGGAATTCTGGGAGTTGTGGTCCAAAGCATCAGGAGGGCCGACGTTTGGACATGCCTGCTAGTGGGAGAGCAGTGGTGAAGGAAATAAACTGTTGTTTGCAGCTTTTAACAATCCTCTTTTTCTTGTCTTTTGTTTTGAACTTCCATGCAAGCCTAGAATCTCTGCTAATATTTTTGAACTGGCGCGGTGACACAAAGCGTGCAACAACTACTTTTGTATTCTCGAAGGCTTTCAGGGCTGGGATCTGACAGCGGTTGTGAGATTTTCCGGCTGGTTAGCCGTGTTCTGGAAGTTTTTCTTCCTGACGTTTTGCCAGACTCTGTGGCCAGCAGCTTCAGAGAACAAGGATCCCAGGAACTAGTATAAGTGTTTGCCATACTAAGAAAATTAAAATCTGCCTGTTCTGTTGACACTGCTCTTGTATCACCCACACATACTACAGTACAGATAAAAATACTTAATTGATGGATAATCTGTTGATCCCAGCTCATTTCTATCTCTATTCCTTCAATACACCTGCAATAATTTATTTCAGTAGGCTTATTTCCATGTATCCCAGCTCATTTCTATCTCTATTCCTTCAATACACCTGCAATAATTTATTTCAGTAGGCTTATTTCCATGTAACCCACAGAATCAGGCTAAATTTACAATAATCCCTTTTAAAATGCTTGGTTAGGTAGTAGCTCAAGGCTGAATAACTTCTTGTGTGAGTCCAGTTTTTGGAGTACTGTACAGTAATTTTGAATGGCCTACCCAGGATACATACATGTCAGGTGGAATGAGCAAGTGCTTGGCATTCAGAAGCAAATGAGGTTCAGTCCCGCTTTCTCCAGTTAAAAGAATCAGGCACCAATTGCTGAGCAAGGTTCTCCCTGAGACAGTAAAAAGCAACTGCTGGGCTATATGGATCCCACCCTGTTTAAAGCGGCTTCATATACTATATCAGGGGTCCTCAAAGTTTTCAAACAGCAGGCCGGTCCAAGCCCTCCCAGATACCACTGGCGGCCGTGCCCCCCTGATTGGCCCATGATAATTGTGTCTCCAGGGCCCCAGCAATGCCTCCTGTTCGAGATCACCACCCTGAGGTGCCACCGCTAGGATCCCTCTGCTGCTCCTCCTACAGTGGCAGCGGCTGGAGCGGCTCTCCTTCCTTCCTTCTTTCATTGCGTCGGGAAGGAGGCGGCAGCCCAGGCAAGCTCAGGCCCCTCATCACCTTCTGGGTGGCCACTCAGGATGAGGAGCAGCAGCCGCAGCAAGGGCAGCAAGGCTGGTGCCACTGCGCACAGATCCAGCCGTGTACCCTAGCCATCACATCCTCACTGTGCACTGGAGGGAAAGCTGCCTCCTCTCTTAGCCTAGCCTGGCCCAGCCTGACTTGGTGCGCTGCAAGGGAGGGAGGCAGGGAGGGAGCAAGGGCTGGGAAGGAAGGAGGGGAGGCAGGAAGGCATGGCCAAAGCCACCTGCAGCCCACTCACTGGCTGAGCTCATCCAGACTGCGGTGCTCTCTTGGCTCGCCAGCTTGCCCATCACGAACTGGGGACAAATGCAGCCCCACCAGCCTCCCAGGAACCAGGCCCAGGCCACTTTTGGCCTTCTCTTCTTTCTCCACCACCTCCTCCTCGCTAGTCTCTAACCTGGTGATGGTGGTGGCAGCTTCAGCCTCTGGCCATGGCTGTGCTCCCTCCTCCCCTCCCTCACTCCACGGAGCAAGGCAGCAGTTCAGAGGGGGCTGGGTGGGTTTGAAGTAGCTCCGTTTCCCCCTCGGTTGCCTGCTGTCCATCCCTCCAGCGGTCCACTGCCATGGCTGCTCTGGCTCAGAAGGCTGGCTGGCGCTGCCTCCGCCTGCCCCCTTCATTCCTCACAACTACAATAACACAGGTGGCAGCCACACAAGGAAGGCAGGTGGGCAGGGTGGAGGAGGAGCAGGGGTGGGGCCTCATGGCCATGGAGGGAGTGGGAGACCTTGCCACAGCCCTTCTGTTTTAAATTGCCCCACTCGGCTGCACCCGGCACCCCGACCATCTGGGCAGTGGGTGGGTGGAGGGGGAGACCTTGCTGTAGCCCTCCCACTTTGAATGCCTCACTAGCCAGCATGCTGATCATCTGGGTGGTAGTTGGGAGGAGTGGGAGAAGCAACCTAGCCCACTGCTCTGAACTGTCTCAGCAATAGAAGCAGCTGCGGAGGCTGGCTTGCTTACAAAGCAGGGGGTAGGTGGGGGGGTTGCAATTGGTTCCAGGGGTCGGATTCAGGACCTTGGGGGGCCGCATCCAGCCCTGGGGCCTTAGGTTGAGGACCCCTGTACTATATTCACAATGACTGCACCAATATGTTTAAATTATTGTGATTTGTTTTTAAATGACACAGTTATGTGTCATTTTGTTGATGAAGGCTTACTTGTGAGCAGATACACATGCATTTAAGCTCACTTCAACTAAATCTATGTCCCTGTCCCTGAATTCCTATCAAGCTCCAGTATTACTGGATGCTGCTGGTCTACAGCAAATAAGGCACCAAAAGAGTGCTGCAAAAGTAGTCATCCAGTCATGAGACTTTTATAGAACCACTCCATCCTAGATGAGTAGCTGACTGCCAAGAAACTGCTTGTGATGCCTTTTTCTGGAAGTTGAGTCATGGCAACTGGACTTTTTCTTGAGATATTGAAACGTTTTGCTGCTCATCCAAACAGCTTCAGACTGACAAAGCTGTTTGGACGAGCAGCGAAACGTTTCAATCTCTCAAGAAAAAGAAGTCCAGTTGCCATGACTCAACTTCCAGATAAACTCACCTGGATGACTGAGAATCTTCACAGACATATTGCCTGAGATGCTGTTCCATTGCTATGCAGTTAGGTGTGCCGCTGATTATTTGCATATATTACTTTTGACAGAAAGCAGTTCTTGGAGTAATTTGAATATAAGGCCATGTTCCTGCGCATGCTAACCCACATGAAAGTCCTATCAATCCCCATGACACTTACGTCAGTGTAAAAACTATATTCAGTATAAAGATCTGTCTGTATACACACTCATTTGGGAAAGTCACATTGAACTAAATGCTGCTCTTAACCTGCATTCAGATCACTTTCCATTTCAAATTTACAGTGGTACCTCTACTTACAAGTTTAATCTGTTCCAAATGCATGCTCATAAGTCAAACAACTTGTAATTAGAGCAGCTGTATCTAAAAAAAATCTTAAAAATAAATTGAAAAACTGAAAAAATAAAAATAAAATTT
This sequence comes from Phrynocephalus versicolor, assembly GCA_023846285.1. NCBI lineage: Eukaryota > Metazoa > Chordata > Lepidosauria > Squamata > Agamidae > Phrynocephalus > Phrynocephalus versicolor. Next base: position 11,242,150 of record JAHTLZ010000114.1, on the reverse strand, counting down.
TAAGTAGAGCAGACTGCATCAAAAATTTGTAAGGCAGCAGTTAAAACGCTAACAGTTTTCTGCTCTTAAGTCAAAATGCTCATAAGTACAGCTGCTCGTAAGTAGAGGTACCACTGTATCTTTCTAGGTTGCTTGTTCTGGCTGAATAGCTCAGTAAATTAGGGATCAATCTGTGGAGCCAGAAGTTGGGAGTTTAAATTACCCACTTCCAGGAGAAGTACCAGCCTGTGTAGCTTTGGGTGAGCTATATACCCCAGAAGAAGGGACTGATTTTACTATTTCTCAGTACTCTATATCTATAAAATCCTGTGAAGGTTCACCATAAGTTGGAATCTCCTTGATGGCATGTAATTATTACTATTCTGCATGTTGGTAGACTGTAAAATTACTTCTAGATTTATATCTGCTTTCCTTATCCCAGTATAAGGGCTTGTTTTCATCTCCTCTGAAGGACTGTGGAGAATATAATGAAGAACTATGTAGGCTGTGGGATATCAAACACCATAGTGATGATGTAATGAATATGCAGCTAAAATACTATATATATATATATAAAATGCAAAATTTGTGTTCTCTGTGTTAAAGGAATCATATAGTGTTTCAAGTACCATAATGGGAAAAGGAGCATTTAATTTCTTCAGTTTGGGAAACAACTTATAGAACTTATAGTAAGTATAATGTGTAAGATACAACAATGAATACAGTGGACCCTTGTATAACAAACAGCTTGTATAACATAAAATTTGTACAACATAAAAAATTCCGGAGATAGGGGAAATTTGCTTAACATAATCACCTATGGGGAGAATCTGTACAACATAAAAATGGGATTACTCCATTTTCAATGCATTCCTATGGGGATTTGTATAAAGGAAAATTTGCTTAACATAATTTCATTTGGAACGAATTAATTCCTTTATACAAGGTACCACTGTAATAATTATCTTACAGCTGCAGAGGACTGCCTTAAGGCTTAATACCTAAAATGAACTCACTGTCCATGTTCTCTTAATCAGTAGCAATAAAAGATAAAACTCAGTCCTAGACACAGTCCCTGCAACGCCCCCTGCCCAAATCAGTTAAACCCTCTTTCTTCTTCACTTGGTTCATTTTAATGCAGAATTTAAAACATCTAAAAATATGTGCATGCAGTAGTAGTATGCAAGATGGTGAGAAAGAAAAAGGTGGGGACAGAACTCAGCCTTACCTATCCATGTTCAGCTCTTCTTGTTAAGAATTAAACCTGTCCTATTTTTAAAGCAAACGGAGGCTGGTGCATAAGAAAGCAAAACAGCTTTTGAAGTTTTTTGTTTGTTCTTTACAGAGCAACGAGTTACTGATTCCAAGCTATGTGCCGCAGAATGTTGGGGAAATTGTATACTGTCTCGTTTGTGTTTATTCTTTCAGAACATGCTGGGTTTGTACTGTCTAATGTATAATTTGCGATGTAACTGTAGCTCGGTGGAAATGATTACTTAGAATTGTCAACACAGTTCTAGAAGCTGAAATTGTGTCAGACCAGTGCACAAATAGCCACTTCACAGCAGCCATGCATTCTTGCCCTCTATTTCACCCTGCACGCATTCAGTGCTGAGTTACAGAATCTTCTTCTTCCATGCAAAAATTCTCATCGCCTGGAGTTGGTGAACCAGTGGCCCACCAAATGTTGGACTAAACTCCTGTAATGTTAACCATTGGTCAAACTTGGTTGGTGTCCAACAATATCTAAAATGTCTGGGCCCTCCACCCCTGGTTTAGCCAGTGTTGCTCCAATTTTAGAGGGGAAATCAGAGATAAATAGTGGGAAAGAGACTTGTTGAGACGTGGGTTTGATCATATTGGGTTTTAAAACAGAAAGCTACGGTGGTTAATTGCAAAACCTGTTATAGTAGGGATACTTGGAGAGATAAATTATGAAACAGCAAAACCTGGAAAAACAGCCCAAAGGCTTGATGTTTAACATAAAGTCTTATTTTTCACCTGGGCAAATTTATTCTGCATTTTCGGGCTTGTTCACAACTGGAGTAGCTCAACCACTGTCAGTTATGGGAACAACTAGGTTTTAACACAGGTTAGCTCTGGATACAGCAGCCACAGCAAGAGGGCAATAGGATGTTTTTCAATTGCTGTGCTGCATTGTGGCAGGGCGAAAACAAGCCTGCAGTTGTGCATGGTTCAGATTTCACTTCCTTCACATGGCTGCTTCCTAAGGAAAGATAACAAGGTTCCTCTTTGTAGCATAATCTGTGGATGTTTCTAATTTTGAAGGACATGAACACAGTGGCTATTTAAAATTGTCTCCCGGCTCATGGCAGAGCTGTTGTACTCAGCTGTCACTCACTACACACCGGCTTAACTACTCAATCCATTGGTATGAGAGTTTAGCACAGTATGTTGCCTGCCAGTAGCTGTCATACAAGGGGTCTTTAATTGATCAGGTCATTCTTAGAAGCCTGAGAGCATGATCACTCCCATCATTTTTACCATTGGTCCAGCTGATTGTTGGTGCGGAAAGGAACCTGAGTTCAACATAGAATCATATAATTCTACAGAGGGAACAAGCCCCACTGAGTCCAGCAACTGCTGAAACCGAAAATACAGAGCTAAAGCCATCCAACCACTGTTTGGAGACTTCCAAATAAACAGAATCTACCACCTTCTAAGGTACAGTAGTTTTAATCTATTGCTGAACAGCTATTCTCCAGAAGTTCTTCCTCATGAGCTACATGTTGCCCAACCCTATCAAAAAATGTCAACATGAAATGTTTGTGGGATATTATTGTTATATAGCAGAGCGATAGGTGTCTGTATTTCTCATAGCAGAGAACTTAAATCCCCCTTGCTAGTTTGTCATTGCAAATAATACCTCAAAATGCTGATAAGGAAAAACATCAGAGAATGCTGAAGCTGTTGTAGTAATGAGATTTGGAACATTTTCAGAGATCTACCATACAGCCTCTTAGGAACTGCATTATCTCACTCAGTGCTGGATTTAATCCTTTGGGGGCACAGTTGCTCTCTGTGTGAGACTCTCTCTCTCTCTGTGTGTGTGTGTGTGTTAGTATCAGCCTTTTTGTTTTGGTATGTTTCCTCTAGACTAGATGCTGCTGCTGCTTTGACCCTTGTTTTGCCCACTCAGCAGTAACAGGATATGTGTTCTCTCTCTAAAACAGGGCTTTGAGGTCTACATGCTAGAGTGTCTTCCACTTCAAAAACTAAGGAAATGTGGGGAATATGTACCATCTTAAAGTTCAAATCCTGGAAGACTGGAAGATAATATTAGTCTTTTAAAAAACAAAGCATAAACCTAAAAACATAATGTTTGACGTTACTTGGTTAACTTTGCAATACATAAGCTCTCGTTCACATACCCTTAAGAACTGCATGTTTTCTGTCTTGGATACACACTAGAATATCCTACTACTACAGTAAATTTATAAGGGTATTTTTATTTAATAATTTCTTCTTCACTAGCACATCTGATCATAACGCACATTCAAGCTCTACACATGGTGACAGAAATCATTTAGAGAGCATTAACCACGCCAGTAGAGAAGTTCAGATCAACTGAAGAGACAGCATGTTTGTTTGTTTGTTTATTTATTTATTTATTTGCTAATTTGAATGAATTGCAGAAGGGGACCTGAGTTCCTCCTGTTTATCAAAGTGGTTGCAATCCAGTAAAGGTTCACACTAACATCAAGTGGAGCCCAATACAGTACGACCCCTGCATCTGTTGATTCACCAACTGCTGATTCAGTCAGCTGGGGTCAACTTACCGTTGCCAATGGTGGCCAGTTGCCTTCCTTGCCACTGCTGGCAGCCAGTCACCCCCTGGAGGGGTGGGTTGTGGACTTAAGAGGACTCTTCTAGTCTACCTCCTGGGACCAAAGCAGGAAGTTAAAAGGCCGGTTGGACAGACCGGTCCTCTTAAGTCCCCACCCCACCCCTCTGGAGGGTGGATGGCTGCCAGTGGTAGTGGTGAGGAAGGCGGCTGGCAGGCATCGGTGGTGGTAAGTTTTCTTTCTTTCTTTTTCCTCCTTGCCCCTGTCGCCCCTGCTGGCTGGCCACTGAGTTCGGTGGCGAGGATGGTGGCTGGCTGGCAGTGGCAGTGAGGAGAAATAAATTTTTTTTAAAAAAATTATTCCCTCCTCACCGCCAGTGCCACACTACCCAGGGGAGTATCAGGGTCGAAAGCTTTCACCCTGGCACCCCACCACTCCTGTTATCCAATACCAGAACAAGATGCATTTCTTCCTTTAGGAGGTGCTGTTGTTGTCACAAGAAAAATAATTCTGATTAAATTTCATGCCCATTCATTGAAACTTAGTCCCACTCCCTTGTATACATTCCCCCTTCAATTATTTTCATGAGAATGAGATTTTTATTTTATTTTTATTTAATACTGTGGAGAGGAAATATGAATAAATGTTAATTTTGGATCTTTAAACAATGTTTTGAGGAGTTTTTTTTTGTTCCATATAAACTAGTAAACAGTTCAGGAGATTGTTACTTCATTTGTTACAATTAAAAATAAATATTATTTAATATGTTCCCTTATTCCTCATCACTGATTTACTTGATTGCAAGTTGCCTAGCTTTGTCTTAATGTGACTAGACTAGAGACAGCTCAGCCTGCATAAGGATGGAAAAAATTAGAATCTGTATTGGGACTGTATAAGCATACAGTTCAACATAACAGTACAATTCATCTACTGTACTAAGTTCTACCATCTGTGAATTTAAGAAGCAAGATAGTGTGCTTTTAGTTAAGGCAAATTGCCCCATATTGGTATTTTCGTATTTTTTATAAATGAAAACATAACCAGCCCTAAAAAGTAAAAAGCTTATACTGTTCATAATGTTCTTGTTGGTGGTGGGGTGTTTGTGTGTGTTATGTGGAGGGGGGGCAGGATAGCCATGTTAGCCTGTTGCAGGCTAAACAATAGACTTCTGTCACTTAAAGGATTAGTGTGGTGTGTTTTATTCCGGCAAGCCTTTGTGGGCTGCAAGTCACTGCATTAGATGTACTGTATTTGTATTGGTATTGTTTAGAGAAATTAAGCCTACTGATCAACAAGCAGGCACTGTTCAAGGGACAAAAGGGCGCCTATAGCTACACAGCTGGGCTCAGTTGCTTCATAAGGCAGAAGAGTGTAGGTTTAGATGTGTGAGACCATGGAAAATTGTAAGTACAATGTAAGTATATTATTACAAGCTACAACGAAACAGAACTTGTGACACCGAACAACATCACTTCCTATCACCCATGAATCAAGATGGAAACCTATCGGTCCTGGCAAAGATGAGGTTACCCTTCCCAAGAGTTGTAGGGCCGGGCATGTCTGTTAAGCCCTAAATTTCCAGTCGTCTGGCTTTTGGATCCTGAGCCAACAGAAGGCAAACCGAATTCTGCTCCTCGAAACACAATCGGTTTGCGTCGTTTTAAATCACTGGCTGTTCACCTCTCTCTGCGACGGCAAATTGTGCCAGGGAGAGAAGGGAGGGCAGAAAACGGCATTGGCCCAGCAGAGCCTTTCTTTCTTCTTAGCCAGCGGGGAGGATGAGACGGTTTGAAAAGCGGATGAGGATGATTCCCGCGCGCCTTCTTCAGGTGTAGGTCCGGGCGAGAGAGAGAGGGGGGGGGCGGGCCGGGGTCGCTGGAGGAAAGGGACGGTCCCAAACGGCCCCGACGCCCAGCGGCAGAAAGAAGGCAGGCAGGCAGGCAGGCAAGGCGGGATGGGGATGGGGGTGGTGGGGGAGCGGTCCACCCTTGATTCGCTGTTGGGCGAGGAGTCGCTCCGGCAGCGGCTCCCGTTGGAAGAGCCACAGGTAGGCGGCGGCCTTGACTCTTCCTATCGTTGCATTTAAAAAAAAAAGGGGGGGGGAAGCAAGCAAGCAAGCAACTGCCTTCCCACTTTCGGCCGAGTCGTTTGGCTTTCTCCTCCCCTTCTGCAGGCTTCGCTTTCCGGGTGTAGAGCGCGGCTGGCTGGCTGGCTAGCTGGCTGAGAGGGAATCCCAGGTGACCGACCGTGCGGGGATCGCCTCGCTTTTTTTCTTTTGCCTGCTAGCCCGCCGTCCGTCCCCCCCCTCCGCGCCTCCCAGCAGCAGCAGCAACTCCGCTTTCGGCGGGTCTGGAGCCTCCTCCTCCTCCTCCTCCTCCCTTTCCTGGCTTCCTCGCCGGTTGTGCTTCGAGGAGGAGAAACTCGGCGCTCTTCCTTTTGAGCCGCAGCCGCCGCCGCCGCCCGGGTCCTGGATCGCTCGCTGGCCGGGCAAGGAGGGAGAACTGCCTCCTCGTTCGGCACCTTCTCCCAGGGCGCAAGTCGTGTGGCCTGAGCGGCGGCAGCCGCCCATCGGACCAGCTCTCCCCCCCCCTCCACCTTCCTGGCTGGCTGGGCGGAGGCGCAATGTACCTGTGGCGCCTCGGCGGTGGCCCCCCGGCCAGGCGGCCTTACGGTTGCGGCTCGCCCCGCACGTGAAGCCAGCCTCTCGGCGTGCCTTCTCGCCCACCCCTGCCGCCGCTTTTATTGTGTTTCCTTAGCTCAGGAACCCGACGACGCGGGGCTTGTTTATTTATTTATTTATTTACTGAAAGCACAAGGAAGGGCAGAAGAGCCCCGGCGGGTTTGTTTGTTTGTTTTTTTTTTTGGAGGGGGGAGAGAGAAGCTAAACAAAAGCGTCCTGTGTTCCCTCCTCCTCCTTTGCCCGGCCACCCCGCGGCGTGTGGATTCCAGCCCCCCCCGCCCCCCAAATCCATGCTGTTTGCTTTCTGCCCGGGAAAAAAAGCGCGTGCCCTCGGCGGAGGAGGCGCCTGGCCGGAGCGATGCCTTTCCCGCTGAGGACGGTGTCCCCGCTCCGGCTGTGCCGCCTGGAAGAGGAGGCGCCCAGGGACAACAAAGAAGGGCCGCCCGTCGCGCGGGGGCTCCGCTTCGGCTCCTTGGAGGAGGTCTGCGCGCACTCGCTGGTCTCCCTCCTCTGGCAGCTCTCCGACCTCTCCCGCTGCGCCGGCGACATCTTCGGCGGCATCCAGAGCCAAGTGGACCGCCTGGGGCGCCGCAGCGGGCAACTCCAGCGCCGCCTGGACGCCGTCAAGGCGCTCGCCGCTCGCCTCGACCACCGCAAAGTCCCAGTCCGTAAGTCTCGCTCGGGCCAAGGCCCGCCACGGGCGACCCCTGGGCAAAAGGGGGGGGGGGAGGAGGGCGGGCGTGGCGACCAGCGGAGCCCGGCTGGTGGCCTGGTTTCTGGGGAGTTTCGGCGGCAAACTCTGGGGCGTGTTGATGGGAACTTTACATGCAAGGGGCTCCCTCCAAGTACGTACACTTAAGGAAAGGGGGAAAAAAAACATCAACTACTCTCCAGCCCAGAATGGTACCCGCTGTTTCCCGCCCAGCCTGCGAGTCCGGCTGGACGACAGTCGTTGCTCTTTAACTTGTGACCTCGGAGTGGGTGGTTTGGCGGCTGTTGTGTGTGTGTGTGTGTTGGGGGGGGGGAGAAGGCTGGCGTCTCTTGCAATCCTTGCAGGCTCCACGGGTCTGATCACATTGCTGGCCCTGCCTCCCAAAGAGAGAGCCCAGGGCAAAATGCTGGGAGGCGTGGAGACGATGATGGTTGAGAGATAAAAGTTGACCCCAGTGTTTTGAAATCTGGTTTGTAGAGATTATAGTCTTGTCATACCTGAGCTAGCGCCCTGTGTACTTGGCTGGCTGCAATATGCACCTCTCCCTTGATCAGACATAATTCTTTCCTTGTGGACTACTCCTTGTAGTGTTGTGATGATGTGAAGTAGGCCTGATACACCCTCATGTGCCCTTCCCGAGGGAAATCTAGCCAGCATCTTTCCATAGCTGTGTATGTGAATATGTAGGGTATTCGTGTCTGTGGTTTGAAGAAGAGTATGAACAAAAATGGAGTGAAAAACCAGCAATGGGAGTACAAACTCTTGCCTCCATACGGACTAATGAAAACTATAACATAATAAAATACCTTGTTTGGAATATCAAGTAAAGGCTTAGAACAATGTTCGCAAACCTATGGCACAGGTGCCAAAGGTGGCACTCAGAGCCCTTTCTGTGGGCACCCGACATTGCCCCTTCACAGCCACCTGCATTCGGGTTAAATTGTATTGGCACTTTACGAATAATTACTGGGATTTAAATAATTTTGGGCACTCGGTCTCTAAAAGATTCGCCATCACTGGCTTAGAACAAGTGCATTCTTCTCAAGGTGAGAAGAGATCCCCAAATGCCATTGCACACATTTAAAACACATTGGCTTTTTTGCTCCCTTCAAGCCCTGTTAAAATCACTGGGAAGTGTGGGTTCTCATTTCGAACTTTTTCACATGTCCAAATTCAATATTTGACTTGGCTGTGTGTGAGCCATATTGATCAAATGAAAAGTAAAGATACCTGTGCTGGCTGATGAGAACTTTCCCCCTTGTAGCTGAGTAAAGCTCATTAGAACAAACATTACTATTAAGAAAGTGAACATAATGTATATCTTAACTTTGCTTTTGGATGCTCAAGTTATATACCTTCTGCACAATGGACCTTCCACCAATTTTGGTTGATAAACCCGTTCTGGAATGGAAACAGAATCTGGAAATAGAGGCTTATGTTATAAACTGCTGTGCACTGGAGGTCTCCAGACTTCAGTGCTGCTGCACATTGTACATGAAAACTTTTTGATAAGTGTTTGATAAGTTATTTGGATATTTCATCAGATGTAGTCCATAACAGCTAGATTGTTAACAGCTTATTGCCAAGGATAAAAACATTTCTTTAGTGTTTTCAATATCGCTGTGCTTTTTCTTTGCATCCTGTTAATTACACAGGTAGCCCAATTCAGAATGGTCTGAAGTGTGTGTGTGTGTGTGTGTGTGTGTGTGTGTTGTGTCATTACAGATGTAACGGACTCTTTGTGACCCCACGCACATGAAGTTTTCTTGGCAGGAATACTGGAGTGGGTGCCAGTTCCTACTCCAGGTGCCTACAGCACCTGGTATTCCCTGGTTGGTCTCCCATCTAAGTACAACCAAGGCCGACACTGCTTAGCTTCTGAAACCAGGCGAGATTGGATGTGCTTAGGGCATCTAGGCAGCTGGTCTGAAGTGTATAATGGCTTAATTGGTTCTGAGATAGAGATATTCCCTTGTGAGCCTATTTATAAATTGAAATCTAAATCTGATCCCTCTCTCTGGGAGACCCTTTATGGGTCAGGTATCTACTGTGCACAGTGCCTTTTCTTATGATAGTGTCCTTATTATGGAATTTCCTCAAGTGGCAGACTGGGCTGGCGTAGTGGCTCTTATGTTTTCAATTCCAGCTCATTTCTGTCTACCTGAGCCTTTAATGCTAACTAATATAATGAGCTTTAATGCTAATCAATGTCACATACCTTTAAAAATCAATGTGATAATATTGATGTTTGCCTATTCTGTTTAACGTGTCCCTGAACTGTTGCTACTTCTTTCATAATGCTTTTGAAACATGAGTTCTTGTAGAAGAAAGATGGGATGAACATCTTCCATATGACAGCAAAAATGACATTAAAGATGGTCCCCCCCCCAGCTTTGGGTAAAAATGTGGAGAGCAAAGCAGAGCTGACTATGTAACATACACTGGCCAGAATTCTACTGGTGTCCGCTTAATGTTTTTATAAATTGCTAATTGTGGCTAATAGCTGATGCCCCAAGCTTTAGAGTCAGCAACTCAGTGGGTATTCTCCCCGCACTTCATCAGCTAGTATCCCAAGTGGCACAAACTACAGAAACAGCAGTAGAATTTTGGCCAGTGAATTTAAGAACAGAATGGAAGCAATTGATGTCTGATTTAGAAAGCACATCCAAAGACTTTTAGAAGCAAGTTCCATGGGACATAGTGGGACTTCTTTGCATGGTTATGAATGCACTGCTCTTAAGTTACCATATCCAGTCTAAAACAGTTACACTTTGCAAGCCCCCTCCCCCGGTATATTCCATTTTATTTATCTAGGCATATTAATGCTTTGGATTCCATATATCTGTATTTAACACATGAGCACACACGGACACAGTTTCCCATGTCATTATTATGCATATGATAATAGCTGATGTTTATCCTACTGCATTTTAAGTACAGTAATTCACCTCTAACATGGAATATTCAGAGTGCATACATCCCAGGAGGAACATGTTATTGTCAGTTAACATTCCCAGCCAGAGTAATTCATGATGGTTTTCCCATTGCTAGGTACCGCCTTATTCCAGAAAATCTGTTAGCTTCTGTGTGGAGAGTTTGGGATTTCCTGCTTGCTTTATACAATGAAAATTTTGGTCTTTATGTGTGTGCATGTCCTTTTTACCCTTCCCCCTTTTCTGCTGTTTGCCCTGCTCACTGAAAAGCAATGTTTTCAAAGTGTGGAAGACAGAGAGCTTAAGAGAGTGGTGGAGCTTGTTTGTCAGCATTTCTGGTGGATATCTGTTTTCTGATTTAATTTTGCACACCAGCCTTTTGGAGGGTATTTTATATTTTCCTGATTTGCATTAGATTCTGTGCCTCCATTCCTTTGGTTTTTTAAAATTAACTCTTGATACCCTTTGTAGTCAATTGTTACAAAACAATTACAAATTAATTAACCGAACAACAAATAGTAATGGACTAGTATAATAGGCTAAAGTACCGTATCTTTTATCTGTTGGAGGCTATTCTTGATTCTGTTTGGCACTAGGTTTGAATTCTAATTTAGTGCTGCAAAGACAGAAGAGCTTCTTCCATTCATGCAATATTCTTTTTATAGCAAAGACTCTGTAGTTGCTTTCCCATGTTGTTCTTGATCCTCTGATCCTCCAGAAGATTTTTAGAGGGGCTTTTGGGGACAAATGAGATCTGTAGAAGTCTGAAACTGGTGAGCAACTATTTTCGTTGGTGCAAAACACACTAGCAGTCTAAGGCCTTTTCAGCTAAGTTCAGTTTTGTTTAATAATAAATCTGCTGTGTCACAAATGATTCAACAAGTGTTTGTTAAACCTGTATATAATTCAGTTTTCTTAAAATGTACATTATTGTCTTTCTAGGATTCAAGTCTTAGTCTTTCATTCAAGTAATTCACATCTTGAACACTACTTAGACTTCTTTTTATTTCAAGTGCATCTTTCAGCTCCCAGATCAGTTCATTGTGAGAGAGGAACACACAGTCAGCTAGCCATGTTATAAAAAAACCTAGAAATGTATTACTCTGAGTTACAGGGTAATCTCTGTTGAATTGAGTTCTGTTTATGGTTAGACAAAGAAACCCATGGAAACATAGTTACACTTAACATTTATTTATTTATTTATTTATTTAATCCACCTTTCTCCTTAGAAAAGGGCCCAAGGTGACTTAAACTAATGAGAGACAATATACAGTCCAGTACAACTAAGGCATATTCAAGTTTGAGAACAGGGAATTGAGGGTCATTTTACAGCATTAAAAGACAACATTAAAGCTACAGGAGAATGTGAGCAGTTAAAGAAAGAGTAAAATTCCATGTAATCATGTACTGTAGCCCATCCGAAAATTATGAGGGATGGAAACTAACGTTGAAAACATAGTGTCAATGCAGTCACACAAGGGGAGATATAAACACAAGTTATAAGTGGTTATAAACAGATAGTTTATGTATATAAACATACGTAAGCCTTCTAAGTAATTTACACAGATTATCTTAGAAATAAATGTAGAATCCTTGTAAGGTACATCAGTTTGTTATCCTATAGTTGAGAGATTTGTTTATATTAAAGTACCTAGTTTTTAAAAATAGAAAATTTAAATGTAGATGCTATCATAGTATTTTATTTGTTGTTTTATTTATTATTATTATTATTATTATTATTATTATTATTATTTAAAATATGCATAATTGAACTTTCTCTTCAGGAAGACCCAACACAGCTTACAATGTGGAAACATGCACACACACATACAAATTACCTTTCATGTGTAAAACATTTCTGTTCCACCTTTCTCCCCAGAAGGCCCCAATGCAGATTACATAAAATCTAAAAGCATCTTTAAAACTGAATACAATACATATACGTATACTATTTTAAAATAATGTTTAAAATAATATTTTAGAAACAATCAAATAAGTACTGTATTATATTAAAATGACTACTAGAATCAATATTAAAACATGTTTAAAAGGGGGAAAATGCAACAATCCATATGAATCCCTCTCCCACTAGTCATTATGGAAAAGCCTGCATGAGGAAGAATGTCTTTGCCTGCCAGCAGATGGACAGCAGAGATGTGGTGTGCCTAGCTTCCTGTGGCCGGGAGTTCCAGAGTCGAGGTCCGGAAATGGAAAAGGCCATCTCCCATGTCCCTACCAAGTGTATCTGTTTATATGTATTTTGAAGACCCTTTAAATTTGTAAAATAGTTATACCAACAGCTCTGTTCTTAGGGGGCCCGTTTTAAGCATCCGATCACTGAGAAAAAAATTGTTGGAAGAGAAAAATCTTTGACTCCAAGTCTTTGACAGCAAAGGCTAGGCCAGCCTGATCTCCTTCCTATGGGATGGCGTTTCGCAGATTACGGACAGTGACAGACCAAGGCCTCCCTTGTGGTTTGTGAGGATAGTGGGACTGAGAGAAAGGCCTCCTCTGGTGATTTTAAAATGTGGGCAGGCTTATAAAGAGAAATGTAAGCTTTGCTGTGAGAAGCATGAAACATGTTAATGTAATGTATTAATTTGCAATCTAAATTCAAGCCATTGAGTGCATTTGCCCCTTAGTTTATTGGTCTGACTGATTTTGAAACTGGACTGGGGAGAGCATTCTGGGATTGTAACTGTGGTAGTGATCAGTCCTGCATTATTGTGGGTGGTAGAAAAAGTAAAGTTAATGTTTTTAATATAGATGCCATCATGTTGATCAAATGCTTACTACAAGCTTATATATTTCTCCTCCTCCTCCTCCTCCTCCTCCTTCAAGTGCCATGTCCTCATAGAACGTTGGCGATCAGTAGCCTGAACTGGTTTCGATCTAAAGCTATTCTAAACAGAGCAGCTGTGCTCACTGCGGACCATTGGGTTAAGTTGTTAAGCCAGAATGTTCTTCTACTATGCCCTGGGCCATGCTTCCCGTCTATTTTTCCTTGAAGAATAACTTACAGCAGATGGTATTTCTTATTGCACATTATATGTCTAACTTTTTATTCATGCACTGTAATACAGCCACGTTAGTGACTCTGGCTGTCCAAGGTATCTTCTGAATTCATCAGTATGTCCACATTTCGAATGCTTCCACCTTCCTGCATAATGTGTCTGTAAGGGTCCAAGTTTCAATACCATAGAGAAGTATGCTGAATACATAGGATCAAAGTATTTGATAAGTCCCAGTTTGTCAAGACTTTCCTCATTTCCTGGAAGGAACGCTTGTTCAATTCTGCAACGAATTTCACATGAAGGATTTACAGTGGTACCCTGACTTAAGAGCAGCTCGACTTAAGAGCAATTTGACTTAAGAGTGGAAAACTGCTGCCTTACAAATTTTAGGTATGGTCTGCTTGGCTTACAAATATTCTTTTTTTTTAACCCCCCCCCCCCAATTTTTTAGATAGGCACCCCACTTCAGAGTAGTTCAACTTAAGAGCATGCATTTGGAACAGATTAAATTTGTAAGTTGAGGTACCACTGTATATGTGTCTGCTCTCTCCATTATAATGCATCTTTTACAATTTGCTTAGATGTATATGCGTGGATATTTTTATAACTTGAGAAACCTTTAATTAAGTCTTTGCATTGGCTTTAATATTTACTGTCATTGGTACAGTATAATGCAATGTTTCAAGAAACGTATCTAAATTTTAGTTTGTTTGACCTGTTGACTACAGTACTTAGAAAAAGTGTCTGGCTCCACAGCCAGATTTGCAGTTCAAAACTGCTCTAATTTCAAAGGCATACTATCTTTACTAGGAGAGAGATGTTAGAAAGGCTGAAAATAAAAACGAATACATTGCCATGAAGTAGTAAATCTGATTTGTTCTTCATTTCCTGTCAGGTGTTGTGAGGGAAGATGTCTTTGTTGGGATTGTTGAAAGGCAGCTGTTACTTCGCAAGGTTCTGCAATCATTGTTAGTATAGTAACTCCATTTCACTTAGGAACATATTGAGTGCTAATGTATTCCATTTGCGTTTTCAGACTGGTCCTTTTTGATGAAGGTGTTTACTGGAAAGAAAATAACCCACTTCCAAGGAAAGACTCCTGACATGCTTTTCTTGATTAACAAAACTAGATCAAATTCTCTCTTAGAAGATTAGAAATGCTAATGCTGGAATGGGAGGAGCTTTGGTTTTGTTCTTCCTGGCTTGACAGTGTAAAGATCTATTGGGGCCACCCCCTGGGCTTTCATCTTTTCATGTAAAAGCAAAACCCTTGAAAACATAAAGATGGTAATAGCCGCTTTTAATATGAAATCTCATGTAGCATTTGAAGGTTAGAAAATAGTTCTTGTGCTATGGCTACACAATATGCTTCCTTGAATAAAAAGTGTGGCTCTATCCATGGCTGTAATTCATAACCAGTGCAATGCCCTTTATTGAAAAGTTTTGAGTTTCGCCTCTCTGTTCCTATCAGTAGTAATATTTTTAAATAAAATGTTGTAGCTTCTATGTTGGAAGGAAATTTTTCTTTCCCATTGAGTCCAGTGATTCATGCAGTTAGATGACTGTGGCTCCTGCCTCCTCCATATCCACCCAGTGTTAGGAAGGAAGTGCTGTGCAATGCAACCTGTGACTGGTTTTGTTTTGCTTGGAGTCAGCTGTTTCCGCAGGGAAGATCCCCTTTGGCTCACTGCATCTCCTGCTGAAATAAAGAAGAATACAGGGAAAGGGTTTTTCCTGTGTATTAGATGCAAAACAAAAAGAAGCAGAGGGATAAAATAATAATCTCTTCTGTGCTCATATTGCATAGCACTAGCTTTCTTACACTAATTTTCTTACAGACACATTTTATACAGTGCTAAAGTGGATTATGTGCCATTTACTGCACAGTAGGTTTAATCTTAGCAGCTCATTTCTCATCTTTTCTATCTCTGCTTATCAACTGGTAAGACTGTTGTGAGCTTTCCTGATGCCCATTTCCCTTTCCTTTCCTCTTGTTGACACGTTGATTGTGCATGGTTGAGAGGCTGGATAAGAGCAAATTAATAAGCAGCTTAGCAAAGTTGCCAGATGCCAGACAGGAAGAGGGCAGGAGGCTAATATTTAAGCCACGATTTGACATTCAGGATCAAGATTCATCACTTTTATTCTTAAATCCCCAATAGAGCATAAATATCCTACCCATTATTTGTCAACTTGGCTTTGCTGGTCTTGAATGGTTGGGGGTTTGGGTCAAAACATCCAGAAAACTCTAAGTTTAGGAATGCCGTGACCCTCTGAGGCCATTAAGAATTATTGCTGTGAATGTAATTGGTTCTGTTCTTCGGTTTTACCGCAAGAATTACCTGGAGAATGTTGAATGCAGTCCAAATTTCATTAAATGCTTTATTGCAAAACCTCAGTCAAAATAGACAGAGCTGAAATTTTGACCGTAACAAGCCTTATTTTTAATTGTATAGAATGTTTAATAGGAACTCATTATTTGTTGAAATCCAGCTTTTACAATTCAAGGAACTTTACTAGAAGCAAGAATAGAATTAAAGGTTGTATTCTAATAAAAACCCTTTGCCACAGGGAAACTGGCAGAGTTTCAATAAATGCTGAGATTATATAAAAACAGTTTTAAGTTGAAATTTTAAATTTCTAATTTTGGACTATGCACCAAGTGTAGCCAGTGTTACAATGCAATGGTTCACTGCTAGAGATTCTAGTAATTTTTAAAACAGTAGTTTCATTTTAAGAGATAGTTAGGAACAGGTATGCTTGTTTTAGAAGCAACAAGCACCTAGGTCACTCTTAGTGAATTAATAACTGGATTTTCAGCCAAATCACATGCTGGCTTTCTCCTCCAAAGGACCAAAGGCATCATAAAACCGTATTTAAAAGCTAAAAACAGGAGAAATACAAATATTAAAAAATTAAACATGTATTATATTAAAATACTAAGATCAATAATTAAAACAAATTTAAAACAGGCACAAAATGCATTTAACATTAATTGTAAGAGGATTATAATTGTGATTATAACACGTAGGGAAGATTGCGTTGTCCTGATGAAAATTCCCATGAAAGCTGGCAGTTGCTTAGGTGGGGATTCCCCATTGGCGCCAGGTGGTTAAATTCCTCTCCCTTGCCTGTTGTAATTCCAATAATTACTCCACCCACCTTGGGCTACTATTTCAATGGCTTGAAGTCTACTTATTAAATGCAAGCCGGCATTTAATGCCAGTAATAGTGTCCTGGCTGAATGAGGTCATGTAATCAAATTCTTCTGTTCAATGTCATGGCTTGAGCCAGGATCCATGACTCTTCACTTCAGCTAAAGCACTCTGGTTTTTGTTTGGTTTGGTTTGGTTTGGTTTTTTTTTTTTTTTGCAGCATAGGTGGCTGTAGCAAATGGAAAGGAAGTTTAAGTTCAAGTAGTGTTAGTTATGAAGTTGCACAGGATACAGAACGTATCACAGTGCTGAAGTGCATTGAATTGAGTAAAAATCCCCCCCCCGAAAATAAATTACTTATTTATTAAACAACAATAACCTGGGTTATGTAATTTCTGGGTTATGTAACAAAGTCCATTGAAAATAATGGCTCCGCTTATGTATCCCCTCCCCATGTATTTTTTTGTAAGGAATTACGAAAAAAATACCGGTTCCCAGAATGCATTATGCCTCTGTGCAGTTCTGGGTTACGAAATGTCTAGGTTACGGAGTGTTGCAGGGAACGGATCAACTTTCTAACCTGGGGTACCACTGTGTATTTGTAAATGGCAAAAGGGAGCATGTGTGTGTGTGTTGTGTCATTACAGTCGTGACTGACTCGTGACTTTTTTCTCTTAATTTGTACAGTATGTTTTTCTTCCACAGAGGTGAGGATGATATACACAGAGTGGTATTTATAAACTGTATTGTGATCATATTTGTTTTGACTGCAGTACTGGTGGCACTGTCGTTATACTGAAGTACTGCAATCAAAATGCATTTAACATGCCCCCAAACTGATTTTGATACAAATGGGCTCAGGTAGCCAGTTCAAGGTTGACTCAGCCTTCTATCCTTTACTCAGTAAAATGAGTACCCAGCTCAAAAGGGGTGGGCTGGGCTGTAACAATGGGTACCCTGCATTATTAAATTATAAATTGCCCGGAGAGTACTTTAAGCATTCTGGATGGTCTAGAAGGACTTCAGCTTCCAGATAAACTCACCTGGATGACTTTGTTAATATGGCTTTTACTTAATATAGCTATTAATATTGTTATAGCAATTTTTCTTAGGGACAGTGTGGTTACCTCTTTTCTTTGCTATACATGAGTATATCCTAACAGCGAGGTAGATATTTATTGTATTGTAATGCATTGTATTGTATTTATATCTCTATGAGACCTTTCTTGCAAGTAGGAAACCAAAAGGATTCAAACATATATAAAAACAAGCCAAATAAAACCATAATAAAGTATGACAGGAGAAAAAAATAAACATCCAACAGTCTTTTAAATACTGTAATTAGTTATAACTGTTAAAAACAAATCAAACACACATATAAAATAATATCCAGTACACAAGAGCAAAACATGCCTGGTTAGTTTTTTTTTAAGGTCTTGTTTGAGGGAAAGACAAGATGGGGTCAAGATACCAATTTGAGTGGGAATTTGAAAGTACTCCACCTATTATCCATTATGTTCTAGGGATTCTCTATTTGCAAATGTAATCAAGGAAAATAATAGGTACAGCTTGATTATTCCTTTTTAGAGTGTTGACTGCAGAAATTATTCACAGCAGTTGAGTAACTTGCCACATTTTATATTGCAGTTCTTTTCCATACTGGAAATTAATGGACTTAACTCTGACATGTTAGACTTGACTTTTCGAAACGCTCCATTAGAGTTATTACCAGACCAACTCTATTTGTTTTAAATGGCATTAAATTTAAGGTACCTTTGCTGGTGATTATAACCTTAAATATAGTTTAAATTTGATATGCATGTGGTCTGTAAGTTTGTTTTAGTACTGTTCAGTTAAAAAAAGTCTGAAAATACACTTGGGAAACTCTTATATATAGGTCTTTTGTTTTTCCTTCCTTTTAATGAGTGAATGCTTATCAGCAAGATATGATCAGAGGTGTGCACTGTTGTTGCTGTTTACAAACCACAGTAACCTGATAATTGAAGTATTAATTAATGGGTGTAGGCAGGGAATAAATTTTCCAGTTGTCAGACACTTGGAGAAGAGTTTTTAATATATATACTTGTGTGTCAAGTATAGCAGGCTGTATTCTTAATCTGAATATTTCTTCTACCTCTTAATTTGATAATTTCTCTGTGGAAATGCTATATGTTACTTGGAAGTTAGACAGAGATGAATGGAGAGGTTGGCAATATAAATATGTAGTTGCAGGAAGTTAGATATTTAGCTATGAGAATTTCCCACCATGCTTTCTGGGTGGCCTTCGGCAAGGTGCACTGTCCCAGGATGCCCTAGAAAAAGATAAGGGTAATCTACTTCTGAGTTCTCTATACCCACAAAATCGTGAGAAGGATCACCATAACTCAGAAATGACTTGACACACAAATTAATTAGTAATCAAATATAAAGATAGTGATATTTTGTCTTCCCGTGTTAAACAGTGGTGTGAAACCCCTATTTCCAGGCAGAACAAATGAATTATTTTCTGCTTTTAACATCCGATACCTGTTCTTGCTGCTTTGTATCCAAGTTTAAAATGTGCTGATTCCTATAAGCTTCTAGTGAGAGTGATGAGCACGATTAACAACTGTATAAAGAATTACGCAGTAAAAAACAAACAAACCCAAACAGTTGTTGAACATTTGAGCCAGGAAGGATCAAAGAGTTGCCACCTATAATATATGTGTGTTAGTCATAGCATGTTATCCAATATTGTTTGAGGATGTAGCATTCATTCATTCAGGGCATTGGATCCATATTGTCATCCTTTATAGAGTCGTCCTGTAAGGTGGACTTCAGTCATATTTAGAAGAGACCCATTAAAATAAATGGAATTTAAGTCAATCATGATCAAACTTCAGTTGGTTTCTACTTGAATTGATTAATATGTGGGTCTATTCCAGCAACTTGTGTGAAAAACTTGCAAACTACGGAGGTGGAGTGTAGTAATTTTAAATGTTTGTTTCCCAAAGACCAAACATTGTTGCTATGTTAAGGTGGACAAAGATTATTTTGTTTTCTCATAGCTGCCACCAAATCTAATTTATCTAATACTGATTCCCTTTCTTTATTGCTCTGCTGCTTCTTACAATCTGGCACCTGTTCTGCATTTTCAGGTTGCATTAGCATGGGTTTTGATAATTTTTGGAGAAAATCCATAAGGATTTGATAAGATGGTTTTTCAGGTTTTCTCTAGCTTGTTTCAATGCTCATGTTAACCATGCATGTTTCTCATTTCTTTATACAGTGGTACCTTGTATAAAGGAATTACCCTATATACTAGAGCAGGCCTGTCCAACAGGTAGACCGGGGGCTACCAGTAGCCCACGAAGGGTTCAAAAGTAGCCCTCCGGACATCAATAAAAAAAGTGAGGGGATAAGTTCTCTACCCCTCCCTCCCCCATCCCAAGGACCACCATTGCCCCAGCAAAGTTCTGGGTCAGTCCCCGGTTCTCCCCACTGGTCAGATGATCAGTGTGCCACTGTCTTGTGACCAGCTGAGTCGCTGGTGCGGAGTGGAGGGAGGAGAGGGGAGGAGAGGGGCGAGAGGTGGGGTTGCAGGTGCGCCCTCTCCTTTGTGCAGTGACATCTCCCTTCTCTTTCCCCCCTGGACAATTCCCTCCATAATGGAGTAATTGATTTTCAATGCATTCCTATGGGAAACCACTGCTCTACTTACAATTTCTTTACTTATGACCATGCACTCATAAGTAAAGAAGAAATTGATAACATTCGTAAGTAGAGGTTTTAGTGTAGTAGCCCTCAGGCACTTTGGGCCAGAAAAAGTAGACCTTGGCCTGTTCAAAGTTGGACAGCCCTGTACTAGAGTATAAGTCGACCCGAGTATAAGTCGAGGCCCCCAATTTAACCCCCCAAAACTGGGGAAACGTATTGACTTGAGTATAAGTCTAGGGTGGGAAATGCAGCAGGCAGCTCTTCCTTTGTGAGCTGGGGGAGTGGTGCGTGATGTTTAACTTTTAGCCACTGATGCAAGTGCTTGGGTTAGTGGCTAAAAGTCATTTTAAACATTGTGTGATGCAGAGGGGGGGTCATGAGAAGCGGCATACAATGTTTAAAATTACTTTTAGCCACAGATGATTTGCTTCAGTGGCTAAAAGTATTAACCCGAATATAAGCCGAGGGCGCCTTTTTTCAGCCCAAAATTAGGGCTGAACAACTAGGCTTATATTCGAGTATATACAGTAATTCGTTCCAAATGAAATTATGTTGAGCAAATTTTCCTTTATACAAATTCCCATAGGAATGCACTGAAAATGGAGTAATCCCATTTTTATGTTGTATGGATTCTCCCCATAGGCGAGAATTTCTCCTATCTCTGGAATTTTTATGTTGTACAGATTTTATGTTATACAAGCTGTTTGTTATACAAGGGTCCACTGAATACCCTAATTTGATTAAATTAATTCCCTTCTGCCGAAAACCTTGTTCAGCAACTGCTCAGTAGCTGGCATATATAGCTTGTTACAGAAAACTGATTTGGACTTGATGTAGTTGACCAGGGTTCAGAAAGTTATATTTTCAAAAGTTATTAATTCTGAGACCCAGAAAAGTATTTTAACTGTTAAAATTATTCCAAAAGTAACTTTATGTTCTTGCTTCTGAAAAGTAACTTACTGATTACTTGAAAAACTGCATGCTACAGACCTTTAGTCATGCAACTGAGCATGTGGCTTATTTCCTTGAACCAAGGAATAGAAGAGGACAATGATCAGCCAGCAATTTTAGTAGACTCACCAGTACAAAGTGCCAAATTTGATTCTATGAATCCAATAGGATTCTGGCCAATGTAACTTTGTTATAGCTTTGTTACAGGGGGGGGGGAGAAGTAACTATAAGTGACTGGTTCTTTGTAAACAATTATTTTGAAATTCTGTCAGAGTGTGCCCACAGTGAATGGAGGGCTCACAATGAATGGCTGACTCACTTCAATCCTGGTGTTCATTTCCTGTGTGCTGCCAGGTATAGAAAACTAAGCATGCAGGCGGTGCATGAAGGCACAGGAAGGAATTAGAATCACTTCCATTCACAGTATGAATGCCCATATTCCCCATCCAGTGCTCTGTTGTTGCAGTGCAAGTCTCTTCGGAGCATGAGAGGAAGCCTCTGTGTGCATCTGTGGATCTTCAGTTTTCCCCATTCTCCCTTTGCTTTGTATTCTTGAGTGCTCAGTTTTGGGAAACTGTCGAGAACACAGGGCTGCGGTTTGCCCTGTAGGACTTCTCTGTGCTTCTGCACATATTTAAATTCAGCTGGATCCAGCTCATTCTGTTGTAACACAGTAAGGTTTTGTTTGTCATAGTTCAGAAGGACACATGCTCAGTGCCAAATTGCCCAGAATTCATGCCCTGGAAAAAAAATCCATAAGAGAAAAGACAAAAAAAAGGATTGTAATCAATATATAAGGTAGTTGGTATGCAATGCAATTTTAATGCATTTTCACAGACTGTATATTCTTAATATCTGCTGTTGGACTTGCTAATCTCTGTTTTCATTTGTCTGCTTGTTGCATTCGGCACAAGCAATAGAGAACAGGGTGGAGAAGTACTGGTATATTAATGAGGACCAGCAGGTTTCAGATATAGCATGGGAAAGAGATGACAGGTATGATAGGAAGAAAACTGGCTGGACCAGGAGCTCTTCAAATAACAGGACCAGAGCCCCACCTATTTTTGGGAGGTGTTCACTTCAGACAAAGTAGCACACACACACAGCAAAACCTGTCAGGCAGGCTTTGTCAGAGAAATGCTCATGGGGCATGCGGAGTTAGGCTGAACTTCTGTCCCTTAAATTTGCCAGGTGTCTTTTTTTCTCTTCATCACATTGATAATTGTCCATTGGGAAATGTCACAGTAGCATCAGTCACATCTCCTTTCTTGCTTTTTTAAAAAATGGTTATTATTCATAATGTATTCAACTTGTATTCTGCCTGATATAAAGGTTTTCAAGATAGCTTACAAAAATAAAAAAGCATGTACAGTAGTTTGTTAATGCATATGGATTTGACAAGTATTGCATATGTTTATTTTTGGATATCAGGGCAAAAATCATAGGAATCCTCGTGATCTCTGCAACTGAAATGGAATCGGAAGAAAACCGTACAGAATCAAACCCAGCCAAGCCCACTCCAACTTGCCCAGCAGGCAGGAAAAATACCAGGCAACTGTGTATGTGGAAACTGATACCCTTTGAACTCTCAGCTTCAATAGTGGTGCCCGGACTGAATTTTTTTACAGGCTTTCTTGGGGCTTGTAGCTGAACATATGGGTAGTATTATATAAATAGTAAAAACATTCAAGAGGGTGCAATTGAATTCTGAAATTCTTTTGTAGCCTTGCTGGCGACCTCTACTGTGAAGGACTTACGGTTGTGTAACTTCAGAGTGGCTAACTGGCTGAGCTGGTTCATGAACACTGCAGGTGTTCAAAGAACTGAACTATTTGAATGTTTGTAGTCTGAGTTCTGTAAAAGAGAGGAGATTTTCTTATTGGATTGGGTTTTTAAATGTCATGCAGTCCAAGGACTGTGGGCAGACCAAAATCAGGAAGATGTCTTGAGGACATTGGGAAACCAAAATGGAAGGTAGCTGAGGGCAGCAGTGCACTGCTACATGGGACAGGAAGTTCAGAGGCATGAGAAAGGGGACCTGGAAATTTACAAAGGAAGGGAATGTTAAAAACCTGGGTGAACTTGTAAATTAGCATATTTGTGACTTGGGATGCACAAGTTTAATTACAAGGACTAAAACCCAAAGAGCAGAGTTTTGAACCTACTGCTCCACAGAGTTGTGTTCAAGAGAAAAGCTTCCTTTGAACCCTATTTTTAGGACATGTAATGGCTCAGTAGTTCCAATGTACGTTGTATCTGTGAAGATTCTCTGTCATCAAGGTGAGGTTATCTGGAAATTGAGTCATGGCAACTGGACTTCTAGAAAAAAAGTCCAGTTTTTATGACTCAACCTTGGGATAATTTACGTTGTGTTTGGCCTGAGATATGATGTGAAGACTCACTTGCCATCAGAAACTCGTGTCTTCTCTATTTACTAGAGTGGAAAAATCATACACCTATTTCTGTGGAAGTAGAAACATTTATGGTATCTGAGCTGATGGAGATGATCGTATTTCATAAAAATAGTTGCAATAGTTTTTGTGTTAAGAACATACCATACAGTGTACATAAACAAAGTTCCTAATTTTGGGGTTGGAGCTGCACAGTTTGGCCTGTGTGTCTTCTTATCACTAAAGGGTCCTTTCTTGGTGCCTGGTGCCCCCTGGACTATCCAGCATGTGCTGTTGCAGTTAGCAGTCTTATCCCTCTGTTGCAAAGATGGTGAGGTAGCTGTTGGGTTTCTTCTTGTAAATATCAGGTAATCGTGTTTTATTTATTTGATATATTTAGATTTGTTTACATCTTATGTTTCAAAAAGAGCCCGAGGTCAGTAAAATGAACGTAAAAAGAACCAGTAATATAAATATAAAAAGTATTTAATAGAAGCAGTGAAGAAAACTAATCAACAGTAGATCTAGTCATACTTTCAACTGCATCAACTAACTATAGTATTCATATCTGGAAGTTGAGTCATGGCAACTGGACTTCTTTTCTTTAGGAGTCATCAGGACCCTACACCACAGAGCAGAGAGCATCCCCACCTCCACAGAAGCCAAGAAATCTCAAGAAAAGAAGTCCAGTTGCCATGACTCAACTTTCAGATAAACTCACCTGGATGACTGAGAATCTTCACAGACATACAGTATTCATAATGTAAATAATGTTCATGCTTAGCATACCTTAAGGAAAGGCATTCACAAATCAGGAGCCATCATAGAGAAGGCAGTGTCTTGTGTCATTACCAATGTGCTTCCACTTGTGGTGAGTCAGTCAGGTGGTCCTTATCTTCACCAAGCTGTGAACATGTAGACTGGTACAAGGAGAGGGCTTCATTCTGGTTCCTCCACCCCAAGTTTTTTTAAGACTGTAAATCAACACAAGTAGTAGAAATTTTGCCTGGAAATAGATGGGCAACCCATATAGCTTTTTCAGGATCTGTGTTATGTCATCCTTTGCAGTTGTCTTTGCCTCCCTATTGTTCCACCAGTTGTAATTTCTGGATAATTTTCAAGGGCAGCTTCATGTAAAGCACATTACAATAATCCAAACAAGGGATTATCATGGGTCACTGTGGCTAAGCTCCCTTGCTTACTTGTAGGCTTAATTGGCAGCGGTGGCTGTGTAATTCTGCTGTTGGCACCGGATAGACCTGAGGGAGGGAGGGCGGGGGATAGTGGCCCATCTCCCTTTGCATACTCACAGGGGAGTTGTCCATTTCTGTAATGGAACCCGTACCAGCAACATTGCATTGGATATACGAACAAGAAGTTGCAAGGGGATGGGGGAGGGGAACAGGTCGGGGGTGCCTCCTTGCTCTCCTCACAGTTATCACATGGCAGCAGGTCAATGTAGTCCTAAAGAAAAGCCTGCAAGGGGAACAGGAGAGGAAGGGACTGACAGGAACAGCGTCAACAGTGTTGCTGGAGATTGTGATGATCATGGACGGTGAAGAATCGGACATGCGATAAAAAGGACCTTCCTTGTGGAGAAACCTGGGGGGTAGGAGGGAATTTTGGGGACACGACAGTTTTAAGGCACTTGAGGCACCTTTGAGTAATGGTATCTTAATGACCAAGCTTCTTTCTTGCCTTTCTGAAGGAAAAGCCATGGCTGGGACTTACAGAGGAGGGACTGCTAGCTGGTGAATTTTTTCTTTTTTTGGCAGGCAGCAGTGCATTCTTGTTGTCTACTCAAAAAGAAAGTTGATTGAATTCAGTGATATTTTGTTGTTGTTCAGTTGTTCAGGTGTGTCCGACTCCTTATGTCCCCATGGACCAGAGCATGCCAGGTCCTCCTGTCTTCCACTGACTCCCAGAGTGTGGTCAAATTCATGTTGGTGGCATCAATGATACCGTCCAACCATCTCATTCTCTGCCGTCCTCTTCTCCTTTTGCCTTCAATCTTTTCCAACATCAGGGACTTTTCCAAGGACTCCTCTTTCCTCATGAGGTGGCCAAAGTACTGAAGCCTCAGCTTCAAAATCTGTCCTTCCAGTGAACATTCGGGGCTGATTTCTTTCAGGATAGATGGGTTTGATCCCCTTGCAGTCCATGGGACTCTCAAGACTCTCTGTGAGGGGAACTTCTCAGATGGGAAGAGAGGGACCCCTGCACATCCAGCTGAGAGGATGGAGAAGCCTGGGGAGAAAGGGGAACCTGAGAAACAACTGACAATGACACCTGTGGAGAGGTTCATGATACTGAAGGGATACTATGATGCCCTAAAGATAATTGAGCAGCATAAGGAAAAAGAAAAGGAAGAGGACCCAGGGCAGACCGGAAGTAGAAAGAAGGACTTGGCGGGAAAAGCTGGCCAATCCGCTCCAGTGGAGGCGGGGTTCGGGACTTGTAAAAAGGGAGAGAAACGGGAGCTTCCAGAAGGATGGGAGTGGGTATGGATGGAGAACCCATGGACGGGAGACTGGGAACAAATGATGATGTCCCACAAAGAGGCTGAGAGCTATAGACGTAGGGCACACTGACAGAAGTGCTCTTATTGGGGAGAGAGGGAATACAGAGAGTACAGCCGAAAGCACAAATAGATTTGCAAGGAGATTGAGCTGGAAGAATGGCTGGCAAAGATCCGGATGGAAGTCAAGGCCGGGACCTTGGACCCGTGGGAGGATTTGACCAGGAGACCCGACTATCCCTTGCGTACACCGCAGCGGAGACCCCCTGGTCCCAGGTCCACTTCGGAAGTTGGGATACAAGTGGGAAGACCCCAACCCTCCGTGAAGGAGATTGGGATACAGGTGGAGGGGCTGAGGCTTTCGGAGAGGGAGGAGGAGAGCAGTGGTGGAGCAGAATACCCACAAGTGGTGGTGGGGAACTTGATCACATTCTAGAGACCCCAACCTATGGAGGAAAGAACCCATTCATGTTTGATGTTAAAGATGTTGAAACTGTAGTTAGAAGAAAAACCTCATTTATTGTTTATGAACCCAATAAAAGTTCTGTTTGTTCGTTGCGAGAGATGCCTTCTTTGAAGTTTGAAGGGCGGGACGCCTGGGCTAAGACTGAACCCTCACACTCTCCTCCAGCACCACAGCTCAAAAGCATAAATTTTGAGGTGACCACCCTTCTTTATGGTCCAGCTATCACTTCCATACATCAATACTGGAAAAACCATAGTTTTGACTATCTGGATCTTTGTCGGCAAAGTGGTGTCTCTATTCTTTAAGATGCTGCCTAGGTTTGCCATCACTTTCCTCCCAAGAAGCAGGCGCCTTTTAATTTCATTGCTGCAGTCACCATCTACAGTGATCAAGGAGCCCAAGAAAATAAACTCAGTCATTGCCTCCATTTCTTCCCCTTCTATTTGCCAGGAGATGATAGGTCCACTGGCCATGATCTTAGTTTTTTTTTGATGTTGAGCTTCAGCCCATTTTTCACTCTCGCCCTCATTAAGTGGTTCTTTAATTCCTTCTCACTTTCTCCTATCAGAGTAGTATCATCTGTGTATCTGAGATTGTTGATATTTCTTCCAGCAGTCTTAATTCCGGCTTGTGATTCATCCAGTCCTGCCTTTCACATGATGTGCTCTGCATGTAAGTTAAATAGGCAAGGTGACAGTATACAGCCTTGTCGTACTCCTTTCCCAATTTTAAACCAGTCAGTTGTTCCATATCCAGTTCTGACTGTTACTGCTTGGCCCACATACAGATTTCTTAGGAGACAGATAAGGTAGTCAGGCACTCCCATTCCTTTAAGAACTTGCCATAGAGTGTTGTGGTCCACAGTCACAAAGGCTTTGACATAGTCGATGAAGCAGAAATAGATGTTTTTCTGGAACTCTCTTGTTTTCTCCACAATCCAGTGCATGTTGGCAATTTGATATCCAGTTCCCCTGCGCCTTCGAAAATCCACCTTCTGGGAGTTCTCTGTCCACATACTGCCGAAGCCTCCCTTGTAGAATTTTGACCATAACCTTGCTAGCACGTGAAATGAGTGCAGTTGTACGATAGTTGGGGCATTTACTGTTAATTAAACCTGATTTCAGCTGGATGTGTTCTTTCTGCTCTGGGCTGAAAGCTCTTATACTATTTTTAAAGAAGGGCTGTGGTAGAGCACCTCCTTTGTATGCAGATGCTTCCAGATTTCAAATCTAGCTCTTCCAGCTAGGCTGAGAAAACCTTCCCTTGAAATTGAGAGAGCTGCTGTTGGTCAGTTTTAGCATTACTGAGCTGGACAGCCTATAAGTTCAGTTTAGTACAAGTCGGCTTCCTAGCTTCCAAAATAATGGAAATCAAAAAGAGGCCACTGACAAAGTCAAGCTAGGACAGTTAAGCACAAGAATATATTCTCTTGTGTATCCCTCCTCTTATCTGTATGGTGCTTTTCTATTTATGGAGGGCTTATGGGATATTTTTTTTTTCTAAAATGGGTCAAATGTACAAAACACTCTTTTGAAATAGATTCAGATCTTTCGGGACGTGGTATAACATTCTGGACCTAAGTCTTACTGGGTTTTGAGTAGCATCTGACATTGCTAAGCAAATAATCTTTTCAGTATAGTTTTTACTCTAGAAGTCTTTAGTATTGGGGGATATGTACACTTGCTGTATTATTTTCTAAAACTAGATAAATGGAAAAACTCTGCTTTTTTCAGTTTCTGAAATGGCTTAAATATGCCAGTATCTGAAGTCCCACGATGAGACGTCATCTCTGCCGAATCCTAGAGTTGTACTCTAGAAGTTTTTTTTTTCTTGGACTCCAACTTGCAGAATTTTCCAGGCAAAATTCTGGGAGTTCCAAGCCACAAAAACATACCTACAGACACCTACATTCCTTTCACCTGTCAGAGAGTCTACTTCTAAGGCAGGGGTGTTCAAACTTTTTGCAAGGAGGGCCAGATTTGGTGAGGTGAAAATGTGTGGGGGCCAACCATTCAGCTGCATTTGGCCCTTGGGCCGGACTTTGGACCAGTCTCTATAACATGCAAGGAGGCAGGGAGGACACTGCAGCAACAGAACTGGGGATGAGTAGGCTGTGCAGGTGGCTGGAGGGGGGGGGGGGGTTGGACAGAGGCAGGGAGGGCAGGCAAACTGTAAAACTGCAAGCTGATGTCTCCATCCAGTATGGGGAGGAGCCAGCTGGCGGGGATGAATGATAAGTTGAGCCGGTGGGCAGAAGAAGCCGTGGGCCGCTCGAAATTTGAAAATGGGCCGCATTTGGCCCCCAGGCCTGACTTTGGACATGCCTGCTCTAAGGATTCATAGCTTCCTCTCTTGCCCTGTTCTGCTCTTTTATTTGTTTGTTTATTCAAAACTTTTTATTCTGCCTTTCCCCTTAAAATAGAACTAAGGGGGCTTATGTTGTTACAGGACAGGATTTAAAGCTAAACACAATGAGTATATAAAGGTCACTTCCCAAAGGCATCTTAGGACAAGGGGATCCCAAGGATTTTTCAGAATGTGGAATTGGGGAAATAGAAAGCCCCCTCCCTCTTCATCTTTCCCTCCCACATTCCAAGAGGTTTTCGACTGCACTGTAGGTCCTCCTTTGAATCAAATTAATATTAGTACTAAGAGTGCAGAAAATTTTTATACCATCCTGATTTTAAAATAGTTGGCGAATGTAGCTAATACTCGTGTTCTCCATGGAGTCACTGAGTAACTTTGGGCCATGCACTCTTGTATTGCCTGATCTACTTAATAGAGCTGTTATAAAAACCAAGTACCGGTAGGAAGGACAGCTATATATGCTACAGAGTGCCAGAGCTTGTACAAATCATATACAGTTAGGTATGTGCCATCCATTTGGAATCAACTTAACATGGCCCCGATAAGGCTTTCAAGGTAAGTGAGAAATATTTAAGGAGTGGTTTTACCAGTTCTGTTCCTCTAAAAGTTTCCATGGCCAAATGCAGCTTCCTGGTCCACCAGATTCCAAGTCCGGCACTATCCACTGGACTACCTGGGGATCTCACAAACTATACATGGATTAAGTTATATTTGTGAATAGGGAACTTAATCTTAATTTTATGGCCTGATGTCAACTGATTGTTCCATTGCTAAGTCTAGGGAATCAAAGAGATCTAGGAAAACGATGATTCACCACTCTGCAGTTGATTCAGTCTTTTGTCTGGGACATGCTGTAAGCTGTATTAGGCTTAGGGGTTTCTTTGTATGTTTTTAGGAATATGGACAATGTGTGGATGTAAGCATGTGTGGTGGAGCTCAGGCCTTGTGGCCCTGACCTTGCATTACATTCGTATTGAGATGCCTGAGCTGTGTTTGTGTGTACAGTACTATCCTTCCCTTCATTTTATTTAGCTTTCTAACATCTGTTACTTGACCTGCAGTGAATCCAATTGTTGAAAAAAATAATTTTTAAAGACAACAGAAAGAAAATGATACAAATCAACAATGGAGTTGCGGGAGATATGAGAACTTGATTATAGTAATAAAATAAATGAAGAGAAGTTGTTAGAAATGTTTACACCATTTCTAAATAAAGAAGTCTCTGTTATTTCCAAACAGACTACATTGAAAATACTTCAAAAAGAGTATCTGATCCCACATCAACCCTGTAATGTCACCTGTGTGTTGGAGAAGATGTAAGGGATCATTTCAGCATCTCTAGTGGCATTGCAAAAAAGTAGACCAGCTATGGAAAGAGATGTTTAATGAAATAAATAAATTCATGGATCAGTTGATTACCAGATCCCCAGAATTGGCACTTCTTACCTTTTTTCAGGGGAAAATACATAAAGACTATAGCCAAAGGCTAGAAAAACTCAAAGGCAGTCTCAGTCGCAGTATCATACTTTAGTATGGCAGGTAGCACTGTAGGGAAAAGTAAAGGTTAAAGGTTCCCTCTGCGCATGCGTGCTAGTCATGTCCGACTCCAGCGGCGGTGCTCATCTCTGTTTCCATGCCAAAGAGTCAGTGTTATGCAAGTCCGTGGCCATGTGGCTGGTATGGTTGAATGCATTTCTGCACATGGAACACTGTTTACCATCCCAGTTTTTATGGTGGTACCTATTTATCTACTTGCATTTACATGCTTTCGAACTTTGAGGTTGGCAAGAGCTGGGGTTAATATTGGGAGCTCAGGAAGGCCCTTGCAGGCCCATTTGGGGCAGCGACAGTAAGTAAGGGAGGCCTGAAACAGGCCTTTCCCCCCTTGCCCCAGGGGGCCTTTTTTCATATGCTGCAGCCCCACGTTATAGCGGGACTGCAGTATATGAACTGCGAATGGGCGGGGGAACCACTGTATTGCTAAAGAGATAATCATTTAGATTCTTTTGCAATTGACAGACATCCTTTTATTGTTTATATGAATGGAATAGATAATAAAAGACTTCCTGATGCATACAGTATTTATTGGTCTTTATAATATAATCAAAATAATATGATTATAATTTTCCAAGGAAAGTATATAAGAATTTGGATGTGACTCTGCCATAGAAATGGGAAAAGGGAGTATGAGAGGGAAGATATGTACAGAAATATATGGATGTATATATGAATGTGTATATTTTATAAAAACCATGAAAAGTAAAACAGTAAAAAACAAAAGCTAACACCTCCACCCCTAACACTGGCTTACAAGAAATACTGTAAAACCATTCTGAATGGCATAACACCAGTGGATGGCTTTGAACACTAAAAATACTTAAGAAAATTAACATTTACTGTATCCTTGTTTAATGTGAATATATTTAGATTGATAATTCTTAATAACCTTTGTTAATAATAAAAAGGATCCTTTGATCATGAATTTCATGTAATACTGCTTTGTTTGAAAGCCTACTGTAAATTTTTGCTTTAAGCTCTTCTGGTTAAGAGCTCAAACCTTTGTACAAGGTCATCATTAAGCTTTAATGAACCTTACATCAAGATGTATCTTTGAATGCATGTTATAAAAACTCTCCTGGGTTACTGCATCTTGAAATTGAAAGACCTTTTGTTTCTTAGAGCTTCACTTCATTATGTTCTAGGAAGATTGAATTACTGCCTGGCTCAGAAATAGTTGAGATAATTCAGTCCTGAAAGTTTGTGTAAGTTAATATGTAGAGATATTTCTGCCAAGATCTCAGTGTCTGAATGAGAGCAAGGCCACTTTATCAACTTCAGATGCTTATAGAGCCGTACAGCTGTAGAATTCAGTGTAATCCTTGGTAGTTGGAGGAAGACAGCATATGCTTCCATTGTGACAGATACAGTACTGTAGTAGTTCTCTCCAAATATGATGGTAGAATAATTAAAACAGAGTGGTGTCATTCATGAGTTGAACATAGGCAAATACTGTAGTATTATTATGCTATGGCCTACACTATAGTTAGTTGTAGTCTTGTTGATAGTGTATTTTTACATGATTTTAAAACTTGACTTAAAGAATTCCAATAGCGCAAGAAAGAAAAGACCTAGTAGTTCAATGCTAGCTTGTTATTGTTGCCACACATTGTCAAGTAATCTCCAACTTATGAATGAGAGATCTCCAAAATATCTTGTCCTCAATGGCCCTGTTCAGCTCTTGCTTCCTTAGGGAGTCTATCCACCTTGTATTTGATCTTCTTGAAATTTAACAGAAGATCTCCCCCCACCCCAGTGCACAGGTAAAAAGTGGAGGATACCTGGATAAGTAATACTACAAATGTGAAGGGTCTTGAAATTGTTGTAGACCACAAGCTGAATATGAGCCGGCAATGCAGGGTTCCTGCAAAAAAGGCCAATGCAATTTTACGATGCATTCACAGCAGTGAGGTACTATTTCCCCTCTACTTGGCACTAATTAAGCCTCATCCCAAGTACTGTTGACACTTTAAGAAGGATACCAACAAATTGGAGCAAGTTCAGAGGAGGGAAACAAGGAGGATCAGGCCACTGGCAACCAAGCCCTAACTATGAGGAAAGCTTGAAAGAAATGGGCAGATTCAGCTTTGAGAAAAGAAAAATGAGGGGAAATCTGATAGCACTATTTGAAAACTTCCTAACTTGGTAAAGCAGTATTGGCGTGGAACCAATTAGCTGTACCTGAAGACATGGTGAGTGATCCAACACTGGAGGAGGCATTCAAGAAACTGTCTGTTAGATCTGCTTTGATTCGGAATCCTGCATTGAGCAAGGGTTTGGGCTTAATGGCCATATAGGCCTTTTTCGACTCAATTATTTTATTGTTCTGTGATTCCTTTTTTCCTGCTGTCTTTATCCTTCCCCAGCATTTTTGTCTTTTCTAGAGAATCTTGCCTTCCTTTGATCTGCAGTCTAAGAAGTCTCCTCCAGTATCACATTTCAAACAAAACATTTTTCCCTGTCAGCTTTCTTTCCTGTTCAGCTTTCATACCCATACGTAAAGATTGGGCATAGATAAATATGGGTGATGCACTTGATCCCCACCGAGTTGCAACAGGTGCATGGGGTGGTGGTGGTGATGGAAAACTCCTGCACAGAGGGCACCAGAAGTGTATGTGGCCATTCAGCTTACAAAGAACCTTGCTTAACAGTATTTTCTAGATCCCTTCATTTCTGCCCTTCTGGATTTCAGCTTTCTTCTGATTTCTTGGTTACAGTCTCCATTTGGACTGATGGTTGAAGCAAGGTTAAAAAAACCTTTCTCTATTTCATTTTTTCCATCGTTGGCATTGAAGTTGTGCAGTTCTCCTGTTTCCATGTTGTTGTTGTTGTTTGTCTTAATGTTCATCTGCAGTTCAGCTTTGGCAATTGATTCTTTTATTTTTGCTAAAAGTAATTTCTAATCATTGCTGCTTTGTACCAGTAAGATCGTTTCATCTGCATATCAAAATTACCAATGTTTCTTCCACCAAGGTTCATGCCTCCTTCATTTGGATCTAGCTGGCTTCAATCTTCCCCATAAAGAACAGGTAACGGAATAAAAGGTTGTTGCCATCGTCATTGCTATTGCCAACATCATCTTGTGTCAGTCGTATACGTGACAGCATTTTGTAGAATAGTAAAAACAACAACAGATTCTTGACTTGAGTAAGTTTCAGTATAAAATGAAGGTTAAATATCTCGGAAATTGCCTGATTAAACATTAAATTTCTACATTTTTGAATCAATTCTAATCAGTTGAAGGAAATGAAATTATTTTAAGCAATTTAAATAAAAGAGCATTTTTAGGCTCTGTTGCGCTTATTGTAACAATTTCTACTATTTTGAATCAAATACCATTCACGTTGGTTTACACAGGTTTAATTACTATGTTTCTTATAGTTCCTTTCACCTCAATATCCACAAACCACCAGGAGTAGGGATGGGCACCAAACGAAAAATGGAACCCTCATTAGTCATTTTGTTAGCTAACGAAACAAAATGAAACAGGGAAGCAGCGTTTTGTTAGTACCAAAATGGTGCTTTTTTCATTTAAAATGAACCGATTCGTTTAGCTGCAAAACGGTTAGGACCCAGAGGATCCGTTTGATAGTGTACCAATTGGTTCCTTACTGTTTGATTACATACATTAAAAAAAATGTTTCTAACAAAATGAAACCAATCACCGGGAATGGGGGGGGGGAGAACGGGACAAAACAAAATAAAATGAAACACAATTTTTCCGTTTTGTGCCCATCCCTAACCTGGAGCCTTAGAGGAATATATTTGCAATGAGGTCCCGTATGAGATGAATAGTCAAGGCCATAAATCCTGGAAACCAAATGAACCAGATATTTTTTACTGTCAACCGGAATTACTGCTATAAAGAAGCAAATTATTTTAATGTAGCATTAATAGGTAATAAAGTTTTTTGTTTGTTTTACTGTTAAAAAGCTGTTGCTCTTTAATTAGGAGTAGGATTTTACTGTACCTTACAAGTAAATAGAGGTACTTGAGCATTGTGTGTTAGAGAGGTTTTGACACAGTTCAAAAGAACTTGCTGCTTCCTCATGGGTTCCTTAGGATATATGTTGGGTGTGACTAAAAGAAGTAAGCAGTGTCCTGAAGTGCTAAGATTGCAGCCTGAAGCAGGCATACATAGTATTGTAGTCAGGCCAGTTGAACGTATTGCTTCTGATCCCTGAGTAAGGCTGCAAGATTATTATAGCAGCATTTGACTAACCCAATTTGAATTTTATACATAGTAGCCAAGATCCAACAGTGCCTAGCCTCAGCAGAATGAGGACTTCTTTCCCTTTCCCCTGCTACAGCGCGGCATGGTGCCAGAAAACTGTTGCAGAAGGATTCCCAGCCTTCTGGAATAGACTTTTAGTGTTTAAAAGGAGCCGCTACAAAGCTGTTCCAGAAAGCCACAAATCTGTCTGGAGCAGGTTTTCTGGTTGTGGTTCTTTCCCACATCCTGCAGAAACTGTAAGTTATCAATTATAACAAGACAAGTAGAGACTAGCATGGCATCCACAGGTCTTGTGTCGACTGTAGAATCCATATAAGAACAGATTATAACAGTTTTGCCTGTAAAGTGTCCTGGCAGTTTTTCACAGCATACCCTGGTTAGGTTTATGTTCCCTTCTTGTGGATTAGAGCATAGTAGGCCCTTGACCATTAGAGATAGCTCTGCTGGATAACTGAACAGAGGCAGTGGTAACCAAGCTTTCTTCACTGCTGCTTCAGAGGCATTCCAGTGTGCTTTGGAGTGCACTACTTGATTGGACCTTCTACAGGTTTTCCACCATCATTGTTTTTAGCTTCTGTCTCAGATGTTTCATCATGTTTCATTACTCAACTAATGGTGGAAAACTTGGTGGCTATCTTATATCCACTTCACAGAAGAGGATGCTTAGGAGTGTTTGTGTTTATCACCCTGGGCATTGGCAACAGTGTACCTGTCAGCCAGGGTCTCTATGGGATCAACTCTTCAAGCAACAGGAGGATCCTCGGTTGATCTTAGGACTGTTCATATTTTTTCGGCCTTCCCAGGAGAGCATCTTAATGGATTTTGCACACCTGCAGAGGCTATGTGTTCTCTATATGCGAGTCTGTTTGAGACATACAAAATAATGCAGGACATGAGTAAAGTGGATAGAGGGATGCTCTTCTCCCTCTCACAAAATACCAGAACTAGGGAACATACAGTCAAATTGAGGGCTGGGAGAGACAAAAGAAAATATTTTTTTTCACCCAGCACATTGTTAGTCTGTGGAACTCCCTGCCACAGGATGTGGTGATGGCATCTGGCCTGGATGCCTTCAAAAGGGGATTGGACAGATTCCTGGAGGAAAAGTCCATCACAGGTTACAAACCATGATGGAGATGTGTAATCTCCAAGCTGAAAACTGGGGTACTTCAAGGGCCAGATGCAGGGGAGTGGTATCAGGAGGAGACAGGTATCTAGTCTCGTGCACTCCCAGACGCGTCTGGTGGGGCGACTGTGAGATACAAGAAGGTGGACTAGATGGGCCTTTGGCCTGATCCAGCATGGCTCTTCTTATGTTCTTAACCCCACTGGGTAAGTGATCTGTCCATGAGAACTGAAGTGCAGATTGCTGCACACCAGATTTACAACCTGCTCAGCTTGGAAAACCAGGCCCAGAATATGTCCTGCACCACATACTTCATGACACCAGATTCTACCTGGGACACTCAGGTGGTCATGAAGGACATGAAGTCCTTAGCCACACCTGATAAGGTGGTCTTTCTGTGGATATTGGAGACCTGTAGCACCACCCTGGAAACCAGTTTGACTAGTTTAGAAAGGGAGACTCTTCAGCACTGGGAGAGAGAATGGTACATCTCTATTTTTTTCTGAGCACCAACCTTCAGATATACACACTTAAACCCAAATACAAAAGTGGAACAGGTGATACCTTTAGGCTACTATAAAAATAACAAAACATTGCTAATATTTCGAGGGCAAGCCCAATGGACTGTGGGAATGGGGACCTGGTAAGGATGGTGGCAGTTGTGGTAAACTATGGTAAAGCAGTCAGGAATCAAACTCTCACCTCCCAACTCAGTGAGTTGGAGTACTTGGCTGTAGAGTTGGGAGGTGAGAGTTTGATTCCTGACTGCTTTTAGTGCAGAACAGCCAGCCTTAGTAATACTGGGGCAAGCTGCATACAGTATTCCCAGAATGTTACCAGAAGAGGGCATTATGTTGGAGTATTTAATATCTAGGAAACTCTGGCAAAGGAATCATATTAAAGGCACAACATTATTTATTATTTCCTTAATTTTACCTCCTATCTGCAGGTTTTGCATGTTGATGCCCCGAAATTCTGTTCGGCAAAGCTGAAAGAAGTTAACACTCTTCCCCCAGACTGCTTTTAGTTGGCTTAGATTTTTAGTACAGTATAGAATAGGTCAAAACACTCCTCCGGGATTAAGTCTTCAGGATTATTGCTTTCCTGTTGATTGATCTGGTGCTTTACAATAGCATTTTCAACCCACGGGGCCTGATGCCAAACCTATCCAGGCTATTTTAATTGGGGGTCTGCTTGGGGTTAACCTATTGCTCAACACCTTACATTATTCTGCAGTTGCACCCCTCCACCCCTCCCCCTTTCCTATACAGTTCCAATGGTTGCTCCTTGCTAACGTCTCTTCCTCTTACAGAAATACATCCTTTGACCAGAAAACAACAATCCTTAATAGTAGCAGCTCTTTAACTGTGTAGAAACAAACAAACAAGCAAGCATCTGCTGGGACTAAATTTGTGGCAACCTACTGGGTGTGGTTGTAGTGATTCAGATTAACAGTTATTGGGAAGTTGATTGTTTCAGGTTCAACTGGGAAACAACACACAAGTTTCAACAAGCCTGTATGGTGCGGCATTCATTTTAATATTCTAAATATAGGGAAAGGAAGCATGATTCTTCACAGTTTCAGTCCCTGCGCTTAAATCAGGCAAATCTAAACTTTGGCCCTCCAGATGTTTTGGACCACAACTCCCACAGTCCTTTGCCACTGGCAATCTAAGCTTAGAATTCTGGGAGTTGTGGTCCAAAACATCAGGAGGGCTGAAATTTGGTCATGCTCCTGAGTTCTGACATCGTTCAAAGGATCTCCTTGTGGAACTCTGTGTGTAACGTCAAGGGACATGTAGAGACACTGCTTCTGACAAAGAGTCTGGTGGAAATACCTGCTCAAGGGAGGGACAGCAAAAAGGACCTTGTGAGGAAGCCCAACGCCATCTTTGTGGTCTCTTGCTCGCTGCACTTGGCAATAAAGCCATATAGCTGCTTAGATTATGTAAATAAATTATGTTGATTTAAAAAAGGTGTTCTGATCTTTAGACATAAAAGAAGCAAAACTGAGTAGTAGGGCATTTGCATCTGTAGTAAATTTACTTTGATTAGCTTTTAGCTTTGCTGCGTTCTACAGTTTCACTGGTAACACTGTGTGATACTATGTATGCTACACAAAGAATTAACAGAATATGGGTTTGGAGCGGTATGAGAATTGAGGCAGCTGTTTTTTAAATTATTATTAAATGAAGCATTCTTTGCCTTTTTTAATGCTGAACAGTTACAGATTGGAAGAGCAGGCCTCCTCATTGCATTATTGCAAAAGCAAGGAAGCTGACAGAGAAACAATAACAGTATTTTTGATAGTGGCAATAGATTTCTTCCTCTTTTGAATTCCTCCATCAAGCATTCAATTGCTGTTTCAAGATTACTGCCTGAAAATTGCTGCAGGTTGACTGGTTCCGAATGTTTTCAGACAAGAACGTTAGCCTTTAAATCGGTATGTAAGCTGCCTTAAAAAAAAAGGGAATGAATGAGCTTGTGAAATAGCGTATTGGAAGGCCCAAATAGGCTCTTGTCCTTAAAAAGCACATCTAATTCAGAAGGAGCATCAACATAATTGTCACGATTTTCATTTTAAAAGGAGAGCAAGAAATCTTGGCAAAAGTATAAAAGCTTTCTGTTGCTTGCCTGGCTTGTGGCCTAGTGCTGGATATTTGCATCCTGAATTCAGACAGGAAGCTGAGTAACAAGTAAAACACATTCATTTTCCTGTAATGGAGGAGGACATCCTCAAGATATGGGTCGTCCCTCCTACTTGCTTCCACGCGCAGAACTGATCAGCCAGCCATGCAGTGCTAGAGCTCCCTTAAAAGAGAGGGATCAACCCTCTCTTTTACCAGTTTCAATTTCTGCCTCCACACAGGCTTACCTCAACATGTCTTCAGCTCACCTCTTCTTCAACAATTCCTACTCTTGCTTTTATTATATTTCTCAGCCATAAGCTATACCTTCTGGATTGTCTTGACCAGGCCCTGACTATGTCAGAGGCAGGGAAAATGCTGGCTAGCCCAAACCTGTCTATAGATATTGAGTCATCATCAGATGACCAGCCTTCAGCTCTAGGCACTTCTTCGACCAATGAAAGAAAAGGAAGAGCTGGGCAGTAGAGGAGGAGAGATCTGCCTGCAAAAGACCCACCAACTACAGACCAGTCAGCCTGATGTCAATCCCAGGGAAATTTGTGATACAGGTTGTAAAAGTCACTGTGCATACACCTAGAAAACAATGGAATAATAATTAGAAGCCAACAGGGATTTGTCAAGAACAAATTCTGCCAGATTAATCTGATCTCATTTATTGCTTGGATAACTTATTTGATAGACAAAACTGCCAGGATGGTGGATTCACAATTGACTATAGAATGGTACTTTGAGGGTGATTTTTAATGCTCTTTCTCAAACTGGGAGAAGGCAACAACTGAGGTATCCCACGGTTTAGTCCTGGGTCCAGTGCTCCTCAACATTTTTATTCATGAGCTGGATCAGTGAATGCAGGCAATGCCAATCAAATGTGAAGATTGCCCAAAATTGGGTGGACTAGCTAATACCCTAGAAATTCAAGTGTCAGATTTCAAAATGAAAGTCAACACGGATAAGTGCAAAATACAGCATTTAAGAAAAAGAAACCAAACATACACTTGTAGATTTGGAGATAACTGGCTCAGCAGTGCTACAAGAGAGAAGGACCTTAGAATTGTCATAAATCATAAGCTGAGTATGAGCCAACAGTGATATGGCTACAAAAAGGCAAATGCTATTTTAGACTGCATTACCAGAGGTATAGTCTCCAAATCCCATGAAGTATGTGTTCCCCTCTGTGTGGCACTGGCTACGGCTCATTCTTAGCATTGTGTCCAGTTCTGGAAACTGGACTTCAAGGAGAATGCTTACAAGAGAGAAAGAGGGCAAGCAAGCCACAGAGACAGATATTATTTGAGCAAGCAGGGTTTAAAATTATATCTGCTTCATATTAATTTACAATATAGCTTCAGCCATTTTCAGTGGGGGGCATATGGACCCTGGGGGTGGTGGTGGAATATTTTAAGAGGGCCAGAGACGAAACAATTATTCACTCACCACCTTGTAAGGTTAATTGTGCAACTTATGCAATGCTGATTTGGACCATATTTCTTTCATTCTTTGTTTATAGCTGTGGGCAAAAGATTGAGAATGGCTGGCTCAAATGGTTTGAGAAAATAAAATACAGTGTGTTTTAACTGCATGCTGAAAAGACTTGGTGCAGGATGCATTTTGGAGAGGGCACTTTAAAGTTCTACGAGATCAAACATTTCAAGCAGTGGATCCCAACTGTGGGTAACTCAGGTTTTCTTGGACTGTAGTTTCCAGAAGCCTGTATCATTAGCTGTGCTAACTGGAGTTTCTGGGAGTTGTAGTTGAAGAACACCTGGGTTAGCCAAGATGGGGGAAACCACTGATTTAAGCAATGGTTTCCAAACTTGGGTCCCCAGGTATTGTTGAACTGCAGCTTGCAGAAGCCATTACTACTAGCTGTGGTGGCCAGGATTTCTGGGAGTTGTAGTCCAAGAACATCTGGGAACAAGCACAAGGTGGGGAAGCACTAATGTAGAGAATCAGAATATTCAAATGGATCTGAATTTGGTTCCAGTGAGCTGAGCAACTCACTGAATAATTGTGGGCTAGTCACACTTTCTGAGCTCAGCCTACGTTGCATGCTTATTGTGAGGATAAAGGCGGAAAGTGA
This sequence comes from Phrynocephalus versicolor, assembly GCA_023846285.1. Classification (NCBI taxonomy): domain Eukaryota; kingdom Metazoa; phylum Chordata; class Lepidosauria; order Squamata; family Agamidae; genus Phrynocephalus; species Phrynocephalus versicolor. The sequence goes on along the minus strand of JAHTLZ010000114.1, from coordinate 11,201,838 downwards.
TGTATGCTCTCATGTGCTTGGCTGTTTGCAAGCTATATATAGATTGATTTATATCTGTACTAATTTATGAGTAATTTAAAACACTCATTTAGTTTAGTTCTGTTTACAGGTACATACTCCTAAGACTGATGAATGCAAGTACTGTGTTTTGGGGCTTAGGAAATGTGCAGTAAAAACACATATACTGTGAATGTAGCTAATAATTCAAATAATAAATGGCAATATTGGTGGTAATGATGCTAATTCCAAGTTAAATCTAATAAAGGAGATGTGCTATTTAAAAAGAGAAGTCCATTTCTATCAGGAAATTTGTCTTATGGTTGTATACTAATCATGCATCCTCTAAACTTCATCACACAAGCCTGTTATTATTATTTGCAAATATCTACCCTCACATCTTGGAAGAACAGGCAAAAGCACCACAATGCCATTCTTCAAATGGACCTGTGTTCTAGAAATGTAAAAGAACAGTACAGTATGTGCATACCATTTCTTGAGTTTAGATACTCTTCTATTCCATGCATTCTGGTCCTGATAAAAACTGCTTAAGACAGGCGTGACCAAACTTTGGCCCTCCAGATGTTTTGGACCACAACTCCCAGAATTCTACACTTCGATTGCCAATGACAAAGGACTGTGGGAGTTGTGGTCCAAAACATCTGGAGGGCTGAAGTTTGGGCATGCCTGGCTTAAGAGGTGAACATCAGCTGTCATCATTATTCAAAAATAACAGACACAGTCAAGCAGCATTATATTGACTAGTACTGTATGACAAATTCAAGTTTTAACCTAAAACCTAAGTATCTTTTAAATACTGGCACAGTATGTAGGCTGTCTAATACAGTACAGTATTGCTTTTTTGTAGCTTTGATTGTGTTAGATGTGCAAGTGTGATGTGTGAAATGTCTTGATGTGATGATGATGATGATGATGGTGATGATGGATGTATATCCAACTAGAGTAGACTGAATGAATCAATTCTATTTACGTAAATATTGACTTGATACATGCTATCAAATCCGAACTGTCTTGTTAACAACTTTATTAGGGCTTTGTGAATGATGGGGTAATTTAAGAGGTGGCTTAGCAGTTCCACACTCCACTTGAGTTCCCATGACTGAGTGGGGAATTATGCTAGGCCTTCTGAGTCCCAGTCCATTACTCTAGCCCTTACACCACACTAGGTCCCTAAATAGTGACTTACCATTCACTAGCTGATTCAAGGGACTGGATTGCTGCATTTGGATCTTACTAAGGGTTTGAACTACTGTAGCTCTTAGGTCAGGTATTTTTAGAGCTTTCAGGACAGAAATACACTGACACATACATGGGTACTTCTAGAGACAGTCAAGAAAGTACAGAGTTTCTGGTTTAGGAATTCTGAAAATCTGCATGAATGGGAAAGAATGCAGCATGAGAGTTGATATTTATTATTAGGTTCCAATAAATCAAACTTTCACATTTGCATACTATAATTCATCAGTCAGTTTTGTGTGTTGACATGAAATTAATCATTCTTTCTGAACAAGAGTAGAATTTGCTATTTAAAGAGGACAAACAAAATGTTATGCTGTTTAAAACTATTACCACATTTCCAGTCTTGCTGTGTTCCATCAGCTGGCATGTTTGTAAAGGTGTTAATTTTGCAGATGTTGAAAATGTAAAGTTTGAGAAATATTCCATGTGCGTATTTGTTTGCACATATGTTTTTACTTTTTGTATAAGCACCCATGGCTTGTGTGATGTTTGTTTTGTTTGGCTAAAAGTGGTTGATAAATGGCAGGCTTCCAAAGGTGTATGAAGTGCGAAAATAATTCTGATTTATTAATTTTGGACAGATGACAAATTGCAATCTCCTTGGGTGCTATAGAAATTAAATGTGTAACGATTACCTTCCTAAGCATTCTCACTATGTTGCTCCCCCTTTCCTTTCTAATACTGCTGGTTCATCAGGATTAATGTTTATGTTGTACCTCCTTTTGCAATGTAAAAAGAAAATGATTCAACTGTAGTTGTAGGGGTTCACCAGCATCACTTCACCAGCTAATCAATGTAAGACGTGAAACCCATCATTATTTGAGCACACTTCTACATCCCGAGAAACATTTTTACTCTGTCCCTTCTATGCAGTTTCTGTTACCGCCTTCTTCTCCCAGAGTTGTTTCTGAAGGTCTCCCACTTTTAAGTAAGTGCACAAGACTTTTAAGTGCACAAGGGTTACAGAGAAGAGAGAGGATTGCTCCTGCATCTCTATCTGATTGACAAACATTGTTTTGGGTATCACCCAAGAACTGAGTAGTTTTGTAAAGTTTATTAGAGACTGACGTTGCTTTCAGTGTAGCTATATACATTATGGGGAAGACCGAGTTTTTCGTGGACCATGGGGACAAAAGATGAATTTACTCATTGCATTTCACTCATTGCATTCTCCCTGCAAAACACTTTGCCCTATTGTCCTTAGGCATTTTGAGCTGAAATTGGTCAGGCATACTAAAACTAGACCAGACACAAAGTTTGTAGGTCAGCCAAATTACTGCCTAGGAAAGAATGTAGGGTCAGCCAGATTGAAGAACTAAGCAGCCAGGCAGAAACAGAGCAGTATGTAATTATTTGATAACTGAGGTTTAATGAAGCATGCAGAGTAGCTAATAAACTAATATCATTCATTAAATAATGTGCCATTATACTTTCCCTAACTTATTTAGTATAGAGGCAACTCTTTTGTCTAGTTTTTACGATAAATCTGAGGTGTATATTTTGAAGGTAGACTAAGATGAAAGCACCAACCAGCTTTATTAAAGTTCCGGAGCCAAGTGTGCTGTAGTCTGTTTTCTTCTAGGCAGTAGTACCATAAAATGCCCCAAAGTAGCACATGGTTTTTGAATGTTAATCAGCAAGTCTTAATTTCTTCTGCTGATCACTTATTATAACAAAATGAAATACTTTCCATTTCAGTATGGGCAATTTCTTTATACTTAATGTATATTTATAAAAGACAGCGACTTTTAATATGTATTCTGCATAGAGGAAACATTTTCTTCCAGTGAAATAAATACAAATTCTGGGTTTATGCAAGTTCTGTGAAGTGATTTAATAAAACATTTAATGTACTCAGTTGCTACTTGCTCATTCCCTTTGGCCCGTCTACATTACGACAGAAATCCTCACTTACAGATACTGAGTTGGATAATCAACATTGAGATAAATAGTTTAGTTCCATTGAACTTACATCATGTTAACTGTATAGAGCAGAAGTAGCCAATATCTAGAAATACCAGGTGCCCATTCTTGAACCTTGGACAGATGCATGACCCACAGTTCCCCCACTTCTTTTTTTCTCCTTAAGGGAGTTATTTTAATGCAGAAACCATTGTTCCACCAACGAATGGCCACATGTATATAATAATAATAATAATAATAATAATAATAATAATAATAATAATAATAATAATAATAATAATAATAATAATAATAATAATAATAATTTATTGTCATTGTGTGTATATACACAGTATACACATACAACGAAATTCAGACACCCAGAGACCAGATTCAAAACACACACACACACACACACACACACACACACACACACACACACACACACACACACACACAAATCTCCAAACACTCTCTCACACACTAAAAAACCCCTTACACACACACAAAAAAAAATCCCTGAGCACTCACCCCCACCCCCACCCCTAAAAACACAAGCATCTACACAACAGGCTAGGTAATCCTGTCCAAGTGCTCACTGCTGGTGGTCCTTGAGTTCATTATTAAGTGCAATTATAGCTCTGGGATAAAAATATGAGGCTATGAGTCACCTTTAAAACATGACAAAAATGTCCCCTCCAGGGACCCTATGGGTCACAAGGGAACCTTATATTATATAGATTAAGTTTAAAAGGTAACGTTTGAAAAAATAACTTTGCAGTTGTCAAACTGAGACTTTGTCTTCAAAGACACCTACTAGTTAACAGCAACTTATTGAGAGAAGTAACAGATCTTGATCAGTCCTTTTTTACAATTCTGATTGGAGTTATTCTTGGGCCTTTCCTTTTCTCTCCTGGCCTGATAAAATGTTGGAAGTACAGTACTTGGAAGCCCTGTCAAGATCTTTGGGATTGCTTTCCATAATTTCCTTAATTCATGCTGATTCCTTTAGGGTGGCAACCCAAGGTATTATCCCTTTGTAACTTTGTGTACACAGTGTCACCCTTAAATCCTTCATATCCTCAACACAGTTGAAGAGTAATAAGAGTTGGCTTGAATCATACGTGAGTTGGTGGCAGAAAGAGCAAGAAACTGTTTCTGTGCAATATTTCAAACATGCCATCATTGTACAGATGTGTGTCCTATGGAGGCAAGGCAGAATGTATATATGTATGAACAAATAAATATTCTACTCAGTGACACTTCTGGTGCTTGAAAGTGAGTATTGGTGATTAATTCAGTCTAGTCAAGAGGATTGTGAGAAATATGTGCTAAGGTTGTAACAAGCACGAGAAAGCTTTACAGAGACAAGAAATCACACTCAGAATCTTTCTGAGTAGTGATTTAGATAATTGCTGTTGCTGTTTAGGAGTACATATATGTGGGTGCATTTTGAAAGGAATTACGGCAATATGTCAATTTTTAAGTGAATTCTTTTCATTGTATTCTTGGTTTCCTTAAGTGAATTGTTTTTATTGTATTGGTTTCCTCTTGCAATATATCTTAGTCTTGTGGTTCTTAATTCCATCCCAGTGTCAGTTTATATTCTACATAATCCTTGTGTTTTGAAGTGGATGATTTTGTTCACTCACAGTGCTGGGGTTTTTTTTTTTTTTTTTTTTGCTTGTATATTTTCCTCCTGCATAAATATGAGTCTACATTACTTGTATTATGTTGAAGATAGAGGTTTGTGTATTGAGAAATATTTATTTATTTATACAGCTTATATGCCACCCACTATCCAAAGGTCTCTGGGTGGCTTACAATTAAAATGAGCAATTAAAATAATTAAAGTATGTGCATGTGATATGGAGCAATTCCAGTGTACTTACCTATGGTAGCTTTCAGGAAAAGACCAAGAATTAACCCTTTGTTTGTCCTAGAGTTAATCCTAGAGTTAGGTCTTGGAAAATTCACTTTTTATTTGAGTATTTTTGATGAAACACCATAGTTGAACGTTATGAAAGTGGGGCTTCAAATCTGGATTCATTTATATTTCCAGTGGTTTAGGGTTCATTTATATTTCCAGTGTTAATGCTGAGCTTTATGCTCTAAATGGGGTTCTGGTCATCTCCAGTTGCTCTTGGCAGTTAGAAAGTTGAGCCAAGAGTCAAGAAGCAAGGAACAAAAAGAGTTATATCGGAGTCAGGAAGAGGTGGATACCCAGCCAAAACAAGCAGTCCTTTTTAGTATCCTTTTCTAGGGGAGTCCAGTTACTAATCTTGGTGGGCAGGCCAAGCCAAACTTGAGAACATGGAACTGTCCAACAAAATACTTAACAACAGTTTTGGTAATTCACCACAAGGGTGAATATCCACTCACATAACTCAGGATTCTTGGTTGTAGCCCTGGGCTCCCAGTGGCTCCTGAAACACAGTTTGCAGGGGAAGCTCATACTACAGTTTTTCAGAAAAGTGGCTTGTCAGCAGGCTATAAGCTCACAACAGAATTATTTACTTCAAGTAAATTATTTACTTCATGGTGACATGAGCATGGAAAAAACTGTGGATGAGCTAAAAATGTTTGACTGCTTGCCTATGCTTAATCATATAATACCAAAGCTGCATGGTAGTATGTTTTTCTGAAGCAAAGACACAATTCTTAAGAGTTATGAGTAAAAATACTGGACCCTAGGTCCTATTTGTTTGTTTTTAGCAGTTATTTATCACACGTTTCACCTCTGTTTGCTGAAGATGGTTTTTCAAACCATAGATTTTCTGTCTTTCTAAAAATGGAAGTTTATCTCTATGTTGGCGAAGTCTACTTTGGCCATTTCAGAAGTCGATCATATATATTGGATAAATGCCAAGAATTTATAATAAATTACAACAAGCCATCGGGATCAGTAACAAAAGCTTCATGAAGAAAAGGAGCTTTAGTTTCCAACAAAGCAATAAAATTCCATTGGACATGGAATTTTCCCATTAGACATGGGGAAAAATGCCAACACTTAAAGTAGTAGGGTTGGTTTTTTTTTTTGGTAAATTACACATGACATATTAAGAACAATATACAGAATCTGTTTTTTTATAATATTCTGAGATATATTGACACTGTTTCCTTTAGATATTTCATAAATATTATGCTTGTAGTTTTGGAGGCTTCAGAAAGTATATTCTCTTGTGTGTATTTCATGTACAGTATGAACTGTTTTAATATACTGTATTAAATTATTGTTGTAAGCTGTCTTGGGTCTCTTTGGGGAGAAAAGAGGCATAGAAATAAAATTTATTTATTTATTTATTCATCATCATCATCATCATCATCAAACTATCACACAGCAAAGAAGATCACTACGCTGGATTTTGTATTACAAATCACTAGTCGAATGCTTCCCAAGTGTTTAGGACTACGTAATGCATCAGTGAATTATGCGAGGAGCAGATCCCAGTAAGGTGGCCTTCTGCAGCTGACTGAATAATAATAAACAGAAAAAACTCCCCCACCCCATTTTTCCCCCATCCCCCCCCGGGCCTTCACATCTTCTAGTCCTACCTGGCTGTCCTAGCACTCCACTCTCTAGATCTGTGCTTCTACAGTGGTACCTTGTATAAAGGAATTAATTGGTTCCAAATGAAATTATATTAAGCAAAATTTCCTTTATACAAATTTCCCATAGGAATGCATTGAAAACAGAGTGATCCCATTTTTATGTTGTACAAATTTGCCCTATAGGCGATTATGTAATTTCCCCATCTCCGAAATTTTTTATGTTGTACAAATTTTATGTTATAGAAACCGTTTGTTATACAAGGGTCCACTGTACTTGTTTTGTTAGTATTTGAGTAGTATTGGTTGCTCATATTGTTCTTATGTTTGTGTTGCAAGGAAACCCTGATGATTCTGATTAAGACTTGTTTTGCTGTCCTGATATTACTGAGCAGTGGCCCCAGTAGGCTGAGGGTTGATGACTTTCTCAGTAACAATATATGGTTCCAGAGCTGTTAAGTTTATTTATTTTATTTATTTATTGAACTTATACCCTACTCAACTAGTAGCAGGCCACTTATGAGAAGCTTCAAAAATAGACACAAATGAATAGAAACACAATTGTAAAAACTTAACAAAGAAAATTAACTAGAATAAAACCTGTCAAAAACCCCATTATCTAATAATACAAAACTGTCAAAATAGCAATGGTAAAAGTGGTTCATCATATGAAAAGAGATCAAACAATTCAGTAGATATTCTGTGTATCAGATTTTTGATCCTCAAATAATGAATATGATGTATATTAATTGTGACCTGTGTTGAAATGTATAGCAATTTTTCTGTAAGTCTGGGGTTTTTTTTTAAAACTCTTTTTATGATTTTCCAGTAATGGGAAGGATGACTAAACCAATTTTTCCCATCAGGCACAACGTTCTGGTAATGTATGAAACAGTAGGGGTTAATTCTTTGAGCACTGATGCATAGCTAGCATTGATACAAAGACATGTACGCTTTCTATATTAAGCATTTTTCTCTTTCAGTTCCTGCTCTATTCCCTTTTTGCTTTAATACCTACAAAAATGCAGGCTGGGTGAAAAGGAAGTGCAATAGAAATTTCTCTTTAAGAGATTGACAAAATAAAGCTCACAAACTGCTTTGATTTCCTATTTGCAATGTGCTTTTAGGATCTAGGCCAGTGTTGGCGAAGCTATGATACGGATGCCAAAGGTGGCACTCAGCCCTTTCTGTGGGCACCTGACATCGCCCCTTCACTGCCACCTGTATTCAGGTTAAATTGCTGTATTGGCATTTTGCGAAAAATTAGCGGGTTTTGAATTGCAGTTTGGACACTTGGTCTCTAAAAGGTTCGCCATCACTGATCTATGCTGTGGCCACTGAAAAGTTATGAATAAAGTAGCACAAAATGTGTACCCTGTCTGTTAAGTTGCTAGACTGTTACAACTTGGTGCTAAACAAATGCCATTGTTTCAGAACTAGGAGAAATAGGATAACTTAGTTTCAAGAGGAAGGTGTATACTGTTTATCGGTGAGATGCCACAGTATATAGTATACACTAAGTATATCATTGTGGGCAGGAGGGAGCCAGACTCAAATAATACATTTAGACTTTCCTCTCATGTAGAAGCTGTTCTCCATTTTGTGTTGCTGGTGGTCTAGTTTCATGAGGTAGCACATCTGGCCTACTTTTTTTTGAGCTGTTTTCCTTAATCTCTTTTTTGTGTGTGCCATCTTTACCTGATGAAGAGTACTACTCGAAAGCTCATCCTGTTTGTAACATTAGGTGATCCAGTAAAAATCTTGTTTATCCTCAGACATATTACAGGTAGATATTTCATCAGCTTTGAATGCCTCACTGAAGCTCCTTTTGAGATAAGAAAGGAAATAATTTGTATGTAGGTTTCATTAGGTAGAATAGTCAGTAGGAAGGAACCTTCTCATCGATGAGTGCAGCTCTAACTGCATGTTATGTAATGTTTGCAAACGCATCCCTATACATATGGTTTACTGGCCACTAAGACTATTAAATGCAGTTAGATTTTCTTTCTCTAAATATGGATCAACTGGAATGGATTAGTAAAGATTATGTAACTGAGGACTGCGCTGTGCTGTTTGTAGATGTTGACGCAATCAAAGTCTGTGTTTCATTTTAGGTCTTCCACATTGCTAGCCATGTGCTGTGTATGGAGTAGGATAGCAAATGGCATTCTCTTGCAGTACACAGATTCCAAAACTTAGGGCCCCCGATGTTCTAGGAAGACACGTTGAGAAGTTGTGGCTGTGCTGGCTAGGGATTCTGGCAATGGCACTATATGAACATCTGGGACCATGAGTTTGGAAACCAGTACTGTACTGTTTATGTGGAAATTGAGGAAATCAGGAAAGCGCCATCAGTTTGCTTAGGAGTTAGCAAGGCGGGGAAGGGAGCAATTGGTGTTATGACTTTTCTTGCTTTTGAGGGTACAGCTCCTATAATATGTGTTAGCTATGCCCCTAAGGGTTTGTATGTCTAGGTTTGGGGGTGGCGGCTATGAACAGAATAATTTTAGTGTAGTATAAAATGATACACAAAAGATGCAACATGCAGTGTCCATCTTTAGCTATTTAGAGGACTGACACAAAATTGGAGTGGATTCACCTCCTGTGGCTCCAGAAGGGCAGATGAAAATGGTTCGGTTCACATAAGACTTTTGCTTAAAACATTAGGAGGAACTTCCAGGTGGTACAAACTGTTCCATAGCTGAGCCCTCCTTTTCTCTCAGAACTTTAAGCAGGGCTTGGGGACGGGTTAAGTATTCCAGATGTCTTGCTTGCAGGTTTTGTGTCTTAGTATAGAGTTTAACTGGAGGCCTTTGTAGCTTTTTTCAGGTGTATTGTTATCTGTAAGGATGGTAGGTGGGTGTGAATACTTGTTTGAAAGGGGGAGGGACAAGATGGCCGCGAGCAGCAGAGACGTTAGCTGAAAGCAGTCCCGGCCAACGTCGATGTATCCCAGGTCTCAAGAGGGCGTTTCCACTCCAAGACGACCCTTCTGGGAGCAGAATCCATCCCAGAACCGACCCAGGGCACCCAGGCGTGGTTCCCCCTCCCTCGGGAGAGAGGTTTAGAACCCCTGGTGGAATTCCTGTGCGGCTGAGACCTTGGGAGATCCTGACGGAAGTTTAGAGCTGCCTCTATTCCTCCAGAATCGTGAGTGGCTTTTTCCATCTGAAAGCCCTTTCAAGAATATAAATCAGCAACTTACCGAAAAGAATTTGCCTTTTTTAGTTCCTCTTTCCTGTTTTATCTGTTATTTTCTGCCCCTCGGAGGACTGCAATCTCTGCTTTCACTTTCATATTCATCGAACGGCAGAAATTTAACTCTTAAGCTCCCATTTTATTTTACACTATACTTTTCGGACTCTGTTGGCAAAAGTGGGCACAGCACGCCATCTACTGGATTTTTTCATGTTTGCAGCATCACATATATTTCTTGAAAAGCAGCAAATTGATTAGAAATAAGACCAATCTCTTAAAGACTTTGTAACTCTCCTGTGAAGAGGTAATCGATTCCTTTACCACCACAAAATAAATCTTCAGTATGAGCAGGACCCCAACTACACAAAAGAAATTTGCCTTTGTTCCCTTGGCCCATCCAGCAACCATGACTCAACAATCAAGTCAATCAAGCCAATCTGACCAAATCTTAGATGCATTGAAGCAGTTGAATCTTACCCAGGTAAAGATGCTCTCAGATCAAACTACTGGGTTCTCCAACTTAAGAGCAGAAATGAAAGAGGGCTTTTCTAATGTGGATGCCAAACTAGAAACCTTTGGTGGTCGTTTACAAGCGTTGGAAGAGAATATGAATGTCACTGATTTTCGTCTTGGAGAAATTGAAGCCTCAATGGAATCAACAAGTAAACTGGTTCTTACACACGAAATCAAAGCCTCTTCCAAAATTCTAAGAATTCAAAACCTTACTGTGGATAAAGATGAAAATCTCTACACCATAGTTGGAGACACCCTGGCCACCCTACTTGAGGTACCTATTGAAGAATTCCTTCGCGAGGTAGACGTGATTCACCGTCAACCAACGGCTTATACCAGAAGAAATAAACTCCCTCCCGAGGTAATAGTTAAATTGGTTAGAAGATACACTCGTGATTGCATCCTTAAGGCTACCCAAGACAAGGAGGTGGAAATCAATAAATCCAAAGTGACAATTCTGAAAGATGTCCCTTGGGAGGTTCGCCAATTACGGAAAGAATATATATTCCTTACCAAACTCCTGCTCAAGCATGACATAAGATACAAGTGGCTCTACCCCCAAGGTTTGTCCTTCCAATGGGAAGGCAAATTACAGAAAATTGAATCTCACCAGAAAGCTAGAGCCTTCGTTGAAAAAAATGCAAAGAAGTTGGGCTACTCCCCTTCTTCTTCTTCACCATCCTCCTCTGAAGATGAGGACATGACCGGAACTCAAGCCACTACCAAAGATGACAGCCGTGATGACCAGACTTCAAAACAAGAGACTTCAAAGCACGTCCAAGATTCTAGTGGCGCAGTGGGAGGTGCCAGGCCGAAAAACTACCTCAGGCCAAAATCTGGTAAGAAAAAATATTATTGGAAGTAGCAAGATGGCCCAAAAAATTCTAACATGGAATATTAATGGTATGAACACGCCCCAGAAACGTCGGAAAACTTTCAATTTTCTCCAAAAACAACAATGCTCCATCATCTGTTTACAGGAAACCCATGTATTGAGAAAACATGAACAATATTTAATACAAAATAAATTGGGAAATCTATTTTCCACATCAAATAAAGAAAAGAAGCAAAATGGGGTGGCACTGTATATTAAACCAGAACTTTCCCCAATCCTCCTGGAAAAAGATGAATGAGGCAGATGGATTCTTGTCCAAGCAAAAATTCAATCTAAAGAAACAATTATTGCTGGTATATATGCTCCTAATGATAACCATGGAAGACAAGCATTCTTTGAACAACTGGCCCAGAAACTGTTGCAATATGGGAATCACCAGCTTATAATATTGGGAGATTTCAATGCTGTACACATTCCCTCAATAGACAGGAAAACACCAAAAGGGAAAAAACTCAAGACCTCGTCTTCCACACTGCCCAAATCGTTTTTGGATATGTCCGACATTCTAGAACTTCATGACATCTGGAGAAGGAAAAATCCACTAAAAGATGGTTACACCTTCTATTCAAGACAATATGCTTCCTTCTCCCGTATAGATATGTGTTGGGCTACATCTGATCTTCTACTAAATACAAGGGATATTGAAACTTTACCTCGAGTATTATCGGACCACAATGCCATCTTATGGACACTGAAATCTTCAGGTATGCCTAGGCACTGGAAAATTAACCCAACTCTTTGGACTGATAAAGAATTCATCTCAGAGGCTGCTAGAGATTTGAATTTGTATTTTGAAACTAATCTGAATAAGGGCACACCACTCAAAACGGTATGGGATGCCTTCAAGCCATACTTTAGAGGATTCGTTATCCAATTTATGGCAAGACGGAATAAAGAGAGGAAAAAGAAATATGAATCAACTCTTAAAATGATGAAAAAGCTTGAAACGGATTTAACACAAGACCCCCGTAACGATAAGTTGAACAAAGACCTGGCCTCTTGTAGGCATGAACTCAATTTGATTCTGACTGCAGATATAGCTCACAAAATCAAGTTGGCCAAACTGAACTTTGTGGAAAATGCAAACAAACCAGGTAGATGGTTAGTGTATAGGTTAAAAAAGGTACAATCACAAAAACTCATATTTTCACTTAAAGACAAAACTGGGGAAACTCAGACAGAGCAATTACAAATCCAAAAAATCATAGAGGAATACTACCAAAGATTATTCAAGCCGGAGATGATTGACAATGATGCTATCTTCCATTACCTTGAACAAGCCAATTTTCCAAAACTTACTGAGGAACAGAGAGCTCAGACAAACGCCCCTATCACAATGATGGAAATAACAGAGGCTATTAATCATCAAAAATTGAATAAAGCGCCTGGACCCGACCAAATACCAGCCATATTTTATAAAAAATTCTCGGAGATAATTTCTGGAAATATGAAAAACCTCTTTACATCTATATTTGAAGGCGAAAATATACCAGATTCCTGGAAATCATCCCATACGACACTGATTCCCAAAGAAGGGAAATCCAAAGATTTGATACAGAACTACAGGCCAATTGCCCTCCTAAACGTGGATTACAAAATTTTTGCAACCATCCTGGCCAATAGATGGCGAATGATTTTACCTTCTTTGATATCACACGACCAGACTGGCTTCCTCCCGAAAAGGCACCTCCAATCCAATATCAGAACTTTTCTCAACGTGTTGGAATATTATGAATCCCACCCCGAGAAGCAAGTAGCTTTTGCATTCATTGATGCTGAGAAAGCCTTTGATAATGTATCCTGGTCTTTACTCAAAACTCAATTAGATTACCTTCAGTGTGGCCACAGAATGTTGCGAGCAATTGAACAAATCTATTCTACCCAAAATACCAGGATTGTAGTGAATGGTCACCTCACAGATAAAGTTAATATACATAAAGGTACCAGGCAAGGATGCCCCCTCTCCCCTCTTTTGTTTATATCCACCCTGGAAATTCTTCTTCATGTAATAAGGGAAAACCCAGACATTCAAGGCCTACAAAATAAGGGAGAAGTTTACAAGGTACAAGCCTTTACAGATGACCTGATGGTTATCATGGAGAACCCCCAGACTTCCTCCGTAGAACTTCTAAAGACCCTGGAGGCATACTCAAAAATTTCCAGATTAAAGGTGAATAGAGAAAAAACATTGGTTCTAACTAAAAATATGACCCCACCCATGATCCAAAATTTGGTAAATCAATCTGGTTTTCAACATTCTAATAAGGTAAAATACTTGGGTATTACTGTATCTAACCGATGTAACTCTTTACTCAAAGACAATTATGTTAATGTTATTAAAACAATCAAAGCTGATCTCGAAACCTGGTCAAGACTTCAGCTATCCTTAATGGGTAGAATTGCTGCAGTCAGAATGAATGTCTTACCTAAAATGCTTTTCCTATTTCAATCTCTGCCTGTATTACCAAACTTTAAGATCATTTCAGATTTGGAAAAAAGTATACGTATATTTATATGGCAAAAGAAAAAAGCAAGGATTAAAAATATTTATTTGCAGGATAGAACCAAATTTGGAGGCTTTGCCCTTCCCAATTTGGCACTATACTATAAGGCTGCCGCCATGACTTGGATTAAAGACTGGATCTTGATGACAAATAAAAGAATATTACAGCTCGAGAGTTATGGCCTTGATAAGGGCTGGCATCACTATATGTGGTATAAGGGAAATTTACCCACCCTCTTTAAAAAGCACTGGATAAGGAATGCTTTAATCAAAATATGGTCATTGATTCAAAAACAATTTTATCTCAAAGCACCTATGTGGCTATCCCCACTGGGAGCAATCTATAGCTCCCAGGCAAGTGAAATCTCAAAAGTTATAACTTACAGACACCTTCTGAATGCTGACCTCTCATTGAAACCATTAGGGAAATTAGTATCAGAAGGTTACAATCTGGATTGGTGGAAATATCAACAAATACATTCACACTTCAAAGAGCTTTCCAAAGAGGGTGGCTTTATGACTACTGATACCCCATTTGATAAAATACTTTCTTCTGGTGACTCAAAGCTTCTTAGCAAATTTTATAATATACTGTTAAATGAAAAAATGATTGATACATTGGTTAAAGACTCTATGATTAGATGGGCTGAAAACTTTGGTTATACTATTCACTTAAATAAATGGGACTCTCTGTGGAATACAGTTAAAATCTTCAAATCTATTTCGTTTAAGGAAAATTGTTACAAAATGTTTTATAGATGGCATTTTGCACCTCACCGTTTATCCAAGATGTATAACTGTTCACCTAAATGTTGGAAATGTAACTATGACTGTGGAACTTTTTATCATATGTGGTGGACCTGTAAAGAAGCAAAGGCATATTGGAATATGGTAAAACTTTTCTTAGAAAGATTTTTGAAAATTAAGATAGAGTCTAGACCAGAACTATTCTTGTTAAATATAGTAGATGTAAATATTTCCTATGACCAGAGATATGTACTTCACCATGTAATTGTTGCTGCAATAATACTGTATGCGAAATTTTGGAAACAACCAAACACGCCAACAGAGAAGGATTTCCACGGAAAGATAAGAGAATGTATCGAAATTGATAAACTCTCTGGTTATCTAAAGGGAGACTACTACGAGATCTCTCGGGAAAGATGGCAAGAAGTAACAAATTTATTAGTATTGTGATAATATTTGGCAATTTTAGTAATATGTTAAATTACTATCTCTATTTTGCTTGATATGCTCAATGAAAATTTTAAAAAATTGTACCCCTTCTTCTTTCCCCTCCCACCAACTCTTTTTCCCTGTTCCCCCCTTAAAAATTCAATAAAAATCTATAATAAAAAAAAGGGGTGTAAGAAACCTGTCATTCTTCAAACAATGTTAGACTACAGGTTCCACTGTATTTAAAATTGTCCATGTTGTCTTGACATGGGACAAGGTGGAAATTTGAGTGCAACAACCTCTGGAGAGCCGTAGAGATTTTTTGTGTTTGCAGTAAATAGAATCACATGGAAACTATCATTTGAAGTAGCTTTGCTGTGCACAGTTTAGGACGATCTTAGTTAACTCTAATCATATAATAATTTGGACATGAAGCTAGAGAGAGTGTGATGGCTGCTGAGGGAGAAATTTATATGAGAAAGGGAACAAGGGGGCAGGTAGTGTATGTCTTATCTGCTGTCCCTGGCTGGGCTGATGCTCTGGTATCTCAATTGAGCACTAATTAAGTATTTTTGCTGAAGATGTGTTGGAAACTGTATATGTCTTCTGTTGTTGCATCTGACATTAATCTCTCCTGAAGCTAAAACAAGGAATCAAAAAGATTAGAAGGTTTACAGAAGCGTTAAAATAGTCATTCTTTATTGAACCTTCTTGTTTGCCTTCAGGCAAGGTATTTCCAAGTCTCTTGAGACTCTTGCAAAGCTTCATCCATCAAAAGTCATTAAAGATGCTTTTAACCATAGACAAGATAAGTGTGTACAGTATTGCGAGCTCCTACATTTGATTGCATTCTGCTGATGAACATGACAATATGTCCCAGAAGAAAACTTTTATCCATTCAGATCAAGAAATTTGGAAGCTTAGATATGCATCAAAGTGAAAAAGATGTGTCAAAAGCAGCTGGGATTTTAACTGGAAATCTTTGGATCTGTGCTGCCCTATACTTTGTTGCAAACTATCTGGGATGTAGATAGAGTGTTTTCTAGTGCTGTTACATCTTCCTGTGGCTTCATGAGGGCATCTGAAAGTCATGGTCAGCTACTTGGGCAACATTCTGCACAGTCACTGCTTACCTGATATTCTTCCTTTTGGATTTCCCTTAACCTTAATTCCTGTTATCATGCTGTACTTTTTGCCAGCCCTAAAATAAGTGTTTGATTTAACAAGAATATTATAACTTCAGCCATAGTTGTTGTATGTGTTTTGTAAGTTGCATTATAAAATGAATGAATAGACTGATTGAATGAGTAGAATGAGATAGGTGATGCTGGAGCAGAGACTGTTAGGACAGTTAGAATAGATGGAAGGGGAATAAGGATGCACCTGTGTATAAATCTCTTGTGGTTATTTGGAGAAAAGAGGAGTGTAGGCTTTAGTTAAGAGATATGTAGGATTTTGAAGCTTGTTAGGGTAAAACATATTAGGATTAGCTATGAGAAAGAGAGGGACAGAATTGAAATCTGATACAATAATTTAAAATTCTTTATTACTTTATTTTATTTGTTTACTCATACCCTGCCCATTTTGTGGACAAGCCACTACTTTGGATGGCTTCCCGAAAATAATAAAATAGCATTTTAAAAAGTTGAACAT
This sequence comes from Phrynocephalus versicolor, assembly GCA_023846285.1. NCBI lineage: Eukaryota > Metazoa > Chordata > Lepidosauria > Squamata > Agamidae > Phrynocephalus > Phrynocephalus versicolor. The sequence goes on along the minus strand of JAHTLZ010000114.1, from coordinate 11,185,192 downwards.
ATAAAAACAAAACCCTTTTGGTGAAGCATAGTCTGGCATAAAATTACTAAATTTGTTACAAAAATTAAAAACAATTATAGAGTGGGAATACAACAAACATCTCTTTATTTCCCAGTAGCATTTGTGAAGTATGAATTTTGAAGATACTTTGAACAGCCAGAGTAACTTATGTGGCCATATTACAGCATGTTAAAATCACCTCTCTGTTGGGCTGGGAGGATTGGCCTTCGGCTTCTGGTTGATTGCAGGGCTTTCTCCCTAACACAGCAAAGTGGGGAAGCTTTTCCCCTCACTTGCTAGGTTGGAGCAGGCTTCCCATAGGGATGCATTGAAAACCAACTAATTTGTTCCCTTGTATTGCCTTTTTTCCAACCTCCGGAAGAGATTAATTGATTTTCTATGCATTCCCATAGGAATGCAGTCTCTCTCTGTGTGTGTCTGTGTGTGTGTCTTCACAGCCTGACCTGTAAAGAAAAAAATCTGCTGAGAGGTGCAGGGAAAAGGCAGAACCTAGCAAACAGCGCTGCTTGAAGTTTTCCACTGCTTGCTCTGTTTTGCCTTGCTGCCGTGCGGTGGTTTCCAGTTTGAAAGGAAATCACTGGAAACTGATGCCCTGGTTCCAGAAACACTATGCACTGCATGCATGGGGTGGAGCTTCATACTGAAAGGTATTGGACATGGATTTACTTTCGGAACTCGAGTTTCTTCGGAACTCCATTTCCAACGATTCCCTTCATAAGTCGAATTTTTCGGACGTCGAGCCATTCATAAGTCGAGGTACCGCTTTAAAATGTCCCCATGCTTCCTGCTTGGTCATTCATCAGCAGAAGGGAAGAAGAAGGAAAGAAAAGTAAAATTTTTGAAAAACTTCCAGTTGGGAAACTGATAGTAGCAGTATTACCAAGTTATTGTACTCATAACAAAAGGCCAAATCAAAATCATTTCATGGGATGAAAAGAAGACCCAGGGGTGTGAAGGAGTTCACTGAGTGTCTGATTGAGCCTAGCTGAGATAGACCTGGAGGTACCACAAGAACTGCTATAGGAAGGAAAGTATTAAAAATGAAAATACAGTAGAGAGTAAAATACTGTGTATTAGTGGATAAGCTGTAGTCCAGTATCTGCTTGACATGCAGGAATTTATAATAGGCTGTTATCAATTTGTTTTCCATGCAGGTCCAATTGAAAGCATTTTTTAAAAAGCCACTGCAAATTTACTGTGGGAAATTATTTATTACTGAAAATTGAAAATGCCTCACTTTGGAATACATTTTCCAATCCAGCCTCATCATTCTGTACTGAAACTTTAAAAAAACCTTAATAGTATTTCATTCACTGTGTTACATCAAGGAAATCTTAGCAGATGTAAAAAATGGCCACACATTAAGCAAACTCTTCAGGGTTTGTCTTTGACTGCTGTCACCAGCCTTTATGTGGTTTTAGGTTAGGTAGCAAGATTTCAGCCTTTGTCTTGGAAAGCAGTTCTACTTGGATTTGTCATTATTCTTTCTGAAAGCTATGATTAACTACACAGAACATTAAGCATGCCCATGCTGATTTTCTGTAGCTTGTCAGTGAAGAATATGTTCAATTTACTATTCTATAATTAATAGTGTATAAAAGTAAATATACTAGCCATTTTTGTGTCTCCTTCAGTACTGAAATAATAGAGTCTAATCTTCTGTTTGGGGTACAGGAAGCAGTTTTGTAAATAGATGATCAAATGCCCCCAAGCAATACATTCTGCAATATACTGTATTTATAAATTGAAAGACTTGTTACTTTTGATTTCAGCTGACTAGTTTCCTTCAAAGTAGTAATACAATATAGGGCAGAGGAAGAACGGGGCAGGTAAAATGTGTGGAGACGACTAACTTCAGTGGGTATATTTGCAGTGTACTTGTGTACCGTGAGAGATAAATAATTCATGCATTCAGAGTCCTATTGGATTTTTATATGCACAACACATAAGCAAAACTAAGTTGATATTAGAAGATAATTAAAAACACAACTGGCACCTCATTAATTTGCTTCAGCTAACAGCCATGACTTTCAGATTTTCATGCATGAGCATGTAAGAAAAACAACAGGATTCTGGGAAAACTGAGTTGTAATTTAGTATGGGACCAAGGGTGATGTAGTGATTAGATTGTTGAAGTAAAGATAAAGGTCCCCTCTACACATGCGTGCTAGTCATGTCCAACTCTAGGGACGATGCACATCTCAATTTTCAAGCCAAAGATCCAGTGTTGTGCAAGTCTGTGGCCATGTGGCCGGCATGGCTGAATGCATTTCTGCACATGGAACACTGTTTACCTTCCCACTTTTTACAGCAGTACCTATTTATCTACAGTACTTGCATTTGCATGCTTTCAAACTGCTAGGTTGGCAGGAGATGGGGCTAACAGCGGGAGCTCACTCTGCTGCATGGCACCCAGGATTCAAACTGCACTCTAGCCCCCTGAGCCACCACACCCCTTGCAGACTGTTGGGGTAGGATTTAGAAGATTTGGGCTTATCTGATTTGGTTGTTTACCTGTCTGACTTGCCTCACAGAGTTATTGTGAGGTTAAAGTGGGGAAGAGCAGAACCTTGTGACCTCCTTGGGGGAAAGGTGGGGTATAAATCAACTGAAAGAATATCAGTAGTGCTCCAGATTGTAAAAGAAGTAGCCTGTTTTATTTGAGACAGGTGCCTTGCATTCATCCTTTTTGAAGTTAAGAGTATTTAACTATTACCACCTCACAGTTGCATTCAAATCACCTTTTCTTTTCAAACGGTCTTTCTTTTGATTGATGAGCAATCATCCGTGTGCACCTCTTGAAATTTCTAGATTTTTTAATCCAACACTGTGCATGTTTATCTCTACAATTTTAATGGAGCATTCTGGAATTGCAGATCAATATATTTTAGGTAGCAGTAACAAAGGTGCGTATAAAAAGGTAAAACAGTGTTTCCTTGCTACCATGCCGGCCATGTGGCCATGGACTTGCACAACACTGGCTCTTCGGCTTGAATACAGAGATGAGCACCGCCCCAGAGTCAGATACGAGCAGCACGCATGTGCGGAGGGAACCTTTACCTTTACCTAACAAAGGAGCAGATGAAATATAGTGGTGTGCATTTTTTTCTGACTAGACAGAATCAGTGGATCTTATGTAAATGTAGAGTTATCAATGGCTGATGACCACCTTTTCCACATTGGAACTATGCTCTTTATATATACAGAGGGCTAAGACTGCACAGGCACTCTGCTTGTTGCAGTTGTCAAGTACAATGGTACCTCTTAAAAGGAATTTAATTTGTTCTACGGGTCAATTTGTTTCAAGAAAATTTTGTCTTGCGAAACACGATTTCCCACAGAAATGCACTGAAAATGGATCAATGTGTTCCGGAGGCTATGAGTCACTTCGTTTTACGAAACGTTTGTCTTATGAAACACAGTTTCCCATAAGAATGCATTGGGAATGGATAAATCTGTTCCGGAGGGTTAGATAAAGACAAAAACAACTGGGTTTTTTCCCTGGGTACATGAAGAACAGTTTTTCGTCTTGTGAAGCATTCCATAGGGCAGTGGTGTCCAAACTTTGGCCCCCCAGGTGTTTTGGACCACAACTCCCACAGTCCTTTGGCCATACAAGTTGTGGTTCAAAACATCTGGAGGGCCGGAGCTGGGACAGCCCTGCCATAGGGAATTTTTTGTCATGCAAAGCATGCTTATTCCCAGAAATTTTTTTATTCCTACAAGTTTTTTTTGTCTTACGAGGAATTTTTTTTTGTCTTATGAGGAATTTGTCCTAAGAGGTACCACTGTATAAGAACCTGTTCATAACCTCCAACAGAGTCTTGTTAGGAAGTTAGTGGAAGAAACCAAGCGACTACCCAAAATTGGAGTCGTATTTGATTCCTTTATTTCTCAGAATTGCTGAAATCCTGTAACATTATTACATGTGACGAAGACAAATTGTGTAACATTCCTTTGCTACTAGCTGCTAATTAATGGGTTGCCACTGCAATTCTTAGCGATACTTGTGCCTACTGGCTTGATGATGCATACTTAAGACTCCTTGTGGGGACTTGTTAATTGCCAGCTAGCAGCAACTCAACGTTAATCCTATTTACCATCTACGTACATGAGAAAGCAATAGGCAGAGATCATGAAATCTTGGTAGTGTTTCCTGGGAAGTAACAGTTTCAAAAAGAGGAGTATTGTAGAGGGAACCAGGTGAGATAAGCTACTTATCCAAATTCTTAATATTAGTATAATATAATAATCAGAGAATTGCAGAGTTGGAAGTTGACAAACTAGTCCAGCCCCAGTCAAGGAAGCACAGTGAGGAATTCAGCTCCCAACCTGTGGCTCCCCAAATTGTCCATTAACTCTGAATTACTTTTGATGCACCTCTGAAGACAGTAGCAAGTAGTGATTTTTACTCTCTTGCTTATGGGCAAATTATTGATTCTCCCTTTAGAACCAGAGGTTGATACAGTCAGTCCTCACTTAACACCTACCTGTTTAATACTGCTCAGAGTTACAACCAGCTGCAGCAGCCAAAACCCTTGCTGCCTAATTGCTGCCTCAGGGAAACCTGCTGATCCAGCCCACAGGGCCCCGGCTAAAGCTTCCAACCTGCTTCTGCAGGCCTGCACTTTACCATGTCAACAGCTCTGAGGGAAGGATGCTCAGAGGGGCTGCAGCTCCCCCCACCTTCCTCCTCTGCTGCTTTCAAGGGGCGAGTGTTGCTGTGAGCATCACAGTGCCTCTCTTGGCGAGTGAATAACCCAAATGGGATGGAGCATTGGCCACCTCTGTCTCTATTTTCCCCTCTTTTTTCTGCTTCTCCTGTTGCCTTCCTGAGAGCTTCCCTGCTTTGGTCTTCCTGCAAGCAACCTCGACAAACCACAAGACATTGGCCTTAAGGTCCTCACTTAACAACCAATTCACTTTATGACCTACTCGTAGGGATGAAACTCCATCATTAAGTGAGGAGTTCCTGTTCGGAAAACACTTAAGCTGTTTCTTGGCTCAGCACCTTTGTTCATCCAATGCTACCTTGTGCCTCCCAACATGTATTCACTCTAGTAACACCCAGAATGTAACACTCATAGCTCACAATGTGTGTTATCACTTCAAAATTTCAATTTCTGGGCTTGTATCGACCCCCACATGTAAACCTATAACTAAATATATCATTCTGTGTGGCTGAGAAATAGATTAATCAACAAAACCCTGCATTGAAATAGATTTGTTGGTTGTTAAAATGCTGCATTTTTTCAATTTGTAATTTTATGTTCAAACAATTTTATGTAATTTATTCCATCTATCTAAGTAAAATATGTTTGGTTCCTTACAGATTCATAACATATGAGCAGTACATGAAGTATAGTCATTATCTGTTAACTAAACTGAGTTTTATTCCAGAACAGTAGTTTGCATAGTTCTAAACAGTTTAATTTGTTCATCTGGGAACTTCCTATTTGTATTCACTTACAGGTCTTAGAATACATTAGTCCAGAGTTTCCTTTGCTGCTGATTACCTGTTTGGTTTGTTCCCCCTTAATCAATAAAAGGTTAGCATTGTTCAATAAATTCATTTCTTGGTTTCTGTTCTGTTCTAAGGGAAGAATGTGGTTATCTCAATCAGTTGCATCCCGTTGCTTATGGATGACTTAGCCAAATATTTCTAGTCTCTTACCATGACTATTCTTGTTGTCAACAACAATCTAGTAATCTGACTTTTGAGCATTAGTCTCTCTCTCTCTCTCTCTCTCTCTCTCTCTCTCTCTCTTTCTCTCTCTCTCTCTCTCTCTTTTGAAGGGTAAATTAATTTGTCTCTGTTATAGTGATTGTCAATTTATTGTTTCACTTTGCTTCATTACACTTTGCTGGTATTTTTGTACCTTTGGGTATTACAGCCACCCGTGAGCCTGAGTGCCTTTTGATTTTGTATCCTCTCCAGCATAGCATGGTATTTCTGTGCAATTATTTTGAAAGCTTTGCTGAATTACAATGGCATCTATTAATCAGATTAAGCATGTGCACACCTGCTGATATAGATCTGAGGTTAGCAGAGAACCAAAGGCAGTGCATCTAAGTTGCATGTAGTGTTGAAGTCCTTTTCTGAAACTACGTTTGCCACTTATGTATGCCTGTGTGCTATATTTGTTAACTCTGAGTAGAGATTTGAAATACAGTGGTACCTTGTATAAAGGAATTAATTCGTTCCAAATGAAATTATGTTAAGCAAATTTTCCTTTAGACAAATTCCCATAGGAATGCATTGAAAACAGAGTGATCCCATTTTTATGTTGTACGGATTCTCCCCATAGGCAATTATGTTAAGCAGATTTCCCCTATCTCTGGAATTTTTTATGTTGTACAGATTTTATGTTATACAAGCTCTTTGTTATACAAGGGTCCACTGTAAATCCTTTATGGTGCCTTATGTGATTGACATTTCCTCAAACAGCATCAGCAGTCTCACAGGTTCTGAGCCGTGTGCTTGAAACCTGTAAACTCTTGATAGATGTATCCAATCAATTTGAATGTTCTCTAATTTAGATGTCAGTTCTCCTATGCCAGTGGTGGCGGACATTTGGCACTCCAGATGTTTGGAAGCACAACTCCCAGAATTCCAAGCCTGTATTGCCAGTGAAAAAGGACTGTGGAAGTTGTGGTCCAAAACATCTGGAATGCCAAAGGTTTGTCACCACTGCCCTATGCTGTTTGGTTTCCTCTCATTGATTAGATATTTAATTCTGTAGATCCCTTTGTATTTCTTGATCTTTTTATATGGGAAAGACCATTAATGGAGACAGGGATAAGCAGTGAGGTGGCCAAGTTTGCAGATGACACAAAACTTTTCCATGTGGTAAAAACCAGAGAAGATTGTGAAGAGCTCCAGAAGGATCTCTCCAAACTGGGGGAATGGGCTACGAAATGGCAAATGCGTTTTAATGTAGCCAAATGTAAAGTAATGCATATTGGGGCAAAAAATCAAAACTTTATCTATCAACTCATGGGCTCTGAGTTATCCGTGACAGATCAGGAAAGAGATCTTGGTGTGTTGGTGGACAGCTCCATGAAGGTGTCTCCCCAATGTGTGGCAGCGGTGAAGAAGGCCAATTCCATGCTAGGGATTATCAAAAAGGGGATTGAAAATAAAACAGACAACATTATAATGCCATTATACAAAACAATAGTAAGGCCGCACCTGGAGTATTGTGTACAATTCTGGTCACCGCATCTCAAGAAAGACATAGTGGAACTGGAAATGGTGCAGAAGAGAGCGACTAAAATGATTACTGGGCTGGGGCACCTCCCTTATGAGGAAAGGCTAAAACATTTGGGGCTCTTTAGTCTGGAAAAAAGGCGCCTGAGGGGGGATATGATTGAGACATACAAAATAATGCAGGGCATGAGTCAAGTGGATAGAGGGAATCTCTTCTCCCTCTCACAAAATACCAGAACTAGGGGACATCCACTCAAATTGAGGGCTGGGAGAGTAAGAACTGACAAAAGAAAATATTTTTTCACCCAGCACGTTGTTAGTCTATGGAACTCCCTGCCACAGAATGTGGTGATGGCATCTGGCCTGGATGCCTTCAAAAAGGGATTGGACAGATTCCTGGAGGAAAAGTCCATCACGGGTTACAAACCATGATGGAGATGTGTAATTCCCCAGGCTTAAAACCAGGGTACTTCAAGGGCCAGATGCAGGGGAGTGCTATCAGGAGACAGATATCTAGTCTCATGCGCTCCCAAACGCATCTGGTGGGGCCACTGTGAGATACAGGAAGCTGGACTAGATGGGCCTTTGGCCTGATCCAGCATGGCTCTTCTTATGTTCTTATGTTAATGGTATATATGACAACTACAACTGCCATTGTTATTAATGTACAGTGGTACCTCTTAAGACAAATGCCCTGTAAAATGAAAAACTCGCAAGACAAGTGAAATTTCTGGGAACAGGGTTGCTTCACAAGATGAAAATTCCCTATGGGATGCTTTTCAAGATGAAAATCCATTCTGCATTTTAAACATGTTACCCAGGATGCATTGTGCCCCTGTAGTTTGTGGAGGGGCGGAAGGAGTTTTTTCATCAAGTTTAGGGATTATTCTGGACATTGTTTTTCAGCAGTTTTTGGACTTCTAGAACTTGAAAAGGTAGGGAGCTGAGGTTTCCTTGCTTTCTTTTGTGTTTTTGCACTGTTTTCATTGCACTTCTGGTGGGAACAGGCTGGGGATTATCTTGCTGCTTGCTTTTGTCCATGTTTGCATTGATCTGCAGTGTGTGTGTGTGTGTGTGTGTGTGTGTGTGTGTGTGTGTATGTGTGTGTGTGTGTGTGTGTGTATACGTAGGTATGTGTGTATGGACTGGTGTTTGTGATCTGCTGGGCGGTATATAAATTGAATAAATCAATTGAATAAATAAATACGATGAATGAATATTTAAAAGCTGAAAACAGTAAGTATGCAATTTTTTAAATGAACAAATACGGTATATTAAAAACAATAAATAAAATCAATACTAAAACACACTTAAAAGCAACAGAGTATAAAAATCCGTTTAAAACAACCCTCTCAGACAGCCAGGCACCAAGCAAGAACCTGTCTTCACCGACTTGTGGAAGGAAAGTAAAGATGGGGCCAGTTGGGCTGTCTGTGGGAGGAGGTTCCAGAGTCTGGGAGCAGTGACAGAGAAGGCCCTCTCCTGTGTCTTCATGAGACGCACCCGTGAAGGTGGTGGAACTGAGAGAAAAGCTTCCCCAATTATCTTAATGCCTGGGCAGGCTGATCGAGGGAGAAGAGGTCTTTTAGATACACTGAGCACCATGGTTGCCTATGAGCCTCTCTCTCCCCTTTCTTGTACAGTACTTATACTGTACTTTATTATACAAGGTACCCCTGTGCTTTGCTTCGCTGCTATGTTTGGGCTGGGACTAGTCTTGGAGCAAGGTCAAGAAAGATTGCCAGGAATGACGCTTCACCTGTTCTGCACTTTACAGGAACACTCAAAGATCTATATGTACATAAATGTGATTAGTGCCAAGCAATATTCATCTTGTAATGGTGCATTAACCTTTCATTTTCTGGAAACAGTTTTTGGCATGTTGGAATGTGTACCGTTCTCTCTTTTAACCTATGATGTCATCCAGTCACTTTAATAGCAGAGAGTCTTGGAATTGCTCAGCTTTCCCAAGTAATCTCTCAATGACAGGATAACATTTCAAGATTTTTGTTACAGCTAGGATGTTTCCACCTTGAAAAGTTGGGATTCCATTTCTAAGAACCAAGAGAAAAGGCTTACGGTCTTATATTTGCAAATCTACTTGTTTGCTAGTATGTCTAAGTGTAGAAAAATAAATTACTGAATTTTAGAGACATACTTGACAACAGTCAGGAATGTCTATGAAAGAATTGGTGCTGTTTCAGTGAGATGTACAGTATTCTCTTTTGGAACGGAAGATGTCTGTATAATTATGAGGATGCATATAAGTACAAATCACTTGTGTGCAATGAGGAATCAAGAATTACTGTACATTTCTGGGTTTTTAGATCTAGATTTTCAATTTTCTGAACATATAATAAAGCAAATTTAAAAAATTGATTTGGTATTCAATGCTAAATGATGTATGGAAGTCAATTGAGAAGTAAGAGACATTGGATAGTAATACTGTACTAGAAGGATTTAATGCCTTCTCCGTGTTTCATGTGCTTTAATAAAGCTTGTATTTAAAGAGGATTTAAAACTTCGGTGAAGAGCCTCAAAATAATTTTAGATTTACAGCATAGCCAAATTAGTTTCAAGGTTTTTGTATTAATTCACTCCAGATGGAAGAAATTTATTAGGAGGAAAAGCTATGCAGAAACTTTAAAATATGACATATTTCTGTAGAATAGTACAGTATGTTCCATGTGATTTTTGGTGCTTTCAGTAATAGCTTGACTGGTATTTTGAGAGCTGAAAACTTTATTTGACCTTTTTTAAACGCAGTTCTGATTTTGACATGGAAGAGAATCATCTTAGAAGAGAATTTGGTGGAATGAATTCAAAGTGACAAGTGTTCTGCAGTTTGTCTTTTATATGAATCTATATGATCAAATAAACTTTGTGTTTATAACCACTTATAACCTTGTGTGATTGCATTGACACTATGTTTTCAGTGTTAGTTTCCATCACTCATAACTTTTTACATGGAATTTTACTCTCTTTTTGACTGCTTGCGTTCTCTTGTAGCTTTGATGTCCATCAATTCCCTGTTCTCAATACCTGAACATCTCTTAATTGTACTGGACTGTATATTGTCCCTCATTACTGTAAGTGTCCTTGGGTCCCTTACCAAGGAGAAAGGTGGGGTAAAAATGCTCCAAAATATAATATGGTAAATAATAAATAATTAAATAGTTTATTTATTTATTTATTATTTATTTATTTAACTTATATGCCGCCCACTACCCAAAGGTCTCTGGGCGGCTTACAATCCAAAGAACAAAACAGTTTAAAATAATCAGAAGTAAAACATCAATAAATCATCAAGCAATAATAAAAGCCTTACACTAAAATAATTATCCTAAAATTGTCATCAGCGGACCCACAGTCTATATTGTATCAATTAAAAACCTTCTGAAACAGGAAGGTTTTTACCTGGCGCCGGAATGTAATCAGTGTTGGAGCCAGGCGGATCTCGATCGGGAGGGCATTCCATAGCTTGGGAGCAGCTGCCGAGAAGGCCCTATGTCTACAAGCCATCCCTCTCACCTCCTTGAGGGATGGCTCTTTCAAAAGGCCCCCCTGGCTCGATCTTAATTGACGGGTAGGTTCGTATGTAAGGAGGCGGTCCTTCAGGTATCTAGGTCCTAAGTCGTTTAGGGTTTTATATGTCAAAACAAGCACTTTGAATTGGGCTCGGACAGCAACTGGTAACCAATGCAGGTTACACAGAATCGGCGTGATGTGATCCCTGGCGGCCCCACCACTTACTAGCCGCGCCGCACAATTCTGAACCAGTTGCAATCGCCGGACCGTCTTCAAAGGCAGCCCCACGTAAAGCGCATTGCAGTAATCAATGTAGTTCAGGCTTGATTTGATCTAGGATATACTAGTTTGTCTTTCTGACAGTCCAGGGTATCTGCAAAGCTCTTCTCCAGCATCAAATTTCAAACAAATCAATATTTTCCATCTCAGGTTTCTTTACTGTCCAGTTTTTACACCAGCAGACAATAATTGGAAATTCAAAAGGGCTGCTGATCTTGGTCTTGGTACAATACCCATTACATCACTGTTATCAATTATAGTTAGTTATTTTTAAATACATTGTAAACAAAGGGCAAGATCTGAGAAGTTCATATATTTCCCTGTAGAGTGAGTCATACAGTACTTGCAAAACGCAGGTTGTACCTAGAACACGCTTCTTCACATGGAAGATTTCTAGTTGTGGAATGTTTTGGGATCCCTCTACAGTACAGTTCATTTTGTTCACCAGGATTCCCTGATGCTTTGTGTAGTATTTTTCTGGGAGATGTTGTTATAGGGATAACATTGTGAGAAAGTTTGCTTCTGCCAGCCCAGTTCAGTGTGTCTAAGGCAGTAGCCAGCTTGGTGAGCTGAAGGCCAAAATCCAGAAATCGATGTATCTGGCTTGGATAGCCAAACTCCTTTACACGGCCTTCTCTTTATTTTATAATTTTATTAAACTGAAATTCAAGTTGATCATTTATCTTTATTGTGTGACTTTAGATTGACATGGCATTCTCTTCTTTGTTATGAGATAGCTTGTTGATAAGTACAGATAACTGTTGATAATCCAGAAATGTTATCTAACCTAGCTCCATTAACAAGAAGTCAACAAATCAGTTAGGATTTATGGCAACTATTTTCAAGGTTTTCTAGGTAGAGAATACAGTAGTACCTTGACTTATGAGTTTAATCCATTTCAGGTGCATCCTCATAAGTCGAAGTGTGGGTTCCCATATGAATGCATTGAAACTCAATTAATCCATTCTGGGGGGATGGATTTTAATGCATTCACATGGGAAGGCTGTCACAATCCTCTCAATCAAGGGTAGCCAAAGGCTGCTTTCTGTAGCCCCGCCAGACAGCTGACTTTGACAGGTGGGACCTGTCAAAATTGACCGGGGGGGGGGTGTTGCAGAAAGCAGCCTTTGGCTGCCAGTGATTGAGGGAGGAGCCCAGGCACCTTCCCTGGAAACAATGCAACATTGGGCAGGACACCTTTAAGGGAAGCAAGGAAAAGTGATCAAAACAACCAAGGAGGAGGAGGAGGCGATCTCTGCCTTCATCGCCTCCCCTGCTCCTTCCTTGTTTCCCTTCCAAGGCGTGGGGGCGGCGCGAAGATCAATGGGTCTATGCTCTGCTCACTAAATTGGCACAGGCCCATTGATCTTCGTGAAGCCCGGGCCGTTTGGAAGGGAAGTGATGGCAGTGATGCGCTGCCGCTATTTCCCTTCCCACCTGGCAGGGTTGCGCGAACATGGACACATCCCAAGGCTCCACTGGAACCCTTTTAAAAATTGCCTGCCCAAAACACCAAGAGACTTGCTATTCTGGGTGGGAGATTTTGAAAAGGCTTCCATGCAGCAGTGAAGGGAAAAAACTGCAATAAAAATTTATTTACCTTGGGGCTCCAAAGCACCAGGGGTTCCTTGCCAAAGAGATTTTAGGGTATCACCTGAAATCTGGAATGATATGGGGATCAGAAGAGGATTGAGTTTTGAAGCCCTAAAAGGGGCTCTGGGTACTTAATTGCCAACTGTGCTGGGAGCATGGAGGCAATCAGGGAGTTTACATTAACTCCTTAATTGCCTCCACGTTCCCAGTACATGTTGCCATTTATGTAAGTACCTGGACCCCTTTAGAGCTTTAAAACTCAGTCCTGTGATCCACAAATCTTTCCAAATTTCAAGGGGTTACCTAAAATTGCTTTGGGGAGAAACCCCTGCTGCTTTGGAGCCTCAAGGTAAGTAAATTTCGATTGCAGGTCCCCCCTCCCTGGGCTTTTAAAATTGCCTGCTCGGGTTATCATTGGAAATGGATTTCCGCTTGTAACTTGAGTTTTTCAGAAATCAATTTCCAATGATTTCCACTTTTAAGTCAAATTCCTCAGTTGTCGAGGCACTCGTAAGTCAAGGTACCACTGTACATGGAAGTGGGTTACCATTTTCTTCTTTGGGGAAACTTGGATTGTGCAGCTGGCTCAATATCACACATGCTGATTCTTATTTCCACTGAGCCAGCCATAGACACTCTGATTTCATTCTGTATTTTGATATAATTGTTTCTGTTATTTTAGTAACTCAGGCTTTACCAAGTAAACTTTGTACAGTTGATATTTTCTTCCATGCTAGACACCTGCCTTTCGTATTAATATTTACCACATGTAAGAGCATTCTTTGTGGAGCATGGCAGATGGATATTATCCAGTTAGTGTTGGAATTCCTCACATTTATACCTCACATTTTCATCCTTGTAGAAACCCAGAGGCATTTCTGATACATGATAATTGGAACTGCCTGTCAGAAGCAGTTTAATACTACAGCAATATCTGAATATTTCCAAATGTCTTTTCTGAGCAAGCCATTTCTACTTAGGGCAGAAATTTCTGGCATCTAAAGGTAAAAACCCATATATCTTGTGTGATTCCCATGATTAGAAACAGGACAGCTTTGCTAAATTAACGCAGCACATTCCACAGTTTCTATTTTCATTGTATCAATTACAAATGCTTTCCTGACCCCTCTATACTTTAGTAAATTTAATACTATTCTACGCTTTTAAAAATGATTTTTCAGCATGACACTGTAATCCTAACAATCAGATTTGTTTTCTTTAAAGCCCTTGCTCTCCAAGACACAGTATCCATTATATGCCAATAATATCCCTAAATTTCCTGAGTCTTTCTCGCTGAAACACTTTGCTTTGTAGACTGCAAATCTTAGCCTGTGCATTAATAACCCAGAAATGGCATAACTTAAGTAGGGGAGGGGCTTTAAACCCTAATAGGTCAAAGTACAATATTGGAGAAAATGATCTGCTTAATATAGTAGGACTGAGTTAATGGGTGTTTGACTACCACATAGACATGTACAGAGAGATGTATTTTAGGTTTTCTGGTGATTACAAGTTTTTTAGGGTGCTGAAAACTTAAGAGCTTAGAATGAGTGATACAATGACAATTAAGGTTCTGGAGAAGTTAGGAAGTATCTTTAGGGGGAATTATTAATAATGCCACTTATGGACTACTGTGGCCTGAAGTGGCAGTAGTTAGATCAGAAAAGAGATCTTGTGGTTCTGTTGAATCAGATTGGTAAAAACATCAATTTGGTGTGTAGCAAGTTGGGGAAAGATGTGTTTTATGCCAGATATTATAAGGGATTGAAAAAGAAAGTAACTATTATCAAAATGTCTTAATAGAAGCTTCTACTGGTGTTCTGTGCAGGCATTGTGTAAAGTAAAGGTGTAACCAATACTCCCCTTCCTTTAATTCTAGGAATTGAGGTGAAATTGATCCAGGACAGATAAATGACAATAATTGTTCATGCAGATAATTAATGATATATGTTTCCAAGTTATTCATGAGCTTCTTGATTGAGCAACAACTCATGTCTGACCAGTCCTAGTCTGACATGCTATCTACTCTATGATGTTGACATTCATATAACATTTGCATTATTACAGACTTACCAGTAAGACAAATGCACAAATGACAGATCTAGCTAAGACTGCTAACCATAAAGTAGAGCCTCTGCAGATAATTTGCATTGAATACCAGTTGCTAGTGACAAGTATGAGTTTTCTTTGTAATCTCTCTAGAAATGTCAAACTACTGTTGCTAGTTCACTTTCTTTAGTGTTGTCCATTTTGATATACAGTGGACCCTCGTATAACAAATGGTTTGTATAACATAAAATCTGTACAACATAAAAATTCTGGAGATAGGGGAAATTTGCTTAACAGAATCGCCTATGGGGTGAATCTGTACAACATAAAAATGGTCGCAATTAGGGATTACTCTGTTTTCAATGCATTCCTATGGGAAATTTGTATAAAGGAAAATTTGCTTAACATAATTTCATTTGGAACGAATTAATTCCTTTATAGAAGGTACCACTGTACTGTAAATATCCTAATCTTCAGTGGAGATTACTACGAGTTGACTATCTATATTACTGTGTCTGCTAATTTCTAACAAATACAAACAGATTGTGTTTTTACAAAAGTTTACAAGTTATATTACCCTGAACAAGTCACAGTATTTTCTGACTTTGGGATCTAATTAGAGTTGTCTGGCTAACTACCTCCATGGGAGTGCAGTGCACCGTGAGAAACCAAGATCACCAGACGGGGCAAGGAAGGAATCTTACCTCAAACTTTGGAGACCCACTGATAGTCAGAGTCAATAGTAAAAGCCAAACAAACTATAAGGCAGCTTCCTGTGTTACTGATTGCTAAGAACTCAGGCTTATCACAAGCAAGCATGCTAGCATATGGTGCCCAATTGTTTTGACTCAGCTCTTCCTGCAATCCCTTGTAGCTAAAGTGAGAAAGGTATCTTGGGCTATAAAATTCCTAATCTTACCAACAATGATGTCAACAAATATCCTTTCCCTTGCAGACTCTGCACTCCAATGGGTGTCCATCTACCCCATTTATCAAGATCAAAGCAGGAAGAGGTGGAATCCACTGTTATTTCTGATGAGAGGCTAAATATATCAGCAAGGATTCCCTCTATACTACTAATCTTCAAAGTTAAGAAAGTGAGTGGTATGGTAGAAAATACATATGTCATTAATTAATTAATTAATTAATTCCCTGCCTTTTTCCTTGAAAAGGATCCAAGCTGGCTTACAACATTGAAAGACAATATACCATCAAGAAACATGAAAGACAGTGTTCAAAGTTAAGAACAATGATTTTAAGTTCAATTATCTATCAGCAGAGTTTCACAAATTCTTGTTTTACTGTTCAGTTCAATTGCATGCATAGTGACATATTAAGATGTTGAGGTTACTCAAGAGGTTTCTGCAATGCCAACAAGTAACAGTGCCAGTAGAACTCGGTGTTAGTGATGTATAGAGGAAATAGTTTCTGGAAGCTGGAAAGGAAATGGGCTTCTACTGTATTTAAGAGACTCTCCCAGCAAATTGCAATATCTACTGCCTGCCAATATATAATCCAAAAGAAAAGTTTGCTTTAGTTACAGCACTCGTCTGCTGTATTTGTCTTGGCTCTCTCATGCTGTAAACTGGAAGTAGCATAGTTGTGGTTTTTTTTTTCCTTAGCATTCATTTCTCGTCTGGACTAAGCAGAAGAAAAGATGTTCTCTAGTACAAGGCAGTAACTGCCAGGCCTTCTCGGAATTTCTCAAAAGGCCACTCTTTGCATGCAGTTCCACACATTCATTTTCTGTTCTTCAACGTTTCCCTAAATTGCTTGTTGAAAGAGTGTGAAATGTATAGGGACATGTGCTTGTAATGCGAAGAAGTAAACTTCTAAACTGTAAATGAGTACAAACCAGAAAAATGGAGCTTCCTAGTGGGTTGTGTGTGATACATGTGAACCATGTACTTTTCAAACTTTTCAAAAAAATAATAATAATAATAGAGTAGTTTGTTTTTTCTAAAAAGGTTCATGACTGGGCAAGGGGAAATGAAACCTCCCACTCCTCTGCCGCTGGTCTGCTCCCTTCCCACTGGAATTTTTTATGTTGTACAGATTTTCTGTTATACAAACCATTTGTTATACGAAGGTGCCCTGGACTAGGTACATATGCAGGCATATACTTTTCAGCAGTCTGATATTGTTCTATTTACAATCCTTGTTTTATTGCTTTCATGTAATATTCTAATTGTCTGAGATTGTGATTTTGGGGTTTTCATAAACTGTAAGCCCTAATCATCGCAATTCTAACAAATTAAGACTTGAACTATCTCGCTTTGTATGTAATGAGTCTATCTCATATATTAGTTTCACCTTTAAAGTTGCATTACTGAAATAAATGAACTTTTGCATGATATTCTAAGTTTTTGAGTATCACCTGTGTTTTATTGTATTTTATTGGAATGAACAAGATCATTTAGTCCAGGGGTGCCCAAACTTTTTGTAAGGAGGGCCAGATTTGGTGGCTGAGAATGTGTCAGGGGCCGGTTGCTCCCTGACCCTGCCACCCCACTGCAAGCCCCACACACTAGCCCATAAGCCCCACCCACTGACCCCTTGCAACCCCACCTGCAGGATGGAAAGCAGGGACCAAGGGAGGGAGGGAGGGAGGTGGAAACCAAGAAAGGAAGGAAGGAAGGTGGGGTCCAAGGGAGGGAGGGAGGGAGGGAGGAAGGCCTAAATCCCAGCACCACAAGCTTCTGCTCACCAGCCGGCTGGCCCGCCCAGCCCTTCAAGCTTCCCGGCAGTGTCAGTGTTGGCAGAAGATTTAAAAAAAAAATGGGGTGAAGGAGGGGGAGGGAGGGGTGGGCCAGCCAGCCGCGGGCCACTCAGAATGGCCTAACGGGCCGGATTTGCCCCCCCCCCCCGGGCCGGACTTTGGGCAGGCCTGATTTAGTCCATTAATCAGTAAAAAACAATGAAGTAGCTTGTTGTATTTGAGTAGCAGGAACTTTTATATGAGGGATAACAGTGGATAAATAAAATAATGGGTCATGGCTTGAAATTTTATTTTTATTGTCATCAGCTGTCGGGCACAATTCAAGGTGCTGACTTTAACCTACAAAGCACAAAATGGCCTGAGTCCAAGCTACCTCAAAGATCGACTCTCGCAGTATGAACTGGCTCGGATGTTAAGGTCATCAGGAGAGGCGTTTCTCTCCATCCCGCCACCTTCACAGGTGTGTCTCATAAGTACACAGAAAAGAGCCTTCTCTGTTGTTGTTCCCAGTCTTTGGAACTCCCTCCCACTGAAGGCCAGGACTGCTCCATCTTTGCTATATTTCCAGAAGTAGGCAAATACTTTTCCCTTTTCAGGCAAGCTTTCCCTGAATGATGGACTACCTTCTATGTACTTTTACATGGACTACATTGCATGATTGCATTGACAGATTTAATAAGAACACCAGTGTTTTCCATGTTCGTTTCCATCCCTCATAATGGATTTTTTTTCCATGTTCTTTGTAGCTTTAATGTTACCTTTTAATATTCTAAGATGCCTCTTCTAATTCCCTGTTCTTAACTTGGAAATGCCTTAAATGTTCTGGGCTGTATATTGTCCCTCATTATTGTAAGCCACCTTGGGTCTTTTTCCAAGGAGAAAGGCAGGGTAAAAATATTCAAAATAAATAAATAAATAAGGAAATAAATCATCAAGACCAAGTTAGTAGAGCATTCTTTTAGTTGGTTGGCAAGAGTGATATAGAAAACACGAACAGGGAAATACGTGCTTCTTGCTTTATAGGTTCTAAAGGCAATTTGTGTTATATACAGTATAAGTTGCTTTCCACCCGAACTTGGGAAATTAAAAAAAAACACATTCTTTATAAATAGCTGTTATGCAACACTAAAAAGAGTGTTTCTACGTGCCACCATTTGTATCATGGGCTTAGATAAGTTCATACTTATTGCCACCCATGCATAGATCATGCTGCAAATGGATGTGGATTTTTTTAGAAGATGAGGAGATATCAAAATGAAACCTGCATGCCTCTTCTGAGTTTGCTCTCCATTTAATGAAGAAATTAGTACTATCTCAGTAAGGTCATTTGAATTCTAATTTCAACGAGGAAAATATATTTGACCTTCGCTGCTGAGACTTAGGAGTTATCTCGCTTTGGGGAGAAATGGAAAAAAGGGAGAACAATGAGGTGCCTGTGACTCTATACACCTAAGCATCTCCTATCAATATTTTATGACCATTGGAGACAGAACTACAGAGGACACAACCATTCTTCTATCCCCTAAGGCCCCTAGATAGTTCAATAGGCAGATGCCAATAAAACATGTATAGAAGATGCAGCCTCTTGGTTTATATGTTCCAAAAGTCTTACAAAGTGAGCATGGGTTGTAAATGCATCATTATTTTTTTATAAGCACGTGGATGTGGAATAAAGAGGCTTACAATTTATATGTAGATTTTGCAGTGCTCTCATAGGCTACCCCCTAGAAATAGACCAACCATAATCTCATCTAGATGCAGGAACACCTAAGGTATTCTGCACTTCATTATTTAAATTGTACAGTATATATAATTATTGTAGTGCAACAGTTACCTCTGTTTGTTGCTTATGTTCTGAAAGTTGTGAGCTGCTGCTGCTGCTCCCTGTTTGCCAGCATAGGTTCTGTGCTGCCATGTTGCACAACTGAGTTAAGTAGCCCTTACAGTTTGCTGTGGACCAAGAAGAAGTAGTTTATTGGGTCTGTCCTTCCTTGTATAGTACTCTAGAACTGTGCAGCTTGTACAAGGCCAGATAGGTAGGAGGGCACATAGCTTCATCAGCTACCCATGCTGTTGTTAATCTCTGCTTACTGCTGTCCTGGAGGCACAGTGGACTCCCAGCTCTGGGTACTCCAGTCTAATGAACTGTGCCAGTTGTGCTGTCAGCATATTTAAGGATTAATTCTGTATTCCTCCCAATCCACAGATTGTGAAAGGTGGCAGATACCTGATACCTGTCGTTTATTTTTTTTTCCTTGAATCTTTTTAAAACATTGAGGCTCCTGGATAGATCTGTGTTTTTTCTTTCTGTTGTTTATATTATTATTATGTAGTATAATGCTATTACAGATACCACCCAACAGTTCTCTGTGCTACTGTTGTGTGATAATAGCATTCCAATTTTTAAAAGGCTTTTAAAGCATTGTTCTCCTTATATACTGCCCCCTAGTGGTTAAAGCACGCTGTGGGTGATTTACAATTTATTTATGCAGGCTTCACATCCCCCGCGAACTGGGTACTCATTCCTCTCTCCTTCCAGTCTGCCTACTGAACAGAAATGTTAAGAACAGGGGTTATTTTCCTTTTCACAGCACCCAATTTAGTGGTTGAGTGACCGTGCTTTCAAATGCTGGGATCATTTCTTTCATGTTTAGCAAGGATTTTTGACTCTTTAGTACTAATTCATTTCATTGAAACACATCATTTAAAAGTTGGATATTTTTTACAGGATTATTGTTCTGTGGAATACAAAATACAATAGGAAAAAAAAAAAGAAAGGGGCCACTGGGATCTATTGGATGAGTGAAAACTGAGGGTTTGGTTTGGTTTGGTGTGGTTTTGGGTCAGTTCTCGGAAAGTACAACTGAGAGTCCTGCAGAGTATTGAAAGAGAAGCTAGTTGTGCATGGAAAGTTTGTGTTAGGGAGAGTAAAAGATGGGAAAAAAAACATTTGCTAGGATCCTAGGAGAATGTTGCAGAATTGGGCTAGAATAGAAATGTAGCATTCTTAACCTTAGGCATGTACAATAGTTATGGATTTCTGTAATAGGTTAGTAAACCATATAGACTTGAATATGTTAATATTTAAATATAAATATGTGGAGAAGGGTGATCTTAAAAAGGAGCCAACAGGAGGCATGCTAATTTGATCTGTACTTAAATATTTTTCTAATTATGCCCTTCTCAAAATTCTGTAACCTCTTACATTGGGATTTGAGGAATTAATGTTTTTTTAGGACATTTCTCATATATGTGCATTAATTGATCAGCAGATGCTATCTCCAAGTATTCTGCACTTCTAAATTTTCCATCCTGTTAATCAATATCAACATAATTTTTGGAGATAGTTTGCCTCATAAGATTTCTATACGGTGGTACCTTGTATTAAGGAATTAATTTGTTCCGAATGAAAGTCTGTTAAGCAAATTTTCCTTTATACAAATTTCCCATAGGAATGCATTGAGTAATCCCTAATCATGACCATTTTAATGTAAGGCGATTCTGTTAAGCAAATCTCCCCTATCTCCAGAATTTTTTATGTTGTACAGATATTATGTTATACAGTACAAACCATTTGTTATACAAGGGTCCACTCACTGTATTATGAAGCTACCATCACAACCACATCCAGTCCTGAAAAAGAGGCACACAATCCTAATTCAGTGTAGTAGAAAGAAGGAAATGCAGCATCACATTAAACCTGACATTTAACTTAAAGGGTTAAAAAGGAAGCTTCTTTCATGAGGAAATACACTTTTGGGACACTGGAGGACAAATGATGGAACAACCACTCCCCTAACCTTTTTCTGGAAGCTGGAGTCAGCATTGCCTTCTTGTAGAGCGTGCAGGGAGTCAGCTTTATTATAAACATTTACAGTAGAGATGAAATTTGTGTTCAGTGGTTTCATCGCTCCCTCCCCCCCCCCCAAGTGGCCTCCCTGGGATGTAGTGTTTGGAAAGCCTGGAGAACACAGCGAGTGCTGATGACAACATGTTTTGAGCCAGAAAGACCTTTTATTTTTTTGGAGGGAGAAACATCCTTCATTTGTTTGCTTTTTTAGTTGATCCCCTAGAAACAGAAAAGAACAGTTGGCAGATTTATTTCCAAATTTTTGTTTGTTTTGTTTTTAAACTAAATTAAGGGCGTTAAAAAGTGGAAGCAAAATGGTGGCCAGCATAGGTTTGCTGCTGCTGCTGTTTGCAGTGGCCCTGCAAAGGCCAAATACTCGTTGGGGAACGATAAATGAAACCATGCTACAGCTGTTGATGATCACAAGGCTCCCCTCTGAGAAACGTTTGGAGACTTTTTTCCCCCTCCTCTGGAGAAATTCTGTGAAGTTGCTTCCACAGTTGCTCTGTGGAAAGAATGGGAAATTTTGAAAGGTAATACCTGTTTATTGACCTCATCCTCCTTCCCTGCAGTGCTGATGACATCATTCTCCCGATGAGTGAAGAGTGGTCAGACCTGCCAAGCCACAGATCTTCTACAGCTGGTTGGGAATAAAAGCAGACACTGAATAAAGGCAGAACTTGGGGGGTTAGTTAAGGATGCTTTAGACTGGATTGGCTTTGGTCTAGACCAGGCATGTCCAGACTTCGGCCCTCCTGATGTTTTGGACCACAACTCCCAGCATTCTAAGCTTAGATTGCCAGTGGCAAAGGACTGTGGGAGTTGCGGTCCAAAACATCTGGAGGGCCGAAGTTTGTGCATGCTTGGTCTAGACACAGCATAGTGTGTTGAAAACAAGGTGGGTTTTGGGGGTGGAGGGGTGGCAAGGTAGGCAAAGTGTGCTGTATAGTATAATCAGATTTGGATTGTCCTTTCCCCGGGGAGCATTGGAAGGGTGAGCATCTAGTGATTCACTGTAACTGGTGGCAGAGGAGGTCAGAGGTCCTATTTTCTTAAAAGCAAAGAAACATGGGCCGCTTCTTTACCACTTAAAAGCTCTCTCCGGGCGGTTTACAATTTCATTTTGTAGGCTACACATTGCCTCCCCACTCCTCCAATTTACCATCCTACCTGAGCCCAGGATTGTACTCAGGTTGACAGCAAAGTCTTCACTGCACTACTGCAGTTTAACCACTGCGCCACAAAGGCTCCTTTTAGGCATGTCCAAACTTCGACCCTCCTGATGTTTTGGACCACAACTCCCAGATTTCTAAGCTTAGATTGCCAATGACAAAGGACTCTGGGAGTTGTGGTCCAAAACATCTGGAGGGCCGAAGTTTGGAAATGCATGCAAGGTCAACTCATTGAACATTGTGCCATTGCAGTGGCCTGAAAAAATGATAGTAAAGTCATTTAAAGATATCACTTTTGTTAAAATAGCAGAAGCAGGGAATGGGTTTCCTAATGCTTCTAAACTATCTCCTGAATGTCAAGGAGGTTGCATTTCTCAGATGTTATTCTGGAAATGCCGTATTTTCACAAATATTTTTCAGTCACAGGGCTTTTAAATAATGTGTTTTCATGGCAGTTTTTTTTGGGGGGGGGTGTTACCCAGTTGGCACGTGGATGACTTCATTGGCCGTCAGTTTGGCGGGGGGGAAAGTATTTTTATCAGAACTGTGCTGTTGTTATTTTAAATCCAGTTTGAAAAGCTGCTGTTCACCTTTTTTCTTTTATTTACTACTTCACAGCGTGATTCACTGTGTTCTAGTCTTCTATGTGCCTTTGCAGTTAGCACTCTTTCTTCAGAAGGCAGTGATGTCTTTATAGCTAAGAAATGTTGTTGTTTCATACTGCCATCTTGTGGCTTTATCTCATGTTTGCAGTACTAGTGACAGCTTGAAAACTACCACCGTCTTCTCTGACTTCAGTAGCTTGAAAGATTTTGCAGTTTGTGAGGCTTTTATAGAAGTGTCTACTGTAACATAGTATTTTTTTAGACACTAGATTTCCTTCTCCTGGTTAAGAGACTGGATGTTGTGTCTGTTCTGTGCCATTTGCACATTTGTTTTCTTTCTTAGGTTCATACAATAGAAAAAGAGAGGAAACCTCCCTTCCTTCCTCTACTTTTCCTGTATGCAAGCATATCCCATCTAGGATTAGTAGAAGGTAGAAGCAAAGAACAATGGAAATAAGTGGTCAGCCTCACAACAATTATGTCAAGTAGATTTATACATGCCTGAGCTATGGTAAGTAAAGTTTAAGAGAGATTTACTTGGACCCATTAACAGAAGATGATCCAACTGTCTGTTGCTCAGTAAAACAGCAAAATTTGCCACTGTAGCATTTTAATGCAACAGGATTACTGGAGTGTATAAGCAGATTGAGGTCCCAAATATTTTATCAAGAAGAAGCATCAGAGCAAACATAAGTGATACTGATTGTGACTGAAACATTTTCTGTTTCTTGTTCCAGGCACTATGAGAAAACCAGTGCAACTTGGAAAGTAACCAGACAATGTCTTTTATGTATCAGTTATATTTATATCTATAAATTATACACTTAGTGAGTTTCATATCTAAGTGAGGATTAGAATCTGATTCTCCCAATTCCTCAAGTGTATCTTCTGACCATTAATACCGTACTGAC
The DNA here is from genome assembly GCA_023846285.1 of Phrynocephalus versicolor. Lineage (NCBI taxonomy): Eukaryota > Metazoa > Chordata > Lepidosauria > Squamata > Agamidae > Phrynocephalus > Phrynocephalus versicolor. Next base: position 11,161,255 of record JAHTLZ010000114.1, on the reverse strand, counting down.
TGGCTAACAGTGAAGCCGGGTATCTGAAAATGAATAGTAGAATACGCCGATTATTGTTAATGAAATATATAGTACTTACTTTAGAAGAGTAAAAGAAACACTAACACAGAAGACAAAAAGTAAATGTTCAAAATGTTCTCTAGCTGGTATGCCAAGACATCAGAAAAAAAGTTCCAAGGATGTTTATGATGATGATGTACCATCGGGTTGTTCCTGACTTAAAACTGATTCAGTTATCCACTGTTGGCTGGGGGAAAATAAATAAATAATCCAGCAGCCGCAGAGCAAGCTACTGTCACAAACAGCAGCTGTAAAGCAAGCTACTGCCATAAAACAGCAGTCGTAAAGCAAGCTGCCGTCACAAACAGCAGCTGTAAAGCAAGCTACTGTTGCAAAACAGCAGCTGTAAAGCAAGTTACTATCACAAAACAGCAGTTGGGGGGACATTTGGGCATTCTCTCGTATCCACGGTTTTCATTATCCATGGGAAGGCTTGGAACCAATCAATCCCCAGTGGATACTGGGGTCCTATTGTATTACTGTATTAATATTTAATATTTAAGATTAAGATGACTTGGTGGAAGAAGTAGCAGTAAGGGGAAATCTGGGTGAGAAAGTCTATGTTCTGTTAGAATTCTTGATTTCAAAGGAAACAAAGCAGAATGCTCTTTTAGGCTGCATTAACAGAAGTATAAGTTCCAAATCTCACGAGGTGCACATCCCTCTCTATTTGGCACTGGTTAGGCTTCACCTTGAGTATTGTGTCCAGTTCTGGACACTACACTTCAAGAAAGATGGAACACATTGGAACAAGTTCAGAGGAGGATGACAAGGATGATTGAGGGGCTGGAAACCAAGCTCTATTAGGAAAGACTAAAATGACTGGGAATGTTTATTCTAGAGCAGGCAATGTCCAAAGTCTGGCCCGGGGGCCAAATGCGGCCCGTTTTCAAATTTCAAGTGGCCCACAGCCTCTTTTCCTCACCGGCTCAGCCTGTCACGCATCCCTGCCAGCTGGCCCCTCCCCATACCGGATGGGGGCGTCAGCTTGCAGTTTTACAGTTTGCCTGCCCTCCCTGCCTCTGTCCACCCCCCCAGCCATCTGCCCAACCCACCCGCCCCCGGCTCTGTTGCTGCAGAATCCTCCCTGCCTCCTTGCATGTTATAGAGGCTTGTCCAAAGTCTAGCCCAGGAGCCAAATGCTACTGGATGGTCGGCCCCCTCACATTTTCACCTCACGAAATTTGGCCCTCCTTGCAAAAAGTTTGGACACCCCTGTCCTAGAGAAAAGAAGACTAAAGGCACTTTTCAAATAGTTGAAGGGCTGTCATATAGAAGAGGGGCAGGATCTGTTCTCGATCATCCCAGAGTACAGGATGTGCAACAATGGGCTCAAGTTAAGAGAACCCAGCTTTCAACTGAGTATCAGGAGTAACTGTTAGAGCAGTACGACAGTGGAGCCAATTACCTCAAAAGGTGCCCCAATACTGGAGGCCTTCAAGAGAAATTTGGACAAGCACCTGGCAGATATCCTTTGGTTCCTGCAAGGACTGGGGGGGGGGGATTGGACTTGATGACATCTAGGCCCATTCCACTATCTCTATTCTATGATTCTATCAATTAGATGGAGAATGTATCATGGCTCTAACTGTGTTTAATACTATGTTTAATTATTTGCTTTTTATGAGATTCATTTTTGGAATATGCCATTGACAAGTATCAGGTAAAATATATTAGCAGTCCTTACATGCCATCAATTCAATTCTCACAGCAGTTCTTTTTCCAGGATTTGCTAGGCACAGAGTAATCAGACTATTTCACCCCTTCCTTCTTCTAACCTCTTTTCTGAAATGGGGAACATGGATCTGATCCAAAGGATCCGATACCAAAACAAAAAAGGAGCAATATAGTACATGCGGTCCACTGCAGTGAGGAGTGTTCAGACCTTTACATTGGAGAAACTAAACAGCCATTAAACAGGAGAATGGCCCAACATAGGAGGGGTAACAGCTCAGGACCTGAATCAGCTGTACACCTCCATTTGAAGGACAAAGGGCACTCTTTCAAAGATGAAGATGTACACATATTAGACAGAGAAGATAGGTGGTTTGAGAGAGGAGTCAGGGAAGCCATTCATGTGAGCACTGAAACCCCCACTCTCAACAGAGGTTGGGGGCTTCAGGCATAGTCTATCTGCTACTTATCAGGGTGTACTTTCAACAATACCTAGACAAATCAAAAGCCTTCACCGCCAAGGCCATAGCTGACAACCCATTCTTGATAGGTTTCAGCACCTTAGGCCATTGTTCACCTTAAGGCTATGGATACTATTGTCTCCCTAACGAACCTATTTAGGCTCCCTTATGAGCCTAATTCAGACCAGGGTGACAAGAGGTCAAAGCTGACTATAAGATGGAGGACTTGCACTAGCTGTATTCAGACTGATGAAGCTGTTTAAATGAGCAGTGAAACGTTTCTATCTCTCAAAAAGAAGTCCAGTAGCCATGAATCAACTTCCAGATGCCTTAGGAAGATAACTCACTCACTTCATGATAGTAGGAAATTAAAAACATCTTCTAGTCATCTGTAGAGGGGCAGAGAAAGAAAGCAAACACTTTAACAAGTCTATTAAGATAGTAGTGATGTACTATACCACTTAGGAAAAAATAGAGGATTTCTGTGCTATAATGTAGCATATCTGAAAACTTCTGTCTTTCACTAATTTCAGCAGAACCCCACAGATTAACATGGCTGTCTCTTTTAATTTCAACAGGTTAAGCAACAGCTAGCTTTCTTATCAAAATAAAAGAGACTTTGGTGGTCAGTAGACTGAGTAGTAGATAATTTTCTTCAATGGATGGGATTATCTTCTGTAATTTTAATCACACTTGCCTCTTGAGACTTCTTGTGAATATCTAAATATCTGAATCCAGTAAGTAGCCCCAGTTAGGGTAGACCCATTAAATTAATTACTCAATGCCGAATTGAAACATGTAAATTATGTGATGTAATGAGTCTGTTCTAGTTAATAATGAATTTTGGATTCAGGACACAGAGTCGAAGGTTGTGAAAATCCAGAATTTTAGCTATTTTATTGGTAAGTAATTATGTTTGACAAAGAATATGATATACTGTCTTTTTGTTTCCCCTAGATCTGTAAACCACTCACTCCCCCCTCCTCTTTATCCCAAGGAAATATTTTTGTGAAATAAAGCATGTCAGGGATGTCAAGTTTACAGGTTCCGTAACAGCTGCTGTTGCTTCATCTGTATGAACGGGGATCCTATAACTGCACTGACCTTGTCACAATAAATTGGGCTATCTTCTTCATCCTCCCATAAAATATTATGGCAAGCTGACACCATACTTTGAAATAAATATCACATCATGGTATTTTATATGGAAGTAATGGGATAATTCTTGGTTGGCCATCATATGGTCAGTGTTCAGTTTTGTACATCATCCAGCTCCGATATAAACCCACCATTAGTAGCATTACTTGGAAATAACTAACTAATCAGTTTTGAGAAAAATAAGAGTTTTGGCGGTAAACTTAATTGCAAAGTATAAGGAACATTTTAAAAACTTGCTCTAGAACAGTGGTTTCAACCTTGAATCTCCAGATGTTCTCCGACTAAAAGCTGCAGAATCCTTCACCACTAGCTGTGCTGGCCAGGTTTTTCTGGGAGTTGTAGTCTAAGAACATCTGGGAACCCAAGATTAGGAACTGGTGCTGTAGAATGTAATGCTTTAGATCCTCTTCCTTTATCTTGCAGTCTGGAAGACATTAGTGATCTATACTTCACACTTGATGTTTATTTGTTGGAGCAATAGTCAGTCCAGTTTTATGAATTACAGTATAACTGCAGTTAAAGAAATATTTGACACATTTTACTCCTAGAAATTGGTGAAATGGGGGAGAAAGAGAATGAGCTTGGGCGAGGGAATGAGTGATGTATGTTGTGGGTTTATTTCTTTAAGGGGATTCAACATAAATGTAACCTCTTAAATTATTGACTGAAGACAGTTAGCCAGTTTATTGTTGGAAGAGCCAAAGGTCACCTTTGTGTACAGTGCTGATTCATAGGTAATCTGATACAGTACGTAGTTGTTCATTTCCCAAGCAGACAGTTGAGTCTTACCCACTCATTATGAATCACAGAGCCGTGCCTTTTCAATGGAGAAGGAGTTGTTTAAATAGGTGTCTCGCTTGTTTTAGGAAGCAACATTTGCATGTGCCTTCCTCGTATTATAGTTCTCCCCTGGTACATGAGCTGCACCAGTACTGGTAGGGCTTTAACTGACAGAAATGCAATTTGGTTCATCTGTTTTCTGACTTGAGTGCCTACCTCCTAACCCCATCCCACAGTGTTTTATTTTGAATCGAAAAAGGTAACACCTGCAGTTGTGTAAAGAGCCTTGCATAGTTGATTGCTTGTAGAATCTACAAACTGAAGGACTAAGCCAGATCTCTGAGTATTTCAACATAGAAATATATAATCCACTGTGATTTTTAGTGTGTCCCCGAGTGCTGCCCTTTGGAACTCTGTTGTTTCAGTGGCACTTCTGAACATAACTATTACTTCCATAGGATCAGATTCTTAAAACTAGTCAGACTGCCAAAAAAAATAATAATTAAGCCTTACAATTCTTGTTTTGTACTGTGGGACGTTTGCCATGTTTTGTTTCCGCCCTCTTCCGGCTGGCTTTCTCAAACAGTTTCAGGAAAACAGAATGCTGAGCCATTGATCTGGGCTTCCCAGTAATTTGTTTGCTTTGTTAGCAGAACCTTAATTTAACTGAAGAATATGTGAAAGTGGCATGCTTTTTTTTTACAGGAAAGTGAAATTCTACAAACAACTCAGTGTAGGTGAAATGTTGTCAGTCTTTGTTGTGTTAATGTGGGTGATAAAAATGAAGCACAATAAATAAATAAACAAACCGTAACAAGGACCTTGAAAACATCCCGTATGTTTATGCTTCTTGTTCCCACCACCAGTAAAACAATTGCTGATAAGGTTTATGAACCACTTACTAAGGTATGCTGTACATATCCATGTACACAAAACGTTACATTAAAATATGAAGGTTAGTCTTTAAGGTGCCACATGTTTTGTGTCTTTTGTTTTGTTTTGTTTTTCTTTGATTTTTGTCTGTACATTTTGTTTTGTTTTGTTTTTCTTTGATTTTTGCCTGTACATTTTGTTTTGTTTTATTTTTTCTTTAATTTTTGCCTGTACATATCCAGGCAATCATGTTCTAATTAAACAATGTATGTTCGAATTAAAAAAAATGAGATTTTTGTTAGGTTTGTGTGTGGGTTGACTGAGGTGTCTTTCAATTATTTTACTTCAGTGTCCTCTGCTCAGAAGTTTGCTCTGCCATTAGCTGCCTGCCTGCCTGCTGAGGAAAGGAGGAGTTTGCTGTCTCAATAGCCATGCCTTCAGGAGAAGGAACCTATCGTATTTCACTCTAATCCTAACTGATAGCTACAGCCAGGCAGTCGCTTTTATTGTTAAAGAGAATCGGTCTGGGGGATCCTTCGCTACGCTTTTAATTAAAGGGAGGGACAGGATGGATGCTGTCAGTAATCAGAGTGGCATTGTCTTTTCCACGCAGGAAAAAAAGAGAGGTGTTTTAGTTTGTATCCTGGTCTGGTGACTTGTTAGCAGCATGTATGCCTTCCTGACCCAAGGAGCCGTTGTTTTCATACGAGATTGCAGACTGGATTGCAAGCATTTTGTTGGAGAATTGTGCTGTACATTGGAGAGGAGATGGACCTTGGATGAACATTGGAAAAAGCAGAGGGCTGGATAAATGCTGGTATTGTACTTATATACAGTACATGGTTCTAGTCTGCTTTTCTGAAGGTTGTTTTCAGGGTGCCGTTTTATTTTTATTTTTGTTTGTTTGTTTCCACTGTGTTTTGTGTTGGAACTTGCAAGACGCTGAAAGCATACAGCCCTTGGCAGGACTGTATGGGCACAGCCGCTCCATTCTGTGCTCCATCTAAAAACATAGTGATAACTGGATAAAAAGGGAAAAGACAAGACTGCTTTTAATAACTGCATTCTGTAGTGGTTGTTTTCTTCGGGAGAAAATGAAAAAGGAGGCTGTATCAAAGTCATTCTGGTTTAAACCTAATTCAGGATCCCTTTCACATGCTGTAAGCTGGATAAACTTCTCTACCCTGTCGAAGCAGACAAAAAGGTTATTCCGTAGTGATGGTGAACTCACATCTATATGTGGGCAGCAGGTGGAAGAGGATGAAAGTTGGACATACAGACCACAGCACAGAAATGGTAATCTTTGTTTTTGTTTGTTTGGATTCTGTTGGAATGGTTTTACGATAATTGATTCAGTTCTAATTCGTACATCATTTTGCATCATTCTACTTAACCCTTTCTATTTTAACCCACAATCTGTTTTTAATTGACCTTTTGAACTTTGTGACAGGTGTTTCCTTTCAGTATATTCTGCATTTTCAGTATACCATAATTTGTGTGTGTGTGTGTGTGTGTGTGTGTGTGTGTGTGTGTGTGTGTGTGTGTGTGTGTGTGTGTGTGTGTGTGTTGTGTCGTGTCATTACAGTCGTGACCGACTCTTCATGACTCCATGTCTATAGAGTTTTCTTGGCAGGAATACTGGAGTGGTTTGCCAGTTCCTACTCCAGGAGCCTACAGCCCCTGATATTCCCTGGTGGTCCCCCATCCAAGTACTAACCAGGGCCGACCCTGCTTAGCTTTCAGAATCAGGCGAGATTGGATGTGCTCAGGGCATCTAGGCAGCTATACCATAATGTGCTTTGCCTTAAAGTTTCAATAATAGAAATCCCACCAGTAGGAAGTGTTCTTGTTTCATTCCTTCTTATTGCTTTTTACCACACCCAGTGATAACTATTTAACAAACTATTTTAATCAAACTGTGTGGGAAATCTAAAAAGAGTAAGAAATAGTGTTTTTCTTATCGAAACATCTTTAGAGTAGTAGTAGTTGCCGTCGTAGTAGTGTGTAAAAACGAGATACACATAAAGTAAGCAATAAACTCCACATCTACCTGTTGAAGAACCAGGAAGTATCCTAGAGGGTGCAACCAAGAACCATTGTGTATGCGCATGGGCAGTAAATGGAGACTTACCTCTATTGTGTGATACAAATGTTTTATTATAACATGGGTGGAACAATCCATGTTTTGAAGCAATCGTGTTGCATTTTGACCTGGACAGAGGTGCTAGCCTAAGTGATTGAAGGAGGTGGGTGCTACTCATAATTTCTTTTTTCCTCTTAAGTTCTTCGCTCAACACGACTGTTATTTCCTTCTGACTAATGATCAAACAAATTTTTATTTAAGGGTTTTCCAAATGCTCCCTTTGCTGATGCATATAAAGAAAACCCAATATTTCATCATGTATTGGCAATATTGATGAATGTGAATTCGCTACATGTTGGGGTAATTGTTGCCCATTGTGGTAAAAATTCAAAGAATGGTCTTCTGAACTATAAAGCCCTAAACTGGTTGGGCCCAAGCTGTCTCAAGTACTGTGTCTCCCTTTATGCTTGCCCAGCTGTTAAGATCACAACCTTTCTCTCAGTCTGACCATCCTCACAGGTGCATTTTGATGGGGATAGAGGAGAAGGGCTTTTCTGTTGCCTCTGCCAGACTTTGGTACTCCCTCCCACAAGAGGCCAGCCTGTCCTCATTTTTTGCTGTCTTTCTGCAAGCAGGTGAAAACCTTTCTCTTCAGGCAAGCTTTTCCTTAATGACTGACTACTTGAGTGAGATTTTTCAACGAATGGCTACACCTTACTGCTTTGGACATGTTTTTGCTGTTGCGTTTGTTTACTGTCTTGTACTGTGGTATTTATTTGATACTTTTTTAGTATTTGTATAGTTTCTATTTTTAGCTTTAATTATTCTCTTTTAATGCAATAAGCTGCCTTGGATATTTCTTAAAGTGAAAGGCAGGGTAAATACATTTTGAATGTATGAATGAATGTGTCATCCTCCTCATCATCATATCAATTGCCACTTATTGCTTGTTTTAAAAATAGCAGTGCTTTCCTGGCTGGCTCTGGTGATAATCATCTTAGAAACTGTATAATCTGTTTGTTGGTATTTTCACAGAAATATTTATTTAAAATATTTGTATCCTGCCTTTCTTTTAAAAAGGACCCAAGGTGACATATAGTGTTAAAAAAAGAAACAATATTAGAAGCTAAAACCAGCAAGTTATTATAATATTTAGCAATAGTTGAACAGATATAATATTAAAATAATAGATTAAAAGAGCGATACAAACATATTAAAAGCAACAACACGCAACCAATCCCATTATAAAATCTCTCACAACCGGTCATTAAGAAAAAGCCTGCCTGAAGAAAAGAGTCTTTGCCTATTTGTGAAGGTTGAAATAGTTGAAGCCACAACTAATGCAGCAGCAAAATATCCCTCCAGTGCTTACAAACAGGTTTTGAAAGAGCTGGTGAGCTATACAGAACTTTCAAAAAGCTTTGCATGGGAATGTAATGTTGAGACGTTGTTATTTTAATTTATGTGAGTCAAAGAATTTGTGGCTGCCAGATCCTTAGGTCTTAATGGCCTGAAACTTGTCTTGCAGTTTTATGGATATTGTAGTAAATGCACTGGCAATCTGTGCTATTCAGTTTCCAGGAGGATATTCCCGTTGTGCATCTTGTTAGGCATTTCCATGGTGTATTTTTTCTATCTTCTCCTACTTTTGTGTGTGTGTGTGTGTGTGTTGTGTCGTTACAGTTGTGACCAACTCTTCGTGATTCCATGCCCATGGAGTTTTCTTAGCAGGAATACTGGAGTGGGTGCCAGTTCCTACTCCAGGCGCCTACAGCACTTGATATTCCCTGGTGGTCTCCCATCCAAGTACTAACCAGGGCTGACCCTGTTTAGCTTCTGAAATCATGTGAGATTGGATGTGCTTAGGGCATGAGGTCCTACTTATAAGAATGGTGGGTGAAAGGAGAGAGAGAATGACAGCAAGCTGGAGACATGGAAAAAGCAAACACAGATCCTGATGCTAGTCCAGAATCTTTGGATGCCACTTATATAAGTAATGGATACTTTGAAAGGAACTTTGAAGGGAAACACCCTTTAATTAGGTTGCATGGCCTCTTCTTAAACCCTCACATTATCAGTCCAGACAAAACCCCAAAATCATGCAAAAGTCCATGAATTTGAATTTAAAAGAAAAGCTAAGGGAGCCAGCATTCTGGCTCCTTGACATGAAAGCGACTGCTCAGCTGGGCTTATCTCTCAAGCTACACTTGTGCTGTGTTTACATTTAAAAGCTGAAAATCCTTTTAAAGTTCTGCCAGTCAGAAGAGGTGTTTGTCGAAAGTGTTCAGAATTTGCAAGGAGCAGTAGCCAGGGGATATAAATTTACAAGCAGTGTCCAGGGGGTATAAAAATGGAACTTTCTGACTGAAATACTTGTACACATTAGCAATGTTCCGGTGGTGGCAAACCTTCGGCACTCCAGATGTTTAGGACCACAACTCCCAGAATTCTGAGTTTAGATAGCCAATGACAAAGGACTGTGGGATTTGTGGTCCAAAACATCTGAAGTGCCGAAGGTTTGCCACTACTGTATATATACAGTTTACTCCCTTCTAAGTGACTTGCAAGTTACTAGGACCAATTTCAAGCTCAGTGCAGCTTTTAGTTTAGGGCTGTTGGTTCTGAAGTCAAATTGAGGTAAACATTAACAGCTGGCTAGAACAGCATAGGTAAGAAGGCTGCATTAGGCAACAATGCCTTGCTTAACACACTTGGGGATACATTTTGAATAGTCGAAGTGTCTCTATATGGAAATTTTACACAAAATCCCAGCTCTTTCTGGGTGTGCTTACGTCAGGACCTGACATGTTTGTTGGGTCGCATGCATGACTCAGCATCCAAAAACTAGCACAGATGGCTGATAACCATCAAGTTTCCTTATGCAAGTGTTTGACAACGTCTGTCTGTGAGGTCAACGTCTTCTGCTAGAAAGGCTCAAAGGTGACTTTCCCACTACGTGACCTGTAAGAATGTCCCAGTCAAGAGCAGAAACATTAGGTCTAGACAGGACGGGAACTCCAGGTGAGAGTAACAATTCTGAGTAATGGGAACAAAAGAATTGTACAATGATGTCCCTCTTTGAAGATAGCCAAGGTTAGCCAAGTTTGTAGACCTCGTATCCTGGTTAGAGCCATTGTGGTGATCTACTGAAGAATGTGTCAGGCATGGAGCATAGAAACCATATGGAGTCGTGAAATGTAGAGCCCCGGAATCCCCAAATTGACTGCTTCTTAATATAAACCCCCTTGTAAGATGGTTGTGAGAGTGAAATGGTAAAACACAGATGAAGTTACTGAGTGGGTGCCCAGGGGAGAAGGGAGGCACAGTATATGAATGCAACTTACTAGTGCCTTGTGGTCTCCTACTGAGTGTCAGGTTTTATTTGACACCAGCTTTGCTGCACTGGGGGCTACTTCAGGTTATTTTTCTAAATGTTTTCTTTTTTAATGAGTTATTGCCTTCCGAGCCACATCCTCATTCACAGAGCTGGTGAGTGGCAGGTTGGACTTCTCAAAACCTTATGATAAATGAAGAAAGAGGCAGTCTTACCCCCTCTTTGTGAAACATTATTCCCATTTGACATTAATTAAGTGTGCAAAAGGGGGGAAGTAAAGATCAGTGTCCCCCTCCCTCTATATTTTGTGATCTCTTCCTCCATAAGATTGTTTGAGACTCTAAACTAAATGGTATGCTTTTAGAAGATAATACTTACGGTATCTGCCTTGCAGCATTCTGGCTGACTCTTAAGAGAACATTCACTGGAGCTCCTGTAGGGATAAAGGCAACTCACTGTTCTTTTTATTTATTTATTTATTTATTTATTTATTTATTTATTTATTTTGGCAGTTGTTCGTTCACTTTGCTGATGTTGGACAGAAACAAGCAGTGGTTTAAATGTTAGACCAAGAGCAAGAAAATGAGAAGCTGTGAAGAGTAAAGGCAAAGATGTAACCAAAACATTTTGGTGCAGCGTGAGCCCTCTACACTGATGTTACTATAGTTATCTAAAGACCATGTTTTTTTTTTTTTGTGCTGCTTCAGAATATTTGGTTGACAGTGGAGTTTTTTTTGTTGACAGTGGGTTTTTTTGTTTAGCGTAAGTTTAATTTTTAAAGGATGACAAATATGCTTTGTGTGTCACTGTGTTATATATTGTTTCCTCCATAAAGATTTAAGTTTTCTCTTGTTCCTAACATTTCCGCTCGACTGGATTTAGTTGCATGAACTAGTTTTTCTTTTAATGCAGGTTCACACACTCTGAGAGCAATGAGGGTGGGCAGACGGGCGGGCCGGGGGTGGTAACATAGTGCATTGATTTTGATTGTAGTATTATCGTACACTCGACTTATATAAAATAAAGAAGCCCATTGTACGGAGCACAGTAAGGGGTGGGAATAGAGAACCATTTCCCCCTGTAATTGAGCAGCAACTATAAAAGGCTGAATCACTTGTGATAATAGAGACTACAGTGCATTTTTTAAGAAGTGAGGTGTGGGGGAAGGGCATGGCAGGCTATTTTAAGCCACTGGGGATGTTTGATATCTGTGCAGATAAATTTAGTCAGTAGTTGTGTGTTGGAATTAAAACATATTTTAACTGAGGAGTGCTTCAGACTATCAAAGGGCAATCGCTTGTAGACGTTAGTCATAACAGTCCAAATGCACTTCTCTCTATTTTGTTCAAATAATATGCCTTTGCCAAGAAACCAAGACCGATTCTTGCTTACAATATTTAAATTAGGGGTGCAGATTTCAATTACTCTAGAGACCAGCTATTGTTGAGCCACTAAAATTTACACTTTCAGATTTCAGTGGCAAATAGGGTGGATGAAAAAATCAAGGATATTTTAAAATCAAATCAATTTAAAGTATGATTTAAATAAAAATCATTTTAAATTTAAATTTTATTTTAAAATCTGAGGTTTAAAATTTAAATCAAATCCACCCTGGTGGCATACCAGAAAAAGCCAATGAAACAATCAGGAAATGGTCATTTTAAAGAGGCTTCACACTAATTTTAAGTAACAAACTGCAAAGAAAACATTTTGCCATTGTTTTAGACATCTTATAATGGGCTGTGATCAAAATACTTTTATGAGGGTGCAATTTTGGGCTGTACCTCATACAGAACCACCTGGGTGTGTGTGGATGTGAGTCACACATTTCGCTTTCTAACCTAATGCTTTGAAATATCTTTGTTTAACATTTGACAATTTACACAAACCAGTAAATAATGCTTTTTACCAAGACTTGTTTCCTTGTGGTAATTTAGCAAAATATGAATTAGGTTTGAGAGCTAAAGTCCACAAACAATGTTTATTGTCAGAGTCAGACCAAATGATTAAATTACAGATTTATTGGTAAACTTATGAATACAATACCTTGTAATGCACAGAAAAGATGATACTATGAAAGACTATTTGTATATTCTCATTATAGAACATTATTTGATATGAAATAGGAATGGTTCAGATTCGTAATCACATTTTGTGCTTTGCTACAGAGAAGCTTTTATGTAACTGTTTTTATTTCCTCCTACTCATATTTGGAAATTTTATAATTGAGAACAGTTAAAAGACTTGGATTTATTTATTTATTTATTTATTTATTTATTTATTTATTTATTTAGCTTGTATGCCGCCCACTACCCAAAGGTAGTGGGCGGCATAGGGTCCCCTGTCTAATAGGACACTGTATTTATTTTAAAGTTTGTGAACTGAGGTTATTTCATATAGAGCAGTAATTTGGTGCTGGATGATGCTGGAAAGGAAGTCTGGGCTTTTTTTGAGGTGTATGTTCAATAAATATTAAGTAAAATACAGCTTGGGAACTGGTCAGATTTGATGTAGAGTGAAAAGAAAACAGCACAATATCTGTACAGCTTACCTTATATGTAGAGGTGGGCACGAAACAGAAAACCCTTGGTTCAGGTTCATCTGTTTCGGGCCCACACTTGGTTCGGTTTGTTTTGGGTTTGTATGAATTTTAAAAATATTCGTACG
>JAHTLZ010000114.1:11112093-11130073 GCA_023846285.1 Phrynocephalus versicolor | reverse complement strand
TGTGTGTGTGCGTGTGTGGATAGCAGGACAGTGGTGCTGTGCTTTGTTTTTGAGAACTGTTCTGATCTTATGCCGTTCAATCTCTTTAACAGCTCCTACAAGTTTATGGCTAGTTTTTATCTCTTGTCTTTGGCCTCAAGCCAGAGAACAGTGCCTAGCCCTTTGTCCTTTGTGTGCAGGAGAGAAGACTTTGAATACTCCAAATAGTACATGTAATCCTTTCACATACAAAATAGCACGCTTGCTCTGTAGGTTGCAAACTAATGGGCATACTGATTATTTGAACAATAATTGTCTGTGCTGTAAGAACTTTACGAACAATTTAGTGGATGCATGTGAACTGGGCCATGTTGCTTAATAGGATCTATCAGACAATAGTTCCATTTAATTAGTCTCAAAATGGTATGAGGGGAGGTCTAATGAATGTCTTGAGGGATGAGGGGTTTTGAGGTGGGGGTGCCATTGCAAACCAATGTTTTTTAAAAGCTATGTTGAACGCGGTAAGGGATGTTGAGATGCAGAAGTAAGATTTTCATTTTGTTGTGTTTCTATAAAATGCGTATTAATTTTGTTTCAGATTAAAAAAACCCTTGATTTTTAAGGTGCAAGTTACAGAATAAGCAAATACACAATTGATGAAATCCTGTTGGTGGGGAAGTAAATTGCAAATTGAGTAGGGCCATTGATCTGTGGAGATTTAGAGAATCAGTTCTTCCATAAGTTTCATTGATTCGGTGGGCCTACTCTAGTTGTGACATGCTGTGCTAAGCAACAGGCTCCTTGCTGTAGAACCTATAGAAGTATACCTATATTTATATTTCCTTAAATTTTCTGTTTTTGCTTTTGGAATAATTTATTGATGCATAATTGCAAAAGTAACAAACTGCAGAGTTTTATGAATCTATTGCCACTGGAAGAAATTAATGAATGTTTCTGTGATGTACTATAATCATCTTTGTTGCTAGTTTAAATGAAAACTCAGTTTAAGATATAAATTTAAACTTCTGCTCCTCCTTTTTATTCCATTCCTCCTGGACGCTGGCCATTATCATTTCTATGCTGACTTCAGATGCAGGAGATTCAAACTAGAGATGTGTGCTTTGCATTTGGATACAAGGGATCTGAATGTGAAGTGTACCAGCAGGGGGTGTCTCAGTATTCCATTCCCACCCATCACCACCACCAGAATCCGGCACATGGGAGCACTTGGCTCTGCGCTCTTCTCTGCCTCTCCCTGCAGCTGACCACTCTGAATGGAAGGTGGAATGAAGAGTCTTCCTGCTCAGTTGCTGAGTGGTCAACTTCAAGGAGAGGCTGGGAAAAGCTGATTAGGCCACTTCCATGACTGGCGTGATGCGAGGAGCCTGGCGAGTGGACCAGGCTGGTTCTGGGGCAGATGAGAATAGACTACAGGGACAACTGTGTTGGCAAGCTCCATATTTGGCTCCCCTGGATCTCTAATTCAAAGCAATCATCAAGGTTTCTTCTCCTTCCTGTACTAAACTTGCCGTTTGTACTGGCTCAAATGACTGACTGTAGCAGTCCATGTTTTATTTCTCATCAAATGACCAAACTGTCATTGTGCATTACATTTTGTACATTTCATGATTTATTGCTCTTTATTCATGTGTCTTTGTGTTCTTTTTTTGGCCTTCTACTCAGACCAAGAAATTCTGAGTATTTTATGATACAAGTACACATTTCCAGTGTTTCTGTCTTTTTACTAGTACTTTAAAATTCTAGGATTTTATGATATACAGTTGAACTAAAATACTTAGCACTATATGCTACATGCTTTTAAAGCTAATTTAAGTTTTGTTAAAAATTTTTTTCATCTTAAAGAAGTTGCCATGGACCATCTGTATTTTGGCTTCTGTTGAATGGCTGTGATCCTGCTGTTCAGTTAACCAAAGTCCAAGGTACCAAAATTTGTTAGCATGTTCCCCATTTCCATTTTGAAAATTTAACTGCATTTTTTTGGATTGCTTGCTTCCTACTGATTACCGTGAGTTTGATTTTCTTAACGTTCATTTTAAAACTTTGTTCAATACTTTACCTTAGTCATTTACCTTGCTGGCTGAAATCCTGTTGAACTTGCCTTAACATAAAGTTATAGCCATGAAACTACAGGGCAGTATTATGCAGAGGGAGGCCAGATTGTGTAATTTGATTGTGCAATTGATCCCACAGTTCATTGCAGGATTGTTGCACAGCATGCCTGCAGAAGTCCTTAGTGAATATCACTTCTGCCTTGGCACAGTTTTCCCTGCTGCTTGTGTAGCTTCAAGTATCACGCATGGAGCTATAGGACAGGATATCAGCCAGTGAGTAGTAACCTTTGCAGACTGTATAAGTGTCAGGTGTAATGCTGTACTGTATCCACATTAGAGTTTTGATTACAGTCTCCATAGACAATGGCGCTGTTATCTACGTCAGTGAGGACTGCTTTAGAGCAGTGTTTCTCAGCCTTGGGTCCCCAGATGTTGTTAAACTACAACTCCAGAAATCCAGGCCAGCACAGCTAGTAGTAAAGGCTTCTGGGACTTTTACTCCAAGAACATCTGAGGACTTGAGGTTGAAAAACACATCCTATGAACACATTGTGCATGCCTGGGAATAAATATGTGGTAGGATCCATATTTTAAAACAGAAGGCAAGTGGTGCTGATTGAAGGCCTGTGGTTTTTTTTAGAAAACACCTCTGTATAAGTAGTCTAACTGATGGTTTATGCTCCCCCCAATATTTTCATAAAGATGAAATGCATATTTACAAATGCAGGCGTTATAATTTAGTGCTTATAATGTTGAACTAACTTGCTTGAATATTTTTCATATGTTGAATGGGGTTTCTAAAGCTATAGTGAAGCTGACGTGCATGATTGATTGACCATTGATGGACAAGGAATGAATCCTGTTGCAGGTCTTTTCTTCTATTTCTCTTTACTGAGAAACCAGGACAGCTGTTGTAGACTTTTAAATCCTTCCTCTGTATCGAACAATAGCTGGAAAATTTTGCCTTTCCTTCTCTTTCCATGAATCAATGAGTAGCATACGTTGACTAGAACTCAAGTGTTTTAAAGTAACTAAATTTATTAAATATATAAATATCATTATCATATCCAGATGTGATTGAAATTAGAAAGCAATTCATTCACTCATTCATTCGTTTGTTTTATTTATAGGTTGCCTTTATTCTCATAAGGAGACCATTATAAGAGTAGGATTAAAAATGCAATAAGTAAAATGTTATAAAAACCTATTAAACCAGGCATGTCCAGACTTCGGTCCTCCAGATGTTTTGGACCACAACTCCCACAGTCCTTTGTCATTGGCAATCTAAGCTTAGAATTCTGGGAGTTGTGGTCCAAAACATCAGGAGGACCAAAGTTTGGGCATTCCTGAATTAAGCTGACTAAAATACAACTGAATAATTAAAAGCGCATCTCCATTAACAGCTATCTTAACTTTACAAAGGCATTCAGAGACTCAAGTCATGATTGTGAAAAGCATGCCTGAAAAGATAGGTCTTCAGCTGTTGAAAAAAAAGGCTAGAAAGGAGAGGGGCAGCCTGTTCTCCTGAGGAAGAGCATTCCATAACCCTGGGGGCTGTCACAGGAGCATTCTGGGACTGTGCAGGTTGCCCCAGGTTACACAGGATGGCTCTTCTAGAAGACACAGTGGGGAATTAGACTCTCAGTCTCTGGTCTCACAGCCAGAATTACCTAAGCAACATAACAACATAAGAAGAGCCATGCTGGATCAGGCCAAAGGCCCATCTAGTCCAGCTCCTGTATCTCACAGTGGCCCCACCAGATGCGTTTGGGAGCGCATGAGACTAGATATCTGTCTCCTGATACCACTCCCCTGCATCTGGCCCTTGAAGTACCCTGGTTTTAAGCCTGGCGATTACACATCTCCATCATGGTTTGTAACCTGTGATGGACTTTTCCTCCAGGAATCTGTCCAATCCCTTTTTGAAGGCATCCAGGCCAGATGCCATCACCACATCCTGTGGCAGGGAGTTCCATAGACTAACAACGCGCTGGGTGAAAAAATATTTTCTTTTGTCTGTTCTAAGCACTAAGCTATCTAGCCATCTCTTAACTTTATTCATGAGTAACGTTGGTCAGTGATAGAAAGGAAATGGAGGGAGAAAGCTGTACAAAAACACAGCTGAACCTGTGGGTTGGTATTCTGTTCAGCATTTGCATGGACTGAATGCCAGTCTTTTGCAGCAATCTGACAATGGGCCTGCTGCTTAGTCATGTGCCTGATCACACAACCAGCCATCTCTTTTGATGTGCCTGCCACTTTCATTGATTGCGGTAACAACTTCTCTAGTTGGAATACCACACGCTTAAATACTGGACAGAATAAGGGCTATGTAATCTTTATACTTTCTTATCTATTCGAAGAAATTAGGAAATGTTGGTCTCTGGGTTTAAAAAACACTGTAAAAGACAGGCTGTCAGAAAACATTTTCTTGAACAAACTGACAGCAGTTTTACATTGTTCACTGAGTATTATGTCTGAGCCTTGTCAGGGCTTGTAAATGTTGCCACAGCTTTTAGTATCCCCCCAACTCTGTGGCCCTGTTCAAAGAAGTAACTTTCTATGCTCTATCCTCATAATTATTGAAGGTATATGCTTTTATAAGGCTTAAATGGGAATGGTTGAAGTTTTAGCATTGGCTGTCTGATATTAGATGTTGGCCATATCATCATGTGTAACACCATTTGGGCTGTGATGCAAGGACTGTTGGGGTATTGGGATTTAAGAGGGAGCTACACTGCTGTGTTCAGAAAGTTTGGCGCAGATTAAACAGTGATGAGATACCTTCGGAGTGGAAAAGATTGTTTCCAAAATAATGCTCAGTGTTGTTCAATATGCGTTCATTATGCCAGGAGTCAACTAGTTTATAAACAGGGCTGTAATCAGTATTCTCAAAATATTCTAGTTAGATTTCTCAGCCTCCTGTGAAAATGAGGTCTCTGTTTTCCTTCTCTCCACTGTCACCATTTTCTCTTCACCCTGCAATTTTCTTTTTCATAGGAAACTGTCAAATTCAGTGCAGCTCAATGCCCTTCCTAAAGAATTACACACAGGAAAAATGCTGTTCTTTATGGTAATTAAAATTATAATAATCTTGCCAGGAATCTTTAAAAAATGAGACTTCTGAGAAATGCCGCAAGATGATGATGATGATGACGATGACAACAACAACAACAACAACAACAACAACAACAACAACAACAACAACGATGATGCTGAATTAAATCTGACTGGGAGGAGAAAGGAAAGAGAGCCTTTTGGCTGTGCTTAGAAAGTGCTTTCCTTAGACATATTTGTTCTACAGCTGTGGATTTGGGCAATGTAGGCAGGGGAGATGCTTTCTGCTAATAATAGTAAGATATTATATTGGACACGGTCTCTGAAAAATCCTGGGCATGTGGTTGTTGCTCCCTAGAGGAAAGGTCTGTGACAGAAGCCTCAATTTATCTTCTCTTTCTTTTTAAAACATCAGTGGTTTGTTCACCAGTTGTCGTATGTGTAGAATGTATGTAAAGACATTCCTTGGATTCTTCTCCAGGCAATGTTCTTAGCAAATATGTAAAGTTTGAAATCAGAAACAGATTTCTTTTTCTTCAAATGGCTTTCTGCATATCCATTCCTAAGTGGGGAAGACAGCTTGTATTCACAGATGCTTTATTCTGTTTTTCTTAGGGAAGAGAGAATTAATATACTTAATTTTTATAGTGTGATTCCTCAAGTACAATTGGAAGTTGAAACCAGTTTTAACCAGGCTAACTTAAGTCAGCACTTGATTCTTTTTTTAAAAAATAATTTCTTTCATTAGTCTTTTGTGAATTCAAAAATAAATTTAGTTAATTATATTGAATGTTAACTGGTAAATTTTAAAATTCATTGTGACTTTATGTTAATCGCTAGTATTATTTGCTACTTTTCAAAGAATCTGGCTTAGGAACAAACTTACCTGTGTCTTCAGCCTGCAGGGAGCCTTGTAGCGCAGTGGTTAAATGCCTGTACTGCAGCTATAACGGTGTTCACGACCTGGGGTTCAATCCTTCCGAGGTCAGTAAAATAAAGTCCCAACTTGCTGGGGCAGTGGCAGTGTGTAGCCTGCATAACTCAATTGTAAACTGCCAGAGAGTGCTTAAAGTGCTATGGTGTGGTATATACAGTAAGCAGAAGACTTAGCTTTTTTTGTTTTTGCATTCTTCTTTTATACAAGCTTCACTAAATATTAAGGCTGCAATTCTATGTACCTGCAGCTATACTCGAATTCTCTGGTATTGGCTTCTGAACAGAAATGTGTAGGATTGCGTTGCCGAATGATAAACCTCTCCCTGGTCTATACTTTTTAAATGTGTCCTTCATCTAAGCATGTATCTATGTGCAGAAAAAAAGAATACTAAATATCAACCTAGATCAGTGTTGGTGAACCTATGACACAGGTGCCAAAGGTTGCACTCGGAGCCCTTTTTGTGGGCACCCGACATTGCCCCTTCACAGCCACCTCTATTCAGGTTAAATTGTTGTATTGGCACTTCGCGGAAAATTAGTGGGTTTTGAATCGCAGTTTGGGCACTTGGTTTCTAAACGGTTTACCATCACTGACCTAGATGTTTTTGTGTTGTTCCATATTCTAAGTGTCTACGTTACTACATCCATTGGTGAGACGCCTCCCTACTTGGACTGCCTCTAAGAAGCAGAAAGACATGTCCAGTGCAAACCTTCTTTTGCTGCCTTAGAGAAACCTGGTTTTTGCCTTGCTTCTCTGTGTAATCTTGCAGACATTTCTCTTTGGAGTATAAATCATGTCCAAGTTCATCTACCTATACTAAGAAGGAATTTTGCATTTTTTTTCTCCTCTTGGGGAGGGGGTAGGCTACATTTCCCCCCACAAGTGCTTAAAATGTAAAAGAATTGTATCTGTTACTTTGTTGCAGAGAGTTTGGAGAAGCAGATGGGTTGCATATACACTTAGTTTCAAAGTTTTTGTGTCAGAACACAATGAGAAAGAAAGAATTTGGTCTCTCCCTCTTGTCCAGAAGACAAACTTTGTGGGTGTTGGAAAATCCTCACCCATCAATTTTGGGTCTCCAGAGCCCTGATAACATCAGTCATTGAAAACCATTCATTAAATAAGGTTTCCTGCTCAGAATATAGGGTTTTGTGCTTTAAAAAATCCATGAAGTTTTCACAAAGAAGACATGGAAAATGCAAAAGAAGACAAAGAAAAAGTTCTTCTTAGAATCATGTCCACTGGGAAGAAAGCTTCCATGTATTTTCTTTCCTTCAGTAATGGACTGAGTGAAGATTTACATCCTTGGTTCTCAGAATGCATTATAAGTTCAGAATTAATCGTAGTGCTTTTGTAGCTTATTGGTTCAATATTATGTGGATCAAACTCAAGACCCAGTGCATATTACCACAATCATCAGCTTAGTTTCATCAGTGGTCATGGAATTACTGACCACTGATGAAACTAATCCTGTATATATTTATCAAGAACTGAGTTCCACTAAACTTCACAAATTCTGTTGATTGAATTGAAGTAGGGACGATAATTTGGTTTTGGAAAAATTTAGTGTTAATTGAAGAAGGCCAGATTCAGATAATTCCAATTATACACAAATCCAAATTTGATATTTTTAAGTATAAATAAAATTACATGGAAAAAGTTCCTTCTATCTGTAAAAAATAATTCCTAATATTTGGAATCCTGTTTAGTCCTATAGCCTTAATCCTAAACAAAAGGTGAAAGGAAGAAGTGAAAATAAATCTTATTTCTCAGACTCCTGCATTGATTTCCTGATATGTGAAACTTAAAGGCACTCTGGCACCAAAGGTGGAATGGCGAGAGAAATCCGTGTCTCCTGATTCAGGTTGCCATGGGTTTCTCAAGGAGTGGGTGAGCTGGGTTTAGAGCAAATTCTATAACTTATATCTGCCTGCATTAATGAAATCTAGAAGTGGGCATGGACACCAGAATTTTTTTTTTGAAAGGTGGGTATAGCTGCTTATACATCTCCAGAACATGGGCTGTTAGAATATACTCTGGTGCAAGCCTGTGCTGCAGCAGTGTCCTCAACTTATAGTTAGTTACATGCTCTGCATCTCCTTGACTTAATGTAGTTAGAAATAATATTTAGGATTTGTAGACTCATGAATTAATACATTATAAATGAACGGGGAAATGTTATATTAGGTTTAGGCCCCTTGGGGCTAAATCAGGCAGGGGAATAAGATTTTGTTCTAGACAGATGGATGATGTTAATAGAATTTGTGTCTCTGTGCATGCATGTGCGAGATTCATTGGAAGGGTTTATGTTCTATTGTATCAGAAGCAAATACTGTAATGTTCGTCCTTGGGCAGAGTCTGCAGCAAATTCCAAATCCAAAGGGTTGTAATTCTGACTTCCGAATCTGAATTTTGATGCTATTGCACAAGCATCCCTGATGCCTGAATATACCGTGTATAAGTTTGCACTGTTACCATGTTTCATTTTAAGTATGGAATGTTCTCACTGGAGCAATTGCTAAAGAAATACTGTATGTACAACTGTTCACAACTGTAGGTATGAGAAGAATTCTTAGTACTGAAATTCCATGCAGTCAGTGTATAAATATTTCCATCTACACATTATGAGACATATAAATAATACATATAGGTATATGAAAAAACATACAGATCTGTTTTTATAGGATTTTGAAGGATTTAGATAAAGTAATTTCTTCTTGTTATTCAACACTGTATAAATACTACATAACAGCTGTCTAAACAGAAGTGTTTCATGCCAAAGGTCTAGTGTTTGTATATCCTTCTGATGGCTATAATGTATTATGTTTAAACATGACTTTGGTAGCAAGCTTAGGTATTTTTAACTGGCTTCATTCTTTTACATTATCAATATATTTTGCAGATGCTTTGCTTCTCTTGGCATAAATAGCACCATTCCTATTGCACATCTCCATTGTAAATGTCTTGTAGATCCATTGTTGAAGCTATAAATTTAGAGACTTCATACAAGGACTTTGGTATTTAAAATGGTGTAAACTCTCATTCTTCTCTGTACCAAGTGATACCTTTTAGTTATAGATTAGGGAGTACTGTTTCCTCTGTTATATTGTTACAGTAACCCCCCCGCCTATCGCAGGGGTTAGGGACCCACCCGACCGGCGATGACCGAAAGTCTGTGATATGCAGATGCGGGTCGGGGGGGCTGGGGGCGGGGGGGTGATCAGACTTCGCTGCTGTCACTGGCGTTCACCAGTCTGAGAAGTCTTGGGGCAGTGTGTACCGGCGGCGTTGCGGGATCTGACCGCCCGCCGCCCGCCGCCACCCCAAGACTTCTTGGACTGGTGCGCGCCGGCGGCGGCAGGGGGATCTGACCTCCCGCCACTGCCTGCCCGCACCACCCCAAGACTTCTCGTTAAGCTTTCCAAAGTCATACTGAAGATTGAGATGGACATGATTGTCTGCAGAAATAAGAGGGAGAGGACAAAGGCAATTAATGACACCTATGCCTGTACAGTGGTACCTTGTATAAAGGAATTAATTTCTTCCAAATGAAATTATGTTAAGCAGATTTTCCTTTATACAAATTTCCCATACGAATGCATTGAAAACAGAGTAATCCCTAATCGCGATGATTTTTATGTTGTACGGATTCACCCCATAGACGATTCTGTTAAGCAAATTTCCCCTATCTCCGGAATTTTTTATGTTGTACAAATTGTATGTTATACAAACCGTTTGTTATACGAGGGTCCACTGCACAAGTGTCCACTAACATCTGTTGGGGTTTTTCGGAGTTTCACTGCTAAAACCATGGTGGTTGTCCATCCCTCCTGTAAACAGTGGCTGGGCAGCTTGTGACCTCTTAATATTGGCCGTGCTGTCTGAAGATGTTGCCCATTGCTTAGAAAAGACCTACTGAAATCAAGGGGAATTTGACCAGCTTGCCTCATATGATTTCTTATCACAATTAAAGGTGTGACTAGACAGGGGAGCTGATTCAAATTAAATAGAATCACTTCTTTAGTTGTGATCTGCCTCCTTTAAGTCTTCTGTTCAGAGGTTGCTAGTGAGAGCTGCTTGTTCAGAATAATTTCCAAAGACGCTGGTTTTCATACTTCTTTTTTGTTACTATATTTGCTATCAAGTTCTGAAGAAAGCTAAATTGCTGTTATTCTGTAAAAGCAGCAATGTCACAGCCAGAGATGCCTTAACTATCACTTGCTGATAATATTTTTTGCAGCAATACATAGCTATTGCTCTACAATTGTTGATTTTAAGTATTAGGAGTGACTGCTCAGATTAGCTGTTATTGTAATACTTCACAGCATGTGCCACATCAAGAGAAAAATGGGTGAAATGAAGGATAAATGCTTTGCATCATTATACATGATACTGCTTATAGTTAACCATTATATCTATTGATTGTTTTATAGGAAAACAATTTTTGGTTATTACCGACATTTGAAATGAACTATTACTGTCTTTTTGATTGAGAGTTCTTATTTGAGCATATGATACTACTACTTCTTCCATGTTTAGTTGGTTTACCTCTTTTATATTGATAAAATTGTTTGCTGTCTGTAGGAAATGGCTGTCTGTGCTACAAGTGGTCACCATTGTATGTACCATAGATGAGTGGTGATAGATGAGTCTAGCATATCTTCTCATCTTATTACTAATCAGCTCATACTGTCAGGGCAAAAACAAAAACACTTTCTGAGGAAGGACATTTGTGAGTTTACAGGCACTTTATTGTATTTACCACTTACAGGGGATTAGGGAGAACAGTATGTGTGCGTAGGTGATCATATGAGCAGCTGTATAGCTGGCACATTATTAATGAGCTGTATGTCAACAAG
The DNA here is from genome assembly GCA_023846285.1 of Phrynocephalus versicolor. NCBI lineage: Eukaryota > Metazoa > Chordata > Lepidosauria > Squamata > Agamidae > Phrynocephalus > Phrynocephalus versicolor. The sequence continues at coordinate 11,119,169 of JAHTLZ010000114.1, read as the reverse complement.
CAATTATCCAAGAACATAACTAGTTCACACCCTTGACTTGTACAATTTGAGATGAGCCGCATTTGTGTGTACATATGTAAAATTCTAGATGACATACAATGGTACCTTGAGTTACAAAATTAATCCATTTTGGAAATATTTGGCACTTTTTGGTGACTTTTTGGGACCTTTGGTGGATTTCTCAAGTGGTTATAAGGTAGGTTGCTCATCTTCTGTTGTTTGTTTTCCTGTTAACTATGCTTTTTGCTTTCAGGTGTGTGTGTGTGTGTGTGTGTGTGTATGATTTCCCACTTGGAATGAATTAATCCATTTCCATTGCATTCCTATGGGAAACTGTGTTTTGAATTAGGAAAATGCATTCAGAATGGATTAATTTTGTAACTCAAGGTACCATTGTATGTCATCTAGAAATCCTTTATATGAGTAAAGCTTCCTTTACATCTGTACACACAAATGCGGCTCATCTCCTACTTTTCCTGTTCATTTCCTAACTTGTCTTCAAATCTGCTGGAAAACAGAGCTTCCATCTGTTCTTTTCTTAGTGTTATGTGCCTGACTTGGGCTTCCATCCAGCATCTTCAGTGTTATGAAGCATGCTAATCATCATAAGTAGAGGAAAGGAAAAAAATATTATTATTTCTGCAGCATATTTTGCAATGGATATTTTTCCTTTCAAAATTTAAATCATTAAAGGGGTTATGAAATTTAAGGTGCTACTTGTTTTTTGTTTCCATGGTAATCAAGGATTGTAGAACATTAGAATTAGCAGGACTGGCAATGCTAGTTTTGTCCCAACTGTATCTGAATTTCGAGTTACTGTAAATTTAGCTCCTTTCCACAGATATAAAGAATGCTTTTCTGTCATAGTGCTGGGTTGTACCAGCCTTAGCAGCTTTGTTATTCCACTGCTGTTGTAGATTACAGACATTTCTTTTTATTTTATTTTTGGCAGCACATCTTTGGACCCATGTTTTTTTAGATGTTTCAACAGCTGCATGGGATAATCTAAAATCCTCTAATATTATGCAACATAATAGAATTTGTCTCAACATCAGCAACAACCGCTGTTGGAGAACATATTTACAAATCTTGAAATACATTGTAGCCCATTATGTTCCAAGGGTACTAGACACTTGTCTTATTTTTCTGAAGATAGATTACAACCCCAAATGTACTTTGCAGTGGAGTCTAAATTTGATGGCAAGTAAAAGGGGAACAGAGCTACCTTTTAGCTTACTTTTAGTCAATGGATTTTGCCACTTCAGGAAATTTCTGTTCAAATTTCTTTCCCCGTTTTTGCTTCGCCTTTGATTAGAGTCCTTGAGAACACTATTGTTTGGGGGCCGTAGTGATGTTCCAAGAAGCTTCAGGCTTTCTATTTCTCATTGTGTGAACTGGAGTCGTGTAGCATCCTTACACCTTTCCTTGGGAGGATGTTGCTGACGGTGTGTCCACAGAAGAAATAGACAATCTCATGATTCACTGGCCCTCCCTTTCCAGGGAATAAAACACATTGGAGATAACCCAATGATGCCTGTTTTTTTCAATTTCAGTTTTTAATTTTTCAAGGTACACTTCTGTTTTACTCAATATTCAAAGGCCCTGGCACATCCTTTGGAAACCACAGTTCCTCAGCAGAAAATGCAGTCTTGCTTAGCAACATGAGAATTCTAAAAGGCAAATGCCCTGGAATAGGACTATTTGTGAAGGTGGGAGAGGCAGCTGATAGGCAATACAGGGACAGACAGGCAGCTGGATAAACAGCTTCTTCCCAAGCTGTGCTTTTGTTTGTTGTTATAGTTGTTGTCGTTGTTGTCTAGGAAAATGTTTCCAGGCCATTCACTCTAGACATTGATAAATTGACCAGATTTCATTGTAAATATCCATTCCCTCCACCCCATGTGATGTCTACCAACTTATAAAAGAAACAGAATCAAGAAAGAACAGAACACTATCTTCTAGATTATTTGGAGAAGCAAGACTAGCATGAGAAGTTTAAAACATCTAGATCAATAATAACAGGCAAGGCTCTTAGGATATAACATGTGCGCTTACAGAAATCGGGAGATTAGAGTGAGTGTCCTTAAAGGCACCTTTCATCTCCACTATTCTGTGATTCTATATGTTACACCATAATAACTCTCACAGAAGGTGTGAACTGTTGAAAAAAAAGTATAAAAAGAGAGAAAAGGGTCTCTTCACCTTTTGAGACCTGGTTTTATAACTTCAAAGTATGGAACCTCCTGGTCTTGAATCGCTCACTACCACAGTACAGATGTGAAAGGTTATATTTTTTAAGTCCAGCTCAGAGGTTGGTATTTGAGAACTCCTCCGTATTTAGAACTTGTCGAATTGTGTGCTCACCTTTCTTGGAGATAGATAGTGGGTCCTCCTGCTGTTGGTGTCACCTGCAAAAGCAGACTTGGATTCTCTCAATCGCTTGCCCTGTGACGTAAGGGATGTACATGCAAAACCTCCCTCATTCATTCACTTTTAAAAATGACTTTTTTTTATTCAAAAGGAAATAAAAATACATGAATGTGATATTTCTGGCTTGCTAACTATTGTGAACAGTGTAAAACTGTAAAAATTGCAGAGGAGTGTTTCTCATGGGAACCACTTTATATGTAGGAAATGCATCTGCCTCATCAGTGCATCCTCAGAAATACTCACTCTTTTGAAGAGCCTTCCACAAAAAAGAACCCTGTCATTATACCACCTGGGGGTTGGGAGAAGAGCTACCCAGTACTACAAAACCCTAGACCCTTAGGGAGCCAGAAGCCTAAGCCTGTGCATTACAGGAACATAGAGGCCAAGTCAGAGAATAAAGTAGTAAGAGCCTCCAGTTCAGTACAAAAGAATGGAGAAAACTGAACGCAAACGTCTGCCTTGAAGCCCCAAAGCAATGTCCATAGATGCAGAGAAGAATTCCTTAAGAATTCCTTAGGAGCTTGAGGACTCCTTGCCCAGAGACCTTTCCTGCTAAGGCAATCCAAGGGCCAGATCCTGTACCCGAGGTCTTCTCCCTGCTGCCGGATGGGAGTCCAACTATCCGGCTCTAAAAAGTTCTCCTCTAGGACAGCAAGGACTGGAGACAATGTGTATTCTACTATCTTTTTTTTTTTGAGGTGCCTGGGCAGTATATATGCCAGAAAAGCCAATTAATTTATTGATTGATGAGCAGCCCCTGATGTTCAGGATTGACTCCTATCATTTCAGTTGCACTCATAGTGGGAACGAGCTGACTGCTGAGACCAGGAATCTGAAGGGAGAGCTCAGCCGCCTGCCATGTCACGGCAAGATGGGCGTTCCAATCTGTGGGGCCTGTCTCAGCCAATCAAGGGTTGGGTGGTGAAACGCTCTGGGAGAACAGTGGCATGTGGATCATTTGGTCTATGCCAAATGTGAGAAGCTATTTCTGAGGCACCAGCACTGTGAGAAGGGAAAGGGCTGGCTTACTGCATGATTGTTTCAGCTATGCTTCTGGGTCCTCTTTGTGGATTGTAAGTACCTATTGATCTGACTTTGACCTTGGGACTGATATTGTCCAGTGACTTTGGATCTCTTTGCGCTAGTGAGTACTGGCCCCTTAGATATTTCCCTGGTTTGGCCTAGTAGCCACACCTGCCTTACCCAGCATGGCACAGAACAAATAAACGCCCTACTGAAGTCTAGGTTGACTTTCTAAGCTGTGCATATCTCTCCCATCCACTGGTTCAGTGTAGCTGGGTGGCCTACGGCTGGCTTCATACTCCCCAGCCCACATCTTCCAGCTGCATCTTTTTGTTTTCATACTAGAACAAGTCTCCAGACAAAACAGAAAGCCAACTTGCGTCTTCATGGTTCCTGTGAGCTCACTTTCCTTTGGAAGTCTGCTGGCTCATTTTCTCCTTGTTTCCTCCCCTAGGGCTCAGCTCTTGGGATATAACTGTTGTAGGTAGTGAGAAAAGGCTTTTGCTAATCAATCTGTTACTGTGTGTAACCAAATGATGTTATTCCCCTACACAGTAAAAACCATCACTTTGCAAATACAGAAAAAGCTGTTTAAATTCATTATAGAAAATGATTTGAAGCTGTTGTATTCTGAAGTTGTCATGATTAATAAAGATTGCACCCATAGTACATAAGAGCCAGAATGACAGAACCAACTCACTGCAAAGTATAAAATCAAATGCGTTAGAAAACAATTTAGAAAATGACTGTAAGAAATGTAACACTGACTGAGTTGTGTCCAGCCAAATTCTTAACAAATTCCCAGAAAATTAATTGGGGGGGGGCGCATAACATCAAGTAGGAGTGTGTGTGTGTGTACGTGTGGGTGTGTGTACATGTGTGTGTGTACGTGTGGGTGTGTGTACATGTGTGTGTGTATATGTGTGTGCGTGCACGTGCAGGTGTGTGCATTAAGAAAGAGGAATAAGATATCAACTGAATAATGTCTAGTCAGTTCCTCTAGTTATATTATGATAGTATAGTTCATATAAAAACATTGATAGCCAAATTGGGATAAAATAAATCCTAAATTCTAGACCAAAATGTGTGGGCGGAAGGGGAGGAAACCTGATCTTAACCTCTTGCTGTTCCTCCAGGATGTAATAAAGGGAGGGATGCTGCAGATAACTTAGAGGCCCAGCTCAGGTGTTGTATTTCACCTGGGGTAACCCATTTGTCAATGGAAACCTGAAACATTAAACACTAGGCAGCCTTTATTTACGTTTTCCTTGCTGAAGTTAATTTTAAGTGATGGGCTAGGTAAAGAAGGTAAATGTAGCCAAATTATGTAGGTTTACATCTTTTATTTAAGGATGTCTGGTCTCCCCAAATTGTCAAATGGCAAAATCGAGTGGCAAAATGAAAGAAGGGATCCCCTTGTTGATGTCAAACAGATTCCCAACTCCTTATGGAGATGATAACTTTATAGGACAACCAGAAAAGTACAAGCAAGGGAGCATACACGTTAAAGAAAATAGTAAGCTGTAGGCTAAATGTATTCCATCAGTAGGAGATTTTGAACATAAAAGGGAATGGGGATAGTTTTTTGTTAATTACTTACATATCCCAAAAGTTCACAAATGCATGTGTTTGCTGTTTTTAAATGTACAGTATGTTATTTATTTGAAGAAGTCGTTCCGTCACTAATTCATGCCATATGCTAAAGATACTCTGTAAACAGGATTTTAGGAATGATCTCATTAATCTTTATCATTATTGCCTTACAGCATATAATTGAAATATACCTAATTTGTTAGAAATGCATGTTAAACTGTTGTTTGGTTTTTAGGCCTTTGTGATCTTCTTATGTACAGTATTTAGAAACCTTAAATCGGGTAAACGCATAGACTAGAGTAAATTAGCCTGGTTTTCTCCCTCAGCCTTTTATACTTGAATTGCAAAATCAAGTACTGTAGATAGAAATAATTTATCAAGTTCTATGTTTTATCTATATAATCCTTTGATACAGTGTGTTCATTTCTATTGTGGATTAGGGTTTTTTTTCGTTTAGAGGTTTGTGAAATGTATTCATTCTATTGGCCTGAACATATGGCCTGAATCTCCAGTTCCTCATATTCTATTGCTTTAAAATAATACAATGTAATTGTGAATGTTAATCTTAGTATATGAGTTGACATGTAAAGTTGAACAATCTTTGGATTCTCTTTTTCTTTATATTCGACTGTTTTATAGATTTTGTTTGCAACACTTGTCTGAGGTTGTATTACTGCCACTGTATCTCTTTTTATTTTATGTCACAAAGCAAGTGTCATTTTCCGTCAATTACTGCTTAAGTAAAGTGTCACTAGTTGCGTGTTGATATTTCATCTTAATTAATACAGACATGGTACTCTAAAATGGGTTTTAGACTGTATGGTGGAGGAAAACCCTTTATTACAATTTCCAAAGGTTTCAGTGGATAGCATTGGCTCTTACTTTGTTCCACTGAGCATAGCAGGGATACTACCTTTCTACCATAAGGAAGCACTAGCAGAAAGGGAATGTGATTTAAAAATATAATGGAGGGCTTGTTTCTGTGGATGCAGTATTGACACATTTATTTTTGATCTTTGCAAATTCTGAGGTAAACTGCCTCTAATTTGGAGTGTCGTGAAATATCTCAGAAATAGTGTAAGCCTTAGAAGAAGTTCTGTGGTCATCTCAGAATTCAAGTAGATGTATCTAGAGCAGGGGTGCCCAAACTTTTTGTAAGGAGGGCCAGATTTGGTGGCTGAGAATGTGTCAGGGGCCGGTTGCTCCCTGACCCTGCCACCCTACTGCAAGCCCCACCCACTGACCCCTTGCAACCCCACCCGCAGGAAGGAAGGCGGGGACCAAGGGAGGAAGGAAGGATGGTGGGGAACAAGGAAGGGAGGTAGGAAGGAAGGTGGGGACCAAAGGAAGCACAGGGAGTCTGTTTAAAAAACATGGGGCGAAGGAGGGGGAGGGAGGGGTGGGCCAGCCAGTCGCGGGCCACTCATAATGGCCTTACAGGCCAGATTTGGCCCCCGGGCCGGACTTTGGGCAGGCCTGATCTAGAGGAAAGGCTACCCATGAGGTAATAGAGTCCCAAGTTGTCTAAGGATATTTGCATAAATCAAAATCAAAACTTTCAGTTGGTTAGATAGAAGATTCTATGTATTTCTGTGTGTGCAGCTGCCCCCACATGTTTTCCTGACCACGTCACAATGTGTGTCTCTAACTGGCTTTCAGAGTGTGTTGGAGTTGAGTATGGATCTGTTGGGCCCCATCCCATCAGACCCTACTTGAGTCATTCAATACACATCATTTAATGGTGTGAACAATGCTGGTCTTCTCCCCAATATAAGAATGTAAAGGAGAAATTATGAAAATGCTATAACATTAATCAACAGATAAATAATGAAAATTGTGTTCTAAACTACAAGGAATTGCCTGTTTTTAATGGAACACCAATCAATGTTAATAGGGTGTTTGGAAAAGTTACTCTTTGTTGTGGACCCTTGCAGTATATTTTAATCTAACTTTAATTATTGAATCATTAACTGCCTTCTGATTTTATTATTATTATTATTATTATTATTATTATTATTATTATTATTATT
>JAHTLZ010000114.1:11043586-11096037 GCA_023846285.1 Phrynocephalus versicolor | reverse complement strand
TTTCTTTCTTTCTTTCTTTCTTTCTTTCTTTCTTTCTTTCTTTCTTTGTTGCAGTTCCCCCCTTTAAAAACTCTTGTTACTTTTAACATAACAAAGAAAGAGGAGACAGTGATAGTGAGGTTTTGTTAAAGTAACAAGAACTGTGACAGTGCCAAGCAGATGGCAAGCACAGTGCTGGGTTGAAGCAGTGCAAAACAATTTGATAGACTTGTTGATATTTTTCCCAGAAGCATTGTATTCCAGTAATTCCATAAGAAAAATATGAGATTTTCTTTATCCTTTAAATTACACTTCAGAAATAAAACGTAACAGCCTTTTCATCGGTCCATTGTTGGATTAGTGAAACATTCCTTCTTCCTTCCTTCCTTCCTTCCTTCCTTCCTTCCTGATATGCAATATGAACTCAGTTCAGTGTTCTTCAAGTTTCTGTATGAAATAGAACTTGGAATAGATATGTGTTGTAAAGAGGAATCAAGTTGTTCTTGTTGTTGTTTTGCATTGCACATATAAGGCCCTGTCTGGCCTTTTATTGGTAAGCTTTCCTAAGAGAGTTGATAATTCAGTTGTATTGATTGCATCATTGACTTTTTAGACTTTAATCAAATTGTCTTCCTTTAAGGTCAATCCATCCCTTGACCTTACAGTGGATTTTTTTTAGTAACTAAAACACAGTAGCACACTGTTTTGCTGTCTCATGTGTTTTTGTTTTAGAAGCCAACTTTATAATTAATTGACTACATTAATTAACAATTAATTGAATCCATTTTAATGTAATGTTTCAAACTCAAACAACTCTTTTTTAATATTGTCAATGGATAGGTTTTTTTAAATCAGCTATAAAAGTAATTTTGTCCCCCAATGTATATGTAACTTTCAATAACAAAGGCATGGAAATGGAACATGGAAACAAGTGTTTCAGTCCTATTTTGTTTTTAGTAACATGAATTTAATTCTTTCTTATTTTTTGCAGCTTATTGTTCAAAATCCTGTTCCTTAGATGTAAGCACTACTCTAGAGCTTAAATTGCACTAGAGTAGATCCACTAAATCAGTTCCATTTGTTTAGATGAGCTTATTCTGACAGTGACTTCCTGTAGCATACTTCACTAGAATTATAGAATCATGGTAGGGTTGGAATGGACCCTGGAGGTTGCCTAGTCCCACACCCTGCCCGAGGCAGGAGACCTCATACTATCCCAGACAAATAACTAGAGTGTTGTATGTTTATAAAGAAGAGAGCTTTTTCTATAATGAAGAGTTAAGAAACATTTTGAATAAATAAGTAAAGTTAAATAAATTTTGCTAACTGATTGGTTGGATCGGATGGCATGTAGGTTCAGACTTCACTCAGTGCTCCAGGAATCTCTGAATAACAGATGGTAAATAATCATTTTTAACCCCATGACATGCTATTGCAAGTCAGCACTACAAGCTCTATCAGATTGGGGGTGGGGTCTCTGTTTCATGGGATTCGTTTGCCATTTTCTCTACTGAAAGACAAGTTGGGAGAATTATTAAAACCATCACTAACATTTATCCTGTTGTGGTCCATATTTTATTATATGATTGCAGTATCACATTCAACCCAGGTTATTACAGGTTCCTACCACCAATCAGTTTTGTGAGAAAACATATTAATTTAGAATTCTTATTTGGTGGGGGGGGATCTGTAATAGAGCTCTATGAGATGTTCTGATTGGTTCCCATAGGAGGCAGGCTAATAAAACTCAGGGAAGAAGGGTCTTTAATTCTTCATGTGTTCCTAAGTTATCTACAGGTGAAACATATATATATATATACACACACACACACATACACAGTGGTACCTTGTATAACATAGGGTTTGTATAACGTAAAATCCGTACAACGTAAAAAGTTTGGAGAACATCTCACTTTGCTGTCCCCACTTTCAACCTGCTTTAGCTGTACTGTCGCCGCCCGCATGCGCCCAGGACCGCCCGGGCGCAACATTCAAAGGGAGGCGGGCCCGGAGGGCGGCACCATTTGTGGCCTGCCGGCGAGAGCGACAACTTGGAGCACAGCCAGTGTGCACCAGCTGCAGCATGGCTTTGCTGGGAACAGGAAACCTTCAGAGCAGGAAGCCTTCCGAACGGCAAAAAAACAAACAAACAAAAAAAAAACCCTCGCTCAAAACTTGGAGCAAAGCCAGTGCTCACCAGCTGTAGCACGACTTTGCTGAGAGCAGGAACAAGGCGGGAGGCGAATCCGCATCGGGACCTTCCATCGGCGCCTGCAAACACCCCAGGCTTGGGGCAATGGGATTTCTCCTTCCGCCCTCCCCATTCCCCCCTCCCTCCTCGCCTCGGCTCTCAGCGGCACCCGCTCCTCCAGGAGGCAGAGGAAAAGCGGCTGGCCCAGATGCATCACCACGAGGTGTCCCTCGCCATCGCTGGTGCTGCTGCTGCCGCCAGCTCCCCCACCACTATCACCCACCGCAGCCACCGCAGGTGGCCAAACAACTGTGCGGGCCAGGGCCAGTTGTGGAGTCGCCCGGGTGGGGTGAAAGAAGCACCAGCACTACCACCACTACCACCATCATCCTCAGCCCCTGCTGTCTGCGGGCGACAACAATGACGAAGAGGATGATCCACACCGGCTGCTGCAGCAGCTCAACCTCTCTAGTAACATTAGTCTTGGCTATGCATTTTAACGGATTAAATATGTTTTCAATGCATTCCTATGGGAAATCGCAGTTTGTACAACGGAAAATTTGTATAATGTAATTTCATTTGGAACGAATTAATTATGTTATACAAGGTACCACTGTATGTGTGCGTGTGTAAAGTTGCATTACTGAAATAATTGAACTTTTGCACGATATTTATATAATATCGTGCAAAAGTTCAATTATTTCAGTAATGCAACTTTAAAGGTAAAACTAATATATGAGATAGACTCATTACATGCAAAGCGAGACAGTTCTAACCTTAATTTGATATAATTTCCGAGGTCGGTAAAATGAGTACCCAGCTTGCTGGGGGGGGGCAATGTGTAGCCTGCACTTTGTAATTAAAATTGTAAACCGCCCAGAGACTACTTGTAGTAGTATGGGGCGGTATATAAGCAGAACACACTTTGATTATGGCTTGCATCTTATGAAAACCCCAAATTCACAATCTCAGACAATTAGAATATTACATGAAAGCAATAAAACAAGGATTGTAAATAGAACAATAACGGACCTCTAAAAAGTATAAGCATGCATATGTACTCGGTTTGGGCCCCTTTTGCATCAGTTAATGTGGCGTGGCATGGATGCGTGGCATTAATGTGGCACTGCTGAGGTGTTATAGAAGACCAGGATGCTTCAATAGTGGCCTTCAGCAATTCTGCATTGTTAGGAGTCATGTCTTTCATCTTTCTCTTGCCAGTGCCCCATTGATTCTCTATGGGGTTCAGGTCTGGCGAGTTTGTTAGCCAATCATTCACGGTAATCCCACAGTCATTGAACCAGGTTTTGGTACTTTTGGCAGTGTGGGCAGGTGCCAAGTCCTGCTGGAAAATGAAGTCAGCATCCCCATAAAGCTCATATGTGGAAGTGCCCCAAAATCTCCTGGTAGACAGCTGCATTGACCCTGGACATAATGAACCACAGTGGACCAACACCAGCAGATGACATGGGTCACCAAATCAACACAGACTATGGAAACTTCACACTGGACTTCAAGCATCTTGCATTGTGTGCCTCTCCATTCTTCCTCCAGACTCTGGGTCCTTGGTTTCCAAATGAGATGCAAATGTTGCTCTCATCAAAAAAGAGGACTTTGGACCACTGAGCCACTGAGGAGTGGCTTGACAAGAGGAATGTGACATTTGAAGCCCATTTCCAGGATCTGTTTGTGTGTGGTGTCTCTTGAGGCACTAACTCCAGCCTCTGTCCACTCCTTGTGAAAGTCCAAAAAACGTTTGAATGGCCTTTTCCTGACAATCCTCTCCAGGCTGTGGTCATCCCTGCTGATTGTGCACTTTTTTCTTCCACACTTTCCCCTTCCACATAACTTTCTATTAATGTGCTTTGATACAGCACTTTGGGAACATCTTTTTCTTTTGCAATTTCCTTTTGAGGCTTTCCCTCCCGATGGAGGATATCAATGATGGTTTTCTGCACAATTTTCAGATCAGCAGTCTTTCCCATGATTATGATTCCTACTAACCTGACTGAGAGACAATTTAACGGCTCAGGAACCCTTAGCAGGTGTTATTAATTCATTAGCTGATTAGAGTGGAACACTTTGTACCTAAAATATTATCTGAGATTGTGAATTTGGGTTTTTCATAAGCTGTAAGCCATAATCCTCCCAATTATAACAAATTAAGGCTTGAACTGTCTCACTTTGCATGTAACGAGTCTATCTCATATATTAGTTTCACCTTTAAATTTACATTATTAAAATAAAGGAACTTTTGCACGATATTCTAATTTTTTGAGTTTCACCTGTATTTGCAATGTATGACTTTTTAAAATTCTGATGTGTAGTGGCAATGACTTTGTAATAAACCACTAACTGCATAGGGTGGTTGCTCTGTAGGAAGGAGGAGAGATTGAACTATTTCCCTCTTTTCAGGTCAAGTATGGTGTACAGTGGTACCTCAACTTACAAATTTAATCCATTCCGAATGCATGCTCTTAAGTCAAACTACTCTTAAGTCGGGGTACCTATCTGAAAAATGGAAAAACTAAGTTAAAAATAAAAAAATGAAACAAAATATTTGTAAGTCGAGCAGACCATATCTAAAATTTGTAAGGCAGCATTTAAAACACTAACAGTTTTCCGCTCTTAAGTTGAATTGCTCTTAAGTTGAGCTGCTCTTAAATTGGGGTACCACAGTATAGTATAAATTTTGGGAGCTAAATGGTGAGAGAGTGGTTGTAGTCCTTATCCTTGAATCATTACAAGTCAGACATGGATTCACACTGGAGTCTGTGAAATTTCTCACCTCTATTCTTTTTTCTTCTGCTTTTCAAGATAAAGACGGTTTAGCCACTATTGACTTAAGATATTAGATCTTAGACGCTGTCGCAAATTAATGTAAGCATTTATTTAGATAGTTGTTGTTTCATTTATTCTTATTTTATATTTGTATTTCCATTTTAAATTGAAGATTGCAGAAATATTAAAACCATCCTCACATAATTCAACTGTGAGCATTCATGGTGGTAGTCTCAGAGAGAACTGGAGGATACAAGTGTGGGAATAAAAAATTTATTACTTTATGGTCTAAATAAGATTATTGTAACAAGCTCTCTGTTTTTCCTTTTTATTATTATCTTCCTTTGTTTCTTCCTCTTATCCATTACGTTTCCCCTACATTCCCTCCTGAAATTTTCTAAGCTCTTGTATACGAGACAGCATTTGCCTGCTTCATAATCTTCTTTGCAAAGCTCCATTTAATGTATGGTTTTATATGGATTAAGTATTTCTTAGATCTTTTTTCTTTCTTTAACAGCTGTTATAAGTAAAATGGTTCCCCCCTCCCCATTCCTTTCTGTACCTCAGCTTAATTAATTATCACTTCTCAGTAGGCTGAGAAGTATCAAGACGCATGAAGGCTGAAATCTCCTTGTTGAAAGAGACCATTGTGAGTTGACTTGAGTTCAAGATGGGAGGGCAGCTGGATTCATTGCCTCTTTAGGACGGCTTTTGTGGCAGGAACTCACTATTGTTCTCAAGGAAAATTCCAGAGGATAGCTGGGCCTGGCTGATTTGAAAGGGGAGGATGTTGCCTCGTAATAATCAATTATTTATCATTGCTTGTAGAGGAAGCATTTGAGAGCAACATCACAAGATTGGCTGGATTATTGGAGTCTGAATACTGTATAACTAAACAGAGTTTTATTTATTTTATTTATTTATTTGTTAATCTTATACCCCGCCCATCTTCCCAGTGAGAACTCTTGGGTGTCTTTATTAGATAACATTATTACAGAGTTACTTGGAGGAAGTAACAATGGCTTCTAAAGATTTCACGGGGAAGCAATAGTGTCAGCAAACATTTGAAAGAAAGGGCTTGCTGCTTCCCTGGGCCAAGCCCCAGAATATTTCCCCCCCCCCTCTGCTTTCTTTGTTTGTCTCTGCCTGTTTATCCTTGTGAGTGTTGGTTCCCTGATGGGACATGGAATAGGCCTGGTTTGTGGTTGCTCATTGCTCACATTGGGTCTTAGGACAGCTCTTCATTGTTAAGGGCAAACACGTGTTCTCTGGAAAGTAGCAGTTTTAACACCAGTGAACATAGCAAACGTGTTTAGACCTTAAGGTGCCACGTGTTTTGTGTCTTTTGTTTTGTTTTGTTTTGTTTTTCTTTGATTTTGCCCAAAATGCTTTATAAAGGGAAGAGTCAAAGTTGCTCTCTTAACTTTAAGGCAGCGCTAGGGAAGCACTGGAGACCCATGGTCCAAACTGCAGTTTGGGAAGGATCTCTGGAGCCATATTTCAATATTTTTAAATGTTGGACAGAGGTCAGAGCCAAAGCAGAGTGGTCAAAACCAGGTTATGTTAATTTGCATCATTTCACATAGAAATCATATTTTATACTTGCCTCCTCAGCGGGCATGATTTTCTTAAAGCAGTTGTCTGCTCTCGCCCACCCACCCACCCCCAGTTACATTTTATGTATGGTTTTCCTATGAATTAAGTAGTACCCATAACTTTTTCAGGACTTTGGGGATTCCAGACAGTTTCCTGGGCTGCAAACCCAAGTAGTACTCACTTCAGTATACAGTGGTACCTTGGATAATGACTTTTAATTCATTCTCCGAGATTAGTCGTTATCCGAAAAAATCATTATCCGAAACGCAGTTTCCCATAGGAATGAATGGGAAACCTATGTAATCCGTTCCGGTGGTCCGGGGAAAAAGGCAAAAAGCCCCCCTCCCCCGAGACCTCTTTAAAAGGTGCACTTTCAAAGTGCACTCCTACACCTCCTCGCCCACCCCTGACACCAGCGCTGCCTCCCACCATCCACCCCAGGGCTCCCACCTCTCCTCCTTTGCCACCGCCGCTGCTGGACACCTGGGTGGTGGGCAAACCCGGGGAAAGCTGTGCACCTCTGGCACTTCCTTTCCCCACCTCCACCTCTCTTCCTTTGCCGCCACCTCCGCCTTTGGGCACCTGGGTGGCGGGCAAGCCGTGTGCTTCTGGCCCTTCCTCCACCCCACCCCACCCCCACCCCCGGCCCCCACCTCTCTTCCTCCCCGCTGTTCATTGCATGGGGCTTCCCTCTCCCACACCATTCCCTCCCAGCCCCAACTGCCCAGCCTCGCCGCCGCTCATTGCCCGGGCACGCGCAGCTCCCCTCTCTCACCCCCATTCCCTCCCGGCCCCAACCGCCCAGCCTCGCCGCTGCTCGTCTCCCGGGCATGCGCGGCTTCCCTCTCCCTCTCCCACCCCCATTCCCTCCCGGACCCAACCGCCCAGCCTCGCCACCGCTTGTCCCCCGGGCAGTGGGCAAAGCCGCGCAGCTTCATCCCTTCCCCCATGCCCCTGGCTCCCACCTCTGCCATCTCTGCCGCCGCTGGGAACCAGGAGCTGGTGAGTCAAGGCTGAGGGGATGGCTCCAGGTAGTCAGGGAAAGTGCCCCTGGCTAGGGCTGAGCACTGTGGATTGGGGGGGGGGCTGGAAATGTCCAGTCGTTATCCGAAAAATTCGTTATCCGGGGCAGTCGTTATCCGAGGTACCACTGTAATTGCTAATGAGCTGCCGATCTTGAAGATTTACATTTTCAGGGTTGAAAACTGAATAAACTAAAACTGTTAGACTAAAAATTTAGGGTTATCTAATACACTGAAGTAAGCCAATGCGAGAGCTACACAGTAGAGAAACTGTTATTTCAGGCAGGAAGTTGGGGGGTCATTTTATGCACAGACAGAAAAATACAGGTAGGTTGTATATACATATTTATTAAATGTACAGCCTGCTGTGTCTCAGAGGTTGCAAAAATTACTTTTTTGGGCCCTAAACTCTACCTATTCTACTTATTTTAATACTTCAAGCCTATCAAAGCAGTTACTCGCCTGATTTTATTCTTCCAACTACTCTGTGCTGTAAATCAAGCTGAGAAATAACTGGCTCAAGGATGCCCAGCAAGCTTCTTAGGGCAGGTAGAAAATTTTACCCAAATCTCATCCATGCTTGTTGAGATGTTCAGTGCCTACCTTTAGTCTGGCTGTTAGCCTTAGATTTTATTAACTCATACATTTCTTTCTGCATTGAGAAGAGATCCATCATAGCAGGGCTGGCACAAGATGCTGCCTGAGTAAGGCTGCCAATTCCTGAACCTCATCCCCATGTTTCCTTTTTTTCCTTTTTTTTTTCCCTTTGCTTTTCCAAAACGGCAGCACAGGCTGATTAATGGCTTGCTTTGAGACTTTCTTGGAAGGAAGCATGGTTGGCAAGATTCCCCAGACCTCTTGTTCTGATGTTCTAAGGAAAGCTCTTGTTAAAGCATTGGATATTTGAAGAGCCACATAAGCTGCTTTCCTAGTATGGCACTTTACATGGCAGGCAAGTGATTGATGGGGCACTCTGAAATGGCCCCCATGCCTAATTCAACAGGCACGTTCACTGGCTTCCCTGGTCCTGTCTTTGCAATTGGCACGGAATATACAGAATTACCATTCCATGCTTTACTATATGGAGTCCTTTCTCCTTGTAGTAAAGTCCAATCAGTGAGTGTTTCTCACTGAGCAATTGAGAGCAAAGTATTGGACAAATGCCTTTTGCATCAAAGAGGAGGAGAGGGGGGAGCCACAGCCTACCAGAGGAACACAGCTGTTGACCATGGTATTGCCATGTTCTCTGGAGTGTGGATATAATTTAGACTCTCTTCGTCCATTTCTCTGAAATTTGGTATTCTTCTCTAGAATTTACTTTAACAAGTACTGATTTTTAAGAAAGTGCTTTTAAATGCCCACTAACAATGCATTTGACTTGACCAGATGTCATAAGTTTTGTGATTTAGTTGTGTGTGCTTTTTAATTCGTGTCAAGCAGTGGCCAGATCTTCATATTTTCTCTTATGAATATAGAATGTTGTTATTGTTTGTTGTTGTTGTAATTTGTTATCAAGTAGCATCTGAATTATGGAGATCCTACGAACTCCAAGCAGTTTTGCCATGGACAGCCTTTCTGGTCCTTCCCGTCTCAAGCCCATGGCTTCTTTTACTGAGTTAACCAACCTCTTATTATGGTCTTCCACTTTTTTAGCTGCATTCAGATTTCTCTGGCATTATTGTGTTTTTCCAGTGAGTTGAGCGTTCACACTATGTGCCACCTAAAATATGAAAGCATCAATTTTGTCACTTTTGCCTCAAGAGAATTCAGGCTTGATTTGAGCCACTTCTTTGTCTTTCTGGCAACCCATTGGCTTCCACAAACCTCTTATCTAGCTCCATTTTTTTTAAAAAAAATTCCCTGTCACCTTTATTAGTTAATATATTGTTTTAATATTTCAGAATCACCATTTTTAAAAAAGAAATCTGGCATCTCACCAACATCAGTTTGTAAAGTTTAATGATAATAACTACTTGCTCCAAGACTGCTTTTCCTAATATAAACGTGGGAAAAGAAGTGTTCTGAATTGTTTCCCCGCTAAAAGCCTTTTCTATGATTCCAATTGTCTGGGTGACTGTCCCAGAGGACAATTGTGGAACAGGTCAACTGGAAATGTATATGCAAGGAGGGCAAAGGATGGTTGCAGGGGGAAGGGTAGAAAACTGACTTCAAGCACAGAAGAACATACAACTGATCACTTTGCTCTTCCATTAATGTTTCAGGTTGTTGGGACGTGTGAAAGTACTTTAAAAATGCAGCACTGCATTTTATAGCAACCATTATAATGTATTATATAGTTTTGAGGAGAATGGTGCTCATTTGGTAATACATTCAGCTCCTTAAAACAAAGCCTATATACAGTGATTTAACTGCTGAAGTAGAAACACAGTGTTTCAACCCTTGAGGAAATTAGATGATCATGATGATTACCCTTTCAGAATTGGATAGCATATTTCAGTTATCCTTCAAGGTTTCTCTGCTCCGGAGCCCCTCCATGATACAATGAATTGAATCAGCTGCCAGTGGTTCGCTGTTTTCCTGGGTGCCTTGTGATCAGAACAAGTGAGAGGCAAATTTTAAGGTGCTTAGCCCACAAGACACACCTAGCTGTTTTCCTGACAACCAGATTGAGAAGAATCTGGGGAAGGGGATTTTTACCCCATGACATGCTGCTTATATTTATAACCCACCCTATCTCTCGGGCACACTGAAGTGTGGCTGACAGAAAGACATTTCAGATAGTTTATGGCACAGAATGCAAGTGCTTTTTGATTGTCGTCTTATTGCCTGTCTCCACAGCCTTCTGGGTGCTGAACAAGGAAGTTCTGTGGTAGGTTAGTTTCCATCCTTGCACAGGGCTTTTATGTAGGGAGGATCTCATATGTGTCAAGTGAGCACATGAAACATGTAGGGAGATCACTTGAGTAGGGAAGTGCCTGCTGGCACATCCAGCACATGGAAGGGGGTGGGAATAAGTGAAAATAATGCAAGACAAGGGGGTCAAGCCAGAAGAATTCTAATTGAAGAAATGAGGCTCCTCAGTAGGGCATAAGAGATGCATTTATCTCCCACTATTCCACCCAATGCTTTGCTGTCTTTCCTGGGTTCATCTTCCTAACATGGTTGCTCTGAAACTTAGTCTGCTGTAACAATCAATTGTAGGGCACTGGGTCAGGATTCAATGCATTTATTTTCCTGTGCAATAGTGACTGTTGGAAAATCTATCTCAGGCAGCATTTGCTTCCCCTATGTGCTTTGCCAAAGATTCCACCCTATACGGCCTCTTTTGGAAAAAGGATGGGGGAGATGGCCCCTGCTGCTGGCATTTCTTTGAGGAAATAAGAATTCCTTTCAGTGACAAGCCAAGACATTGCTTAGCCTTCCTCTGAAAAGGCGAACTGACTTATTGAGCCTCAGCATTGTGTTGGAGGCATGCCCTGCTGAGCACATTGATGCTGTGGTGAGCATTTGGGGGAACAAGAAGCCTTTCTAATGGAAGAACAGAAATGGCTGTTTTTGTTTCATGAGCTCTTCATTTCTTATAAGAAACAAATAATATTTATTTTATAATATATCACTTGTAACTGAATGTTTTAAACAGTGCATTGGGCCGTATAGGTTTGCACAGTCAATTTAACTACAATAGTTGTATTTGTACTTTCTTTTTTTGAATATGTTGAACAAAGCATGTGAATGAATCAATGGAATGATTCATGGATTTTAAGAACATCATCTAAATAAGTACTTTAAAAGTAATCTTCTGGTGAAGAACATCTTTCACCATGTCTGAACTTCTGGGACCTGCTTTGAAGAAGGGTGATTGACTGCACTCGAAAGCTTGCAATGTTCCTTTTTTAATTTAAATAGTGGCCTATGAGGTATCGCCTGTAACCTATTTTTGCAATTGGAATAATGGAGTATGCAATACTGGTTAATTGTTTGTCACCAAATAGGTAATTGGTGGAGATGTGTGTGAAGATGGGGAAGGTAGAAACAGCCCCATGTATGTAGGAAGCAATCCCAACCAAGAGATGATGAGAAAAAGAAATGCAGACTTCTTCACAGTTCTGTTGGGATTCTGTTGCACAGTTGGAGCCTTGCTGAGTATAAAGGTTGCCCTTCAAATGGGAAGGCGGGGCTGGGTGGAGAAACAATAGTCGAAAGCTTCAGTGTCTGGGCAGTTCACATTCAGTGTACTCACAATTAGCCAGGGGAATAATAAGCATGGCCAAGAAAACATCCACCTCTTCTGTTCTGGAAAGGATTTTGAAGAACCCATTAGGAGAGTAATACCAAGGGAAGTTATTTACAATTACAGTACTAGTTTTTTTCCCCTGGAGTGTACAACCTGAAGAGGGAGGGGGAATGGTTGATTTCCTGGAGCAGGGCAAGGGGGAGTAGGAGATATCCGAGCACTGAAGCAGAAATCCCAGTCTTGCTTCCATGCAAACATGAACAAAGATTGGCTCCCCCTCCCCCCTTTCACCCATGTTGTAACTGGCTGTTGCTGCGCCCGCATTAGATTTCAGAAGGAAGCTTTCAGGTTCAAGGACTGATGATGCTTTCTAATTGGTAGGACGTCCCCTGCAACTTTGAGCTTACCCTTAAAGAAGAAACAAGAGGGGGAGGGGTGGCAGGGCAATTCAGAAAGTTAGCAAGGGTAGAACTATAGGGGAAGTGTCTGGAAATTAGTTTTCCGCTCGATATTCTTTTTTTTCTATGGGATCCAGGCTGCTGGAGCAAGCAGGACAGGCTGCTATGAGATGGTGGTGCTTATCAATACAAAGCTCAAATCCTTAATCAATTTTTTCAAGAAAAAGAGTAAGTAAACATTGCATTTGAGTCTCTTTAGATCATTTCAGTGTCATATTACATGAATGTTAAATAGCTTTCTTTTCTCCAGCTGTATAGCATGTGTAGCTTTTCATGTTTTTGTAGTGCATAGAGGCAGCTTACGAAGGCGAATATATTGTATAGAGGTCAATGTAATCAACACCTGCCCTTGCAGCAACACCAGTCACAGCAGTAAACTTTGTGGGTAATTGACTGCTCATTGTTATCTCCCTGCATTATCCATGGAAAGCTAGTGTTACTTTTTGGTGGAATAAAATGAAAACTGAAAGCTTTTTGTTAGTACAGTAGCACATCAGTGTGCTGAGATGTTTACCCATTGACAATTTTACTGAGCCCTCTTCTTTTTCTGTTATTTCTTTGCCATTGTGCACATGCAGAGCGAGCAGTAGGTAAAACCTTGTTGCTTTGTTGTTTCACTGTAAAGTTGTCATAATTGTTTTGATGGAAGTGGTCCCGGATGGATTATCAAGTGGATTTTGTTCAGAACAAGCTGACACAGATTTTCTTTGATAGTGTTGTGCATGGACACTTTTAAACAAAGATATGCTGCATTTACCCAGATTGAAACTATGGCTAGAGAGCAAGAGGTAGTCATGTAGCCAGGCTAATACAATTCTGCAGCCAGTATTTGTCACCTTCTTTGTAAGCTATTTTCTTCCAGGCAGATATTTAATGGAGTTTTCGTTTTCTATAAGACTGCAAGTGATTGATGTCATCAGGTACTAGGTGCCTTTTCTTCATTATCTTTGGCATTGACCTCTAGTTGAGAAGGACAGAGAAGAGAGTCATGTATTGTGTCAGCATTACCTTGCTGCGTGAGTTGTTCATTGTGTCCAATATAAATGGAAGCAGGTGATTTTACAATTCCTCAGGCACATACTAGACTTCCTGTTAGGTGGATGTTCTTTAGGAACACTATATGCTGGGTATAGAACAACCATTGATTTGATCATGTCTGCGACGGACATAAATAAGAGATAAGAATTAATATGGGGTGGTTGGTTAGGCAAAAGGCAGCCCTCCCCCTGGACTGAATGTTTTCCCATTCACATGTTTACCTTTTTAGGATTATATACCCTCTCATGCTATGCTCCAAACCCGGGTTCAATCCTGGGTTTCAAGCATGAGTCTCCCTCAGTCTTCCATCCTTCCGAGGTTGGTAAATTGAGTAGCCAACATGCTGTGGTGTAGCCTGCATAATTAAATTGTAAACCACCCAGGGAGTACTTTAAGGACTATGGGGCAATATATAAGCAGGATGTTTTGTTTTTGCTTTTTTACACTGTTTTTAATGTGTAATCATCACATAGTGGTTTGTTCTGTTGCCATATGAGCAACAAAAGGATGTGTTTGCTCAGTGTTATACCACATGCTGAGAATCATCCAGTGTTTGGGTGAGCTCCCTTAGTCACGTGGTCTATTTAAGGGTGTGTATTATTTTAACTAGTCTTCACAGAGCTGCAGCAACTTCAAAGAGATAAAAAGGATAATGCTGAAAACCTGTGTGTATATGAGCATTGAAAGGGGTGGGCGGGCTCAGCAGCGTGTAACCAAGAGGGAGAGTGAACGTTCAAACATAGGGCAGTGAGATATTGTGTGCGGTCTTGGGTGAGTTTGCACAAGCATAACAGGTGCTGAGGCAGCAAGGGCGGGGAGGCGCTAATGTATATTTTTTTTTGCTTGGGATTGCTAAAAGTAATAATGTATTTGCTCCTGACTTCTATTCCTGTTGCACTGGTTGCCTTTCCTTCTGAAGGAAGCAACATGCTATTTAAAAATTAAGCATACATATAAGTAGAGATGGGCACGAATCAGAAAAATGGCATTTCGTTTGTCGTTTGGAGCGGCCGTTTCGGTTCGTTTCCATTTTTTGTGAATTTTTGCAAAAAATTCATTTTCATTTTCGTTCATTTGTTACCATTTCGTTACCATTTATTTCAATTTTTTGTGACTTTTTTTAGGATCTTAAGCAATTCACTCATATTGCAGTAACGGAAACTAAACGCAAAACAAAAATTCCGGTGTTTCTGTTCGTTTCGTTTCATTTTAGAGACAAAATTCGTTTGTCATTTCGTTACGTAACGAAACAAAAAAATGAAAACGGAAACGAAAAATTGTTCGTTTCGTGCCCATCTCTACATATAAGTGTCAGATTTGTGGTGTGTGCGTGATTCAGTTAATTAGTGTTTCTAAATAAGTTTTGAAAAGGAATATTTATTACCTAAAACTTGATAGGGGAAGAGAAAATAGAGAAGATATTGCTGGGATTTTGAAAAGAAATGCAGTGTGGTCTGGTGTTTTATTCACACAGTCTCATAAATAAACTCTTCAAAGAGTGGTTCACAAGTGCTTAACATAGTGTGCAGGAGAGTCTGCACTTTGTTTGGCTGAATTTGAATTGAGAGACTTATATACCTAAACAAGTACTGTAGTTCCTCATCTTTATTCTCAATGATATAGAATACGTACACCAAATGCCCCCATCTGTTGCCACACATTTCCTAGCCTCACTTTCATTGATATGGAGTGCTTATATCACACAGATTAATGGTACATGAGAACTAGAAGAGGTAACTGGGAAAGAAAGAGTATACAATGTTTTTGCAGATCGAGGGAAAAAGAAATAATGGTATTAGAATGTAGATCATTTATTGCATTTGAATTTAGACATTATTGGCAAAAATCCTGTTGCATACATTACGCCTGCATAAGGGTGATGACATAACCAGCAGGGGGAGCTTTTTAATTATTAAGAGTCCTTTCATTTGCCCTGCAACCTGTCTAACCTGCATATCAGTGTGTAAGAGCCCCAGGATAGAAGAGGGAACTCTTTAAATAATGAATATATGTCAGTGTGAGTAGCAGAGATTGCTGTAGAACTTTTAATTATATCCCAGATCTTGCATGGCTTACACAAAATGAGAATAATTGCTCACAACTAGGACAAGCCATGGGATATAATTAATCACTTAATCTAAAATCTCCATCTATTGCTGATAACATGGATATAATTTATAGCACAATCATGTGCTATAAATATTTGTAAATCACAATTGAGTGGTGTCCTTTAGTGTTTCTTAAAAATCTGTATTTACATCATACTGCTGCTTTCCAAACTTTTTCAGTAAGGAGGTTGTAAATGAAAATTACTCGCATTACGCAGATGAGAAACAAAACTGATGAGCCAAGATAAGAACAAATCAACATGAATTTGTGACAACTTTCCATTGTCTACCCGTCTACCCTGTCTGCTTAGTTTGGGTACCTACTTAGCATTACATAGGTTTGTCACAATCATACTGAAAGGTAGATAGCCGGTACCCTTTCAAAATGCTGAGATACAGAGCCATCTCCAGCTATTTGTGCATTTTATTCCTTTCCCCTGCTAGTTCTCTCCCTCTCTCTTTGCCTGCTTGCTGTATCTGGAAATGTTGTCCTTTAAATCTTTGAGGTGGATAATTGAAATCTTGGTGCCTTGTGTCACTGCCCAAATGTTACTGGGTAAAGAGCAGGGGACATTTGTAGTGGGCTGTGGAGTACAGAAGTCCTTGTGTTTGTAACGAGCTAGGTGGCTTTTGCGGAAATTGTAATTTTGTAATGGTTGCTCTATCCTAGAGTCACCAGGGATGGTGATCAGATTAAAATGGCAACAGTATGCTGTTGCTATTGAGGCTAGATTGCTGTGACAAGGAGCTGTTTTTAAAAATGTTCAGAAATGTTTATTCTTGCAAAGTGTGGTGGCTGGGTTAATTTTTTCAGAACTGATCATGATGTTCTACTTGGTTTCAACCGTTCTGGATTCCAGTTCATTTCTTGTTGCAATAACAAGTCCTGGTTCTTACCTACAAACTCCAAATAATTTAAAGATACTTGAAAGGGGGTCTTGTCCCCTAGGATGCTACCACCCACGGTACTCAACATTGGAGGCCTATATATAACCCACCATTTTCATAAACATGATTGGTTGTGATGTGAGACACCACTTTTTCCATTGCTACTGGACTTTTTCCCCATAACTTCAGCAACAGTTTTAACCTTTCCTGATTCTGTGCTTTTGGTTTTAGTACTTTCCAGATAGCATTTATGGTTCAATTGATCGTTTTCAAGTATTGATCTGTTTATAAAGAAGAATATAATAGAAATTTCTAAAACAATATATTTCATTTTTATTCCGGAACATGTTATTTCAGGGCCTGAACACTTTGGGCTCTATGAGCAAAATTTATTTATTTATTTATTTTTATATTTGTATACTGGACCAATTTGCCCAGACGGAAATCTAGGTAGTAACCAAACTGATATTGAACTGTATTTACCCAATATAGGTTTTGATAGTTACTGTGTGCTGTCAAGTAAATTCTGACTTATGGTGACTGTTTTCAGGGTTTTTTTTTTTTAGGTAGAGAGAATTCAGAAGTTGTTTGCCGTCCCCTTTCCTTGAGGTGCATTCTGAGACTGTGTAACTTGCCCAAGGCTACACAGGCTGGCTGTTCCGAGACACACAGTGGGGAACACAATTGCCAACCTTCTGGCTCTGCAGCCAGATACCTAAACCACCAAGCTCTCCAGCTGGCCAAAGTATGTTAAAGGTTTCCTGTATAGGAGCATCCATCCCTTAGAAGATTGATTTACGATGTGGTTGAATTCTTTTGGTGCCTGCCATAACTATGGATGCATTTTATCAACTACCTTTGGTGTGATGAATGCACTGGATTTCTGTGGTGGGCAGTACGTGGTACTTCACTGAAAACAGTTCAGAAGCTTCAGTGGCAGAGAACCTAGTGAATTTTCTTTGCGTGATGGAGTCTATAAAGCATATTATTCCTGGTCTTTATCTGTATTATCTTCCCTTTTGCTTCTGGACCTAAATCAAAATGTTGGATTTAACCTTAGAGTCTTGCATACTGGAACGAACTCCTACTTCTCTGTGTGTAACTGTGGTAATGGCTAGGGAAGCTCTGATTTAATCCTGTTCTTCCAGTACAGGCATGTCCAAACTTCATCCCTCCAGATGTTTTGGACCATAACTCCCACAGTCCTTTGTCATTGGCAGTCTAAGCTTAGAATTCTGGGAGTTATGGTCCAAAACATCAGGATGGCCAAAGTTTGGACATGCCTGTTCTAGTAGCCTAAGGCAATGATGACCTGGAACAGGATTTTGTTGTAGGTTGCTCAGATATTGTAGACGCCTTTTTGACACCATAAATTGAAGACATGCATGTTTTGAAAGACTTTTACTGTATATCTGTCCTGGGCTGCAACCATTAAATAATTTGCTTTTCTTCATGTGTGCTTTTTATTTCTTTAAACATCTCTGTTTTTAATTACGTATAGGAGTTTCATGATCACTTTTCAGACAATTGTACAGTACTAATCTGTATGATAGTATATATGGTCAATTCAAATGATAAGAATAATAAATGATATCAGAAGCAAAATACTATAACTGGAAAAAACAAACAAAGAAGGTGAGATGTTCAAAAGGGTTGATATTTTCCCCCTAAATTTATACAAATGTATCAACTACAGTGGACCCTTTTATAACAGTTTGTATAACATAAAACCTGTACAACATAAAAATTCCGAGGATAGGGGAAATTTGCTTAACATAATTGCCTATGGGGAGAATCCGTACAACCTAAAAACGGGATTACTCCGTTTTCAATGCATTCCTATTGGAAATTTGTATAAAGGAAAATTTGCTTAACATAATTTCATTTGGAACGAATTAATTCCTTTATACAAGGTGCCACTGTACTTATAAGAATGTTGGTATCTTGTTTTATTAGCAGTGCTACATTTCTTTGTCTTTCTTTTTCACAGCTGTCTCCAATCTAGATGAAGAGAGTAGATGGACTGTTCATTACACTGCACCCTGGCATCAGCAGGAGAATGTGTTTCTACCTTCTTCAAGGCCAGCCTGTGTAGAGGATCTGCATCATCAAGCCAAGCTGAATCTGAAATCAGTACTAAGAGGTAAGATTTTGATAGAAATAACACTTGATAGTATGATGAACTTTTTTAAAAAAACAGCAAGAGCATTGCTCCATCTGCCCCTGTATCCTTGTGGTTTCTTGAATCTTTTCTAAGAAACTGAATCAAAGAAATCAATTCAATTTTTTGTACACACACTATAATAGTCTCACAAGGCCCAGGAGAAGAATAGAGAAGGCAGTTTGATGAGTTATGCTAGAAGTCAGTTTCTGTCAAATGAACTCACTTCAGTGCACTATCTAATATATATAGATCTAAATTATTTGAAGTAGGCATCATATTAACCTAATAATCTACAAAAGTTATATTGCAAAAAATTATAGAAGAGTAACATGTCACTTTCTTTTAATAAGACTATATTTTATTTTAAGTCATTAGGACCATATTTGAGAGTGAAAGTGATATCACTTTGCAGCGCAAGACACAATGTTGTGTGAAGGACGATAAAACATGAAACTTGGACAATTTTTGTCACTAAAAACTAAAATTCAGGAACTCCTCTTTTGCATAAAATGTCCTTTTCAGCCAGAACCCTGGGAATGTTAGCTTTATTAAAACTTTGATTGACTGAGATTGGGGGAAAAATTGCTTTTGATCACTAAGAAGTGTCCACATTTTATTTATGTATTTATTTTAGAGTATTTTCCCCTGCTTATCCTTGGAAAAGGATAATATACAGTCCAATACAATTAAGACATGTTCAAGTATTGAGAACAAGGAATTGAGGGACATCTTACAGCATTAATAGACAACATTACATTAAAACTACAAGGTTATAAATAGTTATAAACACAAAGTCTATGTGAACCTATAGATTCGTAATAATAGTAGTCCATCAGTGAAAGCTTGCCTGAAGAGAAAGGTCTTTGCCTGTTTCTGGAAAGACAACAGAGATAGGGCAGTCCTGGCCTCTAGTGGGAGGGAATTCCAGAGTCTGGCCGCAGCAGTCGAGAAGGCCCTTTCATGGGTTTCCACGAAACGTACCTGTGAAGGTGGTGGGGTGGATAGTGATACCAACACAAATCATTTGTGTGAGTCTATATATTAGCAACAAAGGTAGCAGAATGACAAGTTAGCAGATTTCTAGAGTTATGAAGATGTTAGCTAATATACAGGTGTGACGTCCATATGCACACTCTTACTATTTCTACTGCCACCACTAGTTCCCTGGATACCTTTATTTTTTATTAATAAGAGAGTCTGACACCAAACTATATATTTTCAAATAAAACTTATAATGTTTATTGGTTTACAATTGGATCTTCAATATTATGTATTTAGCAATGGCCAATTAACTTATAATGCTTTCTTAAAACATAGTTCACAATACTTCTTATTTAGTCACACAGATGCTTTTGTTTATGCTTATATATAAATCTTTATACCAGACGCTAACCAGCATCAAGATTTCACTCCTGACTGACTGCTAAATAACTATTTTAGATCTTAACTGCTTTATGACTTGCTGGCTTCTCTCTTTTTATGACTTTCTATGTTTTTATAGTCTTTAACCACACCAATGCTTACTGATTGGCTACTCTACACACACACATAAATATTCATAAATAACATTACATATGCATAACCAAGCCTGTTCGTCACAACGGATAAGCAATCTTAAAAGACTATATACAGTATCAAGATGTAAATATCTGGAAACCTTGAATCTCAGTGGATTGTGGTCTGAGTGTAAATGTATATAAACATTCCAGTAATGTAAAATACCATAATATGTATGTATGTATCTATCTATGTATCTATGTATGTATTTTTAAACTTATAGCTGCCTAGATGCCCTAAGCACATCCGATCTCGCCTGATTTCGGAAGCTAAGCAGGGTCGGCCCTGGTCAGTACTTGGATGGGAGACCACCAGGGAATACCAGGTGCTGTAGGCGCCTGGAGTAGGAACTGGCAAGCCACTCCAGTATTCCTGCCAAGAAAACTCCATGGACATGGGGTCACGAAGGGTCGGTCACGACTATAATGACACAACATACACACACTCACACTAGCAAAAGTATTTATCATTAAGGACAAGAACTTGGGATAAAGGAGTGTTTCAATAGTAGTCTGAAAACTTCCATGACTTTGGAAGTAACCATTTGTTGAGTGTACTTTTGAGAATTGTGAAGATTCTCTGAATTTACAAGTTTAAGTTTAGAGCAGCGCAACAGAGCATGGACAAAAAGAATGGGAACATTCAACTGATAGATAGTTTCGTGGTTTGGAGGTCTGGATGTGAAACCAAAGGTTGGGAATTAAGTTCCCCACTATGACTTCACATCTGTGAAGGTGGTGGGAACCAAGAGAAAAGCCTCTCCTGACAATCTTAACACCCAGGCAGACTCATCAAGTGAGCTGAGGTCTTTGAAATCATTTGGATCTAAGCTGTTCAGGGCTTTATAGGTTAAAAACAGCCCTTTGAATTGTGCCCAGAAACAGATCTTTAGCCCGTGGAGGAGTTGTTGTGACAGAGAGGTTGTATATATAGTTGCAGTCTTTGTTATTGTATGTTACATTAATGCTGGTGTAAATATTGATCCTGAATCATTACTGTATATATAGACCACTAGGATAATTGCTGCAGATCCCCAGTATCCTTGGTGATTCATTCGTTATGTTGGTGTCTAGAGGCCCTGGATTTACAGCCTGGGCCTGGAGACATTTTTCTCAGCAGTACTGGCTCCAGCCTAACTCTAAGCGAGTGTGATCTAAATGCTTCAATTAAATCCCAAAGGCATCTGGTTAAGCGTGTAAAATAAACCTGAAAAATGAATCGGTAGACTTTCGCATCTTTCCTTAATGTTAGACAGAGAATAGCATGCTTTTGGGGGGGGGTGTTTTTGCTATATTTCATTGGATCAATAAGCCAATGAGAATTATGGGCCATCTCTCACTGGTGGTTAATTATGCTAAGATGATTGCTATATTAATCGTATGTTCAGTTAAAGGGCTCTTAAAAAGAGAGCCATTTAATATGTACCACAGTTTTAGATTACATTTAACCTCGTAGTGCAGTGGTTAAATGCCTGTACTGCAGGTAAAACTGCGCTCACTACCTGGGTTCAATCCCTGGTAGCAGGCTCAAGGTTCATTCAGCCTTCCATTCTTCCGAGGTTGGTAAAATGAGTACCCAGCTTGCTGGTGGGGAGCAATGTGTAGCCTGCACACTGTAATTAAAAATTGTAAACCGCCCAGAGACTACTTGTAGTGGTATGGGTCGGTATATAATCAGAACACTTTGCTTTTGCTTTGCTTTGCTTTGACTCTGATAGATGAACTCCCTGCCAGCCTTAAAAATAGATTAAAGAAAGATCAAGGGGTAGCTGGAAGTTGCATAGTTCAACTAAGAGGCCTGTGTTGTTGTTGTTGTTGCTGTTTCCTATTCCTGTTTGGACATCAGTATCTAGAAAGTGCTTATTCATTGGTTCCCAAATTGTAGAGTGTTCCCAATAAACAGAATTGAAAATAATCCAAGTGTAACACTATGAATTTTAATTAGTTTGGAAATATTGTTTTGATATTGTCCCCAATGTTTTCCCTTTGACAAAAGATTCCTTCCTTCCTTCCTTCCTTCCTTCCTTCCTTCCTTCCTTCCTTCAATCAATCAATCAATCAATCAATCAATCAATCAATCAATCAATCAATCAATCAATCAATCAATCAATCAATCAATCAAAACCTTTATTGGCATTAAACTAAACATATAAATTCCGATAATATAAAATAAACACAACCAGATTACACCAAGGTTCCTCTTAAGGAGTCATCCTTACACATCATAATAGCTAGGTATTTAGGTACACACTCAGTCAGCTCATGGTATTTGTCAGCTAAGAGAAGTCGGGGTAGGGTCTCAGAGGAACCTGAGAAGTTAGAGACAACAGAATTCAATAACAGTTTGCGGGGCTGGTTGAATTTTTGGCAGGAGTGAAGAATGTGTACGATTGAATCTGGTTCAACTAAACAGTATTTACACAGTCATTTCTCAAATGGAATATTGTGAAACCTGCCAGATAGAACTGCAGAGGGGAAGGTTGAATCTGGTTAACATGGACGCCCTGCGCCATAGTGAATTGGTGAGGCTGGAAAAATAGTTGGTGCTAGATACAGAAAGAAGGGGTAGGCCATATAAGCGGGGAGAGCAAACTGGGTTGGAATCAGCTGCCAAATTTTGAAGCTCCATATCAAGGATTCTCTGACGGACAATATGGTAAAGTTAAATTTCTCCACCTTTAATTAGAGAATCCAGGTTAATACCAATTGAAATAATTTTGGAGCTAATAAGAGAGTTCCAAGTGGCAGTGTAAGAAAATCAGTCAGCAGAGATTGGGGGGAATGTTTGAAAGTGTAAGTGAAGCCAGAATTTAATAGTAGATAGCCAAGCAAGGGTAGCTGGAAAATGAAGATCAAATTCACTTAATAATGTTGCAAGTCTGATCACATTTGGGACACCTATGATCTTGCAAAGAAAGGAGGCAGCTATGCAATCTATTTCATAATTAAATGTTGCAATCCATACAGGGGCCCCATAGAGAAGTTGATTAATAATTTTAGGCTGAAAAACCTGCAGGAATATATTGATGACCACTGTGGAAATGAAAACGAGCTATTGCAGAGAGTTGATTCATATATGAGGAGATTGCCACCTTAAGGTGGCAGGACTATGTTAATTTATAATGAAACAATAAGCCTAAATATTGGAAAAGATTAATTTTCCAACAGGTGGGCTTCCAGGATTTAGAAAATATCAAAATCTTAGATTTATCAGTATTAATGGTTAAGTCATTCCTGTAGCAATACTGTGTAAAGGCTGAGAGTAGTTGTAGAAGACCTGATTTAGTAGCGGATAAGAGAACAGTGTCGTCGGACACAATAATAATAGAACAGAAGTTTGGTTCAGAGAGTTCCTATTGGGACAATTGTTCCCAGCATAGAAATATAAAAATAAATAATAAAATAATAAATCTTTGGAGCTTGATGTTTGAATGTGGCGATGTAGTCGGATAGGTCAGACATAAATAGATTGAAAAGAATGGGAGCAAGGACACAGCCCTATTTGACACCTTTGAGGATTGGTATAGCTTTAGTCAAGCGGATTGATTCTGACAAAGTGGATTGATTTCATGGAAGCCTTGAGACCTTCCTAAGGTGAGGGACACCTTAGTGTGGAAATTCACACTACGTAA
Organism: Phrynocephalus versicolor; assembly: GCA_023846285.1. Classification (NCBI taxonomy): domain Eukaryota; kingdom Metazoa; phylum Chordata; class Lepidosauria; order Squamata; family Agamidae; genus Phrynocephalus; species Phrynocephalus versicolor. The sequence goes on along the minus strand of JAHTLZ010000114.1, from coordinate 11,072,429 downwards.
AAGCATGATATGCTACATATTTGAGCACACCCATTTTCATGTTTTTCCACCATTTGCTCAGTCTGAGAAATCTTGGGAAGTGGCTGAGAAGATACCTTGTGGTCAGCATGATTGAGGGAACCCAACAGACTTTCTGCTAGTGAAACTCGAAACATATCCTGCAAATAATATTTAACAGGCTATCATTAGGGGAATGAGCTGCATTATTCTCTTCATTTATCTTGGGCTATTTTGAGAGGTATAAGAGGTAATCTCAGACCACTTAAAATGATAAAACATGATTGCCTCGGTCATTCTTGCTTATCTCTGTATTTTAGAAGCTTCAAGATAGAAGAGAAGAACATTGTTTACCATTAACTCAACTATACGGGTGGCGGGGGACATAAAACTCTGCAAACCTCTCTCTCATAGTTTTAGGCTATTAGAGAAATAGCAAAAAAGTTGCTAATATTTCAAGGGCAAAAACCCTCTTCTTCAGAGCTGTGCCAACAGGTTCAAACACTGCAAAAGATGAAGTTGCCAGGAATTATTTCTTAGATGTAAAGTCCTTGGCAAGATGGATAATATGCCAGGTAATTTCTTAGTTGAGGCCCAGAGCTCAGATGTTCTAAGGCTGCATCTGAAGTAAAGGGTGATGTTTTTATTGTCCCAGTCCTCCAAACAACATTTCAGGGCTCATGTACACACTTTCACCCCCCCTCTCCATGTGGCTCTTCGAGGCTAAAGGCCCGTTCTTGAAGGGGAGGGCTGATGTAGAAGACCCATGCATTTTATTTATCTCAATTTTCTAAATTTGGATCATTTTATTTGATCCAATTGATGCAGCCAATTGGATCAAATGAAAAGGAAAGAAATTACCTAGTGGTAGCAGTCTTGTTGTATCTCCGTTGATGGTCCAATTGTCCCTTCCTTGGTAAGTATGGGGGTGGCTCATTCCTGGTATCTCAATATTTCCAATTGAAGCAAAACAAGTTGAGGAAGAGAGCCACATGGAGAGGGGGTGTGAAAGTGTGGACGTGAGCGCTGAAATGTTGTTTGGAGGACTGAGACAATAAAAACATCACCCGTTACTTCAGATGCAGCCTCACAACATCTAAGCTCCAGGCCTCTACTAAGAAACTACCTGGAATATTTTCCATCTTGCCAAGGACTTTACATCTAAGAATTAACTCCTGGCAACTTCATCTTTTGTCATGTTTTAACCTGTTGGTACAGCTCTGAAGAAGAGTTTTTTTTTGCCTTTTCTACTAGCCTAAAGGTATCACCTGTTCTACTTTTATATTTGGTTTTTGTGATGGTTATACAGCTCCTCAACTTGTTTTCCTTGTTGTTTGTATGTGTATTTATAGTATAAATAAGTATGGGTAACATCTGAAGGTCAGGCAACACAAGCCAACACTTGAAAAGTCCCCTCCCCAAACTAGAGTAGAATTTTAATTAACAATAATAAAAGCCATCCATGTTCCTTTTTAAATTGGGAAGCCAGCCCTTAAACAATTTTTAAAGCTAACAAAAGGGTTGTCCATGTCCAAACAAAATGTACAGAATAGGCAAGAGATGTTGACTGTGTACAAGCTGTTTCAAGTTTTCAAGTTTATTGCGGTTGTATGACCCATATAAGCAAATGTACAATGAATCTTAAAACAGTGAAAAAGAGTAAAACTGTGGGTGGGTAAAAACATCAGGAAGATGGATGGATGGTCGAGGTAATCTCTGCTCTCTTGCGTATGGCGGCCAGAAAAAACTTTGCTACCTGGGCTGTAACATAAGAATTCTTATCTATTAAACAGTATTGGACTAACCATCTAGAAGGGTGGCCTTGGAACTTCTTCAGCAATGGGGCAATTAAGTTGTTTCTAATATGATCATAGAAAGGGCAAAATAAGAGCACGTGTTGGATAAATTCTGGGGACTGGTTTCCACATGGGCAAAATCTTTCTTGGCGCGGAATCCCCGTAAACCTACCCTGAAGGAGAGCTGATGGCAATACATTCATCCTGGCCAGCATGAAAGCTCTACAAGCCTGTGGTGAACTAAGTGAAGTTAAATATGCCGCAGGGGTCTTATACGTTGGAAACACGCCTTGTGACAAAGGGGAGCAGGTTCTATGTGCCAGGGAGAAAAGTTCCTGCCTCTCTATGTCACTTAGCCTCTGGGTAAGGATTCTTAGAGCCTGTTTCTGCCCTAACGTCAAGATATGGTCAAGCGGGATACCTACAGACCTGATTTTTTGGTTAATGAAGGATTGCCAGCGGCTTTGGTAAGAATCAGACAGCATGTCAGCTATGTACCCCAGTTGGTCTGCACAAAAAAGGATTCTGAGCCAGTACTTTAGGGTCTGGGTCCAGGCGTTGAATTCCAATCTGCCCACTCCTGCTTCGAGGCACAACACTGCATAGGGTACACAGTTTGGGACCCCCAGAATCTGACGCAAAAAAGCAGATTGAATTTTTTCAACCTCAGAGTTGAATGCCTTGATCCAAACTGGGGTGCCATATAATAATTGAGCCCTTGTTTTTGCTTGAAAAACTTGAATGGCTGATGGGACATGGCGACCTCCGCTTCTGTAGAAAAACCGAGCCACTGCTTGTGAACTACATTTAGCAAGATTAAGGGCGTGGCTTCTATGAGTTGCCCAGCTCATGTTGTATCTAAAAGTAATCCCAAGGTATTTATATTCCTTAACCTGCTCTAGAGTGTCATTGTGTAGAAACCAACGCAGTCTTTTCCACCTCTTTGAGAAAACTAAAATCTTAGATTTCTGGGTGTTGATGGACAGGCTGTTGCTATCGCAATAAGTTGCAAAAGCTGTAATGAGCCTCTTAAGACCCAATTGGGTTTGGGATAGAACAGCTGCATCGTCTGCATAAAGGAGTAGTGAAATTTGCTGGGAACCTAACTTGGGGGGGTGGCCCTGAACTTGTTTCAAGGAATCGCTCAAGTCATTGATAAAAAGGTTAAATAAATAGGGTGCCAGGATGCAACCCTGTTTAACCCCCTTGTTATTTGGGATCCCATCCGACAGTTCCCCGGCAGGGCCATAGCGCACCTGGCAGCTCGTATTAAGATATAGCTTTTGAATGAGGAACAGCAGTCTCCTATCAATTGAGGATTTTTCCAGTTTGGCCCACAATAGGGTCCTTGAGATTGAGTCGAAAGCCCCTTTTAGGTCGAAAAAGGCTACAGTCTCCTCCCACCCATGACATTGTTCTTCTCTGCAAGGTGGGCCAATACTGAGCAGTGGTCTAGTGTATGTCTACTTTTACAAAAGCCAATTGTACAAGCTGTTGAAAATCATACTTGTTTGATTTGAAGCATAAAGATTAATTAGATTCTATAAAGAAATTTGGAGCTGTTTCTAAATAAAGTCTCATTTCCTCTTCATCGTAACTGTATGGCTATTGAACAGATCCTACTGTATCTGTGTGGACAGTTGCTGATGTTGGTCTGGCATAAATATTATTATGGTCTCTAACAAGATATTCCAAGAAGAGAAGAAGAGAGATATGGACTGTAGCAGAGCTCACTACTAAGTCTGTGCTTTAGCCTCTTGCCTTCAAGATACCTAAGTAGTCTGGATTCAAGATGAAGAGGTTTTGCTCACCTGGTTTTTGGAGGATTTCTAAAGTTTGCATCGGAAGAGGGGAAAAATGAAAAAACCTCCGCTTCTCCCTTTACACGCCCGATGATGTGTGGGGGGCTGAGAAGCTGAGGTTTTTTTCAATTTTTTTATCTCTTCCAATGCAAGCCCTGATGAGGGTTTGCATCAGAAGAGAAAAAAATGGGGGGGGGGGGAAACACTCTGCTTCTGCCTCTACGTGCTCACTGGTGTGGGGGGGAGGGGGGAGAAGGGAAGTTTTTTTTTCTTTTTTTTCCTGTCTCTTCTGTTGCAAGCCCTCAACTCCAATAAGCGCATTATGGTGTGTGTGGGGGGGTGAGAAGCAGAGCTTTTTTTTCTTTTCTCTCTCTTTTTCGGTGCAAGCCCTCATTAGGGCTTGCACCAGAAGAGAAAAGAAAATTAAAAAAAACTCCGCTTCTCCCTCTAGGCGCCCGATGGTGGTGGTGGGGAGGAGCAGAGGTTTTTTTGCCCCCCTTTTAAAAAAGTTCTTTGAGGCACTGACGGAAGCTGCCTTTTTAAATGGAGGCAGCTTCACTCAGTGCCTGAAAGGCCTTTGAAACAGCGCCCGCTTCCCCCCCCCCCCGTGAGGGGAAAAGCATGTGCTGTTTCAAAGGTTTTTGAGCCACCGACCCAAGCACTTGGATTGGTGGTTCAAAGACCTTTTAAATGACCGACCCCTTCTCCTCCTGCCAGCCACCATCGTTACTTCGGGGAAACACCATTTTGCTTATAAGGCGGCTGGGGGGGAGAAAACCGAAGCCCTCTCGTAAGTCGGGATTCTCGGTTGTTGGGGTGGTCGTAAGTCGGGGTACCACTGTATTTGGTACACTTTGTGTCAGGATCTCCCTATAACAGCAGGAAGGATTAAGTGAGCTAAAACACCGTACCCTATTTCCTGCAATGCCCTGTGAATATTCTGATGATGGTGGCACAAGGCCCCATTGTTTCTCCTCCATGGAAAGAGGACTAGTCCTGTCTCTTACTGGGGAGCTGATTTATTTATTTATTTATTTATTTATTTATTATATTTATATCCCGCTTATCTACAGGGTACTGTAAGCGGCTTACAACAAAAAAGGCTACAAAGCCAATAAAATACAATAAGTGTTAGGAGTCATGTGGCACAGTGGTTAAAATGCAGTACTACAGTAAAGTCTGCTTACAACTTGTGCTCAATCCTGGGCTTAAGTACAGTGGTATCTCTGCTTACAAGCAGCTCGACTTAAGAGCAAAAAAAGTTGGTGTTTTAACTGCTGCCTTACAAATTTTAGATGTGGTCTTCTCTACTTACATTTTTTATTTTTTCAATTATTTATTTATTTATTATTTTTTAGACAGGGCTACTCTACTTAAGAGTTGTTCGACTTAAGAGCATGCATTTGGAACAGAATAAACTCGTAAGTAGAGGTACCACGGTAGTTGGCTTGAGGTTGACTCTGCCTTCCATCCTCCTGAGTACCCAGATTGCTGGGGGAGGGGGCAATGTGTAGCCTCCAGTATTACAGTATTTTCCAAGTATACGACTATGTTTTTGTCTAAATTTGTTAGACTAAAATTGAGGGTTGTCTTATACCAGTGATGGCGAACCTTTTAGAGTCCGAGTGCCCAAACTGCAATTCAAAACCCACTAATTTTTTTGCAAAGTGCCAATACAGTAATTTAACCTGTATACGAGTGGCTATGAAGGGGTGATGTTGGGTGCCCATAGAAAGGGCTTCGAGTGCCACCTTTGGCACCTGTGCCATAGGTTCGTCATCACTGTCTTAAACACAGAAGTAAGCTGAGGAGAGAACTGGCAGTTGCAAAACTGTAATTTTGGGTTTGAAAAGTGGTGGTTATTTTATACATGGGGGTGTCGTATAGGAAAAATAAAGGTAAATTATAAGTCACCCAGAGAGTACTTTAATACTTTGTGTTGCTGCTCCATTCATCTGCTGCTGTGAGGTAAATGTCCTATCTGAACGCTGATGTCTGTAGCAATGAACTTCCATAATGATTTGGTACAGTGTTTGGTAAATCAGAATCCCCCATTCCTCATTTAGCCTTTCTTAGTACTTCTGGAAGGGTCAGCCTGCTTCTTTGCTTGTCTTCTCAGCTGGGCGGTGCTAATACTTGCCAGTCAAGATATCCTTTCTCTGATCACACTTTTCTGAGATGGCCTTGGGTGCTCCCTTTGAATGTTGGAATTGCAAGTCTCCCAAACACCTGGAAGCAGGAGGAGGAGGACCTCAATCAGTACAGGGAGAAGTTAAATGCAGTTCACTGAGGGATAAACAGCTTGAAGACAACTGACTGATTGACAAAGTAGGAAATTGTTTCTCTTTGTAGTAGTACATTTTTATCCTGTGGAGCAGAGAGGATCCTACTGATTTTTAGCAGGATCTGTTTCAGTAACATTTATAAGTTTGTGTCACACACAAGCCTATGGCAAACATGATAGGCAGCCCTCTGTCTGGAAAGACACAAAGAGTTGCTACATATCAAAGATTGTAATGCTAATGTAAAATACTATTTTGCAAAGAAATCATAACTCATCATCTTGACAATCAAAAAGGCAAGCTAAGTTAAAAAATTCATCGTTAAGTTAACTTTTTGGCAACAGTTAAAAAGCAGACCTGTTTGCTTAGCTTTTGCATGAACCTTTATATAAGGTTTGTATCAAGATTTGATGAATTATTTATCTAGTGTATAATGGTGGAACATTGTGGAGACAATCAACCTTGTGTTGTCTTGGTGATTAAATAGTGGAAGAAGAGTAATGTTATGTCAAGGCAGAATTAGCAAAAACAGCTAGATTCTGTTAAATAAAACATTTCTCTCTTAATCTGCGTTGACAGTGCATTTATTGAAATTACTGCCTGAGAGAAACATGTAAAGGAGTTTCTCTTTTCAAAACTCAATTGACTCGTATTTTGGATAAAGTTCATGAACCTGTTTTGAATGCAAGTCTGGCTTTTTTCCAGCAACAGTCTAAGAGCGGCAGTGTTTTTTCTCCAGCATCATTTTAAAACTAAGCTTGACGTGGAACAGCCTTTGTGACAACCCGTTTCTGCTGCTGATAAGGGGATTTTTATCTGCAGAAGTGGGTCTTGTTCCAAACTGAATGCCTTCTTGTGTGGTTCAATGCTTGGCGCTTGCCTTATTTAGACTGTGGGTCAGAAATAAATCCTATATCAGTGTCTAACGAGTTCTCTTTTGAAGTTCTGCTGTGAACCAGATAGCTGTGGAAACTAGCTGTGTGACCAGCTGCTCTGTGACTTTGCATTATTCATTGCAGATGGACTTTTCCCAATCATTTTACAAATTTTGTTTTTCGTGTCCAGTTCTACATATTGTAAAATATTTTTGACAGCATGGCTGCTAAGCAGCTTGGGTACAAGAGGGGTATTTGGGGGAAGATCCAATCTGTTCGTTGATTATTCCAGCCCACATGAGTGTGAGTATAATTGGAAAATTGGAAAGATGAATGATGACCTAGGAGGTTTCTGTCAGATCTAGTCAGGGTGTTTGCTTTGCCATTATTTCATTGTACTGTCTGGAACTGGAGGAGATTTTCTGTGGATTATTGCATCTTGTGCTGTAATAACTCAGGACCAGGCCCTTAGACTTTGGGAACTGCGGTCTTAGGTTGGCCTCAAGTCCCTCTGTCCTAAAAATAAAACCCTCCAAGTAAAAGATCACAAATAATATCTCCTGTAATAAGTTATCCCCACATTTTGTCACAAGAGTGTGATCATCATATTAGGTTTCAAAAGAAATGTACTGACTGGGGAAACAAAAGCAGTCTTTTGGGAGGGCTTGCAAGGGATAATACAGTATTTTCAAGTTATGTCTTCTCATTACTTTTTAAGACTATTTCAAGACACATTTTGAATGAAATTTCACATGTATTATGCTCCTCATGCCTGTCCCCAAAAAGCCTTCCTCCCTAAACATAGCAAAAAGTTATGACATGGAGCAAGCAAAATGATGAGTTGGTGTTTAAAAGTATAACGAGTAACTGGGGTGAACTAGTTTCCCAAATGACCTGTGAAATGCTGCTAGAGGCCACCTGTTTGTGCTTGTTCATTCCTTCTTGCTTATTTCCCCCCCATCACCATCTTACTGTTTCAAAGTGCTAGCCTAAGCCTAGCCATTTAGAGTCAGAAAAGCCTCTGATCTGTCTGGAGGGGAGTCATGCCTTAGTTGTGTGGTGGCATGCATGCATACACCCCCCTTTCTCTTAGGCCATTTGTCAGACCATCATGCTTCATGGAAAACATGAACTCTGAAATTTCAATGAATTCTTGACCTCTAATACTGCTATGTAAAATGCTAGATATTCTTTCCCGTCTCTTTCTCTTGAACAGGTTGAGAATTCAGCCAAGAGGTCACCCTGGTTTTAGTGAAGCCGATTAATTCAAACACATAAGCACTTGTCAGTTTGTTTTCATTCTTCACCTGCTGCAGGGAACCTGCTAAAATAGTGTCCTATCCTCTGTGCCCCCTTAACTCTTCTGTTTCCTGACTTGGGGATTTTTCCCCTATGGGATTTGCTTTGTACAGATCCATCTGCCTTGCTTATCCATGTGCCAATAGATACTGTCATGAGCCAGCTGGCTTTTTAGATCTGTCTGGTATTCTAATGGAACTGCTTTCATTAAGGCAAAGGAGAAAAAATGAGACTGAAGGGTATCTGAGAAGTGATATGATTCACTGGTTTATATGATCTTTTTCAGATTATGGAGATGGCAATATATTGTAATACATTCAAGACAAAGAGGCAAAGACACATAGTCATTTAATCATATAGTTTTTATAAAGTGTCTGAACAGATGCCCTAAGCACATCTGATCTCGCCTGATTTCGGAAGCTAAGCAGGGCCAGCCCAGGTTAGTACTTGGATGGGAGACCACCAGGGAATACCAGGTGCTGTAGGCGGTTGGAGTAGGAACTGGCAAGCCACTACAGTATTCCTACCAAGAAAATGCCATGGACATGGGTTACGAAAAGTCAGTCACAACTGTAACGGCACAACACACAACACACAAACCTTCCCAGATGTTAGAAGGTCGTCTGAGACTGTTGTTGTTGTTGATGATAATGATGACGATGTTGTTGTTGTTGTTGTTGTTGTTGTTATAATATGTGCATGGCTCTTGCACATATTTCAGAGGTCTTTGACCTGTCTTTGACCCTGAAATGTTAAAGACAGGAAAACTTTCGAGTTCAGCAAAGCTGGGCATTGGGGAACTTGAAGGGTAGGGAAAGAAACAAAATACTGTATATACTCAAATATAACCCTAGTTTTTCAGCCCTAATTTTGGGCTGAAAAAAGGGGTCCTCAGCTTATATTCGGGTCAATACTTTTAGCCACTGAGGCAAGTTTTGGTCGGTGGCTAAAAGTCATTTTAAACATTGTGCGCCACTTCTCCTGACCCCCCCCATGTTTAAAATGACTTTTAGCCACCAACTCAAGCACTTGCCTCAGTGGCTAAAAGTCATTTTAAACATCACACACACACCCAGCTCACAAAGGAGGAGTTGCCAGGCCCTGCTGCATTTCCCACCCTAGGCTTATACTTGAGTCAATAAATTTTCCCAGTTTTTGGGTTTAAATTAGGGGCCCCGACTTATACTCGGGCCGACTTATACTCGAGTATATACAGTAATTTAAAAATTATCCTAAATAGATGGTGCGTTGTCAGGAGCTAAGATGAAATAATCGTCCAAGATGGAATCTGTAAGCTTGTTGCTTACCAGTGTTTTCCATGCTAGTTTCCATCCCTCATAATGGATGGACCAGAACCCATGTTTTGCATGTACAATATTTTACCTTCAAAACCTAATGATTTCAGATAAAAGATCTTACCAGATCTTTTGAGAGTGTTTACCATGCCAGATAGGCAGCACTCGGCTAGGGCTAAAAGATCTGAGCTAAAATTGGGGGAGGTCACTGCCTTCCTCTTGCTCTTTTATACATGCTTTCTGCCACCCCATTCCTCACCCAGCAGAGTGAGATTTCAATATTAGGTCAAGCACAGTACCACAGGTTGCTCCCCACTGCATCAAAGATTTATCTAATGGCGTTTAAAATACCATCGGTATTCTGCTTCAGAGAAAACTAAAAATTATATATAACTTTTTACCAGCAGTATTTGTAAACTATGCCTGCTTGGATTGTTAAACTATCATTTGATTTAAGTTGCTTGCAGAGCTGATATGAATAATGGGTTCTTTTTTTCTTCTTTTTTTTTACAAATGTATTTGAAATAGGCACAGGCAGGGGAATTAAATCAGTGCTTTCTTCCATGGACTTAATATCTGGTGGGAAAATAACAATCTCTTTCTAGACAGTTTATGGCTTACACATGGCTTTGTAGCTACAGCCTGCTTTTAGAAGATTTCTGTGTCTAAGAATTGGAGTAGCCTCTTTCCAAAATTAGCCAATGTGTTTTAAATTAATGTGAAATTAGGTTGTCAGTGCTGCGTGGTTCTGATATCAAAATAGCAAGAGAAAAGTACCTAAGAGATATATATCGAGTAACCCTCAATTTCCAATATAAGAGCTTTATGAGGAAATATTACTTCATCTCATAAATATAATGTCTATTCAGCCTATAATTCATATAGTTGGTCCTTCCCAGTATTTTTTAGAACTTGGCAGACAAATGGAGTAGCTTCGAATCTCAAAATGACAAACATGTGGCAGGAATCCTCAGGGGGGAAAGGGAAACTTGTCACTCTTTCCCATTCTTTCTTCTCTGCCTCCCCTCCCCTCAACACCACCACCTTTTAAAATGCCAGCCTGTACTTTTCTAAGTGACTTCCTCCTTTAAATAAGAAAAAGAAAATAACAGCTTGTGTTCTTTAAAATAATAATGCAGTATCTACATAATTTTTGAGATACAGAAAAACTTCCAATCTCCCTTTTAGTTAGTTAGTTAGTTAGTTATTTAGTTAGTTAGTTAGTTAGTTATTTATTTATTTAGTTAGTTAGTTAGTTAGTTAGTTAGTTAGTTAGTGTGTGTGTGTGTGTGTGTGTGTGTGTGTGTGTGTTAGAGAGAGTGAGAGAGAGCTAGGGTTCAATACCAGGTAGCCAGCTCAAGGTTCACTCAGCCTTCCGGGGTCAATAAAATGAGTACTTGGCTTGCTGGGGCGGAGGGGGGGATGTATGGTCTGCATGTGTGTTGTGTCATTACAGTCGTGACCGACTCTTTGTGACCCCATGTCCATGGAGTTTTCTTGGCAGGAATACTGGAGTGGTTTGCCATTTCCTACTCCAGGTGCCTACAGCACCTGGTATTCCCTGGTGGTCTCCCATCCATGTACTAACCAGGGCCGACACTGCTTAGCTTCTGAAATCAGGTGAGATCGGATGTGCTTAGGGCATCTAGGCAGCTTATGGTCTGCATGATTACTTGTAAACTGCCCAGAGCGTGCTTCAAGTCCTATGTGGCACTATATAAGCATCACACTTTGCTCTGGTTTAAAAAGCCAATTCTACATTTAGAGATTTAATTGCAGCTGCATGTGGAAACATGCTTAAAAGATAATCCCATGATTTCCTGTGCAATGAAGTAAATAAATAAATATTAAGAATCTGAAGATAGGATTTAAGGAAGGATCTTTCATATAGTGTGATTTTTATTACCTGTTTTCCTAGAATCAGCATTTTTCAGTGGTGCGTAACTATACTCACCGCAGGCCTTCTTTATATACATTAACTGTACCACAGCAAGGAAAAGTTACTTTTGGAGACTGAAACATCTAGAATGCCCAATAAGCATGAGATGCTTGCAAGCTCTACCCACAGCCATATGGGAGCTTCCTGTCTTCTATCCTGATGCAAATTTAGTGACCACGTGCTTGAATCTTGGTGATATAGCCTTTTCCACTCACACAGGAGGAAACATCTACAATCTACATCATCTCTCCAGCAGAAGCATTCCAGCCTATCTGCTGTTCACCTGTGATACCGGCACTAAGTACTCTGAAGCATAAAAGAGCTGAAAGAAAATGCTAGGTCTGTGTACATTATGGCACATGAATTGGTTCAAAGCAGCTTGAATTGTGATAAGAAAAATCATATGATAGGAAAAGAAGCCAAAGTGACTTTTAAAACCTGCTTTTTCACCTGCTTTTTCTTGTAAAAGACTCTTTCTTCTAGTACATTCTATACTGCCTGCAATATGCTGACTTTCTTAACAAAGGCTGCTTTGAAGACTAGAAATCTTCTGAGTGATTCCTAGAACATCTCAGTTTCCTGTAGTGTTTAAAAGAATAAGTAACTGAGTAACACGATGACTTCTAGAGATGAGAGATATTGATGAACAAACAATAAAACAGGTTGTCTGCCATAATCTTGCACCTCTGGATTTAATCATGAAGATATTTCTCATAGTGTATTGAGAACACTGCAGTTGGAATCTGTCTTTGCCACATGGAATTCAAATCCTGGCCTCAGCCAAAAAGGGGCTTTTTGTGTCCTTAAATGGTCCAAACCAGGTTCTAATTGTTTTTTGTACCAGTGTGGAACCTAATGGTACTAATTCTACTTGTGTTATATAATAGAGTTATATAGAATACTTCTGGATCAGAGAAATCTTGCATCTGACTCTGAGGCCTATCAGGCTGGCATATAGTTAATTGTTCAGTAAGCTTCTGGTTCACCCTGTTATTATTATTATTTTTGGCCAACCTCGTGTGTTTTCCATAACAGTGATCCATGCCATTCTATTTACAAAGTGACCCACTCCTTTCTGGCACAGTGCTAGGGCTGCAGTTTATTTGGTGTTATTGGGAATGCTCCTGATTACAGTATGACCCTGGTATCCGCTGATTCGCCATCTGTGGATTCAGTTATCCACTGATGGTGATCGGCCATGCAAGGGCCCGGGCCTGGCAATGGGCCCGCAAAATTGGGGGCAGAGGAGGCCATGCAGCTTAGGAGCACCCATCTGCCAACCTGCCTGGAAGATCGGTGGTGGGGGCAGGGAAGCTGGCCACACGGCTCTGTAGCATCTGCCTGCCTTCAAGATTGGTGGCACGGGCAGGGAAGCTGACCATGCCACTTCAGAGTGCCCGCCCATCTGCAAAATCGGTGGCAGGGCAGGGAAGCTGGCCATGCCGCTCCGGAGCACCTGTCCGCAAGCAGCACAATGAGGAGGAGGAAGAGGCAGCTCGGGCAGCATGAAGGACAGGCGGCACAAGACCACTGCTGGCACCCCTGCCACCCTGCCTCTGCTATCACAATTGGATAAGAACATTCATTCTTATGCATGGATTTCACTATCCGCACTTTATTTAACAAGAAGAGCAGTCACCACAACCTGTGGAATGATGGCCACAAAAGAAGAGGGGGGAGATACATAAATAATTGAAAAGGAGAAAAAAATAGAGCCATCTGAAAAGCTGTCTTGATCCCTCTCATAGGAGAAGAAACATCTCCTGTGTGGATGAAAATTTCACTCAGCTGTTTATATGTTTGTCAACAGAAGCTGTCAAATGTACTCTAGTTTTGGTGAAAAGCTAAAATCTGGTATTCTATAACAATATGCTTTAGGGTTCTAGATGCTGCAATATAACCTGAGGTCGCAGAGAACATATGCATAGATCAACCACCTGCTAATAGGACAGCCCTTCTACTGATTGCAGCTATTTTTTTTAGCAACCTGAGTTGTTATATAAGAATTATGGTCTGAGAGGCAGTACGAGACTTATCTGAACAACCTTGAAATATGTGGATCAGAGGATGGGTCAGATCCCTCCTGATTTGTTTGTAAAAAATACAATATAAAAGGATGTGTGATAGAAATGGTTCCATAAGGGCAGAATCTTTCTTGGCATGGGGTTCCCTGAAACCTGCCCTGAAGTAAAACTGAGGGTAGAACATTAAATCATGCAAGGCTCGAGGTGTTTGAAGGATAGTTAGGTAGGTTCCAGGCATTGTATACACTGGGAGGGTACCATATGCCAGAGGTAAACAGGTTCTGTTCGCTAGTGAAAATAATTCTTGTTTCCCTATGTCATGGAGTCTCTGGCTTAGTCTCCCAGATTTCAAAAATGATAGAGGTAGGTTTATTTCACTCTTATTGTTGCAATTATATTATTTTGTTGGAAGACAAAACTTCTCAGTGAAAACATATTTTTCTTTAATATCACCAAGACACTTTGTTTTTATGACTTTCTTGGAATGCATGTGAATGTGCCTTTAATTGATCACTTGCGTTTCCTTTAAGTGGAAGTTTAAATTGGACACAGATAAAACTTAAATGACTGTACATCAATAGTGAATCCTCATGAAATTGTACTATAATCTATAATTTACAGGCTGATTTGACTTGATTGGAACTTGAGGAGTAATGCTTTTTCCTCATTTCACAACAGATTTTCTGGAAAGGTAAAAGAAGCCAGTTGGGCTAGGCAGATTAATTCATTCACCCACATTTTGAAGATCTCATTTTCTCTCCCTTATGCTCTAGCGTCTGTTATGCTTGGGTGGTATTTTGCTGAGTATCAATTAAGAAAGAAGGCAGAGATTAGAAAGCAGCTACAAAATGACGGGATTTTAGCCAAGTTAAATGGTGGAGATACTGACTGAAAGTTGCATTGGGTTATTTCATTTTTACCCTTTTTCTTCATCTCAGCCATTCTTATTTGATCAAAAGAACAGGTTAAGATTTTAGTTCCACTTCTGATTTATTCCCCTATGTTACCATTTAGAGGAAACATTGGTGGTGACTTTCTTCACCCCAGTGCAGAGAAGTTAGCTGAGTTATCTGTGGCAAGCTGCCTAGCAGATGGTGCTTTACTAGCGAACAACATCCCTACTCAAGTTTTAAGCATATTATAGAGATCCACCAGACTGGTGTGTAAGCCCCTCATCCCTTTCTTGTGTTACCACCAATCTTTTGCCTAAATGATGCAGTAGACAGCCATCTGTCCATTCAGATTACACTTTAAATAAGGTATCCATCTATCTATTTTGACATGTCCATCAATTTTGACAACATTGTTTTGTAATCAGTAAATGTATGCAAGCCTCAAGCATAGCACATGTGTTCTGTTGCTATCTGTGCCTTCAGTGCTACAAGCTTTTAAGGAATGGGTGTGTGTTGTTGTGTGTAAATGTTTCATTGTTTGCCATGTAACAGGTGGACAGCATTATTCAGAGAATATCAGCATGCATTATTAGGTCAAATTTATTTGTAGTCCAAGATCGTAGTCTGTGGCACTGGAAATGTAGACTTGATAGACCATTTTGCCACCACTGCCGTACCCAGTTATCATAGCTGAGGCAACACTGCTGAAACTGATGATGCTACAACCACCAATAGAACCACACAACTGAAAATTAGCAGTGCCAAAATCCAGTGTTTGAGGATGCTTCCTTTAGGAAGAGAAATTTCCTGCTCTGCAAACTGACAGAAAATATTTCAGAAAGACTCGGGTTTCCATCTGCATCATGGAAAGGTGATGAATTTTGGCAACAAAAACCAAAGTGTATAGTACAACCCTTGTAGGGGTCCAGTACAACTCTCCTTCTCCACTAAGCTTTCGATGTTCTAGGTTTGTTAGACTTCTATACCACCAAGAACAATAAATGCTCTTTTCCCCCCTACAGAATGTGACAAGCTGAGGAGAGATGGCTATAGAAGCTCTCAATACTATTCTCAGGGTCCAACCTTCTCATCCTCTTCTAGTGCAATATATGGAAGTTGCCAAGATGATTATGAAGAAATTGGTCAAAAGGTGAGTAAGCAGGTTCCCAAAGAAGTAAAAGAGTAGCACCCAAGTAATCTAAAATGATTTCAAGACTGCAGATGTGCTTAATAAACATTTGTTTTTCTCTAAAACTCAGACTGATAGCCTAGCTCTTGACAGTTGTGCTATTTAAAAGTATACCCTTTAAGACAGGCCTGCCCAGAGTCCGTCCCGGGGGCCAAATCTGGCCCGTCAGGCCATTCTGAGTGGCCCGCAGCTGGCTGGCCTGCCCCTCCCTCCCCCTCCTTCACCCCATGTTTTTTTTAAAGAAAGTGGGCGGGGCTTGCAGTGGGGTGGCAGGGTTGGGGAGCAACCGGCCCCTGACACATTCTCAGCCACCAAATCTGGCCCTCCTTACAAAAAGTTTGGGCACCCCTGCTTTAAGATCTCTAACTATACTTCCACTTAATGAAAAACTACAGTGCAAACATCCATGGCAAATTTCTGCACAAAGGCATTCGTTGATTTTCAAACAGGTTATATATATATTTGTTGCTTTTATGAACATTGGAACTATTACCCATTTGTAAATATTGTAGTTCTATTAAAAATACAATGAATCTTCAGAGTTCACCTTGTATTTTATTTCAGACTTGCAATTTTTCCATTACATGATACCACAAATAAATGACAAGTCACACCAATACCTACTTATTTACATATAGCTGCAGACAAGATGGATTTTGTGCTATTTTCTCGTTGCTTTTTATGCTTTCTTTCTTTCATTATGGTTTGCATAAAACATACTCTTGGTAGTAGGATTTGTTTTGTGCTCTAATTTTAATTTCATGCCTTTTCACTCCTTAGACACTATGTGTGAAGGGAAGCCCATAGATTAAATATCCCCTCATCCTTGAATTTCATAGCCTATCTATGTAAGTCACAAAGCCCAAAAATGAACCAGAAAGGGGAGTGAGGATTATTGTTCCGTATAAAGAATTGTTGGAGCACTGAAAATATCACTTCTATGGTATTTTTCCTCTTTGGATAGTGAAATACTTTTAAAGGCAAGAATCTACTTACTCTATATACTTGAGTATAAGGCTAGTTTTTCAGCCCTAATTTTGGGCTGAAAAAAGGGGTCCTCGGCTTATATGCAGGTCAATGCTTTTAGCCACTGAGGCAAGTTTGGGTCAGTGGCTAAAAGTCATTTTAAACATTGTGCGCCACTTCTCCTGATCCCCCCCATGTTTAAAATGACTTTTTAAAAGGTCATTTTAAAACAATGTTTAAAATGACTTTTAGCCACCAACTCAAGCACTTGCCTCGGTGGCTAAAAGTCATTTTAAACATCACACACACACCCAGCTCACAAAGGAGGAGTTGCCAGGCCCTGCTGCATTTCCCACCCTAGGCTTATACTTGAGTCAATAAATTTTCCCAGTTTTTGGGTTTAAATTAGGGGCCCCGGCTTATACTCGAGTCGACTTATACTCGATTATATACAGTACTTTCTCTGTGCCTACACCTCCCCCCTTGTTTGCCAACCAGCTTGCTCCTTGCAAAACATCATGTTCATTCTTTTATCTGGAGCTGCTGGCTTGTCACAGTGCAGACAATTTGGGCTTCTTTTGTTTCAGAAGGAATGGCTTAATTCTGAGTAAATATACCTGTTTAAATCTAAACATTTTGTGTCACCCTGTATTTGAACTAGAATGCTTTTCGTAGTGGTAGGAATGAAAAAGTGCAGGGCTCTGCATGTGACTCATTATTTCTTGACTGTCATGCTGTTTTGTTTGTAATTGTTAGTTGAACTGAAAAAATGCTTGGTAGGTAGGTTAACCAACACAAATATTACACTGTTAAAATTGGGGATGTCCTAAGAAGTGCTACAGGTTGATTCGTTAAATAACTTTATGGAGGGTTATAGAATTTCTGAGTGCAAATTTAAAACATACTAGTGACCAATATTTTAATATGAAGGGGACATTAAAATTTGTTTTGCAGACTTGCTTCCATTTGAGAATATCCAGTAGTGATTTACTCTTTATCGCTACTCAGAAATGTCATGTCCTGAAGGGTGTCAGTCCTCAAATATTGAATCAGGCCTGCCTGCCTGCCTGCCTGCCTGCCTTCCTTCCTTCCTTCCTTCCTTCCTTCCTTCCTCCCTCCCTCCTCCTCCAGTCTTATTAATAGGCAGTTTTTGTTTTTATGCACTTATTGTTTCTTATTGTTTGATATATGCATTGTTTTGAGATAATTAAGGATGTGCGAGCGAATTAGGATTGGCCTTTGATGGACCATTTTGTTCAAATAATGGTCAACCAGATGTCTAAGGGAAATGCATAACCAGGACGTGAATGCAGTACCATTCCCCTGCTTATATTCCCAGGATCTAGCAGAGAGACTGTAGGAGCAGAGTGTGTGGGGAACTGTGTGCCTTAATTATTAGAATGAAACATCATCTAATTACACAACAACTGAAAATGGTTCAGGCAGGAAATTACAGACTAGTTTGGTTTCAAGTCTCCCTCAGCAGATTGCCCCTTATTTGTTAGTTTACTTCAACTGGCACTTATTGTCTCAACACATTCAATCAGAGGCTCAAATAATGAGAAAGTATAAAATGTTTGTTCGCTTATAGTTCTTCATAGATAAAAACAAACATCATATTGTGTAAATATATTAACTTGTTACATCACCGAGCTTAAGTGGTTACTTAGCTTCATGACTAACTGATGTGTTACATGGCTGACAGAACACTTCATTAACTGTCCACATCTGAAAGACTCCATTGAGGTTGAGAGGGAACTATTGGCTGTTACTGGATTGATTGACATTACGTGCAACTCCCAGCCAGCCAAAACCTCTTAAACTTATTGTATGTAGTGCAATATACTCAACAGAGACCAACTATTTTTCAGAATGGAGATACTGCACACAGCACCTTATTCATCTGTGCTGTTGACTGTCATTGAAGGGCTTGACAACAAATTACAAAGTGTATGTCCTATGTGAGGAAGCATGTGGATTGGTCTGTTTTCATTCATCTTTATGTGAGATCCTGAATACTGTTCCTATGTGGGTGGAGAAAAGTTCTTCCCTATCCCCCTTTCATGCCATTCATAATACTTTCCAAATTTCAGTCTCTCCGCTTACTCCACTCTTGATCTAAGCCATAGACACGCCATGCTTTCCATTGCTATGCATATTATGAGGTGTGAGACCTGCAACTGTACCTAGTCTTCAGTGGCCCCAAATTTAAACAGTCAATGGAGGTCCACTTTCAGATATGGACATGTGCTATGCACATGCACACTTGCACATGCACACTCAAATGAGTGTGGATTAACCCACAGTGACATGTGAAAACTGTATGCTTTTTCACAATGCATAGTCATTAATTGTGTGTGGCATTGCACGTATGTTCTGCAAGACTTGAACATGAACAGTATTTTAGCCAGCAGTGCACACATGTGTTATATTGCGCACTTCATGAAATTGACAATGTAGACTTTGGACACTAATGTCTACAATGTACAGCTTTGGAGTCTTTTATGGAAAAAATGCACAATTACTGGCTGAAATCCAGTCATACGTCAGAACTAGAGTACAGTAGTATCATCTGAATCAATGGAACTTCTAGAAGAGTTGATTCATCGAATCCCCGCTGACTCTAGTACGACTTAATACGCTAAGCAGTAGGATTTCAACCATTGTGTTTTATACTATTTACACATGACTGCAAACATGTGTATATGTGCAATACAAAATGCCCCCATATCTGAAATGTGAATATTTAAAACTTTTCTTTAAAAAATGTCCCATTTTAATTTTTAAAAAATCGAACTATGCTGCTGCACTACATCAGCTAGCAGTGATAGGAGAGATTTCTGTCCAAGTTGGTCTGCCAGAGCCCTGGGCTAGGTAGGCAGATAGTCTGACTCTGAGCTACAGCATTCTTCTTTTTCTCATTATTTGGTACATGCACTGTTGTTGTCCACACAAAGGACACAGTTATTTATTTAGTTGAGGTACATTGCTTGGAACCGTTTTATCATGTACAGAGGGCCTTAATTTAAGGCAGAAATTGTAAGATAGCGTTCTTACAGTGGCCCATTACTCAAACATATTTTTGTACAATATTATGATTCTACTAAACTGCCTAGTTTTCTTTCTTTTGAAAAAAAATCAATTAAAGCATGGCATACCAGTAGTACCTCCCCCCCCCCTTCTCATTGCAAGTAGGTTAGCTTTATGTGGAAAATTGGCATTTCCATTTTATGGTTCTTTTCTGCTTTCGAGAACTATGTGGACTGCACATGTCTTCTATGTGTGTGTATGTGTGTTTCCATTCTCCTTTCTTTGTCACTCATCCACTTTCTTTTCTCTCTCACTCAACAGTCTAGTCTGTTAGACTGCCTCCCTCAGTCTTGCCTTAATGCCTGCTGTTGTTTGATTCCGTGGAAGATCAAGGTATCTAGCCCTAAACTGGGATCATCCAGCTGTAGTATCTGCAGCTTGATGTTACTGTCATGTCTGAATATTCTCAAGTCTGATTTGTCTTCTTATTTTAAAACTTTCATTGATTGCTGCTTTATTTCCTTTTACAAAACAAATAGTGTAATCTCTTGTTATAACGTTGGCAGCCCCCTTTCCTTTTACTTGATAGGTTAATAAAGTTTTGCGCTTCATATTTGGTGTTTTCCAAACCGTGGGTTGTAAGTAACTCTTACAAATGATTAATGTTCACATAATTCAGATTATTATAGCTTTAAGAATAATGAATTGCACCTTAGAAGCTGAAAGCAGTTTGGGTGTCAGGTTTTCACAGAAATGAATTTATGAATCTCTTAATTTTCTCCAAGCTTACATGCTTTATGTTGCGAGCTTCACAGGGATCAGCATACAAAGTAGCTTCCTGCCGTGGAGATATTCCACACAGAAATACACACCTTCTATTCTGCTAGGCATTTCATAGAGTCTAGCTGTGTTTTGCGGAAGAGCCACAGAAAGAGGGAGCTACTGTGTTGTTGTTCTTTTAATGACCATTTCAAAGACAGATAATGGCTGGTTCGTAATGACAGGTAAAAAGAATTGGCTGAAGTACAGTTGTAGACATGGCTGATAATATCACCTAGAAATTGTAAAAATGTGTTTTCTATACTACAGTGTTTAAACTACAGTATCTCAGCCAGCATAGGCGTTAGCCATATAGCTGGGTTATTCTCAGAGTCATTTCCCAAAAATACAGATGCAAACTTCACGTGCATTATATAAAATAAACAGAGGAAAGAATCATCATGCAGAAGAGTATGTGCTCAAATTGGCCCCAGTTCTGGTCAGTTATCTGTCACAAAATCAGCTAAAAGACTGATTACATAACAGCCATTCTGTCAATGGAGGGGAACTGCTTGCATGATTTTCTTTGCATGCATGGTTTTCCAAACAGGATTCTGGCCAGGTTGTGTATATATATCTTTGTTGATGAGAACATGTATTCTGCATTATTTAAAAACAAATTTCTGCAGGTTAATAATGAAGGTGAAGCGCTTAGATGATCAGGAATTTAAATAATAAATTAGAAGGGAAATTGATGTTGTTTCAGTTATAACAAGGTGCACCCAAAGGTTGGTTTGCATGCCTAGCTGTGATTCTGTAAATGATCGTTTCCCTGGTATTATATTTACTGAAATAATTGCCTGGTTAAATAAACAGAGCAGCAGTGGTTAAACATTACAGGTTTCTTTGCTGTATGAAATTTTTTTAGAGACCAGATTTGTCATCCAGACTTCTCCATGACCTTTGAATATAACAGGTGGGAAACATCTGAGTGTTCTTTTGGTAGACAAGACATGTTTTCACACAGAATCATTGTATACTCTGTTCCCCCCACCTTTTTTATTTTTCTATTATTTTTTTTTACTTCCACTAAACGAACAGTGAGAAAAATGCACTCTTTGGGTGTTACAGTTTTCAGCATTCCATAGCCATGCTGGCTAAGTCCTTCAATATATGAAGCCCTATACATTGTTTGCCTCTGCTGTCTGTCTCAGCTATATAGGAAGGATGCACTTAGAAAATAGTATTGAGGAAATAAATCACTAGAATTTTAACTGCTGAAACAACTAAATTCACTTGGAAGTAAGTACTGTTTTGTTCCATCAAGATTCACTTAAGACCACAGTATGGGGCTTTAGTCGTTTGCTTACAAAAATGTAAATGCTTCTGCTTCAAATAGAGAATACAGAATGAAAATGAGGATGGAACATAAACACCCCTGTGGCACCTGAAATTTCCAGAGTTGAGGGAGGGTTATACTAAGTATTACATAATACAGAAACTTATTTTTGTATAACCTACAGTGTTCTTGTTTAATATCTGACTAAGTTGTTACTGAAATGTTGTTCACCCCCAGTGTTACTTATGCAGCAAGTGTAAGACCTTGAGTAACATGACTGATGCACTATGTGGCTGAAGGAAGCAATAGATATCTTGATTGAATTAAAACATTTTAATGCATTGAATCTGTGAATTTTGAATACATCTGAAACAATGGGTGAAAGCCTTTTCATGCAGCTATCCTTTTGAAAGGGCAATGATGTCATCAGGAGAGAAAGTTTCAGAAATTAAATTCTACCCTTTTCTGTCCTGCAGCTCCCATGCAATCCCTTTCATTGTTTGGAAGCTGTGGAAACCACAAAATGGGAGGAAAAATGTCTTCGGTTACCAAAAATTGCCACTGCCAGAAATTTGATTCCGATGTCCTCTTTCTGTTCCCTGGTTCCTTCAGCTTCATCACAGTGAACGGGATTTCTTGGGAGTCATGGGAGCCTCGGACAGAAGGAGAAAATTTCTAATTTCTGTATATCATCTAATATTGATGACATCATAAGCCTTCCATAATACAGTTGTGCAAGTAGAATTTCAGCCAATATTTTGTCAGCCTAACTGATTTATCGACCGGTTGATTTACTGACTGGGAGTTATTTTGCAGTATTTTATATAATCAGTATTGGGCCAGACGTTTCTGTCTATAATTGTGTGTTATTATATTGCCTTTCATTGTGCATCAAAACTGCTTTTAAGAAATGATTTATTTTAATAATGTCAACTAACTAGACAAAAAATAGGCTACTGTGGTTGAAGAGAGCTTTGGTGAAGTCGAACTGAATGAGAACCACAAGAAAAGTTTGATAGGAACACACTTTTATTGGAGGTTGCTAAAACTGCTTTACTGACACACAACAATCACATCAGTGAAATGTCCCCTTGTAATTTTGCAACTTTTAGTCATGCTTTGCGGTCATGTGGTATTTTTTCCAGGATGTTCACCCCAATGTATTCTTGGGCTACTGAATCATTTGGTGCCAGATTATTAATCATCTTGGGCACTGTGACCCCATTATTTCCCTCCCCCTCCTATTTTTTTAACAGTGCATCAATATGTTGGGAGCTGTTCCATGATGCCCTTTCTTCCACATGTCCCTGGCACCTCAGGAAATAATGCATTGCAATCAATGGGCCACCCACCCACTCACACTGAAGAGCCAATTCATTAAGCTCTGAAAGCTTCTTGTTGAGAATGTTTGATAGATGTTAACCATTGGAGCAGAAAAATAAATAAGCACATAAACATTCTTTAGCGTATTCTCTTCTTGTAGTATATTATGCAGCTCCTGTATTGAAAGTTGCACTGCTCACATGCTGCATATTGTTAAATGTGAATTTGTAAAATGAAAGGTAAAGTTTTAGTTTATCTAGAACAATGGTTCCCAAACTTCTTTGACTTGTAGCTCTACTGACCTACTGGCCACTAGCTTCAGACTCCCAAAACAATAGGAGGAGTGTAGGGAGAAGGGAAGTAGTATTTCCCATGAAGGATTTGAGGATTCGGTGGTGCCCTAGGATGCCGAGGTGCACAGTTTGGGAATCACTGCTCTAGAAGAACCTCTGTTTCATTTGTGGTTGATGTAGCAAGACAAGGAAACGATGACATATTAAATGCTTTAAATTTCCCTACAAGAAGAAAAATTATGAATTCTTCCTTATTAAGCACAAACACAGTGTTGTAGTCCACTGTTTTGTGTAGATGGACAGACTATACTGGATACAGCTTAGAATAGTCAAACAAATGGAAATACTAAGTAGGTTTTTATATACCAGTTCATTTCTAATAAGGAAGTAAATTGTTATTCCATTGCAACTTATCTCAGAATACAGTAGTGCCTTGTTTTATGAGCATAATCTGTTCCAGAAACATACTTATCAACCAAAACACTCTTATGTCAAAGCTAATTTCCCAATAAGAAATAATGGAAACTCAAATGATTTGTTCTGGGGTCCCATAGACCACACATTGTACACAAAAAATACCAAAACTCACAAAAGAAGTTGGCTAGAAGTCCATGTCCACACCATGGTTTAGGTACCTGGCTGCAGAATCTGCTCTCATTGGGACTGACAACTAGATTTTACTCTGTATTTTAATGTGACAATAGAAAAGCTCAATTTGTAGTGCTATACACACTTGACTACCTGTCCCATAACTAGAAATGGTTTGAAAAAAATAAGGAATGTTGAAAACAAATAATTAAAAATATAAATATAAAGAAAAATAAAATCTTAACCTGCATTCCGTTTTGAAAACATTCCTGGGTGATGCAAGGGAGACCTCTATTTCTCTCTCCTCCTTCTGCTTTGGAGGCTGCTGAACATTCCAGACAACCACTCACAATCCAGCAGGGGGAGGGGGGAGAGAGAGCCACCATTGGCTCACTTGTGATCATGTGACCTGCTCCAGTGCTTGAATATCAAGACACTGCTTGTTGATCAAGGCAAAGTTTAGAATAAATGTTTACTTGTCTTGCAAAACACTCTTAAACCAAGTTACTCTTAAACCAAGGTATTGTTAACTACAATAAAAAGGCGTAACACAAGCTTCAAATACCATTTTTTAAAACGATGTAGCAATGTTTTGCTCACCTGAGAATTGGCAAAAGCTTTATTGAAAGCAGCTTTATATGTAGAGGGAGCAAGGTCTTCACTGATTTCTTTTTAGACAAAGTGAAAGCATAACAGTTATTTCGACTGTCTACTTTTGCTTTTGAAAACATTCATTATATTTCCTAATATTAGTATAAATTAGTAAGACAAACACACTTCCAATGAATTTATAGTGTTACTCTTCTTTTGTAGTGTTCAACTCCTTCTCCAGAAGAGGAAAAGCTTATTACCATCCAGAGGCCCAGAACACCAGTTTCAAATGAGTTCTCAGATATCAACACTCAAACAAATTGGACAAAATCACTTCCCCTTCCAACACCCGAAGAGAAAATGCGACAGCAAGCTCAAGCGGTCCAAACTGATGTTATACCTATTAACGTAACAGGTGAGCTTTTAATTTTGTTGTTGTCTGCTAAGAAGAACAAGGGATCATAAGTGGATCATTGCCTTTTCTTTTAGGTGAAAACGTCGTTTATGGACTGTAAATGTATCTTAAGTGTTCATGAAACTGACACTTAAAATGTAGACAGTACTGACTGAGATACCAGTGAACTGTGGGAACAAAAAAAGTTGATCCTTCTATAAAGTTTTAAGGGATTATCATTTTTATTAAAGAATGTTAGCCAAAGCATACCTTCAGTATCATGACCTTTAAAGTGTTCTGCTTATATACGGCCCCATACCACTTCAAGTAGTCTCTGGGTGGTTTAGTTTTAATTACAGTATGCAGGCTACACATTGCCCTCCCAGCAAGCTGGGTACTCATTTTACTGACCTTGGAAGGATGGAAGGATGAGTCAACCATGAGGCTGCTACCTGGGATTGATGTTTACAAATACTGTTTACAAGTTCTACAGGGAAAAAAAATCAGTATCAGAAAAATTATGCTGTTAAAATCAACATGAAATCTTAAAGTAAACTCTATAGATGCTGCAACTGTATAAAACAAAGTTAGCTACTAGGACCCACAATAAAAAAATTACCAAAGTAGGGTGACATCTTTATTAAGACCAACTAAAATGTCACAGCATATTGAGAAAGTGTTCAAGTTTCATATAGCTAGGAGTTGTTAAAACGGTGAATTGAATTTTTTTTAAAAAATCAGACTTGGAGTAACAACCCTGAAGCAGAATCTCTGGCCTTCTGGATGTTGCTGAATTCTAGATCCTATCAGCCCCAACAGCATGGGTAAAGAGAAAACTAATGGAGTGGCAGTGAATGATATTAGAAGGATCGTGTCCTCTTCCCTCCTACCATATTGATGACAATGATTGCTGTTTTAAAATAAAGTTTAGATAGTGGTTTTTTACTTAATGTAGCTAGACTTTCTTAGACACTATGCATCTTCCAGGTTACACAGAGAATACTGAGATAAAGAGAAACACACAATGGCAGATTACAGTATTTTTAAAAATACAAAATCCAATGGTTACCCAGATCTTTCTCCATCCTTAAGCAAACCACATAAGGTTCCTTCAAAGGCAGTAAACAGAAATGAAAAGAAATGTGGCAGTTTTCTCAGGAACAAAACTAATTGTTTTAAGTTTTTGGTGTTCCTTTCTGCAGTTACGTATTGAAGAAGGGAAATAAAATGCGGTCCAGTACTGTCCACTAGCAAGGGACATTTGGCAGGCACTTATGCCCTGCTATAAACAGATTAGGGTTTATGGTACTATTACTGGATTGCAGTCTCATATCACAGTCTAGCTAGTTAATGATGTGCCTAGTAAACATAAACATCTGTAAGGTTTTAGATTTTGTGTTAAGTAATGCTTAGCACAGCTGTCCAATAAAGCACATGTAGGAATTCCAAAAGTGGATGCACCACTGCATTCCAAATCCACAGGCCCATGCCAGCAATGTGGAAAAGAGGTGGAAGCAGCATTTTTAATGACCTATTCCATCTCAACTCCCAGCCCCCTTTTTAAGTGCTTCCTTCCCACTGCAAGCAGTAGCAAGGAAATAATTTATTCCAGCCCCAAGGCTGGCCTGCATCTTCCCTGAAGAAGCATAGGGAACTAGAAGGTCCTGTATATAGAAGACCCCCATGCTCAATTGTCTTACAGTAGGTTCCAGTCCATCTCCATTTGCTTCGCCTAATATTGGAGCTCTGATGAATCAGCAGTCAAAGGCTGGTGTTTTAAGCTTTTGCAGGGACTGTCACAAATAATTGGAAGTCCATTCTTCCAATCCATTGGAGAGATCCTGAATGGTCCAGTGGTCCCTGGGGACCCTTTCTTAGGGTTTAGGGTTACACTCTAAATAGCTACAACAATTCCATTTAGTTCATTAACAGCCTATGATTAACAGACATTAACTTGGATAGTCATGTTTGTTTTCTAACATAATTTCTATCAACCCTAATATTGGTATTTTTAAATAGTTAAGATTTTGGTTTGATGCAGTAATCTGAGTCCCATAAGAATATTTCAAAGTAATCAGATACAGTATTCTATTGACTATCACAGTCTGTATTTCAATGGAACACTCATTATATTGAAGTTGGGCTCAAAGGTAGGAAAAAACAGGATCAGTTATTTTAAAAAACATTCAGTGGAAGTAATGAAGGTGAAATTCATCGTGCATTTATGCTGTGTCATTATTATTTTTACATTTTAGAGACTGGGTCTGCATTCCAAAATCCACCAGATGCGATAAAACCTGTTTCTGAGCACATACGTATTTACATTTCACTTTGAACTTTTAAAGACATGTCCTTTTAATCTTTATGTATCTGAAGGAGGAAGAGAAAAATATATTTTAGTTCCACCCAACTTTTTAAATGATATGTGAATACGAAGAAACATGTAATTGTGCCCTTTTCTCTAGACCAGGCTGTTCCTCATAATGCAGTATTAATTTATTGGAGCTAAAATACTAACTCTAGATGTACAAGTTAAAGCCTTTTAAATGAAAAGGAATAAAGCCTTTGAAATGAAATTAATTAATAATGAAGACAACCTTTGACTAGGCTACTGGGCTGTACAACAGAAACCCCCCTCCCCCCCGTCACCCAGGTTCCCCTGCTTTTTTCAGTAGAACAGATTGTGGCACCACAAATCCCATGGGTAACCTGAAGCTGTTGGGGGCATAGCCTTAAGCTGACAGGCTGCTGGCTGGCTAACCAGGGTTTGGGCATGGATTTAGTGTCTTGGGTCAGCAGGAGCTGAGCTTGCTTTGGGAAGGATATAAGAATCCGGCGGCATCTGTTTTTTAAAAACACAGTGTCCTCTCTGTTAATCTTGGGGTGCGTACTGGTATTAAGCCTTACCAGCTGCAAAAGGATAGTAGGAATTGGTGATTTGTGTGCTGAGCTAAGACACAAGTAAAAACAAAAATGGCTTCCTTCCGCAAATTTCTGAAGCATGTGCTTATCTAACACCCAACTTCACTAAGCTGCTTCTCAATAAACAAGAAACATTTAAGCAGGTTTGCCCATATTCTATTGAATATTTCATTTTACTGAATAGTAAGTGGCCAATTGGCAGCCAGAGAAGATGGCCAAAAAGATTAGGTAAACAAATATTAACTTGCAAATATTAATTTATAAATGAAAACAATTTTCAGATACTAGCATCCTAAGAGGTTTAATTCTCATGAGGTTCCATGAATAAAGGCGACCAGCTACCAAATGATAACATTACCAATATATCTAGCAGATGAAAATGTGATAAACCAGAAATTCGGCTGAACTGCAGAGAAAATATAAATTACATATGCACTCTTACTGAAAGACATGGTGAAATGGGGAAAGCAGCAAAATTCTGCTTAGCATTTGGTCAAATATTGCAGACTTACAGAGTATTTACCATTTTATCCTCTGAACTCATAGTTCATATTTTAAAAAAAATATTCACAAAAGTTGTCATTGCATCCTTAATAGATTGGTGCAAGAGTAAACAACTACAGCCCTAGCTTATATGCACCGCGGCACTCAGTGATATGCCCCCAGTTTGCACAAAGGAGGATGTTGATGATCTGAAATACAGTACTGTGCTTATTTTGTAGAATTCTCAGTGCTTCTCACAGCATTCATCTGCCATCTTAGTAGAATTACAAAGGTTTTACGTTAAAAAGCACTATGAATCTGTACACTCAAATATTATCCAGGGTCCTTGGCATTTGGTGACTGGTGATGGAAGAGCTGCCTCTAAACCTTTGCTTCTGAGTTTCGAAGAAGGGCCACATGCTACGTATTAGTCTTCATCGTGTAGCATATTTTAAGCCAGTATCATTTCCTATATATGCTTCCCTTATGTCATACATTCTGATGAAGTGTCCCAATCCAGTGAGAACATGTATGACAAACCCGCAGAGCAGATTCAAATACATGCTGAAAACACTTTTCTGTGAGAAATAACTTGGTCATTGCAATGTTTTTTCAAATAAATTTAGGAATTCAAATACCTGTGACCTATCCTTTACTTGAATTAAAACCAAGTGAAGTTACTATGTAGTCAATGAAAACTTCTATATTATGCATAGTTCTATCTATCTATCTATCTATCTATCTATCTATCTATCTATCTATCT
>JAHTLZ010000114.1:11015020-11038236 GCA_023846285.1 Phrynocephalus versicolor | reverse complement strand
TGTGTGTGTGTGTGTGTGTGTGTGTGTGTGTGTGTGTGTGTGTGTGTTCACCTTCAGCTCCACCCATGGTGAGTTGCTGATTGTCACACCGTTACTCAAGCTTCTCTTATTACGGCTAAAATGTCCTTTCTGGTGATTAAATGCCCATTCCCCTATTACTGCACGATAGCTGGAGTCAGCATTTGGAAGGTGTAGTGGTGTGCATCGACCTTCAAAGTACGGGAGGCAAGCATATCACATACTGTATCTCTATGCAGATTTATATTGTACCCATGCTTCACTTTGAATCAGAAGTGCTTTCTTCCACTCAGTAAAATGCTCATTTTTCTCACTTTAAAAGTGAGTAGAAACAGTTTCAAATTTGTCTTCATTTGTGTTTCTTTCTTATTTGAATTGGTGTTTTTCACTATAAACCTTTTGATAAAGCTTTGCTATTAAGACTGATCAGACTGCTTGCCCTGCATGAAGGGATAGACCCACCCCCAGCCCATTGTACTAGAGAAATCCTAAAGGTCAAATTCTCACATTCTGATAAAGCTGCCCTGACATCCATGAAAACAGGGCTTTCTTTTTTGTTTTTAGATCTTAAAAGTGAGCAAAATGCACTACAATTGTGTGTGAGGGTTTGTTTTTATTTGAAAGTGTAAAAACCAGTTAATGTTTCATAAATGACCTTGCCTCTAACTTTTTCCTATTCTTCCTTTCTGTCCATTAGTAATGTACCTTTTGCCAAAGAAAATAGCAAGTTAATGTAGCCTGTGCAACTATTAAAATTTATGGGGAAAATGCCCTTTCTTTTCACAGTCCAGTTGCACTGAACAATTAAGATAACTGCAAAAGACTGGGAGGAACTCTTTATCTGACATGCCATAAAAACCCCTTCAAGAGTAGATCAGAAGCTGGCATTTCATTGCAGTTGTTCTTTTGCAGTGACCTGCAATGGTTCAAATAACACACTTTCTTTGCCACCACACCCTCCCTCCCTCCCACACACTATCACAGTACAATTTGGAAACATGAAGATGCCATTTTAATAGGATTTTAATGCAGTTATCTATAATGATAAAATTTACAACCTGCTGGTTTACACAGCTTTCTGTCACCTAAGTGGCTTTGGAACTGTGTTCTGTTGAAGTCTGGGGCCTGGGTGCTCCTTTGTGATAAAATCAGTAATGACAAAAGATGGCTGTTGGCGGGTTTTGGGGCTGTTTGTTCTTGTTCTGGAAGCTTTTCTTCTTGATGTTTCACCAGACTCTGTGGTCAGCATCTTCAGAGTGCAAGGAGCTCAGGGAGCCCCAGAGCACAGAGAGAACTCCTAGCTCCCTGAGCTCCTTGCGTTCTGAAGATGCCGGCCACAGAGCCTGGCAAAACCTCAGGAAGAAAAGCTTCCAGAACATGACTGAACAGCCCAAAAAAACTCACAATAGCCATCAGGTCCTGGCCATGAAAGCCTTCGAGAATAGAATGAGAAAAGAACTTTCTTGAATGTCCGTTTGCTGGCCCCAGTTAATCCTCCCCAACAGTGCTAGGTGACAAGAGATGTTAGTTGTATTTAAAGTAAGACTCTCAGTTCACAAAAGGCAGCCAACTCTCTATGTTAACTAAAGGAAGACCTAAAAGAAGCCCTGGATTCTTTCTTTGGTTGTTTGGGAGAAAAACCTGCCAGAAAAACGAAAGCCCTCAAGTCCAAACAGCAAACCTCCACTGTTGCTTTAGCCACTCCCAATTGCAAGCCAGAATAATTGGTTGCTCACCAGCACACAGCTTGGGAATTATTGAAGTTCCTGCAGATCTCTCTGTTGCCATTTAGTCTGAAATGACCTATTGTCTAATTTGGGAGCCCGGTTTGCATCAGTAGGTGAGCCGTGCCAGAGCATCATTCTCCTTTTGTTTATCCTTTGTGAGGAACCACAACCTGGTGTCCCATTTCATTGGATAGTTCAGTGGTTTAGGTGTCTGGCTGCGGAGCCAGAGGCTGGGCATTTGATTACCCACTGTACCTCCTTGACAAGGGCTTGACTTGATGATCCAGGGGGTCCCTTCCAGCACTGCACTTCTAAGATTATTTCAAGTGTGAGTAAAAGTAATTAGAAACCACCTGAGGTCTTGTAAGGAAGTAGCCCATCTATCTGGAAACCTCTCTGGACTGTGCTGATTTGACAGTCAAACCTCCCTTCTCTCTCTCCTCTCCCAGTGTAAAAGGCATTATAGATAACAATAGGATGAATGTAAAACTGGGGTAGATAACTTTAACTTCATAGAAAATTGGTCAGACCTTGTGAATCATTGTTCTGAACCACATGATTTCTTCATCACATACATTTACATTCTTCAGTGTGGCTTTGATTTAAGGGGTTAAGTGTGTGTTGTAGTTTTTTCCAATTGTGATGCCTAGATTTCCCCTCTAGCATAGTGCAGAGGAAGTGAATAATACTGTGAAAAGGGGGCGGGCGAACGATGGCTGTATGGAAACCCCTGGGGATTCAGATGCACTCTCCAGAAACTCCTGGAGTTGCAGCTCACAGGAGTCAGTGAAATGTCCTGAGAAGGCCTTGTGAGGTCCCAAGGGTCCCGGGAGATTAGCTACCCCCAGTCTAACCATATCGTATACATTTGTTAGAATTGTATGGATTTCAGGTGGAACATGGTGCTTGCAAATGGGAGATACAACAAAGAAGCTCTAGCCAAAATCTAAAAATCACAAGGCTAGGGATTTCTGGTAACAGTGTGGCTTTATTAATGTAATGTAATGTATCTAAAATATTATATTAAACACTGACTGACATGTTATAGTTTTCTGGATGCGACAGTAGAAATTGTTATTTAAAACATGTTTAAAGTACAGGGAGTCCAGTGTGCTGCTCTTGTTTCCAGTTAGTCTTTACATAGTGGTTGGGTAATGGCGACTACTATTATATAAGCCATTTTCTTTAAAAACAGCATTTAAAATATAGATATTAAAATTAATACACAGCATTTTTAGTGTCCACTGCAACAAATCATTATGGCATTTTGGAATCTATTTTGTTAATGCAATGCGCACAGCATTTTAAATGTGATGGTTTCACTATTTATGTAATAATTGTTTTATTTTAACTTCAGCAGTTGGCACTGGTAAATGTGACATCCGTAGCCATTCTTTGTATGTCCCTGATCGCTATTCTACGCTAGGAAGACTTGATAGCTATCGCTGTTCTATGCAACACTGTGACACCAAGGATTCCAGTTGTCAGACAGAAGAAGTTAAAGTGGTGCCACCTTCAGTGAGGAGAATACGTGCACAGAAAGGTCAAGGAATTGCAGCCCAGATGTCACTGTTGTCCAGTTCTTCTGGCAATATGTCTGTGATGAGTGATTCTGCTGGAGTAGTATTTCCTTCTCGCCTAAACAATGATCTAGGTTTTCACAGCCTACCTCGGTCTGGGGCAAGAGTGTCCCTACAGTTATTGGAACGTAGGCACAGCCTTTCTAAGTCAACAGAAGATGGAACTCTGCAACATTCAATAGGCAGATTGCAAGTAGATGGTAGCATGGACCATCTGAGGAACGGCAGCAGGACAGATATTCTTTCAAGAACAAAGTCTCAAGAGGTAAGGAACTCTGAAAGAGAACAAGCAGAAAGTCCAGCATGTATGGTCTCTCCACATGCAACTTACTCAACCAGCATCATACCAAATGCTACTCTATCATCTTCCTCAGAAGTGATTGTCATTAACACTACACACAGTGCTGGATCAATGGATAGTAAAATCACAAGTTCCTCTTCATATTCAAAACCTAGAGACAGCCTTGTTGCCAACAGTGTGGTAAGCACAAGAGATCAACATAATTCTTCTAGTGGTACTTGGAGTTTATCACATAACTCACATTCCTCAGACACCACCATCTCATCAAATGCTGTGACGGTTCATGCTCTTGGAGATTCAGGGGTATGTCTTAGTGGTGCAGGAAATTTGGACAATGCCCCCCAAAGTCTCACCTACAACTATAGGAACAATCTGAATTTTCCCAGTTACTCTCGAGACAGTGAAAACCAAAATGAATTAAGTTATTCTGGAGAAAAAACACAAGGCAGAGTTCTGAACAGCACAGAGTACAGTGGGCTCAAATGTTCTGGAAATAAAGAGACTCCCATACACAAAGTGAATTGTGCCACTGCAGCATCGTCCATGCCTGTGAGCACCTTGAGTACCGGTAGTCTTGAAAGAGTCTCAGCCAAGGAAGACTCAAGCTCTTTATATTCAGTGGATCATGATGGCTATTACACCTCCATGCATGTTGACTCTGGGCTCCAGTCTGGTAAAGCTTGTAGTAATAATGGCTTGGTCAACCCCAGACATAATGTCACTAATACTTTTGATGGAGTTGAGAAGAAATCTCTGGAAGCCTTGTCGTCCTGCAGTGACAAGTCCCTCTCGCGAAGCATATCCTTGAAAAAAGCAAAGAAACCACCTCTGCCACCATCAAGAACAGACTCTCTCAGAAGGATCCCTAAGAAGAAATCTCAGTCCAATGGGCAAGTATTGGATGACACATTGATTGCCAGCCTCCAGCACTCCCTGCAGTTGAACTTCAAGAGCAAAAATGGCAGCTCACCATCCCAAAGCCCCTGCAGTGATTATGATGACCCTTGGGTGTTGCGCTCACGTAGCCAGAGCTCAGTGAGTGCCAGTAGCAGCATGATGTCTGCCACAGGCCTGAACATGTACTCCATCTGTGCTGTCACACCTTCCCAGAGTGAGACAAGCAGTATCAAATCAGAATATGCTGAACAGTGGGGTTACTATAGTGACTGTCCTGGAATGCCCGATGATCACTTAAAATCCCAAGTAGTTCATTCTACTAATTCTGCACCAAAGGTGAATGAGTATAATGTCAGCATCAGCCACCCGGATGGCACATCCAAAGCTTCTGCACCACATGGACACAGTGGGTTATCCAAACCAAAGATCATGTCTCCAGAAAAGCCACATAGAGTAACATCACCATCTAGTGGATATTCTAGCCAATCCAACACACCTACAGCACTTACACCAGTGCCTGTCCTTCTTAAATCTGGGTCAACAGGAAACGGGAGGCCCAAGACAAAGCCTAAAGTGCCTGAAAGAAAGTCATCCCTGCTGTCCTCCGTTTCAGTGTCTTCCTCTTCCACATCACTTTCTTCCAATGCATCTGCTGAAGGAAGTGTGAGTTTGAAGAAATCCGAACCCAGCCTGAGCTTCCCTGTGGTCACTTCTTCGCAACTCATGTCTCCTGACTCCACTGATCTTCTTCTTCTTCCTCCTCCGCCACCCCCATCAGTAGAGGGCATGGATCTGTCCCCTCCCCCTGGGTCTCCCAATTTTCCACCACCTCCCCCAGAAGCTGTTGCAAGTGCATCGTTTCCTCAAAATGTTTCATGGTATCATTGTCAGGATTCATCTGGGAGTCATTTCTTTCCTTCAACTCTTTCCCTTCCCCCTCCTCCTCCTTCCTCTTCAGTTCCTCCGCCAGCACCACCACTGGACCCCAAATTCACAAAAGATCCATATAAACAGGCACCCTATTCATCCACAAAATACATCCAGGAAGCTTCTTTCCACAACACAATGAAGCAGCCATTAAATAAAGAAGAGCTCCCACGGCCTACGATGCCTCTAGTAACCACTCAAGCACTGCAAATGGTTCAGCTCAGATCTGTACGGCGACCAGCAATATCAGAGGCTGAACGGCCAGTTGAATCCACTTCCAAAACCTATTCTCAGGAAAAATTGACTGAATGTTTTTCAGCGCCACTCCCTTTAAAACCATGTGTGTCAATGAAGCAGAATGAGAATGCAGACGATGCCGAGGTAAAACCCCAGAGCATTTCTGACAAAACTTTTGTTTACAGCCTTAGTCAGAGAACTTATCCAAGCCTCAGTGATGGCAGAGCTCAGCATACCAGTAATAAAATGCCCAGAGATTCAGCGAATCTAGTTCACTCGTTTACTACCGATTTACCACAAGCTAATTCTGAAGAAGCACTAGAGGAGAACCAAGGTTCTCCCTGTGATCTTCCAAGTTCATCACTCCAGGGAGAGTCAGGGTTTCTCAACAAGCCTCAGGGTATGTCACCAAACAAGAAGCCACCACCTGTTTCAAAGAAACCCAAACTGTTTGTGATGGTGCCACCCCCACAGCCCGATGTTGCGGCGGAAAAAATAGCAGAAGTGGGTGAAGCTGTCAGAAGCTCTCCTGTTGGAACTACAAATGATGCTGCAGTTGCACAGTCGAGCCAGGCTGAAGACTATCCTGCAGATGGACTCTCTTTCTTTGAGATGGACACAGGCAGTCTTGTTCCAGGAGGAGGAGGAGGAGGAGGAGGAGGAGCTGTCAGTTCCCCAGCCTGTGACACACTGGAAAGCAGCCGTGTCTCAACACTGCAGCCGACAGAGGAGGAACAGACCTACATATTGGGAGACATCAGTACAGACCAAAATGGAGACAGCCTCTCAATACCACAGAGGCACCTGCCTGAAGGGGATGAGAGTGGTAAGTCTGCCTTCACTGTCATTCTGCTTCTTCGCATCGTGTGCCATGTGGGGAGAGTTATATTGAGCTGACTTAGCTGCAAAACCGTCAGTGCAAGAACATACAGCCCTTAAAGAAAGATAAGAAGGCTTTGGTTACTTGCAGAAAAGAATCCCTTTTCCCTTGGGATTCTTTGTTTCTTTTTGGCGATTTTGCACAATTTTGTCAATTTATGTTCTAAGCATGTATAATACGACTTTGTAGCTTTTCAGCTGATAACTGATGCTGGCCATAAGTGGGATGTGACTAATCCCAAAAGCTCGAAGGATTTGTCCCTCTCTGCATGTTCCTTATAACCAAATCAAAGCTTTCTATAGGCTATAGTTGTTCGAGTGTTGTCGCTGTTGTCAGTAAATAGACAGATTATGTACGATTGTTTCTATTTAGAAAAAAATGTGTGTGTTGTTTTTGTTCATGTTGACTCCTGCATTGGGATTACTTTTTTTCTGACATCGAGCACATTCCGCAAGGTATAATTTACACCCTTATGTTTCAGCTGAAGTGTCTGAATCAGATGCTGCCACCATTCTTTTACTGCAAAGCCCTGTTCATGGTGAAGGCAATGAGATGGTGGCAATGCCAGCTAGACCACGGACTACTGAGGATCTTTTTGCAGCCATTCACAGGTATGTCTTAAAGTTGTCTCATCTGTATTGCTCCATTTGTTAACTTTGATGTTCCTTTATTATAGCTTTCTATTGATATTGTATCTGATGTTAATGTGATGATGTGCATCTTTTACAAGAAACTTGTTTTTAGATTCAAATAATCTGTAGTTTAGAGTACATCCCATTTATGTATCTTTCATTGCTTTGCAATAACCTTTCACTAATTTTGAAGCTAAATTTTACTACCAACACTTTAAACCCTGTAATATTGTCAGCCTTTATCTCCTTGATGCCAAGTGTCTCCTTGTTTATATTGTACCATTGCACTCAATCTGCTTGATTTAACCTATAATATTGCTTTCTCTGTGTATCTTTTTGTTTTCATTCCCTTTGCCTTCCATCCCTCTTTACTCTCCTCCGCTGATTATATGGTGCAGTTTGGGACAGAGGCTCAACTCTAATGCTTCATGGCAAGCTTGGCTTAAACTGGCAAGTAAACATGATATATCAGTCATATGGCAAAACATATGACAATAGCTGGATTATAGATCATGATAATCCAGTTGAAGGACTGTTTGGTGGCACACAAATTTATCCATTGAAAAATGCAATGCAGACAATCCTTATCTCAACCCCATTTTCTCTTGATTTGAAAAGAAAGCCCAATGGACAGGTTGTTATGGATTTTAATGTGCTACATTAAAAATGTTCTTCATGTAAACTCTTTCATTAACAGATCCTTAGAGATCAGCCGCCTTTTTAAAAATTGACAATCTGACAATCTGCTCTTAACTTGGAACTTCAAACATGCAACACTAGTTCCCTCTTCTGGCTGTGTCTTGCTATGTATTGAACAGATCCCTGGATTGCAACTGAAATTTGCTACCCACTGGCGCATACATATCCAGATTTTGGGTGGGTTTTTGTTTGCACATAGGGGCTGCATTCAAATGACAGAGAGCACCCAGAATCCTCTATTCTAAAAAAAAAGACTAATAACTCCCAGCTGCATTCTAAATCCTTGGATATCTGAAGTAGTTGTTCAGCTATCCTGTTGTGGCAAAACAGTGTTTGTGTAGGTAGGACAATTTGACACTCTTCCCTCCTAACCTCTTGCCATGAATTTTCCTGTAAACGAGTGGGTTCTGTGTGAATAAGCCCTGAACAGATACTTACAAAAACTGGGAAACATCCCTTTGAAACACCTGAGTTTCAGCTTTGTGACTTCCTCCAAATCATTTATTGTAAGCAAAGATACACCCCATGGGTATTGACATAAGTCAACTGATGTGCTACAATTTGGCATTTGCCTTTCATACTGCTGCTTCATAGTGCAAATTTTATCTTTGAATGTTATATGACATTTCCACCAGTTTTGAACAGAGAAATCACAGAGTACATAATGTTAGCATAAGACATTTCCCTAAATTGTCCCATCTTTTTCCAGTGTGCTTTGTTTTTCTCTGCATGTAGCTCTTGGGGATTTTTATAAGGAGAGAAGGCTGCACTACCTGATAATCAAAAGAAAAATGGATGTTTTGTGTTAAGCATACATATAAATATTGGAAACAGCACCCCCTGATGACCACATTCATGCTAGGTTTCAGCATGGCCAAAATAAATAGTGGTACCTTGCATAAAGGAATTAATTCGTTCCAAATGAAATTCTGTTAAGCAAATTTTCCTTTATACAAATTTCCCATAGGAATGCATTGAAAACAGAGTCATCCTTAATCGCAACCATTTTTATGTTGTATGGATTCGCCCCATAGACAATTCTGTTAAGCAAATTTTCCCTATTTCCGGAATTTTTATGTTGTACAGATTTTATGTTATACAGACCGTTTGTTATACGAGGGTCCACTGTATACTTTATTTGTTTCAGGTTCTTTCAAGGGACGTTTCTTGTTTTTGTATTTTTGTTCACTCATCCTTTTAGTAAAAGGACCACCTCTTTTGGATCATGTCATTGTGGGTTCCCCCAAATTGTGTTTTCTAGCATTAGACAAAATGGTCCTGAAGTACCCAAAAATCAACTTTTTAAAAAAAAGCAGAAGCATGTTGTCCCTAACTAACAATCACAGAACCCAGTGCCACTTCACCATAGTCAAAACAATCACTTCCTTTCTCACACATCCCCACAAAAAACAAAAGTCACAAAACACCCCCATCAAAATTTTTGTTTAACATAATAAACAGTAAACTAACCTACTAACTGTTTTTACTGTTTTTTTTAAATAATCATACCGGAAAAGTACCTCCTTCCCTACACAGGCCGAAAAATATCAAAATGAAAACACACACATAGCTGCCTGTTCCAAAAACCAAGAAGGGCAAGCAAGCAAATAAAAGCCAAAAATACAACTCCCCACCACCACAGCTACTACAGTATTGGAAGATTTTTGTTTCCTCAACACTTGTTGCCTCCCCTCCCGAAGTGTCGCACATACATATCCATATTTTGGGTGGCTTTTTGTTTGCATGTAGAGGGCTGCATTCAAATGACAGAGATCACCCAGAATCCGCTATTCAAAGAAAAGAAAAAAACTAATAACTCCCAGCTGCATTCTAAATCCTTGGATACCTGAAATATTGTTCAGCTATCCTGTTGTGGCAAAACAGTGTTTGTGTAGGTACACACACACACACACATGCTTGTTCTTTGCCTCAGTCTTTCCTTGTGGGCATGTGAAGCCTTGGTGCCTTCCACGTACCCACAAGGAATGACTGAGGCAAAGGACTCTTCACTGAGCGCCAACCAATCCAAATCTCTTTAATGTTCAAAATTCCTACCTTCCCTGATGGTCTGACTGTTGACAGCAACCCTCTTGACACAAGAGAATTGAAAAATGCCCAGGCCATTTGAAAGTTGAAAGTGTGGTGGAGAGGAACACACATAGAATGCAAAACATTCATGAACCCATATTTTGTTAATAGGAATAATTTGTTTTTAGGAGTTTTCCTTTCAGTAACTGATGAAAGAACACACATATACAAAACCAAGTCCTTTTGTGTCTTTTATGTAAACATGAGAAACCCAGCCCTGTTCATGCCATATCTTTAATTTAGGTATTTAGTACTGAGCCACACATAAACAGTACTAGTCGACATTTACATGGCTTTCAATGTTTAGCTCACAGCTCTTTGATTTCTCCCCTACCCTCCACCAGCACAAGCTGAAATGGAAACAGTTTCTCCTGAAATTGTAATTTAGCACTTGCTTTGGTGATAGGTAGGTACTACTGTTAGCAACGTGCCCATGTGCACTCCCCCGGAGCTCCATTGGGGCTGCTCATGGGCAGCTGATTTGTTGACATCCCATTTTGAATGAAGCTCCGCCCATTAGCGAGCACGTGCGGCAAGACTCCTGTGCAATGGGAAAGAAAATTAGAAGGAATGTTGATTGGCAGTAATTTTATCTGCAACTCTCTGCATGGTGGTACTGGAAACTTGTTTTCAGTGGACCTGTACAGAAACAAGCGGCTGTTTAGATCTCTTTATTTCAAACCAGGTGTGGATAGGTCTAAATTTCCACATTGCATTGAGAAAGTAATGGGTGAAAACTCATTCAGTGTAGCTATAACTTACTTTATTTTACCCTGCTTCTCCTTAATTCCAGAATTTTAAGTAACATCAGAGTATCTATTTATCTGTTACTTTCTCATCTGGAAAAAGAAAGGGTCACACATGAGTCCGAGACTGATGGAAGGTTATTTCTAGAAACTGGCAAATGAACATACTGCTCAGTCACTTCTTCTGAATTTAGTACCCCCCCTCAAAAGTGGTTATTATTTTGTTATTTTTATTCTCTGCAGGCGAAAGAAGACTAGCACACAGTATATATAAGCAACCTAGCATTGTTTTTAAACAAATTAATATGTTTGGATTAGTATAGTTAGTGTTAACTTGATAGAAACGCTACTTGCATTTTGTCCTATTTAATCACATATTTACTCTCTGCCTTTAAACTATAGGCTCTGCGATTTCCCCTCTAGGCATGTTAATTTCTAGTTTTAAGGGATATCATTTTCTCTTTGCAAGGTCGCGTAACTGCTTTTTAAATGATGCTCCATACTTAGTACTGTGTGCTATGAGCTAATTACTATTTGATAGGCAAGTTAAATGCTTGCTACACTGCTGACTCCCCATGGAGAGTATGAATTTCATTTAGTCTTCATTTATTTTACTTCATTTGGCAATTTCATTCTGAACAACTTGAAAATGTCACTAGTACATGTTCTGTTCACTGCTTTCATTTGGAAAATACTAATATTACATAGAAACGTTTCATTAAGAAATGTTTAGCAAGATTCAAATATTTATTTCACAAAACCTTACAAAATGGAAAAGTGTACGTAATTATGAAAAAGATTAAAGTTCGATGTCTGTGAAGATTCTCAGTCATCCCGGAGAGTTTATCTGGAAGTTGAGTCATGGCTACTGGACTTCTTTTTGAGAGATAGAAACGTTTCGCTGCTCATTCAAACAGCTTCATCAGTTTCTATCTCTCAAAAAGAAGTCCAGTAGCCATGACTCAACTTCCAGATTAAAATTCGCAATAGAACAGCTAAGGACACCCATCAACTACAGAGAAGGATCACTGCCACACCTGATTGCAGTGAAACCTCATAATCCCTCCATCATAATACAATGACTAACACCTATTCTCCTGCATGGGGCAAGTTTCCCCCTTTCCCATAACTTTATAACCTCACCGTCTCACTCCTAATATCCCAGAGCATAGAGCGAACTCCTAGTTCCCTGAGCTCCTTGCCCTCTGAAGATGCCGGCCACAGAGTCTGGTGAAACATCAGGAAGAAAAACTTCTGGAACACAGCTAAACAGCCCGAAAAACTCACAATAGTTATTGTACTTAATTAGATTAATTTAATTCTGTGATGGGGGATAAAATAATTATGCTATGTTTCCATTATATGCCTGTTATTAGAGTATCAGTATTTCTCTCTGCTGTAGCTCCTCGCTAGATTATCGAGGTGTCTTTGTTTAGCATGTAGAACAATGATTTTTTAATGTGAGAGCTTAATAGTGATTTTCTGTTTTTCCTTCTACATTAATATCATAGATCCAAAAGGAAAGTCCTTGGCCGCAAAGACTCTGAGGAGGATCATGGCCAAAATCATTCTCCATCACCCCCAGTTACTCCAACAGGCGCTTCCCCAAATCTGTCTTCCCTTAAGCAGGCGGGATCGATTCAAAGAAGTGTTCGCAAGAGTAGCACCAGCAATGACAACTTCAAAGCTTTGCTGCTTAAGAAAGGGAGTCGCTCCGACACTAGTTCTCGCATGTCAGCAGCCGAGATGCTCAAGAATACAGACCCAAGGTTTCAGAGAGCCAAGGCAGACTCTCCCTGGGAGAATCTCAATGACAGCACCACAAGTCCTTCTCCCACCAAGAGCAGACGAGCCCAGGAGGAATGGGCCAAGAGTGAAGGCCTGATGCCCAGGAGCCTGTCCTTCTCCAGTGCCAGGTATAGCCGATCTCGCACCCCTCCCTCTGCGGCAAGCAGCAAGTACAACGTTCGAAATCGGATCCAGAGTAGCCCTATGACTGTTATCAGCGAAGGAGACATAGAAGCAACAGAACCGGGAGAGAACAGGACTCATAAATCTTTAGGAGAGGGGCAGCTGGATGTGTTTGACAGTGATGAAATTGACTTTGAGGAAGATGGTGGATCCAGAGACAATACTACAGTTCACTCAGATTTGGTAGTTTAGTTGGTGATACCAAAACTTTTAAAGATGCAGTACTTATATGGTCATTAGGTGCAAAGGGTTGAGGATTAAGAATCAAGGCACAGTTACGCTAAATTTTCAGAAAGTATATACAAGGAATAAGAAGCCAGACCTGGCAACAAATCATAGAAAGTACAATATATTTTGCCAACCACATAGCATGTGCTTATAAATGGATATTGCAGTACTGATACATCTGGGATTTTTTTTTAGTCTGGAAACACCTAGTAGTCAGACTTCAAAAGCCTTAAAAATCCTCTGGATAAAAACAAACAAAACAAAAGAAGCAGCTTCTGAGTTCTGAGTGATTTTCCTTTTCTCCCTCTCCCTCCCTCCGCCTTTTTGGAGGATATAAAAATTAAAATAAGCCTGCAACAAAAATGGGAAGCTTCTGTGGTACTAGGTGGCAGTAGCTTTTTAAATGTGTAAGTTTATGAAACATAGCCATCCATTTGAACAGGGAGGACTGATAGAATTATATATGCAGCCTATTAGCACTAGCAAGGTTGGCATTATCCCACTGCTTCTTTTAGTGTGGGCATTTCTGCTGATCTAACTACATCATAATACTTAGTAGTGCCACTGTTGTGGCCTAGCAACAGACGATCTTGAGTCTGAATTATTATTATTTTTTAAAAAATCCAACAGGAAAGAAATGCTGTTGTAATGCAGAATTGACTGCTGTGCAGCCACATTACAGCCCATCTGTATGGTTTTTCAGGAACCTATTACCTTTATATAAATTTATATCTTTGAAAAGAAATTGGGATGTCCTTTGGGCAAGGTAAAACAAAGGGCTACATATTTGTAATTAAGATGTAGGTGGATAATTTAGGGCTATGGTGAAACAAAACAGTCAAATATGTGTTAACTTTTGATAATTTAACATGATAAGATAGGCAAGAGTTATTTTCCTTTCAGTTAAGTTGTGTGGGAATAACTGTTACATTTTTCTTCATCAAAATGGGAAGATGATTAAATAGCATATTGCTATCATTTGAAATATCCAATACATGCTAACTTTTGGTTACCAAAGACTAGAATATAGTAACTCTACCTTTTGGTCTATAGTAAATGTCTCCTTGATGGTGGGAAATAATTTTGATCATTTAGAAGACTTCCATTGATTTTAATGACTAAAAAATAACTTGTTCCTGCTCGTAAAGAAAACTGATTGAAATGTCAGTTGCAATTTTGATCTGTTTTTAAAGAAAAAGCTTTTTAATTTTCAAAAAGAATTTTTTCGTAGGTTGAGTTTCTGAAGTTTTTATAATGTTTGCACATAATGAGTTCTTAAGATAGCATTTGTCCTCCTAGCCTTGACATTTTTACATTTTTAGATCCCTATGTAGATAATTTATTTTAATGAACAACACTTTACTCCTCCCCCCCTTCCAATCTCTGTATTTGCTAGTATTGTAAATTTCTGGAGCCTTCACTTAACTCAAGAAGGGGTATGAAAATGCTATGACTCTGCTACAATAAACAAGGCTGCCATTTGTCATCTTCTGTCACGAGTTAAAAAAACAGCACCTGGAAACCAATAGATATCATTGACAAACAGTCTGTGTTGCGATCTGCAGGGCTTATGATATGCTTGAACATATGCATCTCTTAAACATGAGCCAGAGGCTCTATTCACATACCTAGGTCTGCTTGAAGTTAATGATAATGTGCCATTCTGACTTTTGACAACCCTATCCACCATTTTTAAGATCTAAAGTAAGCCGCTAATTCTTAGTTGTTGTGGTTGTTGTATTTTGTTTATTATGTACACCACCTTGAGTTCCCCTTGGGAAGCAGGCAGTATATAAATCTTAAAATAAATAAATACTCGTGGCGCAGTGGTTAAATGCCTGTACTGCAGGTAAAACTGTGCCCACGACCTGGGGTTCAATCCCAGGTAGCAGGCTCATGGTTGACTCAGCCTTCCATCCTTCCAAGGTTGGTAAAATGAGTACCCAGCTTGCTGGGGGGGGGCAGTGTGTAGCCTGCATACTGTAATAAAGCTGTAAACCGCCCAGAGACTACTTGAAGTGGTATGGGGCATTATAGAAGCACAACACTTTGCTTCAGAGGCATTCTAGTGCTGTGCAGCTAGACCAAGGCCCCACAGGCTGGCTCTTCTCCTGGGAGAGACAGGAGGCAATCCAACTGCCATCCTCTTACCCAACTCCCTGAGTGGCTGCTCCTGATTAAGTACCTAGAAATAAGGCTGCAGGGACTTGTCACGGTTCAAAGTTCTCAACAGACTATTCCTTCTAAGAGTAAACCTTCAAGCAACGAAAGGTAGGCAATAGCATTTGCTATTGTTCGTATTAAGCCTAGGTGAGGAATTGGGGTCACTTCGTCTTTCCTTGGAATACAAATCCCATCAACTCAAGCTACTGTAGCTAATGGTGAGGAGTGATGGGAGGTCTAGTCCAA
This sequence comes from Phrynocephalus versicolor, assembly GCA_023846285.1. NCBI lineage: Eukaryota > Metazoa > Chordata > Lepidosauria > Squamata > Agamidae > Phrynocephalus > Phrynocephalus versicolor. The sequence continues at coordinate 11,022,896 of JAHTLZ010000114.1, read as the reverse complement.
CAAAACTAGGAGGTCTGTAAATTCTGCCTGTCTCAGAAAAGAGTGGAATGTTGTGACACTGAGTTCCCTGAATCATATCTTTTTATTTATTATCATCTACAATGTCTACATTGAACCACCTCCTTAATTGCAGAATATTTTGTTTTCCTGTTTCCTATTTCTAAATGGATTTTTATTATACAATTATCCCTCTTCTCTCTCTTCAGCAAAAGTATCCGTCTAAAAGAAGAAATACCTATAGGTGTCATTTCATACTTAACCATAGCTAGTATTTTCTTGGGTTGTTTTTTCCCAGTAGAGGCAGGTGACATGTCTGTTTACAGCATGTCTGCTTTCAAGTTCATCCATACTGTTCAGTTTAAAATAGTATGTACAAATCTGGAAAATGTAGTGAAAAGAGAATCAGTACAAATAAGAACAATATAGGTTAAAGTAGCAATATAATTAGTAGTTTTCAATGACAGTCATGAACAATTTTAATTAAAATTTCAGTTCTTGTTATCTACATTAACAACAGAGATCACATAGCACCTTGCAAAATTGTGTAGGCAAAACCAGGCAGGTCTCTTACCCGCAAGAAGCTTAATGAGTTATGAAAAAAAATTATGCATGTTTGTCCTGTCTTAAAATACTCAGTGAAGCATCTATGAGGAATGAGGATGGACACCGTATGTTAATTTTCTCATGAAAATAATGCCTGTCAGTTTTAGTTATTTTACCACAGCCTTTTGGCATATAAAAGCAACATATTGATTGGTCATACATTACAGGCTTCCACTTAAGAAAAACATGCAGCCATCATATAATGTGGAAAATACCCTTGAGGCAGGAACATCAAGCCTGGGTATATGCCAGGGCCAAAATAACGAGTTCACCAAACTCAAACCAATGTCAATTTGATCCAGTTTGGTTACCAAAAGTGTCAAGGTTAATAATCCTTTTTTGCAGCTCTGATGCATTAGCTGCACTTGGATATGTATGGCATAAGAAGGATGAAAATAATACCTCTGAAAACACAGCCCCTCTCCTGTGAGGGCACCGATATCTGAGCCCTGAAACTGATTCCTTAGTTACTGCAGAACGTAAAAATGAAGATCCTCAAGGAAGTGGCCATAACATTTGAGGATAGGAACTGCTTCCTTTACCTTCCATAATAATTTCCTTAGCTGTGGCTAATGAGAATAATGGCTTTACTAAAACAGAGGCTCTATTTAAGCATCTGGAATACTTACCACAATTGCCACTGCCATCATTTCTATATGCATCACTCTTCTTGGAATGGAGAGACATGTCTGAAAAGGTGATTCCCCATGGGTTTGTAGTTATTCTCTGTGGACCCTGCATCCTGATTCAAATGGAGAAGCCCCCAGTGGACTCTTCAGACATACCACCTTCCATACATAGAAAAGCAATACCTCCAGAAACAGAAAGGAGTGGGCTGTAGTGCTCCCCTTGACTTGCAGTGAGTTCCAAATGCCTAAATAACTAGGTAGGGGTCATGGTCAAGGATTTCATTAAGCACATCCATCCTCACCCACCCTCAAGCACTATTTGAGTCTTTGGTTGACTTAGGTTATCTGGAAACCTGTATGAGGATTCAGGGGCTGTCACATCCATGAACTGAAGTTGGCATTGTTCAGCCAGGTTATATTTAAAAAAGAATTAGCCTTTAGAAAGAGAAGATTCTGTATCATTTTCAAAGTATATGTTCTCTTCTGTTCTGGTGTTCCCTCCAATAGTATGGTGCAACTTTTAATTTTAGATATGCTGCTGGACAGGTGGCAGTGGTGCAGCAGCAAAATATATGTCCAATTCATATCGGCACAGATAGATTTCAAAGCACAAAGGTTACAGCAGCAATTTTTTTAAATGTTAGAAATAAGTATTATAAAAACCTCTATTATGGCACAATCTGTTACAAAAGATTATTTTTGTTAAGGGCACATTTGTACATTAAGGCAACGAGCTGCACTGCTGAGGTTTCAGCTTTTCTTGATAAGCCAGACTTCATTGTGCCTGTTCAGCAATTTAAATGGACTGTCATAGCCAGCACTGTAATAGACCTTTTCCTGAAAAGACTTCCCATCCCGCTTCAAGCTTTCAACAAGTGCCAATATTTCTTCTTGGTTCTTTTTAGCATTGGCAAATCCTCCAAATGATCTGTTAAGAACAGAAAAAAGAAGAAAGGAAAAAAGAGTAGCATTATATATTTGTCAAGTATTAAGCCAGGGTCTGTGAAAAGCCTAAACTAGGTAAATCATACAAGATTAACACTCAGGCATGGTACTATAGGAAAAGTTGCCCTGGAATATTCTATTAACATATTTCCAAGTCAGTGAGACACATATATTTCTACTTAGCCAATCTCTGAAAAAGTGATGTAACATGGGATTGCATTAGAATTTTTTCTCATATTCTCATCAATTCGCAGCTGCACAAGTACCCAAATGGAAGAGCTGGACCGTGAAATAGGCCAAAAATTCTGGAGAACTCTGGCTTACCAGTTATAAGCAACTTGTCAAAACACACATCTCTATTTTCCCTACAGCTAAAGAAACCATCGAGCTTGGCTTGGTAGTTTGTTTACTGTACTGTCCAAACACAAGTGCAGCTACTGCTCTGGCCTTTTCCCATCATCCTAGGGGCCATACAAAGAATCCTTAAATCCTGAAAACAAGTTGGAGCACTGGCTGCCTCTTCCTTTTGCTTGACACAAATAATAAACCACAGAGTGAAACCAAGAACCCAGTGTTTCCATGGTTCCATAGCATATTACATCATATGATCCTGCCCCATTATGCACAAAAGCATCCATGGGGCAGCTGCTCACATATTTTTCAAATGCACTGACATCAGCATCTATTGCAGAAATACTCCACAAAACAAAGAAACCAAAGCAAGTTCAGAGAGGTAGTTCTGTTGGTCAACCAACTTTGATACAGGCTAACAGAGCTACTTCGCTGAGGGTATCAAAACAAAAATACTATGGCATTTTTAAAGCTAACATATGTAATTCATGAAAAAGAAGATCTAATGACTGGTCACAAAGAGAACTTGGTAATTTGGAAGCCAGGTTATACAGTGGATATGGCTGAATCCAAGTGAAGTGACGGAAACTGGATTTTCTCACCGACACCGTCTTCTGCAAATCTGGAGAAGAACAGGCAACTTCATACCTATGTCGATGTACTTACTCTATGCCTTTCAACATGTACCATGGAAAATTTAATGTCAGCTGCCCCTTATGTTCTTGGTGTTGTCTGTTATTGGGTGAAAATTATCTGGTATTTTTAACTTCTGAGATAAAAAAAGCAAGTAAGTATACACTTTCAAGGATTGTGGTCCACTTGGTTGCATACATATGGCCCCATATTTAGCCCACAATATTTATACCACAAGTTCATATACAGTGTATATGGTACATGGTGAGGGCCAAGCAGGACAGGAAACGGTGTCAGTTCAATTAAAACTGGTACAGTGGAACCTTGACTTACATCATTAATCCGTTCCAGTGATCTAGACTTAAGTCAAACATGACTTAAGTCAAACGAACTTTTCCCATAAAAAGTAATGGGGAAGTGGATTAATCCGTTCCAGGTTATGAAAAAGACCCTCGAAAACAGCAATTTAACACAAATTTGACTGGGACAGGAGATTCCTTCTGGGGATGTAAATGAAATGTCTCTTCAAAGAGAGGGGGAGGCAGTGGAATTATAGTCCACAAGTTATACACCTCCACTTTTTAATGTTCATAGCAACAATGTCTAACATTTAAGTTTTACTGATTTTTAACCTGACGTTCCAAGTCCTGAACAACCCTATGCTTACCATTAGAGTCCCACAACTGTACAGTTCCCCAACTAAAATGCTTCCATTGTGGACCAGACTTCTGCAGCCAGATTTTTTACAAGACTGAGCCGACTATCTAACCAGCGAGGCCAGCCCCGAGCTCCCGGCCCTTCTTCTCCTCTAGCAGCAGCGGCGGATTCTTTGAGGCCGAGGACCAGCTCCAGGTGCTCGGAGCTGGCCTCGCCGAAGCCGCCACTGCCGTAGGAGAGGAAGAAAGCAGGAGCAGTTTGGAGGTGGCAGCCGCGATGCTGGGTCGTGGATGCCGCCTGATTCCGGTGCCTTGCGCCAGGGCTCCGAGATGTAAGTCAAAGCCTGTGACTCAAGTCAAACAGGCCCCTTCTTGCTGCAAGTCAAATATGCTGTAAGTCGAGCAGTTGTAATAGGATTCCAGTATCTCAGTGGCATTATTATTAACACAAGTTTTGAAGATTCAAAGTATTACATAAACTTCCTGGTAATAGATAGCACAATCAGCTACAGTGAGGGCCCCTGTATCCACTGATTCATTAGCCACTGATTCAGTTATCCACAGTTGGCAGAGGAAAACATTAATTAATTCAGCAGCTGCAAAGCAGGCTACTGTCACAAACAGCAGCTGTAAAGCAAGCTACCATTGCAGAAGCTGCTGTAAAAAGCACAAAACAGTTTTGGGGTTTTTGGTGTCCTCTCTTAGCCATGGTTTTCATTATCTATGGGAAGGCCTGGAACCCATCTCCAGTGGATACCAGGGTCCTACTGTATCTATTTGTACTCCATTTTTTTTGGTAAAGGTAGTTTGTTCATTAGTGCCATTGTCACTTTCAAAATTAATTCTTGGGGTTAATAGTGTAATTAGTATGTATGATACATAGTACATTGCATATATAAAATCTGGCTTAAATATTAGGCTATGTGCATTTTTGGAAATGGATTGTCAACTATGAAAAACTCACAACTTGAAACAAATCATTCAATCACTGAGATGCCACAATACTTTTGTTTCTATTTTGTTTTAGATTAAGGATCTATTTCACGCAAGCAGCTAGATCCCTGTTGAGCTTGTTGTTGGAACCACTGTCTGCTCAACCAGCAACTGTGGCAGGAAACATGCAGGCAGAGGACACACTGCTTTCACAACTAGTAGCTCAAAACTCCTGTCACTGTTATGAGCTGCTATAATGTCTCTACTGGGCACAGCCCACATTCACGTCCCTTGTGAATTCCTGCAGCTTCAGATGGGCCTGATAACAAATATTAATCAGCTTTAAGCATTACAGCCACTGCACAATTAATGGATGGGCCTGATTTTAAAAGGACATAGAGAAAGAGAGAGAATATGGTGCAGATGGTACAAATCTGTTCTTCAAATCAAGTGAGATTTCCTTACAACTACACAAGCACTTGGAATGATTTTATTTGGGGATGGGGTGTTTTTTTGTGTGAGAAATACTGACCCTAACAAAAGCTGGGCAAGACATGATACGATATCCTTCAGTCACCACAAGGTGGCAGACGGAACAGATGCTGTCAAGATAAACAACTGGAGAACTGAACAGCTGTTCTCATCTTAGTCTTAAACTACACACTGAATGTGAACTGGATTACTTAATTCCACAATTGTTTTGAATTCTTGGCAGCCTTTGCCCAAATTTGTAGTATATTAAGGTTGTTGGTGGGTTAAAACATGGATTGAGACTTCTTGTGTGGTGGTTAAATTGCCTATTGCGGGGGTTAGGGACCGGACGCAACCTGGCTGTGATAATTGAAGATCAGCGATATGCAGATGCAGGGTCGGGTCTTCTCGCCAAACCAGAAATGACTTCCAGTTCACCGAAAAGCATTTCTGAGGCCTCTGACATGCCTAGAAAGGCCCTGCAGGCCCCCAAAGTGCTTTCTAGCAATCCGGAGGTCACTTCTGGTTTTCTGGAAGTCACTTCCAATTTGGCAAGAAGTACTTTTGGGGCCTCCCAGGAAGGCAGTCGGAGGCCTGTTCGGGGCAACATCAGGCCTGGGGTAAGGACAGGCGGCCCGACACAGGCCTCTCCAGCTTATCCCAGTTTTTTTTTTTCATATACTGCGGTCCCACAATATACTAGGACTGCAGTATATGAACTGCGAAAGGGTGTGGGGTTACTGTACTGCAGCCAAAACTATGCTGATGACCAAGGTTCACTCAGCCAGCCATCTTCTGGTAAGGCAATGTGTAGCCTGCATCATTAAAGTGTAAACCACCCAGAGATGTGGCCCTGGAGGGTGATATATAAGCAGCGCACTTTGAAACACGCTCATGCACACAAGACCCACCTCCACCCCATACTCAGTCCAAATAAACATGCAACTGGTTTGTAATCTTTGACACACTGAATAAATTATGCACGCTGAATTATAATTTGTATCTTGTAGAACACATGACTAATGACACTTACCTGACAAATACAGTAATTGCTGGCCTGGTTTCAATGAAAACATCTGCCTCTGTGGGCCTAGGTGGGTTTGCCTGGTGTTGAGATGGCACATAGAACGACACAATTGTAGTGGACTCACAGAATGGGCCAGCTCCCGGCTGCACATAGCATGTCACTGGAGCAGTCATATCTATTTTCACTCCTGAAGAACAGAGATCTTACTTAGTCCTGTTACAAAACCACTCCTTAACATATTGCTGCACTATTAAAAAATAAACTTGTAGCCCTAGTTATTTCACCAATATCAACTTTTGTACCAGGAGACTTTTCTTCAGGGACAGAAGCTGATGACCCAACGTGTGGCCGAACAGAAGCCCCAAATGTTTCTAAAATCCACATCCCTGAATCTAAAACACTTTGGTTCAAATTAGGTTTCAAAGTAACCCTAATCCCTACCCCTAATACACCAGGGCATTTCCATCAGCCTCTGGAAGCCTCTATAGTACTCTATAAACTGCAGAAGAAGAAGGTCTGGAGCAGGGGGAGCTATGTTAAAAAATCTATAGTATACTTCCAGGCAAAGCTTCTTTAGTGTTCCTCGAAAGATGTGGATTTCCAAGAGGTGAAAGAATCATTGTGAATAAATGGTTCACTATGGGATGGCGGGGGAGGTGTCTTGTCAGGTTTTATTTCCCAGAAACCCTGAATATTGTCTCAGCTGTCTAGTGTTTCTCTGAGTTGGAACCAATAGTTAAACTGTTCTGAACTGCTCCTTTGTGACACGAATACTGGCTCTACCAGCATGCATATGATTTCCTTTATATTTACCATGTCAACTGAATTTAATTAAAGAATAGTCAAAACAAATAAATGCAATTAATCTGGAATATTAGTAGTAAAAATATGTATACCCAGTCTTCAAAATAAACACCTCTATTTCAGGACATAGTAGACTAAGAGGCTGCTTCATTTTATTGAAAGCTGGGGTTTTAGTAGAGTACTTGAGATTATTCTAAATAAGTTGCAGAACTCACATTTCATCTATTGATGTGCTGGAATATTTAACATCAGAATTCTGTTTACTCTGGAATGAATGAAAGTGGCAGTGGCAAATTGCAGCCACCTAATAAGATGCGGGTAGCATGTCTGATTGCATGCCAGCCATGCAATAAGATGGCCACTTGTTCAGTTGCAATTCACCACCCCAGATTTTGTCTTTTCATTTTCTCTGGAGGCACCAACATATTTCAGGAAATGATAGAGGATATGCATATTTAGTATTATCTTTCAGCACCTGTAACCTGAAGGACAAATATAAATATAATAAAAATATAAATATTTATAAATATGTAAAATTAAAATAAATAAATCATACCTCTGTCATTCTTTCCCTTAATATAGTTAAAGAGCTTGGTGAAACCTGTATTGATAGCTGAATCCCAGTCCACAGTTTTAATTGATGTGCATACCCATTTGGCTGCTTCATACTGTCGAATTTCATAATCAGAAGCCTTGAAAGAATGTATGAGAGAAAAATCAAGATATTACCACCTACAACACTTCATAGTATAGACTCTGAATACATATCCATACCTTTAAGTAAGTAAGTAAGTAAGTAAGTAAGTAAGTAAGTAAGTAAGTAA
>JAHTLZ010000114.1:10970876-11015010 GCA_023846285.1 Phrynocephalus versicolor | reverse complement strand
GTAAGTAAGTAAGTAAGTAAGTAAGTAAGTAAGTAAGTAAGTAAGTATATGTATGAAAAATGCAACAGGAACAAATAAACAGGAAACTAAATTGTTTTATCCATAAGATCTGAGCAGGATCTTTAGGAGCTGCTAAGAATAGAGCTTTTGGATGTCATTAATTCATACAATCCCTATAATGTGGAAGTGATTTGAGAATATATAACAAAATAGAAATACTTCTGCAGAATGTACATTGTGGAAATTTAGGGCAGTTTCTTGTTAGAAAGAAACCAGGCATGGGGGGGGGGGGACACAAATCACCTGAGTTTTAATGCAAAAGCTTTTACCATGGGCACTGATTCTATACCATATAGAACGTTCAGAACCAATCTATCACATATAAAGACAAGCTACTATCAATTTGCTTTTCTTTTTTAATCTGAAAAGTAGGCATAAGGGGCTGAAATCCAGAATAGAGAAGATTGGGTGGAGGCTACCTTCTTTCCCTCTTATTACCCAATCAAAATCCTATTATTGCTTTTCCAAGATGCATTGTTTCACATGGTAAAACAGAGGCTTGTATAGGAGGAATTTGAAAGAAGTATTTCTGAAAGGGGAACTTATTTTCCTAATACCCTTCTACATTTCTTCATCCCAGCTTTCCAATTTCTGGTCCTCATGGTGCAGCTTGAGACTGGAATTAAAGAATGCTAGCTAAGACTACGATATGTTTTGACTATAATCTAAAGTTCGCATTCATGGGTCTGAATCTAATACAGTAAAGCAAAAAGTGCTGATTGATTTATTGGAACAATACCCCAAAACCTGACTGGTTATTGGTGTTCCCTAAGATTTAACATTCACTTTTCTCTGCTTTCAGGATGAAAAGTCACAGTATTAATCTGATAGAAAACAATTAAATTTGCTTTCAATTTAACTCATTTAACATTTATTTCCATCTGTCTGTAGATGAATGGGATTCACGCAGAAATATATTCAGAAATGTTAATATTTAATATCTAAAAATAACTGGTGGTTTTAAAAAAATTCTTGCCAATTTGTTATTTGAGTTATACATCGAGCAAATTCTATTAGCAAATTATCAGACTCATAATGCAAGATATGCTGTTCTATTATTCCATCAGTTTCGCTTAACTTTACATCTGACTGAAGATTCTCAGTCATCCAGGTGCGTTTATCAGGAAGTTGAATCATGGTAACTGGACTTCTTTTCTTGTGACATGGAAACATTTCGCTACTCACCCAAGCAACTTTGTCAGTTGGGAGAAAGTTAGTGGCAAGTCTTCCAATTTCTAGTTCACCTTGATTTCACATCACCCTGGTCTGAATAGACTGATTAGGTGGACAATGGCCTGAATAGGCTCATTAGGTAGACAACGGCCTAAATAGGCTTGTTAGATGTGCAGTGGCTTGGGGTGTATGAAAGTCCCACCTATTCAACCCTTCCAAACACCCATTAAGTAGGGGTCGTTAGCTGTGGCCTTCACTACATGCTACATACATTGGAAAATGTTTAGATATGTATTTCAGTCTTAAGCATATTTAATAAGAGATTACTCCCAGTAAAGCTAATGGGATATATTCCCAGCTAGAATCAAACTAGGGCCAATCCAAGAAGTCAGCTTCTCAAAATGTCTTCCCCTTCCATGTACAAAAGAAGGTGAATCTTACTTTTGCAGTGGTGGTGAGACAGCATCCTTCAGAACAACCAAAAACAGTAGTGAATGTAGTGAGTGTTGCTGCTGACCCAAACAAATGCTGTTAATGCAGAGCAGCAGCAGGAAACACACAACCCTACAACAATGTCTTCTGGACTCCGTGGCCTGGGCTGGCTGCCCCTCTGCTTCCTTGGCCAGATATTTTTTCAGAGCCATTTTTGATGAGAAAGCATCTATGGGTAGGACAGCTATCCCAACCCAACAAGTAGGACGCCTCACTGCCAAAGCACTGACTCGGTATGAAGAGGGGGCTAAGGAAGAACAGCCAGAAGGACTGTCATCTCAGAGACCCAGAATCTAGCACAGTGGTTCTCAACCATCTCCCCAGATGTTCCTGGACTGCAGCTCCCAGAAACCCCTTCCAGCAGAGCGAATGGTGGAGGCTTCTGAGAGTTGCAGTCCAGGGACATCTAGAGATTCACAGGTTGAGAACCACTGATCTAGCATATGGGCCAAATGCCTCATTCTGTCTAATAGAAGGGAGACTCAATAATACTATGTACTCTTTTTGCTGCATATGTCCATGCACAAGAAAGAAGGGACAGGAGAGGGGGGAAATCTATTATTCAATTACTTATCTTTGAAGTAGGGCAAAACTATTTACCTGCTCCTTTTAACAGAGTTTGCCCTGGAATAGCTATATCTGCTTCTGGGTAATCTGGGGATACCTAAATCTGCCTTAATGCAGAACAAGCACAAGTGATTTAGACTACATGGTGCTTGTTATATTATTTCCTCTGACACTTGCTCAGGAGAACCATTCATGTGTGAACTGCTGTAGATGTTTCAGCATCTATTCATGAGGATTTAATCTATAGCTCTGGGTATTCAGGAACCTGTGAACAATTATTTGGCACATATACAGATTTTTCTGTTCCATTATGCAGCTATCCCGAGAAATCAGATTCTTCACATTTTATACATAAGTTTTTGTTTCAGCTGTGTTGGAAATTTCAACACCAATCACCTGGTTTGGCAGTGCTGTCCATTTAGGCATCTCCAGCCCACTGGAAAAGAGTGCTTGCTTTATAGTCTTCAACATCCTGGATAAAGAAAAAAACAACATTATAATTACCCTCCAACACCCTGGGTTTCTGTCTGTAGGCTGATCAGAAGGTAGATTAGGATTACATAATAACGGTGATTGGGATATCTAGTGTAGTGTAACAGAGAGATAGACTAGGATTCAGGAAGCCTGGGTTTGAATCTAATTTCTGGGAGTTCCTGGTCAAGAATATTTATAAGTGTTTTGCCATGTCCTACTTCCAGGGACATCCTAGGACTGTGCAGCTCCCCCATGGTCGCACAGGCTGGCTGTACCCCAGGAGGTAGAGTGGGGAATTGAAACTCTCCTCTGTCTCCACAATCACTCCTTAAACACCCCTCTCACCATGAAAGCCCTATTAGTGTTGCTTTAGGTCGGTTCTGAACTGATGGCAAAACCCAAGCTGATAAACTAACAATGGTTTCTGCCAATTTCCCAGGAATAGCACAACAAAAAGCCTTTCTTTCTGCTCAAAGGACAGAAGACACCAGAGGCACTGCCTGTGAGTGTTTTCATTTTAATCCTTCTCTTAACCCCCTTCCAACCCTGCTGTGTACACATCACTAGTTTCACACTGTCTAAACGGTAGAGTTGTTACCCTACAAAAGCACCTGCCCACACAAAAAGTTACTTATTGTATCTTATTATACATTTTTATAGTGCACTGCAATTCTTTCATTTTTTCCAGTTTTGCATCAAACATAACACAAAAATAAGAAAGAACTGCAGCTAGCAATAGCAAATGATATGTAGCACTAGACAATTAAGCAACATTGTTGTGTGAGCCCAGGCCAAGTCAGCCCAGTCTTCGAAAACGGCTCGTTTGCAGGGGCTGGTGGGCAGAACGTCTTGAGCATGCCTAAAGTTCCAGAGGGAAAATCGGGCGGTTAATAAGTAGAAAAATAAATAAAATATAAAGGACACCCTCCTTGCCATGCGGAGGCTGCCCTCGCCTGAGCTCGCATCTTCTTTTCCAACTTTCCAACAGCAGCTCCGTCGTTGGAAAACTGAGCCCGTGTTGCGCGTCCCTTGCCTGGAGGTGCCAAGTTGCCCCCCTTGCATTCTTATACACACACACACACACACACACACACACACACACACACACACACACACACACACACACACACACACAGATAGAGAGAGAGAGAGTTCTCGGGCTTTGCAAGCCCTCACTCACCTTGGCTCGCCTCCCGCCTTCTTTGCCGCCAGCACCGTCCCAAGCCACCCTCTCCGGCTCTCCCCAGCTCACAAACAGGAGCGTCAACAACTTGGGCAACAAGAACAACAACAACCAGGCGCAAAAGCCCCGCCCTCGGCACACCCACCCCTTTCCCGGGACGCTGGGAACGCCCCCTCGGGAAGGGCGGGGGGGCATGGAGCGCGCCTCCTCCTCGTCGTCGTCTTTGCCGCGGCTCTGGTTGCTTGCCGCCTGCCCTCGTGCCGCCTTGCCGGCGAGCCCGCCTACGGGAAGCTCCCTGATTGGCCCGCGGCCGGGCTGTGCCGTGGACGCGGCCTCGGGGGCTGATGGCCCGCGCGAAGAGGGACGTGCTTTGTGGCTGGAGCCGGGCGGAAAGGGGTGTCCTTTTCTTTCTCTGGCCCGGCGGCGGCGGCGCTTGGTGTCAGATGCCGCACGTGGGCCTGGCACAGAGACTGTGGGGAATGAAAGAGTGACCTAATGCCATATTGTCATCGGCCCAGAAGGGGGAAGGGAGGCTGGGATGAAAAGGGCCCCTTTATGGAGAGCAAATCTCTCTCTCTCCCTGTTCCACTCCCACTCTTCTGTGTTCTTGTGAGGGAAACATTATAGGCCTTTAAGGGATGCGGCCGTATTCCGGACTCGAGAATGCGCGGGGGCGTCTTTTGCCTCATGCACGAGTGTGAGCCGTCCCTGTGACTTGAAAGTAGCCCATAAAGTTCTTCCAATAAAAGTCTGCATAAAATGAGAAATTGTACCCGCATCGTTATTTATTGTTTTAACATTGATTTGAATTTCATTTTGAATAACACCGTGGTAGACTAGTTTTGTTCAAAGCCAGTTGTTAACGTGGCAATTCTAATAAAACACGGGCGACATCGGTTCCTCTTTGACGGAGCCCACAGGCAAAAGGGACTTTTATCGGAAAGGCTGACTGCCGTTGATATTTGACACTGTTGTGGCTTGGCCAAGGGGAATCACACAGGTAATAGAGATCATGGGTTATTTAATCCTTTTAATTGGGGAGTTCCCTTTAACAGGAAAAAATGGGGTGAGATGGGTTGGGTGTGGACGTTTGTCTTCCAGGTGTATTTAGGTTGGGCTTCAGAGGAAGTATGTGTCCCTCCTCTTTGGAGGATAAGTATAGTGGTACCTTGTATAAAGGAATTTATTGGTTCCAAATGAAATTATGTTAAGCAAATTTTCCTTTATACAAAATTCCCATAGGAATGCATTGAAAACAGTAATCACGACCATTTTTATGTTCTACAGATTTGCCCCATAGGCAATTCTTTTAAGCAAATTTCCCCTATCTCTGGATTTTTTATGTTGTACAGATATTATGTTTTACAAACCGTATGTTATATGAGGGTCCACTGTATTTGCTAAGTTGGAAATAAATGGTTGTTTTATTGTACCTGGAGCCTGCCTTTTTTCCATCGAACCAACTATGTTACACTCACCAAAACTGGTAAACAGGCAGAATCATCACTCCTATCATGTGGGTGGGAATGGTCACTGCTCCATCATGCGAAAGGAGGACAGATGTTACCACAAGTTTGACACAGCACAAAGCTCACTCAAAAGCAGACTTCTCACACAGACACAAATAAGAACATTTGTGTCAATTTAAGTAAAAATTGCAATTAGATGTCATTACTGTAATTTAAGTGGAAACACATTGTTCTCCATCGTGTTCTCCATGAATCCACACAACTGGGTTCTCGAGCGTGACGCGCGATGGCACTGGAAAGAGTTCTAAGCAAATAATCTTATGATTAGGCCAATCACTCTATGACAATATGAAGGTCTGGTGGGATGGGAACCAGAAAATGCACCCCTTTTCCTTTCATTTCAAACAAGGCTCTGAGTCAATGTTCACAAAAAAAACCCAACACAAAACTTGAATGAGTTGTTTATATTGCTTCTCCATTAAGTTTTCCTCAAAAAGTTATTTGTAGGGCAGTGTTTCCCAACCTTGGGTAACCCAGGTGTTCTTTTACTGCAATTTCAAAAGCCTTCACCAGGAGCTATGCTGGTCAGACTTTCTGGAAGTTTTAGTCCAAGAACATCTAGGGACCCAAGGCTGGGAACCACTTGTAAGGGAATCAGCCCTATTCCAATGTGGCCTTTCTCACTGTAAAGTTGTACAATTCTCCAGTCTTCATTTCTTATGTTTGTTGCACAAATATTTGAACTGCCAATCTTAGTCATTCATGTAGTCATCTGTATTCAGCCAATTGTGTAATTTGTATCATGTAATACAGTATCACTGTATTCAGTTATGTTGTAACCAATATTTATTTATCTTCAATCTTATCTTTTTGATCTATTCAGAACTAAGTAAAGGAGCTTTTTATTTATTTATTTATTTATTTATTTATTAGTTTTATATACTGTCCATCTGACCAAGGGTCACTCTGGACAGTTTGCAATGGGAGAACATAAATAAACACAACAACTATACATATACCAAGATGGATTTTGAAAAGTTTTTCTTCCATTCAACAGCTCTGCCAAGTCCAACCTGATGAAGAACTCTGAAGGAATCAGAAGGTAGCCTGTTTCTAATATTTTATTCCTCTAATAAAACCCAATCTACAGTAATCTGTCACCTGATAGCTATTGTGGTGTAATGTACAGAGTGTTAGATGCAGAATCAGGAGACTTGGGTTCAAATCCCTGCTCATTCAGAGAAAGTATGTGGAGATTAGGGTGTACACATATACATCACCAAAAAGGAACACGTAGATCACCAAAAAGGAGGACAGCTCAACCCTCGTCCTTCAGTGAGGACATATGGCCTCTGTGAAGCCAACTGGCCATTTTAGGGGATCAGGACACATCTGCTCTTCAATGGACGGCAACTATTCAGCAGTCAGGAGGAAAAACCAGTCATTGTTGCCTACCTCAGCATGTGTCATTTGTTGGCAAACTGCCTAATGACTGACCCAACTCTGATTGAAGCTTCCTGCTGCTTCTCTCATAACATTATGGAATATGCAGCATTTCCACATACTAGGAGGGCCATAACAGTTGCAATATGCAATGTATGTCTGTTGGTCCTATAGCTTCCTACAAGTGAGGTAATATTAACTAGAATCATGTTGGCAAGTTATACCTAGATCGGTTTATTTGATGTTTATTCAGTTTGTATACTGCAAGCACTACTCTTCAGGGAGTCTGGGTTGTTATATGATTAATGCATAAAACTTTCAAAATGGCAAAATAACAAAATTTATGTAACTTGATGTAACTATTTGGTGCAATACTAGGTGCAAACCTGTTCCACAATCAAGCAAAGACATTGTATCATAGCCACTGCCTCCTTAGTGCTAGTTTTCCACAATGAGTTCCACATCAACTCATTAATAATAAATGTTAATACGATCAACAGATCAAAATCAAAAAATGTAGATCAGCAGCGAAATCGCACAAGAACAGAAAAACCAACAAACACAAGTACAACACGCATTGAGCACAGCCAGCTCCCAGGGAGACAAATTTCCTGAGACAACCATCATGACTACAACCCCAACCTAATGCATATACATTTATGTATATACAATGCGTATATACATAAATACATGCATATGTATGTTTAAAGATTAGGGTACCATTCCTCACCTGCAAACTAGTACTGCTGCACAGAAGTTGGCAACTTTAATTGTTACTGAAGGACACTGTTTTGCCAACAGATAATGTGTATAATACTCATCGTCTCTTCCAGGAATGCTTTGTAGGATTGGATGGATAAAGATATCACAGAAACTGGTATAGAAAGTACAATGTGACCAACCTCACCAGCCTCACAGGGACATAAGCGCTGTTCGTAAGGAATGTTCTTGTATCTATCTTCCAGCAGAACTGAAGGAAGAAAATTAAATTTGGCAAATGTGAAAGCTTTTTGTATTTTGGAAGTGTCAGGGTATTCAGGTAGCTTGCAGGTAGAAAGGCCTGACCATCATCTCTAAATTCAGGATAGGCAGTAGCTGCGCTCACGTGGTGTTGCAGGTCATTATCTATGATGCGCTGGTGTAGTTCCTGTTTTGCTTTTGTATAACCCATTAACAAAATAGCACTTTGTGAGAGGCTCAAATTATATAATTTCTCATCCAGTGTTTTTTCCCATCTGGACTGAAACTTATCAATTAGCACTAAGGGAGCCAGCCCCACAGAAGTGAAGAACATTTTAAACCAAAAATTTAGCTTAAAAACCATACCCAAAAATCTATCAACATTTGGCTTTTGTTGTAATCGTAAAAGTACATTTGGTACACAGCTCAGAAGTCCAAGAATAGTTCTCAGAAATTTCGTTTGGGTGGACTCCATTGCAGTATAATTTCTGTACCCACACCATTGTGCACCATATAACATCTGTGTTAACACCTTAGCATTAAAGACTTGTATGGCTGATGGTATGTGCTGACCTTCTTTAGTGAAGGAAAAAAATGTATGAGTGACTTAATGCTTCTCTGAGCATTTGCAATGACATTAGACGAATGGGCTTTCCAGGATCCCAAGGACCAAAAATCACACCCAGATATTTATAAGATTTAACTTGCTCAATTGGGTGATCATTTATTGGCCTTTTTGTGTGATCCGTTTCGGGGTGAACATAGAAACTTTAGGTTTATCATAATTAATTACTAACTCCTCAGTTTTGCACTAATTGCCCAGGGCTCTTAATAATTGCCATTGGCCAACACAGGTTAATGAGAGAAGTACCACATCATCTGCATATAAGAGAGTTGACAAAGGACTGTCTGCTAGGTTAGGATGATGAGAATTGATTCCAGATAAATTCCTAACCAAGGAGTTGATCTAGATGTTGAACAAAGTGGGAGTCAATACACAGCCTTGTTTGACACCAGCATATGTTGGGATGGCATTGGTAAGATGATCACCCCAGTTGCATCTCACTTTCACCCAGGTTTTTGCATAGAGGCAGCGAATCAGGAGCAATAGCCGCCTGTCATTGTATGGTGCTGTCCTAGAGACTTAGGGCAGTGCCAGAATGCCTATCATGAATGTTCTTCTTAAGGCTTGTTGGCCCTTATTAACAGCTAATGAGGTAGTCACTTGGTGTTTTGAATTTAACATTTCGTATTGCGAGTTGTAGATCACATGACAAATAGTTCTGTAAGCAAAGCAAAGCAACTAGGTTCCTTTGAATTTGTATTGTAGCCTAGCTTTGTAAACTATTTATTTGTAAACTATTGCAAACTATTTATTTTGGTATGGTGGTGCTCAAATTATATGAATCCCACTTCTCTGCCCCACCCCACTCTCAAATTCAGATGCAGGTTCATTATAATTGTTGGTTATGAGTAGTAGGCCATTAACTGTGAGGAATTATCATTTAAGGCAAGCAGGACACTGTACCTCCTCACATTCAGACAAAACACAAGAAGATCTTTGTTTTGTTACCATCTGAAGAGGCAATCTGCTTGAAGGTAAATTTCATCACTCTTCATTGTGTTGTAATTGCTCTTCTGTGCCTGCAGAGGGCCCCTAATCCCTGCACATCAACAGACCTGTCCTTGAACATAGGAATATTAATTGATAGCAGTCTGGGTCCCTAGTATCCATAAAAAAGATTTTTAAAAACTCCCATCTCCCCGGTGTTAGTAGTGCTGAACACTTCTGCCTCCAGGAACTAACAGAGGAAAGCAGTGGGCGTTAATGTCATCAGTCTAAAAGTGGCCTTTTTTAGATTTGATTTTTTTTAGACATATAGACATAGATATGTGTCAGCTGTTTCCCCAAAGCACATGTAAACACGTGAGGAGAGTACAGAGGGGCAGGGTGAATTTTTAGTTTGTCATTTGCTTATTTGCTCATTTGTTTATGCTGCTTTTGTTTTTCTCTTTTACATCCAGTATTCTGTATGTGACTTTCAGTAGGGAGGCGTATTCTAGAAGTATGGATCTTCTTGCCTTTGACATGAGAACAGACTTTGTAAGTGTCAGCTTTTGTATTAGGCTGTGATGTTTAAATCTTGAGCAGAAATAGAAGGGAAATTGTCATGTTGAGGGCAGTTTTGGAAAGCTTAATCCAGATGCCTGAGTAAATCCAGTTCTTGTGAATAGACCTACACAACGTTGAGTCTTGACTGTGCTGCTTTGTTCACTGGATAAACAGTACAGTATTTGTTGTTTTCCTTCGTAACCTGTGAAGTGCAAGTTGTAAAGAGGAAAGGGATTGAAACTTGAGGATCCTCCCATCAAAGTGATCATTTTGAGCCTTGGGAAGATTTAATAAAGAAAAAAACCAAGTGTATTGCTTTATCCCCTCTTTCTCCATCTCTAGTCTATTCATTCTGAATGTATTAAGACCTGAGTGGTTGCTTTTGTTCTGTGTAGTCTCTCTACATAATTCACTTTCCCTGGTTTTTCAGGTTTCTTCAAAATGGATTTTTGAAAGAACTCTCAAGGTGTTAAAACCTTGAGGAAGTGGACTTGTTCATGAAAGATCACATTCAATTAAGCAGTTTGAGGTGCCACAGTGCTTTTAAGTTCTTTATTTTTACTTTGGTTTTGTTTTTGCTTGATATGCTAGGAAAGATTAACACAGTTAGCTCTTCTAAACATATAGAAACATTGCCAATATATATATATATTCTGCTTAGGCCTTCCTCTCCATCTCTAGCTCTCTAGCTCTGTCTCTTTCACCACCATATTTTGGTAGGCACCTGAAGTTAATAACCCTTTAGGCAAATTATGCCTCAGACTGGGGTGTATTTCCATGTTTGAATGAGAAACAGCAATCGTGTATGTGAGAGACTGAGAAGTGAAACCTATGGGCAGTTTCTTGATTGGTAACACATTGACAGGTAAAAAAACACGTTTATAAATATTTCACATAAGGGATGCATTACTTCAATGATGATCTATCAGATGATCAGGCAAAGTGTTCAATTTCTGATATGCTGAAGTGGCTCATAAAACACCTCAGGGGACTGGAAATTGACATGAGAATTTGCTGTACGTCTGTAATTATTATATCCCAAACAACTATACCACTGGCAACAGACTTTAATCCAACCCACATCAAACTAGCAGAATCCCTTGGCAAAGGTTCAAAAAGATGGGGGGACAGCTCTTAAAGGGGAAAGATGGATTGATCTAAAAGCACATGTGGATGCCATAATTTGTATCAATTTCTTCACCATCCTCTGAGTATATGTGTGGACATCTGTGTGTAGGACCATGCCTACCTGTGTCTGAAAAGTTGTGTTTCAGCCTTCCTGTCAGTAAGGGTGAATGAACAAGAGATAGCCTTCCTAACCACATCTCTGTGTGGGTGTGGCTATTCAGAACATCAACCTATACATGCATGTGTGAGAGAGAAACATGAAAGGAAACATACATGGAAATGCCTGGCTTTATCTATCACTGCCTGACTTGTACCTTTGTCCCACCAATTCCACTGGTGCCAGCCACTGCTGGTCAGAATGTAATTAATATGTTTGTTTGCTTGTAAGCTGCTTTGTAATCAATGGAATTTATGTTTTATTTCAGATTATAACCAAGACATTATATATACAGGTATGCCTTGATCTGAAGGGGTGAAGAAGTTCCTATGTAGAATTAAGGTCGGAGCTTTTATATTAATCTTAATGTATCTCACATAAAAGTGAATTAAATAGACAGATAACTATCATCTCTGATTCCATCTTTCTGCACAGTATGTTCCTTCTTAGAAAACTGCAGTATGCTAGGCAAGGGCTATGATAGTTCTACAGGATGGCTGTCTTACAAAGCCCATCCTGGCTAAAAGTTATATGTTAAGATTGCCTATAATAATTACACTATTTCAGCTGTAAAATAAACCAGTATAGTTCTGAAATAAAGCAATATGAAAATAAAATAAAATCCTCCCAATTTTTAAAATAAAGGTATGGATATATTCTGATAAGGAGTCAATTGTTTCTTTTTACATTATTATTTGTCACGTTTGCAACTGCACTTCAAAGAATTAAATTGGATAGGCAAAACGAGAAGCAGAAAATTAATAACAAGAGGTAAAAGTGTATTCAGCATTTACTGTGAATGGTGTGTATGAGTGGCTTTGATACAATGACTATAGTACCAGTTTTGAAAAATGGAGACCAAGATTGGAGGCAGACAGTAAATACAATGGAGTGTGCCAACAGTTCTCAAAGCTAACCTATGCTCTCAACCCATATGTATACTGTAACTTCACATGCCTTGATATACACATATATCTGCATGTTACTTGACAGATTACAAAATGTTGTTTCCTCCACTGCAATGATAGAGGTAACAGCCAACAGCCATGACATTTCCTGTGTGCTGAGAATCTCTAATATCTGAAGATGTAATTTTCTTCTTCTTCAGGTGACTTGTCCTCGTAGAATGTTGGTGATCAGTAGCATGATCTGTTTTTTATCTAAAGCTGTCACGTCTGCATTATAGTAAAATGTATAATCATTAATATAAATGTCAATTCTTATTGCTGTTTACCAAATGACAGGGTTTCATAAAATATATTAATTCAGTAGAAATTGAGAAAAAGGAAACAGGATAATCTTTTTATCAAAATTAAAGATTAGTGGCAGTCTGAAAATAATAGTTTCTTTCACTATTTGCTACTTGCATTAATAAATGCACTATCAAATCAATGGAAGTTTTTTTTCAGTTCACATGAATTTAAATAATATTGCTTTTTAATCATTCCACAAGCCATAAACCAACAGCAAGGCTTACGATTGTGTAGGTAGGGCACATATTGATGCAACTGTAAAAGTCACATAGCACTGTAAAACATCTCTGTGAGCAGAAACAATGTGACTTATTTAGTGCAGAGGCAGCACTGATTATAGTGCAGATTATTAAGAGTTTTCTCTTGTTTAGAATGAGAATTTTCACTTGAAAGAGTTATGAACGCAGATTATACATAGCTCTTCTGCGGTATAAAATCCACAAGAAATTACTTGTGTCTGGGTGGATGAGTGATTATGACCAAATAACAGTTATCAGGTGACCACTAACCTTGCATCTGCAAATTAAGGTTACATTGAAACTATGGGTAATGTAGAAGTGATAGTAAAAGCAGACAGTATTAGAAAGACATACAATAGCTAGCAGTTATCATAGGGCATGAATTCATAGAATCATGGAATCATAAAATTATGGGGTTTGGAGGGCCCATAAAGCCATTGAGCTCAGCCTGCTGCTCAGTGCTGGAATCCGAGTTAAAATGTATTTGACAAATGGCTGTCTCACTTTCTTTAGAGTGCCTCCAATGTTGGAAAGCTCACCACATCCTGAGGTAATTCTTTCCATTTATTTACTGCCCTAAGAGATGGTGCTTTTCCTGATAGCTGAAATCTGACTTCCTGTAATTTGAGCCCATTGTTATGTGTACAGTGAAGGGAATGATTTGGCTGTATCAATAATCTCTAGGCATAGTGACAAGCCTATCAATATATATTTTAAACTGTGCTTTGCATTTAGACAGGCTTCATGGCCTTTTTATACATATATATTCCAAGTTATGCTTTGCAAGAGTATAAGCTACACACAGTATATATATATTTAGAATAATAAGCACACATATATAAAGCCTTATGTATTCTTTTATTCCTTTAAACAATTCCTAGCAAGCCTTAAAGGAAAAAGCTTTCTCAGCAAAAGTAAGCCTTGGTGTTTTTTTCTCCACAAGATAATTGTGGATGACTTCAGCCGAGAGCATTCCGTGCCTGGCCGAGCCCGGCCTGGAATTCATCACCTGTCATCTTCAAGGCTAAAAGAGGCCTCTTTGCCTGTGTTTTTCTGTACCATTCTGTTCACCGTGTAAAAACCCCCTTTTTGCCAATTAAAATGTTTAAATGTTGCCAACAGGAATGCAAGATAGCTAAGACTGCCAATTAAAGTTTGATGTGTAACCGACGGATGTGACGTGAGACCCAGTTGGGAGGGGGAAGAATGAGCAGAAATTTTAAACTATAAAGCTAAGTGCCTTCCCTTTGTTCTACGAAGGTCTCTGCTTAATTGCTGTTGGGTAGGGATCTTCCTGGTTGCAACCAATAAATCATTTTCCTGAGAACCAGGCTGTTTTCTTTACTCTGTGAGAGACTGTCTCTTTTTGCTGGCACGGACCCGTTACAGAAGGCTGTGAACCAGCCATTCCTTTCATTTCCTGGTTCCCTGACCGGGAACCGATAGCCGCAATTAGTGACAGTTTCTGCAGTGCCTGGGAAAGGTGGTGGTGGATTTGTGCTGAGATGGATTGCTTCCAGTCGACACCTCCCCACTTGTGGAGGGGAAAAAGTTCACCTCAGTACTAAACCATCCATCGCCACCGCAGGAAATAATTTTTTTTTTTTTGGAGCCGGCAACAGAACGAGGAAAAGACTGCAGCACACAGAGGAAGTTTGGTAAGTCAAAGCAACTGGTTGTATTTGGGGGTGGACAGGTTACGTCCAGTGGCCCCGGGGAGGGCAGGTAAGCGAGCAGGGACGATTTACGACCCTGGCAGCCTGGGAACTGGGGGGCAACGAGTTAAACGACTCTGAGGCCCCATAGGGGTGGGAGAGGGGCTTCTGCCCGATACCCTGAATGGTTCACCTCCCCAAGTATTTGAAGAAATAGGAGCAGAGCACGGCTCTGGCTCCCTCAGAGAATTTATTGATGTTTAAATATATATGTGAGAATTAAGTTGAATACTTTTTGGCAACCACAGGGAAGGGGCCATTCCCGGTGTTTTTAAGAAGGGGCGGAGACTGGCAATCTTTGCCTCACAATACCAACGGGGTCACATCATCTCCGTTTGATTTTAGTGAAGATTAAAAAGCTTTGTTTCTAGGCAGTGGGGGTAGCCTAAGTTGGGAGGGGGAAAATTGTGCGGGTGATTTGAGTGCGCAAACGGGGTCAATGATTGTCTGGTGTGTATGGGCCGAGGTGATTCACTAGGACATACCTCATGGCGAAGTGTGAGTAGGACGCGCGATTTCCTTGTAAGGGCGACCTGCAGGGGCCGCGTCTATGTCACGTATGTGCGTGTGATGTGTGATTAATTGCCTAGGTGCGATCCCGTTTGCACTTTGTGGGAGAATCTATAGGTGCACAACTATAACATATAAAATGGGGGCAGAACATAGCAAACCAAGCACTCCCTTGATGTGCCTGGTGGCAAATTGGAAATCCGCCACTAGGGACTATGATTTTGGTATCACTATGCACAAAGGGCGTCTGCTAACTTTGTGTAGAGTGGAATGGCCCATCCTTCATCCTGATTGGCCACCCCAGGGGTCTTTTGATGAGCAGCTCATCCGTCAGCTCTGGCTGATCATTCTCAAAGATTTCCCAGAGCATATCCCATATATTGAAATGTGGAGGGGAAATGTAAAGCGTAACCCATCCTGGTTAAGAGCATGCAGAAACCTTCCACCACAAGCTAAAATTTTAGCCCTCAATAAGAACAAACCGGTTTTAGCTTGTGAACAAGAAGAGTATGTTTCCCTGCCTCCCCCATATGTCCCTAGAGCTGTACCAGCACCAAACCCTCCTCCCAACCCAGGGGGCAATCCAGCACTCCCGTCAGGGCGTCCAGCAGCTGTTGACCCAAAACCAGAGTCGCATCCTGACTCACCCAGAGGCAGAGACTTGGCAGCAGCAGGAGGAAGGGTGAGGGACAAAGAGAGTGAAAAAGAGGGGGGGCTAGGGAAATCAAGAGCAAGGGAAAGAGAGAGAGGAAGAGGGGGCGAAGGTAGGCGAAGCCCTAGCAGAGAGAGTGAAGGAGATGAAATAGACTGGGAAGATGTGCCCGCCTTTTACAGGAGATTGAGAGGGGACAGAGAGTGGACAGAAGAGGAACATGAAAGAGTGGAGGATTTGTTGAGTAAATATAAGAATAAATTTGAGGTCTCAGACTACCTTTTGAAGGCAGCAGGGGAGAGGGACTGGAAGAAGAGACAGAGGTACCTTTTCAGGGCACTTGATGCAGTTGACCGCCTAGCCATGGCAGAAGGGGCTCGTGCCAATGTGCTGCCCCTCAGGCGAGTTTATGACCCCGTCACCCCAGGTCAGAATACCCCCCGCACGTCCACTATGCAACATATACCCTTCACAAGTTCAGACATAATTAACTGGAAGAACACTCTTCCTAGTTTGGACGATGACCCGGATCGGGTGTTCAGCACAATAGATAGTGTGTTTAGTGTTTACACCCCAACTTTTGAGGATGTTCAACATCTGCTCCGTGGACTTTTCACTGCGGAACAGACGAGGAAAATCATAGAGGCAGCTAGAAAGTATCGCACTGCCCAAGGAGATAACCCAGGTCAGGTGGATGAAGCCATTCCCACCAATGTGCCTGACTGGGACTATAATACTGATGGGGGGATGGCCTCTTTGAGAAGATATCAGGCAGCAATCCTCCAAGGGATCAGAGCAGCGGGGCAGAAAAAGATTAATATGTCAAAAGTTAATGACATCATTCAGAAGGCAGAGGAGCCACCAGGAGAATTTCTAGATCGTTTATACCTAGCATTCAGGAAGTTCACCCCAATTGATCCTGGAGACACAGGGATGGAGAATATTGTTAAAACTGTTTTTATTGCCCAATCTGCTCCTGATATACGTCGTAAAATTCAAAAGACAGAGAATTTCATGGGGCAGTCCCTATCGTGGTTACTGCAATCCGCGCAAAGTACTTTTAACAATAGGGAAGAAGAGCAGGGCTCCCAGAAAAGTAAACCTGCCGTGAAGAAAATCATGGCTTTAAATCCTGCCCCTGAACCTAGCAGGAGACCCTTCACACGGGACACTTGCAGAATCTGTGGCAAGGTAGGGCATTGGGCCAAAGACTGTTATCGAAACCCTGAGAACCGAAACCAGGGGAATTTCAAAAGGGGAGCATTCCGCCAAACCTGGCAGCCACAAGCACAGGCTAGATATCCCATTGTAAATTCGCCCAGCCACCAGCCCGGCTATAGGCATTCAATGCAGGGACTCCCGAGATATAATCAGCCTGCCCCATACCAGCAAAATCCGATGCAAAACCCAGCTCAGCAAGCAGGGCAAGTTCAGTTCCAACAACAGCCCCCATTCCAGCAAGGAGCCCAGATGTCCCAGACGCTCCCTAGACCTCAGAGGGGACAGGGACCTGCCTGGACACCACCTTATCAGGGCATGATGGCTTTAGAGGAGGAGGAAGATCAATATTGAAGGCGACGAGGTTCGGGCTCCCGCGAACCTACTGTCAGCATGTTGACAGGGAGCACCACCACCCAATTTTTGATAGATACAGGAGCCAGTTATTCAGTGATTCCAGACCTCGTTAACTCCCTGGATCGGACACGTTCAGTTAATATTATGGGAGCCACAGGAAAAGCACAGCGAGCTTACTTTATGAAGCCCATTGAGTGCAAACTGGACGGCCACACTGTCCAGCACAAATTTCTGCACATGCCAAACTGTCCCCTTCCCCTTTTGGGACGTGATCTTCTTTTCAAATTAGGCGCCCAAATCACTTTTACTCCAGAGGGAGAAGTTCATTTGGCAACTAACCCCATTGAGCCCTCTGGCGAACTGTGTGTGGAATATCCCTTGAAAGAGAGATGGCGATTGTTACTAGTGAAAGGGGAGCCAACCCAGATTCCACGTGAAATTCTAGATCACGTGAACCCACAAGTTTGGGCTGAGGGAAATCCTCCAGGGATGGCACGGAACATCCCACCATTTGTAGTTCAATTGAAACCCATGGCCACCCCAGTTTCTGTCCCACAGTATCCCATTGGCAGAGCAGCGGCAGAGGGTATTTGGGTCCATTTAGAGAGACTGATCAAATATGGCATTCTTGTTCCATGCCAGTCTGAATGGAACACTCCTCTTTTGCCTGTGAAAAAGGAGGATGGGTCCTACCGCCCGGTTCAGGACCTCAGACTGGTGAATCAGGCCGTGGAGACCATTTTTCCCTCAGTACCAAACCCCTATACGCTTTTGAGCTTAGTGCCACCAGAGGCAGCATTTTTCACTGTTCTGGACCTCAAAGATGCCTATTTTTGTTGCCGAGTAGCGCCCCAAAGTCAACACCTTTTTGCCTTTCAGTGGGAGGACCCCCACACGGGGACAAAGAGCCAATTCTGTTGGACCCGTTTGGCCCAAGGATTCAAAAATTCGGCGACATTGTTTGGGGTAGCCCTGGCTTCAGATTTGGCCTCCTTCCCAAAGAAAAAGGGACAAGTGATTTTACAATATGTAGATGATATTCTGGCAGGAGCAGAGACAAAAGCTGATTGCCAGCAGCTCACCATAGATCTCCTCAATCATTTGGCAGATGCAGGGTACCGGGTTTCTCAAAAGAAAGCCCAAATCTGTCAAGAGACTGTTCGTTACTTAGGGTTTGATATTTCCCGCCAGAAACGCCAACTCCGCGAAGAGCGGAAGCAGTCTATAGTACAAATTCCGGCACCAACTACAAGAAAGGAGCTCCGTGGCTTTCTAGGAGCTGCGGGCTTCTGTAGAATTTGGATACCAAATTTCAGCCTCATGGCTAAACCGCTGCATTCGTCCACACGAGGACCCGAAACGGATCCTTTTGTTTGGGGACCTGAACAGCAAGAAAGCTTTCTGGCCATCAAAAGGGCCTTGGTAGAGGCCCCAGCGCTGGGTCTCCCGGACCCGTCTAAGCCATTTTACCTGTTTTCAGATGAGGAGGAAGGCGTGGCGAAAGGAGTTTTGTGTCAGAAATTAGGCAGTTGGCAGCAGCCTGTGGCATATCTGTCTGAAAAATTAACCCCAACAGAACAAGGGCTTCCCTTTTGTATGAGAGGAGTTGTGGCTCTGGCAGCGCTTTTAAAGAAAGCGGATAAATTCACTTTTGGTCAGCCGACTCATTGCATCACCCGCCATGCCGTCCTGCCATTGCT
The DNA here is from genome assembly GCA_023846285.1 of Phrynocephalus versicolor. Lineage (NCBI taxonomy): Eukaryota > Metazoa > Chordata > Lepidosauria > Squamata > Agamidae > Phrynocephalus > Phrynocephalus versicolor. The sequence goes on along the minus strand of JAHTLZ010000114.1, from coordinate 10,996,147 downwards.
AGACGCAAAAGGGGGATATCATCTTTCCCAAGCCGCAATGATTAAGTGTCAAAAATTATTCTCCAGAGCAGGACTGACTTTCCAAACTACGGAAGGTCTGAATCCAGCAACTTTGTTGCCAATTAGCAATCAGCCTGCAGCTCACGACTGCATTCAGACCATGGATGAGATTTATTCATCTCGCCCTGATCTCAAAGACACCCCAAATCCCACCTGGAGAAATTGGTTCGTTGATGGAAGCAGCTCCATCATAGAGGGGGCAAGGAGGGCAGGCTATGCCATTGTAGAGTTAGATGACACTGTGATTGAGGCACAACAACTTCCCCCAGGAACATCTGCCCAGTTGGCAGAATTGATTGCTCTAACCAGGGCACTTGAACTATCAGAGGGAAGGGACATCAACATTTTTACTGACTCTAAATATGCCTTTTTGACCCTACATGCACATGGTGCATTGTGGAAGGAGAGGGGACTTCTCACATCGGAAGGAAGTTCCGTAGCACACCCTGATATTTTGCTAAGGCTTCTTGATGCAGTCTGGAAGCCCAGAAGAGTGTCCGTGATACATTGCAAGGGACACACGGCTGGCCTTAGCCTTGAGGCTAGGGGAAACAGGCTGGCAGATAGGATTGCCAAGCAAGCAGCACAAAGTGATCTGCTTTTTGAACTCAGTTTAATTCCCCTGGACATTTTGCCACCCAGTTCACCAGTCTACTCCCGAGCAGAAGAGCAGTTTGCTAGGGAACAGGACTTATCACAAAATGAGGAAGGCTGGTATGTCATGCCAGATGGACAATTGTGGGTGCCTGAAAGTCTAGCTTGCAAGGTTATACAAAACCATCATGAAGGCACGCACCAAGGACCGGACGTGGCTTTTCATCACCTCAGCCCCTATCTGTACATCGCCCGGTTACGCCAAATTGCTGCCAATGTATCCAGGCGATGTGTCCTTTGCCAGAAAAATAATCCCCGCGTGGGACCTCTGCCCCAGCCTGGAGTCCAGCACTATGGAAGAGAACCCTTTCAAGATCTACAGATAGACTTTGCTGAATTGCCTCAGTGTGGACAATTTCGTTATTTGTTGGTGGCAGTTTGCACATTCACGGGATGGGCTGAGGCAACGCCTACTAAGACAGAGCAGGCTAGTGAGGTCATCAGATGGCTTTTGAGAGATCACCTTTGTCGCCATGGGATGCCCTACTCAATAGGTTCAGACAATGGGCCGGCCTTTGTTCACAAGGTCCTACAGGGGTTAGCAGAAGCCCTACAGATTAAGTGGAACCTTCACACTGCATACCGACCCCAAAGTTCAGGTCGGGTCGAGAGAATGAACAGAACTTTGAAGTCTCATTTGTCTAAATTAGTTCAGGAAACAGGGAAAGGCTGGGTGGAAATGCTTCCACTTGCCCTGTTCAGGTCAAGAACTACCCCTTTGAAAAACATTGGCATTTCTCCCTTTGAGCTTGTCTATGGACGACCTGTTCCCATTTCATATGGGATTCGTCCTGAAAGAGTAGCTTCTTTGACACATGCTAGATATCTTCAGTTGCTTGGCCAGTGTCTCTCTTCTCTACACAGATATACTCTGGAGAAACTTCCCATCCTGTTGCAAGAACCTGTCCACAAGTTTCGAGTGGGAGATTCGGTTTGGGTGAAAGATTGGCAGCACCTTTCTCTACGTCCGAAGTGGCGAGGTCCCTTTGTGATTCTTCTGCAGACCCCCACAGCAGTGAAAGTGGCCGAAATCACCCCTTGGATTCACCATACCCGCGTTAAGTTGGCAGTTCCAGAGCCAGCAGACGAGGAGGTCCAACCAGAAGACGACCCTGCACCCGAGGGGGACCAGACCGGTGCCGCCCCGCCAGCAGATGACCCTGATGACATCAACCCCGATGACATCAATCCAGATGACATCAACTCTGATGACATCAACCCAGATGGCATCGACCTAGATGACCTCACCCAGGAAGGTGGACAACCCAGCGACCCTGCCCTGTGGTCGTCACACCCTGATCCTGAGGGCACTCTGCGTCTGACTCTTCGGAGAATCCCAACGCCATCCGCTGATTCTCCTTGCACCTCAGGTTGACAGATTAAAATCCTGTCTTCCTGCCGCTTTTCTTTTTTTCTCTCTGTTGTTTTATGGGGGGAGAGGGGGCTTTGCCAGCACCTGACTTTTACTTTGAAGTGAGGCTGACAGACCAGCAACTTCACCCTTTATACCCTTTTCGCCAGAACAGAGAACTAGCTGTTTTTGAATCTGGTGACATCATCACTGTCCTGAGCCCCTGGCAGATGCCAACGTGTGCGAGACTGTACACTTGTGGGTGTATGCACATATTTTTCTTGAGTGACGAACCAGAAGAGCTCGTTTTGCCTCACACACATACCAGCCCCCGACACCCACCAGGACAGATTGGCGCTTATCTGCGCACAGTGGGCTACAGGGCTGATTCCTATCACCCTGTTACCTGGTCTCGACGATTGGTTCGTCAATTGGCAAGAGAATATTCTGAAGCCTTTGCAGCCTTGCAGAGAGACACTAATTATTGATTTTTGATTTCTGCTTTTATAGACTGTTGTCGTTTATTCTAAAAATGTTTGTGGAAGCACCCATTTGGGTGTGGATCGTGGCACCTTTTGCCTTCATAATTTGTATGTTAATCGTACTTTGCCACTGGAAACGCAGACTGTGGGGATTCCCTAGAGTAGAAGGGACCCTAGTTGTTTTACTTATAATACCCATTTGCCTTACAGCACCAGTCCAGCCTCAGGTGAGAACATGTGCCCCTTGCATAGTGAACACCATGAAAGATGGCAAAGTGACAAGCACTCTGATTTTCAGTACCCAGCAGCCCCCAGAGTGTGAACATGCTGGGACCATTTGTCAAAGTAAAGGCATGGTGTATCATCTTTGCAATGATACTTCAGGCACCTCTCACTGCTATCGGCCTGAAGTCCCAATTCGTTATAATTTTTCTGTTTGGGCAGGCATGGCAAAAACTACAGTTCCCCTAAGGAGAAATCCAGACGGTGGGGGACGTCTTCTTTACTTAAATTCTACGATAGTTTTGAAGCAAAGCACTGAGCCAGTTCTACTTGTATTTAGAGCTTGCACAGTGACTGTCTTTGGTCTAGGACCCTGGTGTCATACTTCAGATGATTACTATGATGCAAAAGCCAAATATATATGCCAACCCCATAGAGGATGGAAATTTGGGAATCCTGAAAAGTGGAGACCCTGCGAAGCAAGTGCAGCTTGCCAAAGCTGGACATGTGTATGTGAATACACGGGACGGAGTCAGCTTCGACCCTTTAAACCCTGTGAACACATAACATTTTTCCGCAGGGGTAACGACAACACTGTGATTCTGGGCCTCAATAGAACACATCCTACCATTGAAGTCTACGGGTTTGGCATAGATGCTGCAGGATTTAACCCAAAGGGGTACATTACGGTTACTCGCACTACTCTGCGAGAAGGGAAAAGGAGGAATCACACCTGGACTGAAGGTGGTAGCGCCTTAGACAGATTGCAGGATGATTCCCTTGAAATCCCAGACATTGCAAAAAATTCTTTTGTTGGATTGGCACAATCTATAGCCACAGAATTGGGAGTCTCAGATTGTTATGTTTGTGGCGGCACCAATATGGGCCAGGCTTGGCCTTGGGAAGCTATGGAAATCAATCCAGAGCTGTTCAATAATTTGTCCCGGATGGGAAATTTCACCACAAGGGATTATCCCCAAAAGTTGGTGTGGACTATTTCCACTGAGTTGGTAGGTCAAGTGTGCTTCTCACAGGAAGGTACCATCTCTGTAGGTTCCTTGGCTTGCCTAGGGACTTGGGAAAAAGGTGCCTGGAAGTCACCCTCAGGTATGCCGCCACCTGCAAAATTAACTGGTGCACTCATGTCCTACATTTATTCAGGTCTTCCAGTGCCTTGGGAAGCACCCATAAATCTATACTGGATATGTGGTAGCTTTGCTTATGAAATGCTGCCAGCCAGCTGGTCTGGTTCCTGTGTCCTAGGGTTCATAAAACCCTCATTTTTCCTCATTCCTACAGCACCACAACAATCCCTTGCCGCACCCGTGTATGGCCCCTTGTCCAGAGAGAAGCGGGGAACCTCAAAGCGGGAGGGAACACCTTTTGAAGGTTTTGACTGTAAGCATCCGGATCAATACCATGGGGACACATGGGATTCGGAACGCATCATTTGTGTTTACGGCCCTGCCACTTGGGCCGCAGATGGGAGCTGGGGGTACAGAACCCCTATTTACATGCTTAATCGAATTATCCGATTACAAGCAGTTTTGGATTTAGCAGGGCAGCGCATCTCTTCAGCGCTGACCGCGTTAGCCGTTGCCACTGACAAATTGCGGACAGCAGTCTATCAAAATAGGCTTGCTCTCGACTATCTGTTAGCAGCGGAAAACGGCGTGTGTGGTAAGTGGAATATGACGAACTGTTGTCTCGAAATTGACCCGGTTGGCGACGTCATAAACCAACTTACCACAGAAATCAAACAACTCACAGTTAACCCTGCACAGGAATGGAAAGGGTTACAATTAGGCTGGTTACAAGACCTCCTCCCAGGAGGTTGGTTTAAAGCCATCATTGGTATGATAGTTGCCCCAATATGTATTCTGCTTTTGATATGTTTACTCGCCCCTTGCTTGATTAAGTTCCTTCAAACTTCTATCCTTCGCATGGTGACAAAGCGCGCTGCTCCAGAAATGCTCGCGCTGTTGCAAGACTATGACAGAAGTCGAGAACAACAACCCTTGGGTAATTTACTGCCGTAAATTCCCAATAACTCGTTCAGGGGGGAGTGAAGGGAATGATTTGGCTGTATCAATAATCTCTAGGCATAGTGACAAGCCTATCAATATATATTTTAAACTGTGCTTTGCATTTAGACAGGCTTCATGGCCTTTTTATACATATATATTCCAAGTTATGCTTTGCAAGAGTATAAGCTACACACAGTATATATATATTTAGAATAATAAGCACACATATATAAAGCCTTATGTATTCTTTTATTCCTTTAAACAATTCCTAGCAAGCCTTAAAGGAAAAAGCTTTCTCAGCAAAAGTAAGCCTTGGTGTTTTTTTCTCCACAAGATAATTGTGGATGACTTCAGCCGAGAGCATTCCGTGCCTGGCCGAGCCCGGCCTGGAATTCATCACCTGTCATCTTCAAGGCTAAAAGAGGCCTCTTTGCCTGTGTTTTTCTGTACCATTCTGTTCACCGTGTAAAACCCCCCTTTTTGCCAATTAAAATGTTTAAATGTTGCCAACAGGAATGCAAGATAGCTAAGACTGCCAATTAAAGTTTGATGTGTAACCGACGGATGTGACGTGAGACCCAGTTGGGAGGGGGAAGAATGAGCAGAAATTTTAAACTATAAAGCTAAGTGCCTTCCCTTTGTTCTACGAAGGTCTCTGCTTAATTGCTGTTGGGTAGGGATCTTCCTGGTTGCAACCAATAAATCATTTTCCTGAGAACCAGGCTGTTTTCTTTACTCTGTGAGAGACTGTCTCTTTTTGCTGGCACGGACCCGTTACAGAAGGCTGTGAACCAGCCATTCCTTTCATACAGTACTGCACTTTGGAAAGCTTGAGAAACCTCCATATGAGAACCTTTCAAGTACTTGAAGAGGACTGTCATATCTTCCTCCTGGCTTTTTTGTTCAAGGCTAACTATTAGGGAAACGAAATAATGTTTTGTTTCCTTTCATTTCGTGCTCACCCCCATTTTGTTTCATTTCATTTCTTACAACTTTTTCTAAAAAAAAAATCTTACAGAACGAAATGAAACAAAACAAAACAGCTCCCCTGGGTCCTAGAGGCACCAGATTGGGTGCCTGGGACTCCGGGAGCCATTTTTAAAGGGCTCCTGCTGAGCTGTTATTGGATGAGCCCCTTTAAAACTTGACTAGTCGGCACCAGGGGGATCCCTCAGAAAACGGTCAGGTAGGCAGTTCCGCATGATCACATTGCCTACCTGGCCGTTTTCTGAGGGCTCGTGCCGAGCTGTCAATGCCTGGACCCCTTTAAACCTGGCCCAGTCCAGAGCCCCCTCCCCCAGTTCCAACTGGGCCAGGTTTAAAGGAGTCCACCCATTGACAGCTCAGCAGGAGCCTGAAAACAATAGAACAAAACAGTTCATTTCCATGTAAAAATGACAGTTTCATTTCGTCTATAACAAAATGCTGCTTCCTCATTTCATTTTGTTTCATTTCTTACATAATGAAATGATGAAACAGCATTTTGTTTTTCATTTCCTGCCCATTCCTACTAACCATGTCCAGGTCTTTCAGTCTTTCCAGATCTTTCCTGATAATCATTGTTGTTCTCTGCTATCTTGTCTGCATCTATTTAAAATGTAATATTCAGAAACAGAAGAGACCTAAGCAGTATCACATTGAGGGGAACTGTACTTCTGTTAATACAGCCTAAAATGGGATTCGTCATTTTTTTGCAGCCACATCACGTCTATTGGCTCATATTCAGCTTGCAATCTAAAACTCTCAAAATCCATCTCACATGTATTGCTGTAATTCTGTAGCCAACTCTAGGTCCATTTGATGGCTGCTCTGTCCAATTAGCTTACTAATCCACATATCATGTGGCATTTTGTTAATTAACAAGTGATAAATTGTCACTAAAAAGTATTCAAGGAGGCATCAACATCCATCTGTTGCAGCAAAACCAATAGTTTTTTGGCATTTTGAATTTGTTTTGTATGTGTTTAGAAAGGAAGAGAGTATTGGTAACAGAGAAATCTGTGATTAAATTTCAAATCTAACCCTAAAGTTTTATTTCTTTTCTTTTGTTATAGCTACAGTACTTCATAATCTTTTCTACACCACTAAAATGTGAGACTCACATGTCACATTAAAAAAACTTGGAAAAGTTAGTTACACTCCGTAGGAGTTTTCATAAAGAAAAAACAAGTATAGTTCCATAGATATGGATGGAGTAGGCTGCAAACTGTTGTTTAAAATACTTTATTGTTTTTAATTTAGTTAGATTTGCTTCATCTTATGCTGAGAGTAGTTACAGTAAACCAGAAACAGAACAGTTACAGACTTTGTGTTTTCATTTTTAAAATGGAAAATAATATGAAAGCATTCTGTACTTGTTGAATACTAGTACATGACCATCTTATTGGGCCATTGTGTCCTTTAATAGCTGCTTCGATTTCTTCTACAGTACAGTATTTATATTCAGATCTCCACTGCTTCAGAAAAACTGCTTGTTTGATTCTGATGATAGTTTTGGTGGATATTATGGTTTTGACTGCAAGTTTCACTTTTTGTATTAATTGTCATTTCAAAGTCTGCATTGTGATTCTGAAGATTCTTAATCTATCCTTAAATACATAGAAGGTTCAACATCAGTGCATTAAAAAAGTTTAAAGCCCTTTCAGACGTCTGTCTGCATTTGTGTGTATGTTGTGTCTGTGCGATATCTCCAATGTAGCACAGCAGCCTCTATAGTCCACATCACTCAGAATTAACTTTCTAAAACAGTTCTGTGTCATGTAATGTAGAATTCTGAGGTACAGTATTAACATTATAAATTTCTCCATCCCATGCACCAATCTGATGGAATTCAATTTCATATAAAACTGACGGAGTTAAATCTACTGATCAGTCAAAGCTTTTTTGTGCTAATAACGATTTCCTTGTCTGGCGTTTTTCTTCTTTTTCCACTTTCCACCATTTTTAAACCCATAGCCAGGTGAGAACTTTGACCAAAGTATTTATTTCTGTTTACTGTTCTTTGGTCTCTTCATAAGAAGGCAATGGACCCTGAAAGAGCTGAATGTGGTCATCATCCATGGAAGTTTTCATGGTAGCTTCCTCGTAAGACGGAGGCAAGCATACTGTAAGAAAGGGAGTTTCAGGCAAAAGGGTAGAGTAGTGAAAGTTCTGTTCACTGCTCCAGGGCAGCACTGACAGGAAATCAGTCACCTCATGCTCTGGAAGGGACTCTGGGAGGTCAATGCTGAAGATCTGAGCCTGAGGGTTGCGGCGTTGACAGCGTCTGTACAGGAAGAGCAACAGGAATGCCAGAAAAAGCATCATGGTAGCTGGGAGGATGATGCATAAGAATGGCTCTATATCTTCTTTGGTTGAGCTTGTTTTATGCTGACTCTGCAGGAGAAACAAAAAAAAGGAAAGGAAAGGAAACAGGCATTAGGGATGCGTGGATGCTCTACTGCCCTTCTTTAACATCAGTTCTCATTAAATGGCGGTTACTTCACATCGGTTTTGTCTCTTTAAGCGTTGCAATTTGGAGCAGTACAAAAAAATCTTAGTTCACGTCCATTGCGCAACAACTGAAAATTGTCTCGACCACGCCCCTGGAATGGATGCTAAGCGAGAAAAATCTGTACCTGGCTCTGGGATAGGGTATTTCCTTGTCATGGTTTATTCCTGGTTTCTGTTGCGAGACAAGACACCATGAGGTAACATTTGTTTCTCTCAGAAAACTGTGTCCCAGATACTGGGTTGGGTGTTAAGTTCAAAGTGCCCACCCACTCCAGATGATCACCACCCCCTTGCCCTCCTCCGTAAAATACCAATAAAACAAACCAAACTTCAAAGCCAGGCAAGAGGGACACCAGACAGGCAATTAGCAAGCAAAAGGAATAAAGAACAAAGAAAGCCCGAAGGTTATCACCTGGAGCATTCCAATGTGGCCATGTGCAGAAAGTGAAAGCTAGCCAGACGAGCCACGGACTCCTCCCCTGCCTGCAAAGAATTTGACTTTTCAGAAGCAAAATATCAAAAAATAACCACCCCCCAAAAGGAAGCTAGACAAATTCAGTGTTTGTCATGGTACAAGACCGTGAGGTAACACTGGTCATATGAGACAAGTTATCACGACCATGGGAACACTGAAACAGGGAGAAAACCACTTGTTCACGACCAACACTGTCATGGTACAAAACTAGTCACGGAACAAAGGAAGACTTGAAGGAAGTACTCAGTAAGGGCCTAAATCCCAAGTCTTGGGCTAAAGTCTCAGGAAACTCTTACACTTTCCTGTGTTCCAAGGCAGAGCGATGGTGACACAGCCAGAAGTTTGATCTTCTGTGTGTAAGAAAAGTGAGCACAATGAATGTTGGATAAGCATTCCTAGCTGACACGAGAGAGCACTGATCAGCCCATGGACGTTTCTATATGTATTGCACTTGAAGAGTGTCAACAAGCCTCAAAGGCAGGAGATGAGGCCACTGGAGAAAAAGTGTGTGTGGGGGTGCATCTCCCCAGACATTTGAAGCAAGTCAGGGGAGAGTGTCAACATTACAAGTCTTCTTGTTGCACAAGGCATAGACGAGCCAGGCAGAAAACAAAGGAAACCTTGTGGTTGAAAGCAAGTGCTTCAAAAATCTCAGCATATAGTGCAAGGCTTGGAGCCCCTACATATTATATAATGTGTTAAGCCAAACGTAGGATGTGAACCCTAGTAGGAATGGTCTCAGTTACTACAGCTGCTGGGTATATTTTGAAATTTCTCTTAGCGCTGAAAACTGATTTCTCCCCACCTTTTGATTAACCATATTACCTTCTTAGCCAGATTTTACCCAGATATGGGCCCAGTTAGCTGGGTTTTCCTCATGCTTGTCACCATAGTCAACTGGTCTAGGAAGAGTTTGTTTCATTCCTCTAACAGAAACCAGAAAGTATTTTAGCACTTTCACAACTATGGTTCTGCAAGACCTCTGGTTTCTCGTGTACTACAACAGACTAACATAGGTACTAGCTCGATCAGTGATGGCGAACCTATGGCACGGGTGCCGAAGGTGGCACTTGGAGCCCTTTCTGTGGGCACCCGACATCACCCCTTCATAGCCACCTGTATACAGGTTAAATTACAGTATTGGCACTTTGCAAATAAATTAGTGGGTTTTGAATTGCAGTTTGGGCACTCGGTCTCTAAAAGGTTTGCCATCACTGAGCTAGATTACCTCCCTCTTCCAATCTATGCTTGATCTCATCCCATTAATGACCACCACTCCCCATATCACATTTCAGCCCTGAAATCTTTGGGAATGGGTTACCACTATCCTTAGCAACCTTCTCACGTTCTTGCTGTTCCATCAACAACAGCAATTTATTTATTTATTTATTTATTTATTTATTTATTTATTTATTTGTTTGTTTGTTTGTTTGTTTGTTTGTTTGTTTGTTTGTTTGTTTGTTTGTTTAATACAATATATTTGCCTCCCACTATCCAAAGGTCTCTGGGTAGCTTATTATTAACAACAGAGGCCCAATTGGAATGCACACCCCAAAGGAAAAAGGGCACTGCCAAGTCCAAGAGGACACCGATGTGGCTTACAGGAGCTATTCGGGAAGTGATCAAAAGCAAGAAAAGCTCATTTAGAAGATGGAAGGCTTTTCCAAATGAGGACAACAGGCAGGAACATAAATTCTGGCAGTAGAAATGCAAGGCAACAATCAGGAAAGCAAAGCAAGACTTTCAGAAGGCTTTTAACAAGGTCCTGCACCAAAGACTCTTGAATAAACTTGCCAGTCATGGAATCAAGGGACAGGTCTTGTCCTGGATCAACAACTGGCTAAGGGACAGGAAACAGAAGGTAGCACTAAATGGACACTTATCCAAGTGGAGGGAGGTAAAGAGTTGAATGCCCCAAGGTTCAGTACTGGGATCCCTGCTTTTCAACCTCTTCCTAAATGATCTAGAAGTAGGAGTAAATAGTGAAGTAGCCAAATTTGCTGTGACACTAAGTTATATAGAGTAGTAAAAACTGAGAGAGATTGTGAGGAGCTCCAGAGGGATCTCTTGACACTGGGGGAGTGGGCAAACCAGTGGCCAATGAGATTCTACATTAGCAAGTGCAGAGTGATGCGCATTGGGGCAAAAAAAAAATTACATTTATAAACTGATGGGGTCTGAACTCTGTGCAACAAACCAGGAAAAGGACCTTGGTGTCCTGGTGGAAGCTCAATGAAGGTGTCAAGCCAGTGTGCTGCAGCAGTGAAAAAAGCAAACTCAATGCTAGGGATCATTAGGAAGGGTATAGACAATAATTCAGCAAGTGTCATTTTGCCTCGTTATAAATCTATGGTGAGGCCGCATCTGGAGTATTGTGTACTGTTCTGGTCACCATACCTCCAGAAGGATATTATGGAAACGGAAAAAGTGCAGAGGAGGGCAATCAGAATGATTAGGGGACTGGAACACCTCCTTACTATCTGAGGCTGCAACAGCTGGGCCTCTTCACTCTTGAATGACGGCGCTTAAGAGGTGACTTGATTGAAGTTTATAAAATCATACATGGTATGGACAAAGTAGATAAGGAAAAACTGTTTTCCCTATCACACAATACTAGAACCTGGGGGGCACTCCATGAAACTTTTGGGTGCTAGATCTCAAACAAATATAGAAAGTACTTTTTCACCCAGAGGATCATTGGTCTGTGGAACTTCCTGCCAGAAGAAGTGGTGACAGCTGTCAGCCTTGACAACTTTAAGAAAGGACTGGACAAGTTCATGGAGAATAAGGGTATCAATGACTATCATTATGGATGTCTAAGGACAACCTCCGGGTTGGAGAGATAGGCAGAATATCTCTCAATACTATTTGCAGGGAATCTTAATTAGGTGAAGACATCTGCTTGGGAATACCCTAAAGCAAATGATGAGCCGCTGTGTGAGACAGAATGCTGGACTGGATGGGCTGTGGCCTGTTCCAGCAAGGCTGTTCTTATGTTCATATGTAAAATGAACAATTAAACCGATTAAAGCATTAAAATGTCAATGACCAATTAAAAACAATAAAAATATTCAAATACAAAACACTAAAATTGCCATCAGGACCCAGTATAGCATCAGTATAGCATGTACAATTAAGCAGTTCCCTAAACTGAGCTCAGTTGGTTTTGAAATGAGCACTGTCAAAGACAGTGAAATCCAGCCTTTCTGAGAGAATAGAAAAGCTTGTTCAAACAAAATACATTTGCTTTTCTGCAAATCAGCCATTTTCTCCTAAGTCCACTCCATTTTGGGGCTGGGGTATCTTCAAGGCTTATGAGAGAGTGAGCCATTCAGAGAACAGCTGGGAAGAAAGAGATCAGGTGGGAAAAGTGTCTCCGACCTATTCCCTTCCACCCCTGCTCCTATGGGTTATTGGTAGGTCCAGAGCAAAAAGTACTTCTTGGGATGAGTTCTGTCCATGACACGCTGGCCATTCAATGATGGAGAAGATGTTTCTTGTCAGTGGGTCTGGATTCAAACCAGCATGGGTAGTTGTACCTGATCCCTGCAGCCAACATTAGCTTGCCTGAAGGCAGAGAATTTTGGGGTGAAAACAGCAATCTGCTTGCTTAGCCAGGGAGCATGTCTCTCAGCATTCCACCCCTACTCCAACTCCCCTACTCTTAAAAAATATTTTTGAAAAAGAATCCTGTTTTCCTTGAAAATCCCTCATGCTCTGCTTAGGGCTATGGGGAGCATTTTGCCAATATTTTGAGTATCCTTTAAGCATCTCTAGAAATTATACTACTAAAGGACGCACATGGGATTTTTCAGTAAAAAGAACCACTCCATTTTAATAAGAAATTTTAGAGGAAGTAGAGTTATAGGAACAAGGTGGCCATATTCGTTCCAGGGATGGTCATGTATGGCCCCTGGGCTTCTGTAGGTTTCCCACTCCTGGGCTAAAGTAAGAGTCAAAGCATTCTTGCTATAGCTGCATAGACCCAATCCAAGTACAGTAATCTCACCTTTCAGTGGCTATTCAATGGCTATTCTTTGGTGCTGGACTACTACTAGCCACTTTGCTGTATGCAAATATGATGACCTTCTCTTCAACGTATAGAAACATTTTGCTGCATAATTGCATGCCAATTTCTATCTGTGTTTGTAGCCTTCACTGCAACAATACATTTCTTCAACTCCTACATAGTGGCCATCCCTTCCAGTGGAATGTAAAGAGCAGGTTTTCATGATTGCTCCATGTTATCCCTCACCCCACTAAAGATATGAGTACACTGTGGGAAAATTATCTTGGTGAGAATTCAAACCTAGGAAGTTGGATTTCCCCAAGTGAATTCACTTTAGCCAACCATAAAGGAGTCAGTAGAGAGGAGGAAATTGGCAGTCATTCCTTGTTTGCAGCTTGTTAAGGCGGCTTCTGCTGTAGACTTCCAAAATTTCAGGAGCTACTTCAACAAATAGCAATGTCTGATTAGCAATTCCCTCCCCCGTCTCTCTCTCTCTCCTAGTACAATTGCCATAGTACAATTTTGTTGCAGTGCTGGAACCAAGGCTTAAAAAGAAAAGAAAATGCCCTAATACAATTTTTTTTGCAGTGCTGGAACCAAGGCTTAAAAAGAAAAGAAAAGAAATAAACAGCATTTTTAGCAAAGGTCCAAAGGTGTTTTAGCAGAATTGACCCATGCACGTGCCCCTTTGCTTTGTCTCTCGGAACATCACAAACTGCCAGCACTCCTGCACATATTTTAATTGACTTGAGCAATCACACTTCCTGAATGATGTTAATCCATTGCTACAAAAGAAATAATGAAGGAATATAATTTGAAGGGGGATGGAGAAACACTAGTTAATTCATATTGATGTGTAAATTATGTAGTACATGGAAAATAAGGATAACTCTACTGTCCCAGTCTCATGTACAGTATTTATAATGCAGCATTTCCTCTATTGTTTGCCACTATAGTTGGTCCTTAAGCTCTGTGCTATACTCACCCTTCAGTGGGTTAAACAGTAGATTTTTTAAAAGTTCACTTAAGAGTGAAATGGATTACAATGAATGTTGACCATCCATAATCTAAGTGAATTTAGGGGGGGAAAGCCACACTGTAGTCACTTTCCCGTTGTGCATTTGACAAGGTGCTTCAGTTGGATTAAGGCATGTCCAAACTTCGGCCCTCCAGATGTTTTGGACCACAACTCCCACAGTCCTTTATCACTGGCAATCTAAGCTTAGAATTCTGGGAGTTGTGGTCCAAAACATCAGGAGGGCCGAAGTTTGGGCATGCCTGCTTTAAGAACTGAGAGTGGTAACCCTCCAGATGTTTTTGGACTGCAAGTCCCACCAACCCCAGTGTGCATTATCAATGGTAGGTGATGATGGTTGTAATCCAGCAGTATCTGGATGATACTATCTCTTTAGCTTTGTCTTTAACACACTAGCAAACCTTGTTTTACTTTCTACAGCATTACTCAAAGCCTGCTGAAGGTGACCATGAAGTAGAAAGGCATATCCTGGCCTTGGTGAAACTGTATGGGCAAAAATGAGCAAGTTAAGAAAAAAGTGAAATTTAAAGTACCACCATTTTTGAGAGCAACACAGTCACTTTTAAAAACAAAACAATGGTCCTGTCGTTAAAGGAAACTATTTATGTGTAAAGTCACAAGCAGAAGCTACTGCTTTTGAAAAACTCTTAGCCTGGGCAAATCAGAACTACAAATAAACTACAGTACTCAGAATTTAACACAACATTGGGGTGGCAAAAGAGAATTCATTCTACCTTCTCCAAAGAAAGGGGAACAAGAATTGCTGTTTTCACTTTTAAGACACAATGTACGGTATTTTGCAAAAGGACATTCGATTTGCTAGCCATTTAAAATGAGCATTTTTTAAAAAAATTGAATCTTAGCTGCAGAGACACTGATAATTTGGATCTCAGCAGAATAGAGGGAAATGTCCTCCCTTCCTACAATCCTGATTAGAACCACTGTTCTGAGGCTGGTCTATCCATTGGTAAAGAAATCCCCTGTTGGTACCCCTAAGGGATTGAGTTTTCACAAATGCGGAAATGACCTTGTGAACTTATTATCCAGAAGGTTATTGTGGATGGGAAGGGAAGGGAGGACAACCCGTAGCCTTCCAGAGGTGGTTGGATGGCCATGACCACCATCCTCTTTGCTGGCGAAGGTGGATGCAAGTCACAGTCTGCCAAAATCTGAACCATTGCAAGTTGCACACCTTGTTCTATGATTTGTTTTTGCTGTATATTAAGTTTTGAATCAAATACGTAAGAAGGGCAATATGATGGATTCTGCCCCCCTTCTTACTATGTAGATGCAGTTTGGCACTAAATTAAATAGCAAAAGTGTAACAAAGGGTGATCAGAAGGGATTTCAGATGTCTAAATTAAAGGTAAGACTTGTACAGGCCCTTGGATGCCTCTTTGTGATTTATACTCAACATGACAGCAAAATCCTATTATATATTTTAACAACACACAGGAAGCAGCTGCTTCCATTAAAATATATTGTTTTTAATATGGAAAATAAAAAAGGAAAGCTGTGACTTTTGTCTTCCTTTCATTTGATTACCATATGCACCTTAATAGTATTATTGCAAATAGGATACATTCCAAATGACTCTTAAGAGTGCAAGAGTGCCTTCTATCTTCTGGTTTTTATGTTTCACCAGGGAAAGCAGGCATGAATCAATATTTTCAAATGCTGGAGCAGTGAAAACATTTGTCATATCTACTTTCGTATGAGTCACCAGATCTTTGAGAAGATCTTGTGCTTTGGATATAAAGAAAGAGATTGGCTTGCTGATGCTGATTATTTAAAAGGTTGCCTTTGGTAAAAAACAACTGCAGCTTGACATACACTGTATATTTTCCGGATGGCCACAACCTGAAGGGTCAGTGTATGCGTGTTATACTCCATCTCTTCTGTTTGATAAAGGAAAGGGAGGAGGTATTGGATAAGATGCACATTGTGATTATAGAATGAATGAGTTGGGTTGCATGATTTGATTGGAGGACAAACCATTCTTATTTTAGGTGCCTTTTAACTCCAGAGAGCAGCCAACAAAAACATATTGTTTCACATGTGATTCTTCTGTGAAAGGAACAGGTTAAGTCGCACATTTCCATAGTTAGAAGGCAAAACTTTCTAATTTAATGCACCTTAAATACTCAACAGTTGCAAACTAAAAACCTGTTGATTCACATGAACTTCTAAGTTTTTCCTAACAAGAACTCCTTACTTATCCTAAAGGGTATCTTGTTATTACCATTTCGCCCTCCAGCGATGGTGTTACCTCAGCAATTAGTCTTGCAAATTAAGTCCCTATTTGCCTTCCAGCTACTAAACATAAAACAAAGCACCTTGGAACACAAGATATGGAATTAAAGAAAACAGTGTGCAACAACAGATGTCTTTAATAACTTAAGGGTTCGTATGTTGTCTCTAAGCTAATGAAGGATTAAAGTACATTTCCAGTATTAAACAGAGGGTTTTTATATCAATGATATCGTTATCCTGAATTTTTTATATGATTATACTTTGACCACATTTTCCAGCGAAAGACAATTCAAGCCACTGCTATGGATGGAGTTCATTTTACTTTGAAATAATAATTAGGTTAATAGTAGGAATCACAATGAAAGAAAATGTAAGATTTCAATCAAGACAAGGAATGATTTGTAAGGGGTGTGATATGATGGTTTAATCAAAGTCTGGTTTCCATAGCTGGTTGACTCCAGTATCATAAAAGGACATTAACAAATCCATCCCCCCACCCTTTGCAAGACCGTCCATATCCACCAAGTGTCTACATGGCCAGTGACAGTTCAAATATTTAGATGAGTGGGTTAAAATACATAGGATGCTACAATGATGAAAAATACATGTGTGAGAGAATAAACCTAGGCGTCCATACATATGTGCACATTTACACTTTGGGCATTTTTGCTAAAATAATGCCAACATGGAAATGTGTTTATTATCATTGCACACTTAATAGTTCTGATCTTGTTGCCAGTAGGTTCATTTTTCTAAGCTTTAGTTATAATCCTATACATAATTACTGCCCAGAAGTCATTAGGACTTACCTCTTAGCAGATGTATTTGCCAAATCTGCAATTAATTACACACAGAGAAATCTAAATTATTTTGAATGCCAGTTTCCTAGTTTAAAAGACTGCAGACTAAATAGCTTTCTCGGCTGAAAATATTATGAAGTTATATTGATTTATGATTTGAGTAAATGGACCCCTTAATTTTCTTTGTGTACTTTCCCATTCTATACATGGCAATGGCTTAGAAATGCCATTCCCCCAGTATTCTCTGAACTAGCTTGTATAGCTTAGACAAAATAAGTTGTACACTGGCTACCACTTAATCTAACATTTATGAAAGGGATCATTAAAGATCAGAGAAATAAAAAGGAAGGGGGGCATTAATGAATAACATTTTGAAAGAAAATGACGGGAAAGAAACATTTTCTACTTTGTAATCAGTGCCAGGTTTAGAATAAACTTTCAAATATATCTCCCTCTCTCATTGCGGAGCAACATCATGGAACAAAGGACTAATCAAAAGGAAACAACGCATTAGTTATTACCTGCTGTGTTATTCCCCTGTCAAGGCTGCCATTCAGACTTAGGCACCCTCTTTTAACTACCCATTCTGAAGGAGTGAACTTTCATTAAACAAGACGAGACACAACGAGGGGTTGATGTACAGACCTGAAGCTGTGTTTCCAGGAGGGGCACACCTGGCTCGCTAGTTAACCAGTCATAGTTTCCCCGGTCTGCATGTCCAAATCCTTTCCAGCTGTTACCCAAGAGCCACCTCATACTTTCATGGACGTGCAACTCTGTTCTTTCTTCTCAGGTCAGGTCTTGCCTGTTGGGCTTCTGCTAAAAATCGCTCCTTCTTCCTATATGTTTAGTCCAACAGGAAATGTTTTAGCTACGGACATGTTAAAAAAAAGCCTTCCCTAATGAACAGAAGCAAAGAGGGTTAAAGGCGTGCAGTGACCAAATGAATCTCAGTAGCGGCGTCTGCCTCTCCCCAACTCCAATCTCTCTGGATTTGCTTCAGTGGCCTACATTACCAGAAAAAGCTGGCATCAGGTATCGGGGAAGGGTTAGCCCTCTGATTGGAGGGTTGCCTGCATTAGGATTATTTACGGGAGGGAATTTGCATGAGAATCTGAGACCACATGGTCCTAACTCTGAGTGGATAAATAATTTTCTAAATTTAGAGATCTAAATAAATACTTTTTTCTAATTTGAAAGAGGAAGAGGGTAGGGGGTGGGGAGCACCCAGGTCTAAAAAGAGAGAGTGATGTGCTTGCATTTTGACAAAGAAGGAAAATCCACCACATTTTGTATTTCCATTTGGATGTAATGTAAATAGTAAAAGCGGTTTCTCAGTAGGCAAGCAAGGGCATAAGGCTGAAAGCTGTGCTGAATTATTTAGGAGTATTAGAATGTGGATGTTAATGATAAATCCGAAGAGAGGTTGCTGCCAGAAAAGGCTTTGGTTTGGCCCCTGAGAATATCTGATTGCCTCCAATAATGGCCACAACGCGTGTCTGATGTGCTTAATTCTGCCCTTGGATTTTTTTAAAAAAGTCTAAGCATCATTAGACTTAATTTAGTTAATATAGTTATTTACAACAAACCAAAACCAACACATTTCTGAGGTGTCTATATAGAGAGCACCACAGAGTATTTTCATTTTGTTTTGTTAAAATGTTGTCAAGCTGTTGTTCTTTTTCTTTCCATTAAGTATGATGACAATAAAGTGTTCAGCTTATATACCGCCCCCATAGTGCTTACAGCACTCTCTGGACAGTTTGCAGTTTAATTATGCAGTCTACACAGTGTCCCTCCCCAGCAAGCTGGGTACTCATTTTACTGACCTCAGAAGGATGGAAGGCTGAGTAAACCATGAGCCGCCTACCTGGGAAAGAAGCCCAGGTTGTGAGCATAGTTTTAACTGCAATACAAGCATTTAACCACTGTGCTACAAGGTTCTACTTTAAAAATAAATAAAAAAGCTTTAAAAAGCTTATTGGCATCATACTTACACAGGAATAAAGATAGGAATAACTCCCTCTACCAGAATGCTTTCCTGATGCACAAAATAGATTAATTAGACCAAACTTAAGGATAACAACAGAGTAAACTTCTATTAAAATTCCATTTCAAAAATTCCTTGAGAGGCTTTGTGTTTCAAAATGCTGAACAAGTTTAGAGCTCATCTTGGCACTCTAATATATAATGGCCAATTCCCACTAGTGAATTACTAAAGAACAAACTAGTCTGGAGAGAAGGCAATACAGTGGTGTGCTTTTCTAAGATTTATTTAAAAGCAAAGCAAACCAAGTGTTCTGCTTATATACCACCCCATACCACTTCA
Source organism: Phrynocephalus versicolor (assembly GCA_023846285.1). Taxonomy (NCBI): domain Eukaryota; kingdom Metazoa; phylum Chordata; class Lepidosauria; order Squamata; family Agamidae; genus Phrynocephalus; species Phrynocephalus versicolor. Next base: position 10,976,957 of record JAHTLZ010000114.1, on the reverse strand, counting down.
AGTAGTCTCTGGGAGGTTTACAGCTTTATTATAGTATGCAGGCGACACTTTGCCCCTCATTTTACCGACCTTGGAAGGATGGAAGGCTAAGTCACCCATGAGCCAGCTACCTGGGATTGAACCCCAGGTCGTGAGCACAGTTTTACCTGCAGTACAGGCATTTAACCACTGTGCCACGGGGCTGACATAAGTGGAGTTTATGGATAGGGGGAATTTAGAATAGATTCCACACTGTTTGGAAATTGAACAATTTTTTCATGCCATATTTACATCGTGACACTTTAAAGAATAGTCTGATTTGGCTTGAACTGGAGTTTAGGTTATGACTCTGTGGCACATTGTCTATTATAGCCTTTGCTGTTTGTAGAAAATTCTACTTTTAATCTCTGTAGATGCTACTCTTCCCTATACAAAAAGAGAAGACCATACAAAGGACCCTGAAGCTTATTTTCCTTGCAGAGTGTTGCCACAAAAACACTTGGACAGTAATGACCTTTTGCCATAACAAAGACTGGAAAACAGCTACAGTATATTAAAATCAGGTACCTATCACAACACCGAAATGGAAATAAGAGTTGCTTGCCTAAATCTTTCCAAGAAGTTCCTGACTCATGATATTCGCACTCTCAGCTATTTAGTTCTTACACTTTATATCTGCTAACATTCCAAAACATTTGAGTGGTTTATTGAAAGTATTTACATCATTACAAAAAGATATTAAGCTAGGTACCCAGTCAACCCCCTTGAGGAGAGAATTCCAGAGGGCAATATAAGGAAAATGATCAAAATAAGACTATCATACTTTGGGCACATCGTATGTAATATGTATTGGAAAATACAGTACAACAATGCTTGGAAGACAGGGGCAACAGGAAAAGAGGAAGATCAAATAAGAGGTGGGATGTCTCAATAAAACAAGCCACAGTGTTGGTTTTGTAAGCTGAACAGGATGGATAACAACAGAACATTATTCATAGATCAATAATTCATAGGGTCACCATGAATTACAGGTAACTTTGATGGCACATAACAACATGCTCTTGTTCCAACCAGGAGCTCATCACTTTTAGTGTAGAAAGGCCAATGAACTATGATAACATTAAGGAAACTGGCTACTGAGCTACTTTCTCCAACAGTCTAAGATCAGACTGCATCCTTTGATGCTTTATTGAGGAGACTTCCTCTTTTGTTCTAACCCTTCATTGCAAACAAAGTGTTCTGCTTATATTCCGTCCCATACCACTTCAAGTAGTCTCTGGGCGATTTACAGTTTAATTACAGTATGCAGGCTACACATTGCCCCCAGCAAGCTGGGTACTCATTTTACCGACCTCAGAAGGTTAGGAGGCTGAGTCAGCTATGAGCCTGTTACCTGGGATTGAACCCCAGGTCATGAGCACAGTTTTATACTGGGAGTCCATACTAGCATATTGGCAGTGGTTTACTGGTGCTGGCTTCATCAGCTGTGGAACTCTTTGAGATGGATGTGCTGGCCTTTGATGGTACTGAGCCTGGATCTGTGATTGCTTGTCCAAGGCTAAAGGACAGCGATATAAAAGGTCTCCAACATCTCATACACAAGGGTCTCCAGCTCTGTAGTATGTGCTCGGTTTGGACTTCTGACCATTCTGATTTTATTGGCACCATTATCTCTCCATGCACCCTTTGGACCCATGTCATTGTTAGAGCCTTGAGGCATGATAATAACATGCTGTGTTATGTGTTCACTTCAGCTCACAGAGACAATCAGACACAGCCATAGAGGGCCTTTTCCATTAATGCCTGAACCTCAGGTACCTGAGAATTAGTTGAGGAAGGAAATGGTGTAAGAAATGTATCACACCAAGATCTCAAGAGCAAAATAAGCATATCATAAAGTCTGATAACCAAGGATGTCCTTGACTGTCTTATTAGTATAGTAGCAGATGCAGCAAATCTATGGAAATGAAATTGAGGTGACAGGCTTCAATTTGTTCTTCTCTTTGTTCACTGTAAAAATACAACAGTTTTTAATCAGTTAGCATCAGATCCTGATTCAGGTAAGGAGCTTTAATCTGAACAAATCAGATTGAGTTCAGTATTTGGGGAACTAAAGCGAAGTGACATTATTCAATAACATTTATTTAAAAAATAAGAACTCAAAAACACTTGAGCTGACAGAGAAGCGGCATTGTGCAAAAAGAAGCAGGCAGAGGCTATCTAGGCAGTATAATGACAGAAATAATTACATTAGCACTAACTGAAACAAGTAGCATTAGCAATAGCAAGTCTCTGCATTCAGAGTAAGGATAGAACTAAAAATGCTGTATGGCAATAGGAGACAGTTTACTGATAATAGCAGATGATATGCCAGATTTCTGCGCCCCATGTAGTCTATGGAACTTCCTGCCACAGGATGTGGTGATGGCATCTGGCCTGGATGCCTTCAAAGGGGATTGGACAGATTCCTGGAGGAAAAGTCCATCACAGGTTACAAACAATGGAGATGTGTAATCTCCAGGCTTAAAACCGGGGTACTTCAAGGACCAGGTGCAGGGGAGTGGTATCAGGAGACAGATATCTAGTCTCATGCGCTCCCAAACGCATCTGGTGGGGCCACTGTGAGATACAGGAACCTGGACTAGATGGGCCTTTGGCCTGATCCAGCATGGCTCTTCTTATGTCTTGTGCAAACCAAGGTTAAGTACAGCCATTATATTGTGCACAGCAATTGTATTTTCAACATAGAGCATTAGAGCAGAGCCAAGCACCCTGAGCACAAGCATATGTTCTATAAATTTCATAACTGTATTTCATGGAGACTAAAGAGTAGACATTTGAAAAATGTGAAAGGAATAGGGTGATGAAAGTCTGCATGAGAATTTCAACTGTATGAGAATAAAAGTGGATCATTTCTCCCCGTTATTGCTTTTGTTTGCCTTTACCAAGCATGCATACATTACTTGCTCAAGTAGCAACATTTAAATACAGCAGTACTGTACCTTGTATAAAGGAATTAATTTATTCCAAATGAAATTCTGTTAAGCAAATTTTCCATTATACAAATTTCCCATAGGAATGCATTGAAAATGGAGTAATACCTAATCGTGACCATTTTGATGTTGTACGGATTCACCCCATAGACGATTCTGTTAAGCAAATTTTCCCTATCTCCATAATGTTTTATGTTGTGCAGATTTTATGTCATACTAACCGTTTGTTATCCACTTAGTATTAAATGGCAGAAGGAACAGGGTTAACTCCCCTTGTGCTTGTTTTACTCCCTGGAGTTAGGCTAAAAGCCTCCCTTTCCAGCTTGGGCCCCATGCTTTGATACAGCCTGAGGCATGTTTCATACATCAGCTCATCATGCCTTAGTGGTGGTGTCTTGAGGTCACCCAGGTGCAGTCTTTTCCACTCCAGTGAGATAAACTGTACTTCTGACGTCATAACAACAGTTACTTCTGAATCTTCACTTCTCTAAGGGTATTTGTACATGACCCCTAAACTCCGCCGCAAATGGCTCCCAGCTCTGGAGCTAAAAATTGTTTCCCCACCAGCTCCGGAGTTTACAGAAAATTAAGTGCAGCCACGCCCACCTAAGCGCGTCCCAGCGCACTTTTCAGGTACCTGCTCTTGGAGGGTGAAAAATCCCAGATCCGGATGTAAAGGAGTGAGTGCCTGGCTCTCCTCGCTTCTGTTTTTTTTTTTTTTTTGCCTCCCGCCCCTTTAAGAGAAGGAATCAGGAGGACGACGGGGCTTGGGGAGGCTGCACTATTTTGTCCCCTTTTTTCTCCCTCCCCTCAGGCAGACAGGAGCAAGGAAGTGCGGAGGGGTGGGGACGCAGGAAGAGCAACGAACCCCCAAGATCTCTGGTCCAAATTTAAGTGGCCAGTGGATCTTAGGGGTCGTGTGAAAAGGCCCTAACTCACCCTACACAAACTCTATGTAAATATTGCTCTTCTTTTGCTGTGTTCTTTTGATAGTGAATTTCTTCCTTTTTATTTATTTTATTTTATTTTAGAGTGTTTTTACCCCACCTTTGTCCTTGGGAAGGTAGAAATACTATTGATAGTCCATATCCTGAGACTTGTCTTACCAGACATTCAAAGAGGAGAGATGTAATAACGATAGGGAAATTTCAGGTACAGTGGTCCCTCGTCCTTTCACAGTTCATATACTGCGGTCCCGCTATATTGCAGAACAGCAGTATCCTGAAAGGGCTTGAGGGAGGGGGGAGGCTTTAAAAGCCGGGGCCTTTTAAACCTTCCCTCCTTCCCCAAGCCCCAGGCTCCAGCTGATTGGCACTGGGGTGGGGAAACAAAAGGTTTTTCTACCCCACCCCAGAGCCAATCAGCTGGAGCCCGGCGCTTAACTCCATGGAGGCATCGTGCACCGCTTCTCCCCACCCCCCGGGGTGCGGGGAAGTGGTGTACGTTGTTTAAAATGGCTTTCAACAAATGGCTTTCAACAAATGCTGAAAGCATTTTAAACATCACACACCACTTCCCAGCACCCCGGGGGCATATTGTGGATTTTCAATGATCGTGGGTTGGGACGGCCCCTGACCCCCGCAATAGACAGGGGGTTACTGTACCCTGATATTTGTTGGTGGTCCAAATTCAATATAAGTGTAAGGTCCAGCAAATTATTTAGTCACCTTGCCAACAACTTTATAATCTAGAACAGTGGTTCCAAAGATTGGGTCTCCAGATATTCTTGGACTACAACTGCTAAAAATTCTGGCCAGCACAGCTAGTGGTGAAGGCTTCTAGGGATTTCAGTCCGAGAACATCTTGAGTCCAATGTTGTAAAGCACTATTGTGAAAGGTTGAAGAAGCACCATTGTGGTTAGCCATTCTGGATCCCTTGGCAATAGGGAAGCACTAGTCAGCAAGCTGCAAATACTGGAAACCATGCCTTCTTTGGATTTATTATTTTGAAGAAAGAGAAAGTGATAGCAGCATCAATGCACGCTGGACTTTAAGAAAGTCAATACTGATAGAGATCCCACTGTCAGAAGTAGCAGTCAAAGACAAGGGCTAGCATGAAGGGTGGAAGTTTATTAAAGGTGATCTATTGAAGACACAATCACAAATAATTCCAAGTAGAAAGTGAAATGGGGGGGGGCATTAAGGAAACTAAGGTGGCTTCATAAGGAATTTTTGGATGAGCAGAGAATTAAAAGTTGTGTGTATAGGAAGTAAACAAAAGGGCAAATCGCCAAGGAATATATAAATGAGTAGCCAGTATTTGTAGGGAGAAAGTCATGAATGATCACAGAAGGAACTCAGAATTGCAAGGGAGGTTGAAAAATAACAAAGACGATGGCTACACTCAGAGCAAGAAGAAAAACATGGAAACATGGACAGGGTGAAGAAATATGAATGGGAGAAAGTGAAAAAGCAGATATAGTGCAGCTTCCCATGTTTTCTTTCAATAGAAAACATTGCTTTCCTTGGAGAAAGCCCTTGGAGCAAGTAGAATCAAGGATCAAGGGTGTGATCCTTTTCATTTTTCTTTTTCTTTCCTCATGACCCAACGTTCAAGCCCAGGTAGCTGGCTATTTGATTAAAGGTTCACTCAGCCTTCCATCCTTCTTAGGTCAGTTGAGTACCCAGCTCATGGGGGGTGGGGGTAATGTGTAGCCTGCAGAATTAAATTGTACATCACCCTTACAGTGCTTTTAGTGCTATGGGGCAGTATATAAGCAGCACACTTTTTGTTTAACCTCTGTGGCAACCCAATGTGATATGCCACTAATAAAAATTATATATTAAAAAATCCAGCTTTCCCAGGCTCCTTGCAGATCGGAAGGTAGGAGGTGTGTGTATGGATGGAAAGAAAATCTCTTTTCTTATTCCCTTCTTTTTTCTGGTTCTTATATAGCAGTGTACAGCAATACACTAACAACAATCCAGTGCAGTTTAATTTTGTTAGCAAGCCAATGAATTGATATGTCACTCAAAGAGGGGGAGTCAGAAGATGATGCTGTTGCATGGAGGATGAGAGGGAGTGATGGACTCAGTAGGGTTGCTTTGAGATGAAGAATGGTTTCCTGTCCGTAGATGTAAATATTCAAAATCTCAGTCTGCACTTTCA
>JAHTLZ010000114.1:10914896-10970836 GCA_023846285.1 Phrynocephalus versicolor | reverse complement strand
GATTGGCACTGGGGTGGGGAAACAAAAGGTTTTTCTACCCCACCCCAGAGCCAATCAGCTGGAGCCCGGCGCTTAACTCCATGGAGGCATCGTGCACCGCTTCTCCCCACCCCCCGGGGTGCGGGGAAGTGGTGTACGTTGTTTAAAATGGCTTTCAACAAATGGCTTTCAACAAATGCTGAAAGCATTTTAAACATCACACACCACTTCCCAGCACCCCGGGGGCATATTGTGGATTTTCAATGATCGTGGGTTGGGACGGCCCCTAACCCCCGCGATAGACAGGGGGTTACTGTACCCTGATATTTGTTGGTGGTCCAAATTCAATATAAGTGTAAGGTCCAGCAAATTATTTAGTCACCTTGCCAACAACTTTATAATCTAGAACAGTGGTTCCAAAGATTGGGTCTCCAGATATTCTTGGACTACAACTGCTAAAAATTCTGGCCAGCACAGCTAGTGGTGAAGGCTTCTGGGGATTTCAGTCTGAGAACATCTTGAGTCCAATGTTGTAAAGCACTATTGTGAAAGGTTGAAGAAGCACCATTGTGGTTAGCCATTCTGGATCCCTTGGCAATAGGGAAGCACTGGTCAGCAAGCTGCAAATACTGGAAACCATGCCTTCTTTGGATTTATTATTTTGAAGAAAGAGAAAGTGATAGCAGCATCAATGCACACAGGACTTTAAGAAAGTCAATACTGATAGAGATCCCATTGTCAGAAGTAGCAGTCAAAGACAAGGGCTAGCATGAAGGGTGGAAGTTTATTAAAGGTGATCTATTGAAGACACAATCACAAATAATTCCAAGTAAAAAGTGAAATGGGGGGGGGCATTAAGGAAACTAAGGTGGCTTCATAAGGAATTTTTGGATGAGCAGAGAATTAAAAGTGGTATGTATAGGAAGTAAACAAAAGGGCAAATCACCAAGGAATATATAAATGAGTAGCCAGTATTTGTAGGGAGAAAGTCATGAATGATCACAGAAGGAACTCAGAATTGCAAGGGAGGTTGAAAAATAACAAAGACGATGGCTACACTCAGAGCAAGAAGAAAAACATGGAAACATGGACAGGGTGAAGAAATATGAATGGGAGAAAGTGAAAAAGCAGATATAGTGCAGCTTCCCATCTTTTCTTTCAATAGAAAACATTGCTTTCCTTGGAGAAAGCCCTTGGAGCAAGTAGAATCAAGGATCAAGGGTGTGATTCTTTTCATTTTTCTTTTTCTTTCCTCATGACCCAACGTTCAAGCCCAGGTAGCTGGCTATTTGATTAAAGGTTCACTCAGCCTTCCATCCTTCTTAGGTCAGTTGAGTACCCAGCTCATGGGGGGTGGGGTAATGTGTAGCCTGCAGAATTAAATTGTACATCACCCTTACAGTGCTTTTAGTGCTATGGGGCAGTATATAAGCAGCACACTTTTTGTTTCACCTCTGTGGCAACCCAATGTGATATGCCACTAATAAAAATTATATATTAAAAATCCAGCTTTCCCAGGCTCCTTGCAGATCGGAAGGTAGGAGGTGTGTGTATGGATGGAAAGAAAATCTCTTTTTTCTTATTCCCTTCTTTTTTCTGGTTCTTATATAGCAGTGTACAGCAATACACTAACAACAATCCAGTGCAGTTTAATTTTGTTAGCAAGCCAATGAATTGATATGTCACTCAAAGAGGGGGAGTCAGAAGATGATGCTGTTGCATGGAGGATGAGAGGGAGTGATGGACTCAGTAGGGTTGCTTTGAGATGAAGAATGGTTTCCTGTCCGTAGATGTAAATATTCAAAATCTCAGTCTGCACTTTCAAATGACCTTGTTTAGCCTGATCCAGCATGTGAAAACTACACTGTCTAGTAGAGAATTCTTTTGTCTCTGTTCCTGTTCCGGGACAAGGTCCTGTGAGGTAACAACTGTCACGCAACAAAGGCAAACTTCCGCTCGTGAACTTGCGACCATCCGTTTCTCTCGTACTTTTGAGTGCTGTGGATTGACATTTCGAATAGACAAAGCGCAGGGGGTGTGGTGCGCCCTTTATTTTTATGTTTTTTTTTTCCAAAAAAGCAGATCTTGTCACGAAACAAGGCCGTGAAGTAATACTTGTCATGAGACAAGTTATCATGACCACGAGTGAACGGAAACAGGGACTGAACAGGGACAAAACCACGTGACCGCGAACAACGCGGTCACGGTACAAAAGTAATCATGGAAGGGGGTAGGATGTGAGGTAACCGCCATAGATGTGCATCATCTCAAGACCTACACATGATAAAATCCTTATGCAAAAGTGTCTTCCACATGTGATAAAATGCTTTACAGGAGACTTTTCTATAGGATCTTTTTCAGAGATGAAGCAGGCTTAATACTATGTTTCCGTAACAATTTCCATGTTATTGGATCAAGTTTTATCCCACTGCCGGCTTGTATTAGGAGAATTTAAGTCATAAATTCTTTTTCAAACACAGGTTCGTAAATTACTTTTTCAGACACAGAGATTAATCTCCATGCTGGACAAAGTACACAGTTCATTCTGCTATTGAGCTCAAATGTTTATCATTTGAAAATAAAAAGGAGGTGCTCATTGATGAAATAGTGAGTTTAACATGTTTGGAATATTGCAGAATTGCCCTAGATTTTGCAGCAATAGATAATTTATCAATTAAAAGTAAATGTTTATTTTTTTAAAAAAGTGTGCCTTTTCAGGAATCTTTAAGCTTACTCATTGTTGGTGGCAGCTGAACCTACAAAAAGAGGGGGGGGGGTCAAAAGGTTGATGCATCTAAGCCTGGTGTTCTTTGTATGTATAGGATGACTTGAGTTCCTATGATTGTCAGCCTGCATGAGAATGGGGGAAGCTGAAGTCCACATCTGGAGAAGCTTGGATTGGGGAAGGCTAATATAATGACATTAGAGACGAAGCAAACTGGAGAACATTGCCCATGTCATTAACGTGATGAAGATTCTGCAAGAGCAAGGACACATGAAGGCCATGACTTCATCTGCTTTGTGCATCCCTCCTCCAGCTATACATCAAGCACAATTCCACCCCCCCCCCACACACACACACCACCACCACCAAAAGGGGAATCTACAGTGATTAAAGTGCTGTAGCTTTCGGAGCAATGGGTAATCAGGATAGAATAGCACAGTTTTTACCTATGTTCACATTCACTGTTTGAATGCTGGTGATGGGTGAGTGCTTGGGCATAGCTAATTGTGCAATCCTGAAACAATATGTATTTCTGGAAACCTTTTTCTGTAAATAAAACATATGAAAGGGACTAACACAAATCTACTGATTTACACAAATCTACTGATTTACAGCAAAATCATATGGAGGTTTTAGATTTTAGATAAATTTCCAATCTATTCAATATACTCCTAGTTCCCTGAGCTCCTTGCCCTCTGAAGATGTCGGCCACAGATTCTAGTGAAATGACAGGAAGAAAAACTTCCAGAACACAGCCAAACAGTCCGAAAAACTCACAACAGCTATCAGATTGTGACCATGAAAATCTTCGAGAATACATTCCAATATTTGGTAGATTCCACTACTGAATATATTATAGGTAGAGATGGGCACGAAACAATTTTTTAAAATTTTGTTTTTCATTTTTCTTTTCATTTCCTAATGAAATGAAAAATGAAGTGCCTTTAAAAAAGTGAAACAAAATGAAGTTGAAATTGTCGTTCCGTTCCATTTCATTTTTTGCTTTTTTATTTTTATTATGTATTTTGAGAAGCGCCGATCTCAGCGCTTGTCAAAATAAATAATAAAAATTAGCACCAACCAGCTGGCATGCGGGGCCGTTCACCAGCTGATTGCCACTTGTAAAAAAAAAAGCACCAATTGTCCGGCAGCCCCCCCCCGCCAGCTGATCTGCGTTAGAAAATAAAAAGCACCAATTGCTGTCAGAGCCCCACGTGCCAGCTGATCTGCACTTGTAAGAAAAATAATAATCACTGATCACTAGCAGGGCCCTATGCGCCAGCTGGTTGATGCTTGTTAAAAAAAATCACTGATTGGCCAACAGAACCCCAACTAGTTATCCAAAAAAAAAAAAGAAAAAAAGAAAAAAGAAAAATAAGTAAAAAAATGAAAAATGAAACAAAATGAAAAATGAAACAATTTTTAAAAAAGTGTTTCAAATGAAATGAAACAAAAAACGAAATGAAATGCCATTTTCACATTTCGTGCCCATCTCTAATTTTAGGCAAGCTTTATGGAAAGCTGGCTTACAAAGAAGTACAGTACTTTGAAAGTGTCCATTATCAGTTACTGTACCAGCCTGCTTCTGTTGCTGTGGCTGCTATGTGGTTATTTTTGTCACTATTGCCTAGATGAAAAGAAAAGAAAAAACTGTCCTCTAATCATTTTTGTCTCCATAACTAGATGTCTCCCAGGCTGTTCATCCTAAATGCATTAGGTTGCATTTTTCCAGGTTGAAGCTCATTTTGTTAGTTCTTGCCTTTTGTTTTTGACTAATCCATTTAGATCTTTTTCTATTTGTTTCCCCTCGATTCTGAGTATGTTTAGTCTGTCTCTGGGTCTGTATTATACATGGATTTAGTGAATGTGCTTTTAAACACCATTAGCGGCAGCAGTTCATGACAGAGGATGCAACTGACCATTGTGTGACCTTGGCCTGAATACTCTTTGAGTTCAGCTTTACAAGCAGTGTTCCCAATCCACTTATGAGCACAAGTGCCTGGGAATATTGACATGATTTCCAACCAATAGAATTTTGTGAAGTGCTTTTCTCATGCACTTTATGGAAAAGCCCAAATATAATATCAAAATGGAATAAAAATATACTGATTTTGTTCTATGATACCATTGGATAGAATTGCCCGTTTACTTATGATATATGTCTCCCTTGAATTGCACAGTTCTGAGCAGTTCAGTTTTGCTTTTGGGCTCAGACTTGACTGGGAAGGCTTGCTAGTTTTGTGCTGTGTCATACTACTTGTTTCTGCTAGTCTTGTATGACTTAAAAGCCAACCAACCTGTTGAAATTGGGTGCTTTAAGCTGCTTTGTTAGAATTGACACAAAACACACACAGTTGTTTTGGGTGAGAGAAATGAAATGATAAATCATGTGGTTTTTGTGAGTTTAATACTACAATGCCCAAGATAGTCACAGGAGCAGATCTGTTGGATAAGGGCAGGGCCAGCGCGTCCATTAAGGCGAACTAGGCAGTTGCCTAGGGCGCCAAAATGGGCAGAGGGCGCTGGACAGCCTGCTGACCCCCCTGCCGACCCCCCCGCTGGCCACCCCCACCCCCCGCCGCCGTGCCCCGCGCCCATCGCCACCCCTCTGTGCCCATCGCCATCCCCCGCCATCCGCTGCCCCCTGCTGCCCTGCCCTCCCCCGCCGCCGCCACCCGCCGCCACCCGCCTGCCGCCACCCCTGCCCCACCCCCCTGCCCCTCGCCTAGGGCGCAAAAAACCTAGCGCCGGCCCTGGATAAGGGTTACACTCCCCCAGAAAACTCAGGCGCAGTTTGGGCAATGTTCCTGCTGGTTTGGGCACTGAACCTGAATAGCCAGATACCTGCAATGGCTGGAAGTGCATCTGCACAGTTCAATATTTTTGGAGATAGCAGATCTCTCTACACCAACATATCCTTTACTTAGATTCTCCTTAGATCACAACAATATGCTGAACGTGAGGTTGATTTTTAAAAAATGTTGCAGCTCAACAGGATGCATCCAGGCTGTTGCTTGTGGATAGCATGGATTGGTCTTTGTTGCAGCTTCACTGGCTATCGGTCTGTTTCAAAGTGTTGTTCATGGCCTATTATAATTATAATTGCCCTATATAACGTGGTTCCAGAATGTTATCCCCAATGATTTTGTCTGGACTTTGAGATCTTCCACAAAAGCCTTTATCTTGGTTCCAATTATATACTCAGGTAAAGAGGGGTGTTTACAAGATAAAACTTTTCTGGAGGCAAGGTCACCCCCCCCCAGTTGCCCTTCCAATGGCAGCAAGTAAATATGTTAGTGTTTGATCAGCTGTTGAGGATGAGACTTATTATTAGCAGGGTACTTTAGTTTTCTTAATAGCCATGCTTTTAGCTGATATTTTTATTTTTAAACCATATTTTATTGCAGTTATTTCTGTTTTAATAGATGATTTTGCCTTGTGTTTTAATTGCATTATCTGTATTTTTTAAAAATGTAAGATTAGCATGGTTTATCATGACTCCTCCGTTTGGGAGAAAGGTGAGATATAAACTGAATTCAATACATATGTGCGTAACATATATATACACACACTTTACCTTGAATTGTGATTCAAGGTTTCTGCCTTCTAACCTTATGCTCAGATTACTGGAACATCATTTTCTTTTCTAAGATCAGTAGCTGACAATAAGCACATGGTCTCTGCATCTGATGGAAAATTTCTTGAATTGAAGTGTGCATTATTAAAGAGAGCATTTGCTCAAGGACTCTGGGGGATTCTAGCAGCTGATTTAATTTCCAAAGGTGGAAATATCTGCCTGTTCCCGCAATCCAGGACCATGCATTTTACCTCCTCAGTGGATAATCTGACATTGTTGTCTCAAGTGCGATCGTGGTTTTTGTCCTGATTTTCACCATACTAAAAGGTCCGTATTTGCACATAATATGAATGCTCAGATTCATATTCCTGTGTCACATCTCTTTGCCTAGAAGTGAGTTCAGTGGAGTTTATTCCCAACTAAGGGCCTGCTCTCACTGCTGGAATAAATCAGCAGAGGGATTGTTTTTTTGGATTTGGGCTCAAGCCCTGAAGACTTTAGCCCCAGGACAAAACTTTTGTGCCTGTGCGCGCCTGCATCCTCACCCTCTCCAGCACATCTGCTGCTTCCCACTACTGCCATTCCCATCTCTGTCTCCAGTCAGATGGGCCTGACTCTGCCAAGATGGGAGAGTGGTGGGTACAATGGAGGTGGGGGGGAAAGAAAGTGATAATTGAATGGGGAGCGGAATTATTATTTTTATTTATGATTATTTTGAAAAGCATTTTTTTTACATTGAGGACCCTGAATTAACAACAGGTAATGTTGCCGATGTACCACTGCATGCTTACTTTCTGACAAGGACTGGAGTCCCACATATGGCCGCAGTCATACCAGCATTTTCTCCGTAGTTTCCCAGAAAAAGATTGCGTCCTAAATGTGAAGGGAAGTAAATTCAAGCCCCAGCCGACCACGCCCCTTGAACAGCAGTTTCAGCAAAGTTTCAATAACCACCGCCAGCGGCTGGATTTAGAATCTTTGCTCAAAAATGCTTACTTATTTGCTTCTGTAACCATGAAAGGACACCGAAAATACTCAGTAAAAACTGTTGCTCCCCTTTTTTGGAAACGGAGGCTTGGGAAATAGAGCAGGAAAGAAGGGAAAAATGCAAAGTAGACAGGTAGAGATGGAACCAGATTAGGAAAATACGACGCAGAAGAGAGAACATTAACTGCACATTAAAAACCATGTGACCGCCCGAAAAAAAATACGCATGAAATGTATATATGCAGAGAACGCTGGTGTGACCACGGCCATAGTGGAAAAGAGCAGTAACCAGAAAGGAGAGCAGAGGGAGCATAATTCCACTGAAAAGTTTGGATCATGTGAAGGGACTGAAAATGTTTAAATACTGGCTCCAAAAATCCATTAAATGCATAATCCTCAAATAGAGGACATATCAGATTTTAAACTGATAAGAACAGAACTACACATGATCTTAGCCATAAGAACATATCTCCATTTCTGAAAATGTTTAAATACTGGCTCCTTTAATGGTTGCATTTTTAGTATTGGAGGGTAGAGAAATGCTTAATGGATTTCCTGTTTTTGTGTCAAAACCTCACTTTTGGTTACTAGGCACTTTGACTTGAACAAGTGGGAAGATATGATCTGGTGCTTTGCGGCATGCAACAAATGGCCGTGGATGATAAGATCAAGGGAAGTGGCTTTCCTCAAAAGGGCACTTAACATGTCCACTGAAGCAGCAGCATTCAAACAGGGATTCAAAACCATGCGATCTTCCACAAAAATGAAAGCACAAAAGTGGAGAGACATTTTGGAAGTGTGAACCTAGCCAAGCACAAACTCCCCGGTGAAGGAACACAAGTGCTGCCTCGCTCTGAGAGTAGCCCTTTCTTTTACCCTGTTGTTCTGTACAGTTGCACTGGAGGATAAGCTTCACTGCAGACAATGACATTTACTTTTCAGAAGATATCCATGGGAAGGAAGGAAGGAAGGAAGGAAGGAAGGAAGGAAGGAAGGAAGGAAGGAAGGAAGGAAACTTAGCAACTAGCTTGCGTGACTCACAGACAACCACACAGACCGCAACAAAACATTTGATGGTTTCACCCAGATGCATGTTTTGTTTTAGCTGAGACAGCAAAGGCTCATTCTGAGATTTAACTGGATAATTAATCTTCTGCTTTCAATCCATCTATCCCCAGAGTAGTGGACTCTTGTTTTCATGGCTTTGCTAATCTCCACACATGCTTTACTTTACTTCTCATCAGCCCCACAGCAAAAGGTTACCCATGTTTTTCTCACTTCAAAGCTTGTCATGGTCATCTGGCAGATTCACTTTATAATCCCCTCCCTGAATTACATGGTTTAAGATGGGCTTCTAAACAGCAGTCAGAATAGGAGATTTAAGCAAGGATTTAATAGCAAGAGGTTGCTTCATTCTTGTCCTTCCATGGCCCAAGCTCCGTTGTACATGTATCCAGAGAAGAGAGTGTTTAAAATGAATTATCATGATGGTGATACCATAAGATTCTTGTAGATTGGGGTTTCCTCTGCAGATCACCTTGCAAAATATTTGGATGAGATCACCTACCCACTTCACGTGATTATTGCAAACTCTAATGACTTACATTTTTTAACCTTTTGAAGATGCAGCTTCTGTAACAGATATAATTGCAGGTGGGAGAGAGATCAGGTGTCTTGCCTTTTGTCATGGTCCCTTCAGCCATCATTTGTAGAAGGTTATTGGAATATGTCTGTGAAGATTCTCAGTCATCCAGGTGAGTTTACCTGGAAGTTAAGTCGTGGCAACTGGACTTCTTTTTCTTGAGAGAAACGTTTCAGTTCTCATCCAAACAGCTTCATCAGTCTGAAGAAAGCTAGTTGTGAGTCCTCCATCTTATAGTCTGCTTTGACCTCTTGTCACCCTGATCTGAAATAGGCTCATAAGATGAACAATGGCCTGAATCGGCTCATTAGGTAGACAACGGTCAATAGCCTTAAGGTGAACAATGGCCTAAGATGCTGAAACCCATAAAGTATGGGCCGTTGGCTATGGTGTTGGTGTTGAAGGCTTTTTGATTTGCCTGGGTATTGTTGAAAGCACTGGAGAGAGAGAGAGAAGAAGCTGTTTGCTGGGGGGGGGGGATTTTAAGTAGGTGCTTTTGGGAGAAAGTGGATAGTCAGAGAATGAGAGCAAAAATGGCCCCGGATACTTGTTTTTGTTTGTTTGTCTTGTTGTTTTTAGGCCCATCCCAAAGCACTCTCTATTAGTATCTGATAGCTAAAATGACATGACTTATCTGAAGAGGAATCTGTCTCTCTGTCTCTCTGTGTCTCTCTCTCTGTGTGTATTTTTTTCCTTTGCTGATGTGGCTGAAGTATATTTGAAGTATATATATGCTTTATATTTCCTACTGTTGACTTGTTTGGTATATGGCTTCATGGTAATAGTTCAGTAGACAGTTATAAATAAAATGTATAGATTGATTCAAAGGGTTTGGCAAAAGTGGGCCCATTAATTTTAAATAAAGGGAGGTTTTGTACCTCTGTCAATTAGCCAAAGTTCCCGTGAGGCATTCTGTTTTCTGTTCCTTCCTCCCCACCCTCACGTTTAATGAGCTCGGTGTTGCTGAAGGAGACATAAACCTTGAGATTTTTTTAAAAAAGAACTTCAGCCGCTAAATATTTAATCAGTGCTATTTCCATGACAAACTCCCTGACCTACAGCCAACAAATGCAAGAAGCGCCAATGTTCTTTGTGTAACTAGAAAGGATACCTGATACAACATCTTCCATTTTATGGAAGGGATCCACTCCACAGACCGTGACTCTCATGGTCGGCTGCTGCCATTGCTGATACATCCTCCAAGGCCTGTAACTGAACCGCACCAAAGAGCGATGAACTTTTAGAGGAGACCACAGGGTAAAAAAAAAAAAAAAGAGTATTGATTTTGCAACACGAAGCGGCAGAGTGGATTATCATAATTACTTTGGGCCTTGAAAAATATATGAAGAAGCTGTAAAACGAAATGCCACAAAGGTCAGTGATCAAAGAGGGAATGAGTCAGAAGAAAACCCAATGTTGTGCCGTCTGGCCATCTAGCCACTCAGCCAGGCAGGTGATCTGTTTGCAGAAACAGAGAAAACTTATTTGTTGTTAGCCTCTGATAAAAAGGGGGAGGAGAGGGGAAAACACACATCCCTCCCCCATTATACAGGAGGCAATCTCCTGCTCTAGTCATGAATTATCTCTGCAGCAGCTATAACTTATGGCAATCTCTGCCCTCAGATGAGACCCAACCAAGTGCGGCATTATATTAACACAATTACCTTGGTAAGACCCCACTCTTTGTGAAAGAAAAGCAAGTAGCTGCCATAAGTTTGTGTGTGTGTTAACCTTATACTCTCACTGCAATCTGGATTGGAATTCTTGCCCCTCCCCATCAATGTACTTGGTGTCTATAATATGCAGTGGGAGAAAAATCTCATTAATGTCCATAAGGATACTCCAAATATGAAATCCAGGGTTGGGGGAGCCTCATTAGGATGCCTTGATGGGGCCAGAATGGTATACTTTGCCCATGCCCTGGTTTCAGTGTGGTTTCCATCATGCTAGGCTAAAAGCATGGGTAATTGTATATCTTGTTAGACTATGATATGTTATCAAATGCCTGGGTTTCAGAACTCACCCTAGCCAATTAATTTTTGTTAAACAATTCTACATTTAACTGTTTACTATCTAATGCAAATCACACAGATATTTATTTTATCTGTTGCACTTATATACTGCCCATGTAGAGGCAAGCCACTACTCTTGAGTGGTTTACAATGATGCAAATTAAAAACCCCACCCACCCACCGGTGTAACAACAACTGACACCTCATTTAACCCCAAGAGGTGACAAAATAAAATTCAACATTTGTCCAGGGTGTAGAATGTTATTAAAGGCCATCTTGAAGAGGACAATTGTAACCTGTTTCTGAAGGGCAGGAGGGAGGGTGTATGGCATACAGCCATAGACAATATGTTCCAAAAAGTCATGGCCACCACCAAAAACCCCTGCTTCCTGGTGGTCATTTTCCTTTGAGGTAGCCACTCACAACTGCAATATCTGGGAAGACCAAATTGTCTAGGTAGAATGATAATCCTAAAGGGAGAAGCTCTAACAAGTAATGACGTCCCAAACCAATTTACCACTAATTATCTTGTCTCACATTTGTAGCTATTTGCTGTTAAACAGATGACAGAGTACTTAAGTGTGGCCTAGGTTTCTACATCATGGCTTTGCGTGTTTCACATATGTACCCAGATTGGGGAGGGGGCACTGTCCCTAGTGCACTGAAGGGTAAAAGTCTAACGTGGGGAGCCTGCCTTGCACATACTTATGGGACAGCTGGGTCAAGGGGTGACTCATCTCAAAATTTTGCAATAGGATGCTCCCTGCTGTGGTCACAAGGTGTGAGGTTTCCCTGTGTGTGTAGTTTAAAGAATGTGCAGCCCATGTTTTAAATCCCATAGAAATTTACTGTATGTGGTTTGTACCACATCACATGATTTGTATAAAAGGTTCTCCCATCTTCTTACCTCTTCCCAAGCATGGAAGGGACAACAGAGCTTATCAATCGAATCCCAGAGAAGGAATGGGGACAACAAATGAATCCGTGTGCTTGCCTAATATAATGATTGGTATACTGTGGAGTCAAAATTCATTGGCTGTAGGGCTTTTTGATGAGTGGGGATGGTGACCCAGGTGACCCAAATCCCTGGCTTTTCTGCACTTGTATATTTCCTGTTTCTTATGAATTTAGCGGCTGTCCTTGCAGTGGATGAAGGAAAAATGGATTTTGTTGATAACAAACAATTTGTGTGAGCTATTCTCTATATTTGTTAGCAATATGCCTTATTATTTTCAGGTCTCTTGGTCTTGAATGGCCAAATAAGAAAGGTGTGTGGGGGGGAAATGTTCCAATGGCAGAATTTTATTATGTGCCTTTGAACAGGGCCCAGATGCTGGGATTTAGGACACACTGCCAGAAGTACCATAAGATTATTAAACAAATGGCAGTGTTTCCTCCTCTTTCCAATCTGTTAATCTTTTACAGTATCTGAATAGATATTGGTAAGCACTAAGCACATCTGATCTCGCCTGATTTCGAAAGCTAAGCAGGGTCGGCCCTGGCTAGTACTTGGATGGGCGACCACCAGGGAATACCAGGTGCTGTAGGCGCCTGGAGTAGGAACTGGCAAATCACTCCAGTATTCCCGCCAAGAAAACTCCATGGACATGGAGTCACGACTGTAATGATACAACACACACACACACACACACAGAGAGAGAGAGAGAGAGAGAGAGAGAGAGAGAGAGAGAGAGAGTATTAATATCATTGATTCGCAAGGGATCTGGGGAAAGTGGGTATGGTTCCAGCTGGCAGATTAGGTTGTTATAGATCAAACTGCAACTACAGATAAATGCATTACTTATCACCATTCTATTCTGCTTGAAATTTCTCTGTCATATATTCTGATGTCTCTTGTTATTTTTATTCTTTCATTTTTTTACTATTATACTTTTTATTCTTGATTTTTATTCTTTATGTTTCTTGGTTTTTCCTTTTCCCAATAATTTTATTAGTTCAATCCAGAAAGATAAATAAAAAAGAAAAAAAATAGATTATCAGAAAAGTTGTAAAATGCATGCCTTCATTTAACCTGCTCTTTTTTAAAAAATGCAAGCGACAGCTACAGGTGGCAGAAAGGAGGGAGTATGTTAATCGGAATCAGAGCAAGATGGCAGAAACAGTTTAGCCCTTCCTTCCCCTGTTGTATTTTAGTGAAAAATCAGTACTCTTAGGCTGAGTGGACGAGCAATTGATTGGCAAGATCTCAACAGAAGAATGAAGAGTTAAACATCATCTCCAGACCTGCTGCATTCCAGTTTTGCGCTGCTCTGGTGGCTGCTATTTAAATTTTGAAAACAATAAACATTGATTAAGCATAAAGACATATTTATCTTCTAGTCCAAATTCTTCACGGAACAGAAGTATGAATAATACAAGTGTTATTATTTTGTTTATTTAAAATATTTTACCCAGCCTTTCTCCTTATAAAAGAACTAAGGAAGCTTACATAGTTAAAAGTCACTATTAAAAGCAACAACACTTATACCAATATTAAAAAGGATCAAATAGCATACAGTGCAAAAAACAAAAACAAAAAACCTTAAGCGACACCAAAGCACAAAGTGTGAAGATATAACAATCCATTTTAAAGCTCGTCAGGCATTCAGTCACTTGGGGAAAGCTTGCCTGAAGAGAAAAGTCTGTCTGCCTGCTTGCTGAAGGACAGTACAGAAATATTTATTTCCCTCTTAAATAAGGTGTTGGCTGAACAGCTGTAACTCCAGCAGGCCTCTCCTGTTGCTCTTCCTGAATGTCGTCCTTTAAAAATTCAGAATCTGTACAAGCAACACAGACCATTCTGCCTAAACCTTCCCATTTTGCTGCAATGTAGTTTAAGTCGCACAATTTGGGGAGCTAAAAGATCTGAGCTGTTTCTGTCTTAATTGTTTAATCTCATTTTTGAAGTGTAAATTTACAGAATCCTGCCAGGTACACAATCATTGGTGTAAACCTGACCAGAGATTTGCTCCTAGTGAAGAACGTGGCACTGTCATGTGGCTTGATGTTCAAGAAGAAAAACAAGCACCTTTTGAACCAATGGCAATCCATTGCTGAAATATACACGTCTGGAGTTACAGTGGTGTAAGCATGTAATTGGATTTCAAGCCATATCGTTGTGTGCCAATGTAACATGCGTAGTAGGATAACATTCCCTGATGCATGTCTACTTGGAAGGAAACATGGCGGCCATTATTATCTTTACAAGGGATGCACTGTGTTGTTAAAAAGATTTATTTCACTACAGGAATAAAAGCACGTTGATTGTTCAGTTGTTCTCACTGAATGTGGAGCCAGCAGGAATGCAAACTTTGCTTGTTTCTCTTTGCACTTTTATATGAAAAATGTCAAAGTCCGTGATTGTATTAACTATATACAGACACCAGCACAATAATGAAAAGTGTGGAAGCAAATTTAGTCTGATTAACATGGCGATTGGATTTTTTACAATTATAAGAAAATATTGTGAGACTGATTTTACATGGCGAAGAACATGCTGTTGCTTGCATTGATTCTCAGGTGCCTGAAATGATCTCTCTTCTGTGGCAAAACATAAGAATAAGAATTTTTGTGTATGAATAGAGGAACCTTTTTGTACCTAACCAAAAGCACCAATCCTACATCCTGTTTTCTTGTAGTGCAAAATACAGGAAATGCCTCGTAAAATAAAGGCCTCGTAATACAAAAAACTTGTAGGAAGAAAAACGTTTCTGGGAAAAGACATGCTTTGCATGACAAAAAAAATTCCCTATGGGATGCTTCGCAAGAAGAAAAACTGGATTAATCCACTCCCGATGCATTCCTATGGGAAACCACGTTTCATAAGACAAACATTTCATAAAATGAAGCGACTCATAGCCTCCGGAACAGATTAATCCATTTTCAATGCATTCCTATGAGAAACCATGTTTCGTAAGACAACATTTTCTTAAAACAAATTGACCCATAGAACCAAATAAATTTGTTTTAAGAAGTGCCACTGTATCTGATTCTGAAAAATCAAATACACCATGAGTGAAATAGAACTCTGCATCTTCTCCAACAGCAGAAGCGTACAGTGATGAAACCACAACCACCGTCTTGTGGCATGACTGCTTGAAATGAATTATTGACTTCAACTTGTCTCATTTGCCATTTGAAAGGCAATTTGTACAAGAGCCTTTGTTCAAAGTTCCTTGCACTTTTGACTGCGGTCACACATCCCAGTGTCCGCATAACAAAAGTTGA
Source organism: Phrynocephalus versicolor (assembly GCA_023846285.1). Taxonomy (NCBI): domain Eukaryota; kingdom Metazoa; phylum Chordata; class Lepidosauria; order Squamata; family Agamidae; genus Phrynocephalus; species Phrynocephalus versicolor. Next base: position 10,955,687 of record JAHTLZ010000114.1, on the reverse strand, counting down.
ACTTTGTGCCAACAGAGCCAAAGCTTTTTGTTCTTGTGTATTTGTTTTACACCACCAGTGTTGTGCTTTGTTCTAATTTGTTCCAGTTCCAGATCTCCTTATGTGCACACTTTGTGGGTGATTGTTGTTTATTCCCAATCTTTTTCGAGTCACAACCCCCTTTTGTATTAGCCAAGTACCCTGTGGAATCCCCCCCCCGGCCATGTTTGCATAAAAAGACATTTTAAATGGGGAAAAGTCATTCCTTCTCAGAAAGGAAAAGCTTCTTTCTCCCCCAAGGGGCCTGTTCCTTGTACGTGCTCAGATGTACTAACTGTAATACCTGGTTCCAAAAGGTCAAGGAAGACATTATTTAACACAGGCTACAACACATATAAGGGGATTTTGTGACCTCCCCTCCCTTGGGGAGCATAACTCCCAGGCTACTATCCTAGATATTTGGTGCTGGTCAGTCTCACTGCCCATGGTCCCATGTGCCGTTAAAACAACAGTGGAAGGGAGAAATGACTAAAGTAGGTAGGAAGAGGACAAACAGATAAGAGCCCCTGCTGTGTTGGGATTAAGATGTCAAACAGCAATTCCACATTTGTGGACAGAGAATACTAGGACAAATTAGCAGTACATCCAGCAACAAATAGCTTCCACATTTGTGGACACAAATGCCAGGATGATCTATTGAGATCTGCAACAAAAGAACTGAATGTCCTGGACATTACTACTGTTTGGATGGTCCCTGAGAGGATCATTGACCAAGCCCAACATTAGAGAGAACCCATAATCAGACCTTAATTGTATAACTGCATGTTCCTTGCATAGAGAAGCTCTTTCTGTAAACATTCAGAAGCTTTTATTAGCTGAGAATTCTCAAGTTTTCATTAGCTTCCCTCTTTCATGCACACATAATCTTTAATATCTATTTTTGGTATCAGTATTGTTTTTGGGTCCTTGAGAACCATAGGAAAACCTTCATGAGTCAGTGTGTGCCAGATGTTATAGTTACAAACTATGGCCAATGGTTGGGGATGATGGGGGGTGCTAGTAGAAAATATTGGAACAGCATCCGGTTGGAAAAGGCAGGGTTGAGCAGTGAACAGAATTCTAGATGTTTCTGATTTGCAACTCCCATTGTTCTTCACCATCGACTATGCTTGCTCGGGCTGATGGGAACTGCAGTCTAAAACATATGGAGACCCATGGCCCCATGTTCCCGGTCCCTGCTCTAGAGATTACTGCAACTTAATGCTGATCACAGAGAACAGAAAAAGTGATGCCTGGAAGTGCTTCTCCTCTAGATAAGAGAGGCTCAGGCTGTATGCAACGTTTGACGAGGCATGCTGGCTCTATAACGGGGCTATTATAGATGACACATCTATTGATTGGCTGCAGCACATTGTGCTCCGGTTGACAATATTTGACCCCAAACAATAGCAAACCTAAAAAACAAGGTTACAAACCATGATGGAGATGTGTAATCTCCAGGTTTAAAACCAGATGTAGGGGAGTGGTTGCAGGAGACAGATATCTACTCTCCTGTGCTCCCGGACGCATCTGGTGGGGCCACTGTGAGATACAGGAAGCTGGACTAGATGGGCCTTTGGCCTGATCCAGCATGGCTCTTCTTATGTTCTTATGCTTGTTACCGTATGCAAAACTATTTGAAGCAAATAACTCAATTGCTTGAACAGGGCAAACCAGCTTACACGGCTAACTGCACATGCTGTTAGATTTTTACCTGGCAGCCAGAATCATATTGGTTAGGCCAAAAGTACAGTGGTGAAATCACAGTAAAATGGTTAGAAATTAAGGAGTTACTTCATTTTTTCCATGTCGCGTGCCATGTCATACAAATTGCAAGCAGCGTAGAAAACAGAACTTTCACGCTAGCATACTTCACTGCCAAGATGTGAACTAGTGCACTTATGCCAATATACAGTAAATGACAAATGGATTTTCATCAATTTTATAAAATAAGATGCTCTGTTCATGAGAGAATCACAGAATAATGGAATTGGAAGGGGATTATACCCGTAAGGGTATTGAGTCCAACCACCTGCTCAATCCAGGAATCCAAATAAAAGGAAGTTTGATAGATGCTTGTCCAATTTTCTCTTCAAGGCCTCCCCTCTCCCTCGATTTTTGTGTGCCATGAAGTCACTTCTGACTTACAGTGGCCATTTTCAGGGTGTTCTACGTACCAAGAACTCAAAAGTGGTTTCATATTCACTTCACTCTAGCTGTTCTGTGGCCTTGAAGCCTGCCCGAGGATATACAGGCTGCCTCTTCTTTCATAAGGCACAGTTGAGAATAAAAAAGTGCAACTTCTAACTTTCAGAGATATCCAGCCAGCTCCCCTGTAAAAAAAACAACCCTGCAAGTATTTTGGTTTTGCATCAACTTTATTCTACAACACAAGCAACTTAAATAGTTATTATCTGTTTTAAAATATCTTCCATTAAGAATCCCTCTTTGAAGAAAATATACACAAAATACATTTTGCAAATTGGCTTACAATGAACTGTTGAGCACAAGACGCAGGAAAAACTAATGTTTCACAAAAAGAGCGAGGGAGAGGAAACAGGGAAGGCCTTTTAAAAATTTTAAATCACACAGATAGTTAGGGTAAAGAATTCAGGACATGGCAATGATAGGTGAAACCTGTGCTGTTTTAATACCTAACTTTGTACAGACTCTATATAGAGTCCAAGGGGGAAAAGCCAAAGGGACCAGCCAGAGACCTACTCCACCACTGCCACACTGTAGTTCTTATACTGCTAAGCATTTCCAGTGCCTGGAGTACTGTGCTTGTAGAAGGTATGGCAAATCAAAGAGTACAAACAGGCTGATGTAGATGCCAGATTTATTTTCTCCCTTCCAACTTTTTTAAAAAAGCTTCTCATTTTCTACCTATTTGCATAATGGAGCAAGAATTCATATAGTAGCCACCAATATTACATGTCAGTTTTGTTTTCCTTATATTCCCCTCTGAACACACTAGATCTTTGTCAAGGGTTTTCATTTCACTGCCACAACTACAGAGTGCCTCCTCATCTGCTTGGCATAGCATTCCACATAGCAAACAATAAGTTATTGAAACGTCTTAAGGTATTTTATCACCTTTTTGCCAATAAGTAGGCTGTAATAGTGATGCAGGGATTATTACAGCTTCTGTCTTCTTTGGTTAAAATAGAAGACCTATTCAGTTGTTATTTACTGTATGAGAAGGAGGGAGCCACTCTAGCCTTCGTGACTCCAGACACATCTATGTTGCTGGGGAAAGACTGGAAAACAGCAATTAACTAGGTCTGGCTGATTGTGATTATATAGTTCCATCTAACTGGGGACCCTAAGAAGCTGAGGCTTTCAACCCCATGGAGTTCTGTAAGAACATTAACTTAACAGCTCCTCTTCCCCAATTACATAGATATCAAGAGCAGTCACCACAGATAGTGCTTGCATGGACCTATAGCATTTGTATGTGGGCAAAAATATAAGAAATACAATCCAAACAACAGACCTATGTCCTTTTGATGTGTGTGTGTGTGTGTGTGTGTGTGTGTGTGTGTGCGCGCACACACACAACTTAGTAAGCAGCCCACCCCTGAGCTTCCTGTAACCTGAGGCACCTTCTTCACTCTGTCTAATGATGGGGCTGAGCTTGTTTCCTACCCATGTCCTTGTCTAAGGTACAGCATGCCTGAGACCACCTTACATTAATAGCTCCCTTGCCCTACCCACATTTGGTGTAAGATCCAGAAAGTATCTCTTGTTTCTGCCTCGGGCTGCTGCATTGGAAGAGTACTTAACCCCTAGGGCAGGAACCACAAGGTGGAATATTTTACACTTCATGGGTTCAGACTGTGGCAGTATTGTTTAGTACAGTGGTACCTTGTATAACGGAATTAATTCGTTCCAAATGAAATTATGTTAAGCAAATTTTCCTTTATACAAATTCCCATAGGAATGCATTGAAAGCAGAGTAATCCCATTTTTATGTTGTACGGATTTTCCCCATAGGCAATTATGTTAAGCAAATTTTCCCTATCTCCGGAATTTTTTATGTTGTACAAATTTTATGTTATACAAGCTGTCTGTTATACAAGGTACCACTGTATCTCCTTTAAGAAAAATAACAATGATCCGTTTTTACCACTCATGCAGCAACGGCTATGTCACAAAGCACATATCTTCTCAGCATGTGCAGTTCACAATATTGGTTCACATATAATATATGCCTCAACATACAGAAGGAAAAGAAAGTATCTTTTTGGCATTCAGTAGAACAGATAAAGAAATCCATCATGTAGCATATCTATCACTTTCCTTAGTTTTATACTGTTCAATAGTTGCATATAAAATCCTACCGACAAACAACGTAGGCGTGCACCATTTGAAAACGTTCCCCTAAAAAATCCAACCTCACAAAGAGAGCCATACAAACACTACATATTTAAAATGAAAACAAAAGGAAAGAAAAAACAATTCAATCAGGGCACAACAGCAACTTCTTTGACAAATAATTTGCATACTGCAGTTTGCATTAGACTTGTCACAAAGGTTCAGCAGCTGAGAAAACTCATACATTCATCGTCTTTTGTTAATTAATTAATGAAAGAGAGAAGACTGGGAGGAGCAAAGGGATTGATGATATTCATCAAGACTAACTGCACTACATCTTCTAGGAGGCTCTTATACCTTTTGAATTCAGCAACACTTTGGCCAATAGTTCAAGTTGACACAAGAAGCCTTTGCTTGACTGACCAAGTGTTGCCCCCCCACGCACCCCCCAGGATCTTTTGAGACATGGCAAGATGTCCTCCTATGTTTCCCCTTGGGAAAGTAGCATCACCTCTTTTTGCCAAAATTTTGTCTTGCCAGTAATGACCTCAAAAAGAAAGGCAAAGGATGGCAGCTCTCAGTCTGATGGACCTATTATGTGATGGGCGTGTGTATGGGCTAGCGTGTCCTAGAAGTGCAATCATCCAACAGCTGACACGACAGGCAGCTGCTAAGTTTTAGAAGTAGTTAAAAGACAGCAAGCCCTCTGACAGGCTTGACTTGGCTCAATGATAACCTGGCTGTTCCCCTCCTAGTATTAATGTGCTATCAAGTTGCATCTCACTTATAGGGACTGTAACAGGGTTTTTGAGGTAAATGGGAGCTTTTAGGAATGATTTTACCCACTCTACTCTCTCATTGCTCAAGTGGGGATATGAATCGTGATCTCTGGAGTCCTAGTCCTTTGCTTGATACACTGCACAACACTGGTTTCTATGACCCCACCCCCAGCATTGTCTCAAGGAGTAGGCACGCCAGTGCTTGCATATTGAGAGGTGACAAGAATGTCTTGTTCAGGACCAACTCCTGTGTGGCTCCTCCTTTTGGGGACTAGCCTCAATTAATGCTACAAAAGAAAGAGAGATGAAATAGCAAATCTTTAGCTAAGACCACATGCCCACTGGCTCAGGTTCTTCTGGAATAGTCTCATACAGGGGTCATTATAACTTGCATCAACTAAAGGCGGTTACTTCACATCCGTTTTGTCTCTGTTAGTGTTGTGCATAGGAGCGGTACAAATTTTTTAAACTTCATGTCCATCGTGCAACAACTGAAATTTGTCTTGACCACGTCCCCAGAACGGGTGCTAAGTGCGACAATACTGTACCTGGTGGTGGGGTAGGGGTTGCCCTTGTCACTCTTTGTTCCCGCTTTCTGTTCCGAGACAAGACACCATGTAGTAACGACTGTCACGCAACAGAACATTCGTTTCTCGCAGAAAACTGTGTCCATTTTATTTATTTTGACTTTTCAGAAGCGAAATATCGAAAAAGGAAAGGAAAAAGGAAGCTAGACAAATTCAGCGTTTGTCATGGTAGAAGACTGTGACGTAACACTTGTCACAAGACAAGTTAACACAACCATGGGAACACTGAAGCAGGGACAAAACCATGTGATCGTAACTAACGCTGTCATGGTACAAAACTAGTCGCGGAACAAAGAAGGACATGAAGTAACTGCCTTGTTTTCTATCCTTTCCTTACCCTTTCTCTTTTGCATTATGTCAGTAAGCAAGCAACTTCCACTTTTCTCTTGATACATAATAGTGGAGCAGACTTTGGAGTGGGACACTGTAGCTTCCTCGTAAGTTTCCTCTTATCTTTGACTGGTAAACTTAACTTTTTTTCTCTTAACTTCTGAATTGTAAACCATTATTTTAAGACAGGTACTGTACTACCTGGAATACAATGGAAGAAAGGCAGCAGATAACCGTAGCAAATGAATTAACAACAATGTGGCTACACACCTATTTTTAATAGGCTATTTTCTAATCAATAGGTATTTATTAAGCCAGCTGTATATATTGACCTGGCTTAAAGAAAAAGGTTTAAGACAAGTGAGCATGATTGTTGGAGGTTTCTACACTTGGAAGTTCTCAATCCCAATTCCTGTTCAGCCCTGAAGGTGTTCGATAGTTTTATGCTGATCATTTCAGACTCATTTCCCAAGATGGCTGTGAGGATAAACTGTGATACCCTCTTTGTTATGAGCTAGACTCTAAATGCTATTTCCAGGTTTTCTGCTCCTGGTGTAGATTCTGATGAAGTAATATAAAGTAGCATGGCCACAGAATCCAAGTGCGGAGAATTTTAGGTCAATAAATGGCCCAGCCTGTTTCGTGGCACATTTTCTCTTCCAATGTGCAGACCAGAGAAAATGGTTGCCACAGAAAACAGCTAAGAAGAAGTGCACTTCCTTTTTGGCAGGGAACAAAGAGGAACTAGGTTTATCTTTTCTTCTCTGATCCAAAAACATCAAAAGGAAAGAAACCACTTGAAACCCTTTGGCATTAGGCTGGTTCCTTGGCTGGGGTACTTCCAAGCATACTGTTGACAACTCTAGCTCAGTGTCTTGCCATCCTAAGAGCTGCCATTTCAGCCTTTTGTAAAGGCGTTTCCCGCCATGTATTGCGAAGATGTACTCCCTTTTGGAATTTGGAAGGCCTGTGCTCTGTTGCCTGTTACGTAATGGAAAAAAAGGCCATCACAATAAACGGACTCAACTTACTGTATTTACTGGTTCTGCCATTATCTCTTTGATGATTTCAAACGGCAGCTAAAAACACCCAAGTCACCGCTCAAACGGAGCCAACTTCGAATTTTTTGATATTGATTTCCCAGAACAAAAAATCACTACAGCAGAGCTGCACTGGCCACGTAGAGGGTTTGATCCTGAAGAGGCATGACTGCTCCTCCTGCCAAACTGCTTTCTGAGTGTGTTTCGTGCTACCAGCATTCATTCTACGCTGCAACCTTTGTTTCCACTCTTCCTCCAGAAAAATACTTCCATATACTGTAATTGTTTTCTACTGACAGAAAAATGTGCAACATTGAACAGAGTTTTCACATGTCATCCTGACAACATTTTCAGATTTAATTGGCAGTATTGCTCAGTGATATCGTCAGCACATGAGCCACCCTGCCATATCACCGTCTGTTGTGGGCGTCAGCAGCAAGACTGGACTGGGCTCTTAAGCAGTTCACATGCAATTCTTAAGCATCTGAGAGAGGTGGCCACCTATTAATGACCAGCAAAGAAGCAGACACACTTAACTCTCTCTGCCACTTTATCTGGAGGCCTGGAAATGCTTTAGATTTGGTCTCTGCTTCAGTCCCTACCAGATAACACGCCCAGCGTCTGCTACGCAATAATGTCATAAACTCTGCCCACTCTGCCCAGCCACTCTCTTACAGCCTGACGGACCCGGATGTCAGTCACATGACATGTCAGCTGGCTGATGCAGGGAAATACTGCTGGCTGGAGAGCTGTGAAGATCTGGTCCGGGAGAGACTGAATCTGGTTGAGAACTGTCAGTACCATGTTGGTCCATGCCTAAAATAATATGCAGAAAGAAAGAAAGAAAGAAAGAAAGAAAGAGAAAGAAAGAAAGAAAGAAAGAAAGAAAGAAAGAAAGAAAGAAAGAGAAAGGATTAAGTAGATGCATTGCTACACAGAACGCATTGAGTGACGGGAAGAATGCACTTCAAAAGGCAAAGCAGAAAGGCCGTATCACTACCTGCCAAGGGGAAACTGGCTTGGTCAATGTTTAAAGATCTTAGGAGACAATTTCCCTTTTCAAGAACACAGTGGGGCTAAAGGCACTGGCTAATGCACTTAAACATTTTGAGATTTCTTCTTCTTTTGATCTTCTGCCAAGTGAACGCCTGCCAGTTTGGGTCATGGAGTGGACAGTGGGAGAAGGACAGCATGTTTCCAGTGTGAATGGATGCCTTTTCTATCTTAAGCCATATTTATCCACAGAGCTGACCCAAGATACTTTGCTGCCAGAGGCAAAAGGACAGGATGCCACCCTCCCCACCTCAGTTAACACACATAAAATAAGGAGCTTGACAGATGAGTTTTCCTTCAGCAATGGATTGAAGGTATAGCCATCCAATAAGGTGAATTAGAACAGAGGCTTCAAAACATGATTTGTGATGCATGCTGCCCCATCTTCCAATAGAACAGAAAAGCCAAAACTCAAGCGGAACACCGCCTTCCTGAAAACAATTCACTTTCTCAGATATGAAAGATCAATATCCTATGTGGACCGGCACATCTAGTGACTGCCTTGGGTTGGAAAACATTCCAAGTGTGGTGGATTGTTCAGAAAGTAACGAAAAACACTGTGGTAAGAGGGAACTGAGGCGTTTGAGCAGGAACCCTCTCGCACATGCCCAGTGTGTGTGTGGGGGGGTGGAGACTAACAAACTTTCCTATTGCTAGGGAACTCCGACCTTCACGGATAGGCGCTTGGGAAACCCATCTGTGTGGCTTCATGAAGGCCATCGAAGAAGAACTGACAATTTCTGCATGCATCTGAACAACTTCATCTAATGATCATGAGCTTTAAGGAACATGGTTGCCACTTATCAGCTAGGAAAATTCAAACACTGTCTTTTTTTCTGCTTGCAGCTAGCAATGACCCCTGGAAACATTTATTAAACTGAACTGCACCAGAAACTATTATTCTGTACTTCTTCCTACCACTCGACTTAAGTCAATAAGTTGTGTGCTCATTGTGCATATACTGTTATATGTACTGTACTTATTTGTGCTTTTCGAATTATAATCATTAGGGCAGTGATGGTGAACCTTTTAGAGACTAAGTGCCCCCAAACCCACTAATTTTTCACAATGTGCCAATACAGCAATTTAACCTGAATACAGGTGGCTGTGAAGGGACGATGTCGGGTGTCCACAGAAAGGGCTCAGAGTACCATCTTTGGAACCCATGCCATAGTTTCACCAACACTCAATTAGGGCAAATCCATCTCTTCTGCTGGGTGGGGTACAGATGTCTCAGGAGAAGCAAAATAAAGCAGTTAAGGAAAGAACCTGCCTCAATGTGAAAGGTTTATTTCATCTAGTCTCAGCCTCTCTCTCTTGCCCCGTTTCCTTACCTGTATTTGCGCCTCGCCATCCCGGACAGATATACTAAGAGAGCTGACTGTCGATCCAGAGCGCGACCTCTTCTCCTGCCTGAGAATCTCGGGTCCTGCGCTGAAGGAGTGCCTCATTTGGGCCTGATCGACTAGATTTTGTGGCCTTTGTAGGAGCGGTGAGTCTGGCGGCCCCCTCGTGCTTAGAGAGTCTCCCTTCTTGTCAGCTTTCATCTCTTTGGTGAAAGTAGCCAAGTTGTGTTGCTGTTTCCTTTTCTTATACTCGGTCATGAGCTTTGATATGGTTTTGTCTGTGGCTATGGTGTAGATTTTGTTGCCAGCGCTTTCCCACCATTCTTTTTTCCTGCTTTGGTCTTTCTTCTCTGTTTTGGGGCTCAACGGCGGAAGGAACGGTGTCTCCCCACTTCCCCCCTTAGGAGTGAGGTTGTCTGGGAACGAGTCTCTGAGCTGGCTTTTGTCATCTTCTGAAGGGGTGTCCTTACCGGAGAGGCCTCCGGTAGACGGGGTGGATGTTTCTGACTGAAAAGAAGGAAGGATGAAAAAAGGATCGCCTCTGAAAACCGGGAGCTCGTCTGCACTATTTTCCAAATCCAGATGCATCTGAATGTAGTTGTTGCATAATTCCATGCACAGCTTATGAAGCCTTTTGATCAACCAAACCCAGTCGGCACTGCTCACAGGCTGAACGCTCAGGGAAGGCAGCCGGGCTCGCCACTGTCTTTTCTCCTTCCCTCTTGGGGGACTTACTTGTGCTGTCTCTTCAAAAATGTCTTCATCTTCCGAAGAGCACTGTTGGGAGGAATCAGTGCTTCTTTCATCATCTTCAAAGAGGATCTTCTTCACATGGTCTGCTGTGATGTTTTCCTGGTTCGTCACAATTGCACAGATCAAGGCATGGAAGTAGATGTTGAAGCTCATTGCTGACTGGCGGTACAAGTTGGCGGCTCCACCAATGCCAGATACTTTCTTAAGCAAACACTTCAAGCCTGTCCTTGTGTCAAACTCTCTGGCCGTTCGGTAAGAATCTAGCAGTAAGTCAAAAATGACTGCCAGATTCTGCATAGAAATGTACCTGAGGAAGCCAGCAAGTTTGGTTTCTGGTGGTTGTTGTACCATCTTCTCTTCAGACTGAGCCGGTCCTTTCACAAACTCTTCCAATAAAATATCATATAAATTCTGCAACAATACTTGGTGGGACAACAGGCTCACTACAATTGTTCTGAAAGGGATACTTCACGGAGCAAACAGATAAAGAGAGGAATAGGATTTAGAATTTCACTCTTATCACTTGAAATACCCAATTACATTTATTTCTTGTTTTGTTCTCAGTAGCTTGGAACAGTTCTGACTGTCTTTCTGTCTGCCTGTCTAATGAAACATTCCTCAGAAGATCTCTAGATCATTCCTTCCCAACCTGGTGCCTTCAACATGTGTGGGACAATTTCCAATTTCTCCTCTCAGTCAAACACAGTTCTAATTTTCACAGCATCAGGTAACTTTGTATTGGTGTTTATTGAGGAAGGTGTTTCTATTGTCCACCTCCCCCCATGCACAACAACACACAGATAGAAAGAACGAGCCTGTCATTACTAGCTAGAGCAGTGATGGTGAATCTTTTAGAGACTGAGTGCCCAAATTGTGATTCAAAACCCACTAACTTTTTGCTAAGTACCAATACAGCACTTTAACCTGAATACAGGTGACTATGAAGGGGAGATGCTTGGTGCCCACAGAAAAGGCTCCTAGTGCCACCTTTGGCACCCATGCCATAGGTTCGCCAACACTGAGCTAGAGCATCCAGAAAGCATCAGGTTGAGAGAAGATGGTATACAGTGTAATATATTGTCTCCCATTCCTAGAATAACACATGCAATTCATTCATTTTATCTATGTGTTCTTTTCCAAGAATTGCAACCCAAACTGGTATTTAAATCTTCATGTCCTTTTCTCCAAGGAAATGTACATTTGTATCCTACCTTCTCCCTCCATGGAATTCAAGAAAATGAAAACCGAGCACAAATATTTTAAAAGGGAAGCCCTCACCAGTGGACACCTTTACCCCTGATTATCTGAGTTTAAAGAGTTTTCATGTCAACTAGCCAAACTGACTCATGTTTTCAACTTTTGAATATCTTTATTACAGCCCTTATCACAAAGAAGTTTAACATGCAAACCGAAGACATTATGGATTAGTTTAGTCCCAATTTCTGTGAAAAGAATTTATCAACCACATCACAATGTTTATTCTGTGCTAGTTTCTCTTCTGGATCAAATGTGTAAGAAGATGGAGTGGACACAGCAGAAAGACTTAAGAGCAGCAGTTCTTCATCAGTTACTTGGTTTTAAGTCCCAGTTAATTCCACAGGATTTACTGGTGCACACTAGCACTGCAGCCTTCACCAAGAACACAAGGGTAGCATTTTCAAGCAGGAAAGATATTTATTCAGTGGGTGAAAATGCAAATAAGCCCATCTGTTTGCTGTTCTCTGTTGCCAAATTTGCTGCCTTCACACCCACTCTGATTTGTTTTCTGTGTTTTTCCTCCCCCCTCAACTTTCTCCTCTACTCCTTCTGTGTTAATAATGCACTCTTTCCATTGTCCTTTGACTCTCTCTAGTGGCTGCACTTTGTCATTCATGGGATCAAAGCACTGGCTCTTTGCAGAAAGTCCAGGCAGAAGCTACTGACCTGCTTGGAGGTTGATGTCGTTCTGGGGTTTCCCTTTAAGGATGCAAGTCCTTCAGGCAAGGAGATATTGCTGAATGTGTGTGTGGGAGTCGCATGAGTGCCCACGGTCAGAACTGACAAACTAGCAACTATATGTGCAACTGCGGCATATTTAGTGATCACATAGAACAGTGTAGTCAGGTTGGGCATGTATATTGTGCAAAAGAATATTTTTATTTAGAAGAGCAAGGCTTCTGCAAGCATTTCTGACACAGGTCGGAATTCATGAGAGGTTATAACTGCAGTTGTAACTGCTCTATTTCCATGCTGAACTGGTCTGAGAAATGGAAGAAGATCTGTACCCTTCTATACTGTCTGCTGGAAAACAGTAACTCCTTATTCATCCATTACTTCTTGATAAAAGGGCAAATATTTTATTTTATATTCAGTCTAAAGCCATATGGAAGGAGAAATAATATTACCCTTACCCAAGCTTCCTGAGCATTGATGGCAGCATTAAAAAAACAGATAGAGAAGGAGAAAACTGACTAAGTGAAACCAACATTTCAACATTCTTCCTGATCTGCACATGTAAAACAGACGGAAAAACAAAACCCAAGCAAGCACACAGACAAGCAAATAAGCAGTGGGGAAAAATCTTACAATAAAGGAGAGGTTATACATCTCCTAAAGTACCTGAGCATGGAAATGTTATTTTGGAGACTACATCTACATCTGCAACATGGTGAGTGGCCCTGGGGAATTCTGGGAATTGTAGCTCCAAATTGTAATACACAAATATGTTCTTTGGGGAGAGTTGTTCTTTAATCTGCCAAAACTTGCTTGCTATCTCATGTAATCAGAAAAACAAAACAAAAGAAGGGAAAACACCTCCTTACCTCCTTACATGCTGAATGCACTACTGAAATGATGGCTAGTATTTCGGTTGCTACTTGGAAATTATCTCCAAAAAGAGAGAGCATGCAACTGGGACCAAAATCATTTCATTAAAGACAAAGCCTTGGCAAATGCTGCCTGAGACAGGAGGCCTGGGTGGATGGGCTGGGGAAAACTATTTTGCCTGCTTATTTCGTCTTTCTCCTACAGTAGATGGGGAGGGGAAGAAGTAGTCCAGCTTTGAATATAAAATAGATTTGCCCTTCAATTCATGCATCTGCCTTAGAAAAAAGTTGCCTTACCTTTTCTGTGTGTGACCGTTGGGCTTCTTGTCAGGAGGCAACTCAATGATGAGCACACAGGACTGGGCATGTTCAAAACCTTCCTTGTGGTTTGGTGTTTTGGGAGAACACTGGGTGTCTAACATGAATACCTACGGAACAAACCATAGCAATGTGCTGAACCCCTCCACTCATGCAAGGAGCAACACCGCAGCAGCAGGAGAAGGCACAAAAGGGCCATGGAATGTCCCTCCTCCAGTCTCTTGTGCGGAATGGACTACAGGTTCAAAACAGTGTCCTGCAATAATTTCACTGCATCAGGCCTCTGGAACCCACTTAGGCTGAGACATTGTTCAATTTGCCACCATTGCTACAGTTGCCACCAAATTCTACCAACAACTGTGCTGGATCTCTGGGCCAGGGAGAAAAGAAAGATAAGAGGGGAGGAATACAGAAAGGAAGGAAGGAAGGAAGGAAGGAAGGAAGGAAGGAAGGAAGGAAGGAAGGAAGGAAGGAAGGAAGGAAGGAAGGAAGGAAGGGGAGAGAGACCTGGAAGAGGAAAGTAAGAGATTAAAGCCACAGGAGTGAGTGAGTGAGTGAGGAGTGAATGAGGGTTTACATATATGTGAGGTTTGGATCACCAAATTTCAATAACAGGAAAGCCACGCATATGCAAGAATGCAACAAAAGTAGACTTTGTTTTAGGCTTGTGTGATTGTACCTTACAGAATAAGACTCTGCTTTCCATACTAACATTTAAGTTTTATTTAAGGAAATGGTTTTATATAGCTTTCTCAGGCGGCAGATAATTATTTCCTCAGCCAGAAACAGCACAAGGCTGTCTCACACAGTACAAATCATTCAGGAACTACCCAGTGGGACTGTCGTGCTGTTGCTGCAGATATGGAAGCCAAATGAGGCCCATTGGCCATATAATTTATTGTACCAGAAAACAACATACAAAAAACCAGACAAATCATTATTAGAGTAGAGAGCCTAAACCAGTACAGAGAAACTCCTTATATATCTTTATCCCAGAATGGTAAATGCAATTACACAAAGGAACAAAGAGTGCTCTGAAGTGTACGCAAGAGGTCCTTTTCAAATCAAAGAAACAAATTACTCTTATTGGTGGGACCACTGAGCAGTTTCATTGCAAAAATATTTGTGATTCGGTCTATCCAAATAAATGCAATTCTGTCCAAAAATTAAGACCCAGGAGTCAAGAAAACCATTCTTAAAAGTGTTTTCTGTTGCATTGCATAATATATAATAAAGCAGACCTCCAAAATAGCTGAAACAGAGATGATAACTGGAAGCCATGTCCACAGGATAAACCCTAGTTCAGGTAAAGCCTTCTGAAGCTGCATTACTTCCAGAATTAAAAAAAAAATTGGACTACAATTCCCCAAATCCCTCAGCCAGTATGATCACTGCTCAATGCATCTTGGGGGATTCTGAGGGTTAGCCAGGAAACAAATGTTTTCACATTCCACACACTTCACTAAAAATGCTAGGCATGTGTAATTGTCAGGGTTGTTTTAATTCAATATATAGTGTTCACTTCATAATTAAAGCCATTACCTGCTGGGCCATGGCCCGTATTCTCCAGTACTCGGCTTCGGCGCTAGGGGAGAGGCAAGGAGCTGCCACTTTCACCTCACAAGCATCCCCACTGAAGTTTTCAGAACCACTATGGAAATAGCCCAGCAGATTCTGCAGGAAAACAAATATACAGCATCAGATTGTTTGCCATGTTTCCTATATACAAAGCAGGGAAAAGCACAGATGAAAAGAAGAGTGAAACTATACCTTGTCAAATTAAATGGATGCTAGTATCTCTTTCACTCTTAATCCTCCTCAAACAACAACAACAACAAACCACACACATACACCCCATCCTGCTAAAATATATTTATATCAAGTTCCCTCCCTTTCTCCTTCCTTCCTTCCTTCCAAATCAACCAACCAACCAACAAAAAAACAGGCTTATTGGTGTGTTCAGTTCCTGGAAGGGTAGACGTGTGCCCTATCACCATATTTATATTCTGTGTTCCCACTAAATTCAAACAATTCTCCTCTCTCATTTCACTAGGTGGGCAAAGAGCAGGAGCAGCCAACTGCTGGAGGAGCTCTCAGATGTAGTAACTGATGGGAAGGTCTTCCACTTTGATGCAAATTAAAGCCACATCAACAGATGACATTGTGGTATAACATTTACAGAATAGTATATGTTTTTGCAACAAATTATTCTTCTCTGTCAACTGCTTCCTGTAGCCGTGTGTACATTTACAAATTGAAAAGCAGAACAAGTAGCCAATTGCCAAGAATGGCTAAGGTTTCAGTCACCTTACTCTGCCAGGTCACGGATCCATTGTTTTGGAATACTTAGACATTTTTCCATGCCACCGGTTTAAAAGTGCTATCATTTTAAAGCAGTTTTAGGGCAATTTTCTGCACCACCACAACCACCATCCCATCATCTCTCAATTAATCCTATACATACAAGGCATCAAACCTTGAGAAGGCTTTGCACAAAGAAGTTATGGCTCTTTTATTACCAAAGTAAGGAAGAGAGCTTATACAGTAATACCTTGGATAACGAATGCCCTGATAATGAATTTTTCGGATAATGAATCACAATTTTCAGGTATAGGGCTGCCTTGGATAACGAATTGCAATTTCTAGGTATTGTTCTGCCTCGGAAAATGAGTTTTCTCTATGGGCTGCCTTGGATAACGAATTTTCCCTATGGGCTGCCTTGCATAACGAATCACAATTTCGAGGTATAGGTCTGCCTCGGAAAATGAATTTTCTCTATGGGCTGGCTTGGATAACAAATTTGCCTATGGGCTGCCTTTGATAACCATTTTCCAGCATGGATCAGTGACAAAAGAGTTATCCCAGGCTGCATTGCATCTGTACCTTTAAAGTGCACTTTATAAAGAGTTTTGAGCAAAAAAAACCAACAAGTGTCTGTGTCATTTTCTTAGGCTCCGGAACGGATTAATTGGTTTCCCATTCATTCCTATGGAAAACCGCATTTCGGATAACAATTTTTTTCGGATAACAAATTGCCTCGGAGAACAAATTAAATTCGTTATCTGAGGTACCACTGTATTTCATTAGGTAATTCTAGGGGCACTTTGTCCATGGGTTATTGTCTCATTTACTGAACCTGGGTATGTGTGCTTGTAACAGAGAACCTGGTGGCTGCTAATACCCCACCTAAGTGAAGGTTCTAGATGAAACAAATAATGCTGTGATAGTAGTTCTCTCAAGATGACTGCAGTCATATCTTTATGTCCATGGGGAATACCAAGACATCTAAGACCACATCAATAGCTTATTTCTCAAGATGCCTACAGCATTCATTCAGATGCAGATTTTACCTTCACGGGTTCAAGAGTAGCTGAGAAGGCATCCTGTAATGCACAGCATGCCAGCCTCCACATTTCTTCAGTAAAAACAGGACCAGCTGTCACTAGTACGTACCTACAGATAAGGGAAAAGACTGTGAACCACATGGTTTTCTTTTGTCTCCCACACTTTACGAGAGAGAGAGAGAGAGAGAGAGAGAGAGAGAGAGAAGATGAAGCCCTTTAAGGAGCAGAATGAATCCTAAAGGGAAAGGAGTAACATTTAGACCAATGCAGCTTCGAAAAAGGTGAGTGTTTTTGTTTGTACTTCCTATGTAACATCTAAAAAGAGATACTAATGCATCTTTTAGCCGTGGTTAAGGGTACACATTTCAAGTACAAGCATTTTTTGCAGCCATATAATACAATAGATAAATAAGGGGGGGGGGGAAGAAATGATGGAAACAGGAGCAAAATGACAGAGAAGGTGGCAACAAGAGTACCATTTGGGATACCATAAAAGCTTATATGAGACAAAACTAGTACAGTATTAGGGAATGAAGTTGTTTTAAAAGACAATGGCAGGCCTACTATAGAGCCAGTGAAAACGATGGAAGAAGAAATAGGATTGTTGGAAGTGAAGCATATAATCAGTAATGTCCAAAATTGCAGCTCAAGCCTAGAGTTGTTGAGCAGCATTATTCTGTTAAAATGTTTCCTATTTTCACTGTTCTTCTGGAGTAAGGCTGACAGGCAGCACCTGCTTTTAGCAGAAGGTAGATATTAATGTCCTCACTATTATTCTTTTTTTTAATCAGCATTGTTATTAAGTGAAAAACAAAACCCAACCATAAAACAGCAATGCCACATCCACAAATTGTGTTTTGATGAGAAAGAAGCCAAGGTTTCCTGAGAGACAGGATATTCAAGTTTTGACTTAAGTTTATCCTTGGACTGCAACAAATGACTACAGAAAGGAAATCTAAATTACCTGATACAAGAGCACCCCACTCTAGAAATAGTTTCTGTGGGCTCTGCTACACAAGCAACCAGCAACTTAAAGAGGTCTTTCAGCATTGTGTTGATCATATTTTCATAGCCGATATCTAAAAAATAACAGAGTTATTACCACAGGCTTTGGTGGTGGGGAATTACAATATGGAAGACCCAGGTGTGATATTTGAAGCAGTTGTTTTTAAATGCAAGAAAAGATTACTTATTATAACTATCATTCTTCAAATACATTCCGTACATACATGTCCAAGTGATGCATGAAAAACATAAGGTATAATTTTTGTTCATATGCGCATTTATGTAGTGTATGTTCTTATTTCAGCAGAAGTTACATACTCTTTTGGTACTTTTTAGCTGAGGATTTTGCCTTTGGCCTCTGCCCCACTGCTGAGCTTTGAAGATGAGAACATGGAAATACAGTAATACTCAGATAATGAATACCCCTGATAATGAATTTTTCAGATAACGAATCACAATTTCCAGGTAAAGGGCTGCCTCGGATAACGAATTTCCAGCATGCATCGGTAAAAAAGAGTTATCCCGGGCTGCATCACATCTGTACCTTTAAAGTGCACTTTATAAAGAATTTTGAGCAAAAAACCAGGTGTTTGTGTCTTTTTCCTAGGCTCTGGAATGGATTAATTGGTTCCCCGTTCATTCCTATGGGAAACCGTGTTTCGGATAACAATTTTTTTCGGATAACAAATTGCCTCGGAGAATGAATTACATTCATTATCCGAGGTACCACTTTACTATAATCCGGAATGAGATGCTTGCCCACCCAGGATCAAGTTTCTATAGACTGATAATGTCTACAGTTTGGTGGTATTTTGGGCCAGGAATTCCTAACTATTTCAGACACTATTTTAGTTTTTTATAGGCGCCCTTGGTGGAGAAGTATTTTGTTCCCTTACTTGAACATGGCAACCATGCTCCTTGCCAAGTAGGTATCAATGATAGTACCTTATATTCATAACTGAATGTGGCTGGGGCAGCTGGGTATGATTGGTATTCATGAGCTTTTAATCCTGTTTACTGAATCCAGCGGCTATGTTTTCTTGCTGTCCCCAAAATATGGTGAAATAAAACTAACATATACAAATCAAAATCAAATGTACAAATAAATTAACATATATAATGTGTACACAAACCAAGACGACACCTTTGAACCTTTTAACAAACGCTTTCCCCACTCTGAGGGTAGCTCATTCATATTAAATTTCATCCTTGGTCACAAGGATGACTGTAATAATTAAGTCTGGTTGCTGAGAAACATTTCTCTCACCTGAATGTATGAATCTCTGAATGTGCTCCACTACCAGTTCGCATGAAAGGCCAATAGCATGCTTGAAGTTTGCAGATGCCATATCCCAGTACGAATGGTCACTATGGCTGCGATGAAGCCAAAGTGACATTGTAGGGAGCAGAAGGTGTACAACTGCATATATCCCAAATCCAGGCCCTAAAGGATAAACACACAATTACTGACATAAAATACTTCACAGGCTTACTTATAGAATAGAACAGTAGTATAGTTTAGTTGGAAGGGGTCTTATAAGGCCATCAAGCCCAAGCCCCTTGCTCCATGCAGGAATACATATCAAAGGATATCTGACTTATGTCCTAACTCAGATCATTACATTGTATAAATAAATTCATTTTCCTTTTAAACCTGTTGACTAGGCAAAGAAAGCACAATGAACATTAATTTTTCAAATTTTAACTAAGGTTCTAGGAAAAGAAGAAAGAAGGTCAAGCTCATAACACCAGCAGTGGCCACATCTTCTAAACACAGGTGGAAGCTGCACATGATTTCCCAGAATTAGCATGCAAATTCAATCAATTACCAGGAGTTTTAGTAACATCCCTCAATAGTTCAAAGAGCAGGTCCAGAGTGGGCGGCTGGTGCTGACGAGGACAGTTGGATATAGCAGTTGTCAACTGTTCTAGTAGAATGATCCAGACATTAATAAGGCCTAGGAAAACAAAACTTTATGTGAAAATGATCTTGTACTTCAATATATGTGCTCTAGAATGCTCCCTACAGTCTCAGATCTTTCCCCAGTTCAGCCTGGGTTGTCTTTCATTAGCAGGGCTGAGATGTTGATCCCACAGTTTGGACTCTCAGGTTCTTGGTGAAGAATGAATTAAGCCACTCAAGAGATGCATTTCTTGCAGGGAAGAAAGCGACCGGATGTCTTGACCGGTCTTCCCTTGCCTCCATTTCATTCAAAACCAAAGCTCCATGAAGCTGAGGTAATTTGCTCAAATAATCGTCCTACACAAGCTCTTTGCATTCATTTTTGTATCCAGTTCACTACAGAGCGCAGGAGTCAGGCCATTAAAACCTGGGATCCCACCGATCAGTTGCTTGTTGAGGAGAACAGGAAGGCCAAGAGCCAGTCCTCACTTTCCCTTCCAAAACAGCTAGACATAAACCTCATGAAACTAAAGATTTCACAAACAATGCTGCTTTTGTTTGTCCTAGACTGAGCTAGGCCACACTATATAGAAGTGGGGAACACTGAAACAAAGAAACTAAGTTGACTAAGCATGGATAATAAGTCTGTGGCAGAAAACCCTTTAGCAGCCTTAGAGAGAACAGGTGTCCAAAGTCAACCACTGTAGCCAAACAGCAAGGACTCAAATACTTCAGGTCTAACAACTCTGTTATTCTGTGATGAAGTGGACACAGCACTTCCCGGTTTCTCCCTTCCAGAGTATTTTAGTAATCTGTGCTCCCAAAAAAGCACTGTAGTTCAATGGGTCCTTCCTCATCTCTGGTCCAGTCCAGGGAAGACAGGAAGTTGTTCTGCAGAAGACCATACATGGAGGAGGCCTGCTTGTAACAGGACAGGGAAGAGCCACAGTATGTAAACTTCCAAGATCCAAGTCCCTGGTGAGGCAGAAGAAACCTACAAGCCTTGTGCTGTTCACATACAGAGGGTAAATACACCTCTTTTCCCCACGGACTTTGTGTCAGGACTATTAATGCCTAAGGAAGATTTATCAGCTATTCAGTACAACCAGCCGAACAATTTTATTTTATTCTTGCATTTTGAAACATTTTATGGTATCAGCTCTTTGACTTTAGCAAATTTAACTTGGTTGTCAAACAACAATGGTGATGTCAGGATGCAATCTGAGGCTTCCAGAGAGATTGAAGGCAATGATGTAAAATCAGCCACCCTATCTAATATAAGCCACCTTCAGTAGGCGCTGTCCCAGCCCATCCTGCCTTTAGGCCTATGCCATGATTCTGCTTACCTGAGTCGTCATCAAACTCAGAAAGGATACACTCAGTCCCATCCTCACTGCTTGCAGATCGCTCCTGTATTCTTTGTGGCAAGTTAGCAAGTTTCCCGCCAAGGAATATAGGTTTCAAGGGCATTTTGTAGATTTTGGCAAGCAACTGAAAGGGCAGAGAAAGAGTATGACTCACATGGGACATGCACTAGCATGAGGCTTATGGTACCCAGCCCACGATTCTTAAGCTTAGGGTGGAATACCCCAGAAAAGAAAGGAGCAATGCAGTGCTTGAGTGCTAGATCCAGCATGTCACCTGTCCCCCTACAGCAATTCCAGCAGGAAAACCCATATATCTGCCTTATGGCAATCAGGTTGGTTCAGACATACAGAGCCCTTTTACACAAGCCCTAAGATCTGCTGGTAGCTTAAATTCGGATCCCCCCAGCCAGATCTGTGGGTTTTGTTCCTCTTCCTGTGTTCCCACCCTTCTGCACTCTGTTGCTTCTGTCTGCGGTGAGGGGAGGGAGAGAAAAAAATGCAGGCTCACCTCCGCCTGCCATCCAGCCCTGTAGGGATTCCTGTCCGTTAAAGGGGCGGTGGGGATAACAAAAACAAACAGAAGGCGAGAGCCCGGCATCCACAACTTTACAATCCACATTGGAAATTTTTTTACCTCCAGAGACCAGGTACTTGTAAAGTGTGCTGGGGTGCGCTTAAATGGGCGTGGGCGTACTTTATTTTTTTTAAAGTCTGCTGCTGGTGGGAAAACAATTTTATGCTCCGGATCTGCAGTGTTTTGCAGTGGATTTTAGGGGTTGTGTAAAAGGGCTCACAGTTAAAATTTTCTAGCCAGAGGGTGCTGAATGTACATGGATCAGACCAGAGCTTGGGAACCTCGTAGAAGCAAACACTTTGTAGCCTATCCCAGGCAAGTCACAAATGCTCTAGTAGAAGATGAACTTCTGCTTTGTTCTGCCAGGAGTATGGACTACAGTTTCCAGAATGCCCATCTCAGCATGGCCAGTAACTTTTCCAAAGGCCTGGGCAGAACAGAGGCAAGACACTGGTAGCTGTTAAGTGCTGCTTTGTTGTGCTTCTAGTTGGGAAACAATGTGGAACGCTGTCGCTCCCGTGCCTGCAAACTCCCACTGTCTCCCATCTGGCAGTCAGAAGAACAGAGAAATGGGTGGCAATGACATCGGTGCCCCCTCCCTGTAGCACAAGGAGAGAAAGCCCACGCTGCCAGGAACAATGCCTTGCTGTGTCTGACAGCCTGGGAAATGCCACAGAAGACAAGGGCTCTCAATGTTCCTTCTCTTCTTTCGTTTACAGCAGGAATGAGGAGGGGGAGTAAGGCAGCCGTCCCAGCATCCCTTGCACTGGAGAATCTCCAGGGCCAGCCTTACCCCTCTGGATCCTTCTCTTTCTTCTCCCACCTGAGGTTGGACATCACTGTCGTAGTCCTGCCTTTGGCCGTGGCAGCTGTTTATTAGGTTGACTCTGAACCATTCTTCAGCCGTAATGTTCTCCACCTTCCTGCATTTCTTTCCCCATTTCTTTTGCCCTGAATTATCAGCTAGAACAATCAGTACTTTTCCCTTTCTCATTATGTGACTGAAGTGTTTCAGTCTTCTGCATTTATGTATTTTATTATTTTGGGGTGTGTGTGTGTGTGTGTGTGTGTGTGCCTTAATTTGTCCTAGCACTTCTTGCCTATTTACCTTCTTGAGTCAAGAAGCCCACAGCATTCTGTGATAAAAGCACATTTCAAGTGCTCCCCCCTCCTCCCCGTTGCAGCCTATGTGGAAGTCCACAGTTCCATGCCATACAACAGAACCACACATACTTAGCATCAAGAGATGCACCTTCCCAGAGGCAGATTCAAGTTTTTATTTTTTTAACATATTGGCCAGGATCCTTTTGCAGAGCTCTACTAGAATGACATCATTGGTGGTGGCAGACTGTTGCTAATTACTAAGTTCCTTCGTTTAATTTGAGTGTATGTGCAACATTGTATAATTCTGCATGTGGAGCTTGAAACTGAGAAAGACATTCTTTTAATTAGTGGTAGCGTAACTCCTGTGGCTGCAGAGCTCTGCCAGACAATACTAGCCATTATATTCTTCAGCTTACAAAGCTGCTCCGGACCATCTCTGTTTTAGGCTTTACTGAAGGCGGGGCACCAACTGTTCATTCACCCACCCTCCTCTCATATGTCTCTGATGGCTGCAGAGAGAGAAGTTATTTGTTTCGGACAACAAGTGCCTGAATGGCACAGCCACCATAGACATCCCAACGGCAGAATATTGGGAAATGTAATCCAGAAAAGCAATGTTTCTCATTTCTCTGAAGCTGCTTCTGGGTTACCTCTAGGATTCCCAAACTCTGACTCTGTAGTCAAATACCTCCCTCGCTGCTTGAAGACCAGGGTGGTATTTCTCCCCACTGCAGTGATCATTCTATTCAGTGAAGCTTATCTTGTGGTGACTGTTTCATGTTGCTTTGATGGGAATGGTATGTTCGGTGTGAGCTGAGTTTAAATGGTCACAAAGAGGGCATAATTTTGCACACCTGAGAACACCGCCTGAGGTAATCGAGAGCAGGAAGGCACAGGTCTGTTGACATGGAGCCTGTTCCTGGCACACAGTCACCGATCTCCTTGCTATCTGCTTCCCCTAGAAGAGGAAAGCTGAATCTTAAAACGTGAACAAATAAACACAACACAAGATGTTCTGAACAGGGTGGTTGTTATGAGCTGGGTTGGTTTTTGTGACGTCCAAATAGATTCCCTCAGTCACAAAAACAGATGGAGATTATGAGGATTAATGGTGTGTGTGGGAGGTGCAGGAGGCGAAAGAAACTGTTAGTAATGTTAATAATGAAGGAGCCTCAGTGGTTAGACTCCACCACTGCAGTTAAGCCTCTACTCACAACCTGAGTTCAATAGGCTGGTTGGAAGATGACTCAGCCCTCCATCTTTCTGAGGTTGGTAACTGAGTAGCAAGAATATTGGGGAGGCAATATGTAGCCTACATAATTAAAGTGTCAACCACCCAGAGAGTACTTTGAGCTCTATGGGGCAGTATATAAGCAGCACACTTTGTCTTACTTTGCTTTAATTATGTTTTTACACATATTTATGGATTGCTGAGATCTCATTAATTCGAAGTGGCAATTTGGCATTTAAAAATAATAAAAAACATATGACACAATGCAGAAAATTGAAATGCAAGGGCCAATGCAAAAAGCATAACTTTTGGAAGTGAATTGCCTCAAGTCAAATAATCACTGTATACATTATCTGCTGTGTGCTGATATATGTACCTTGGCATGCAACAGAGAATATTTACAGTAGCTTCTCGAGGTAATTCCCCTGAAAAAGTTACGCCACTTGTATTATGCCAACAAAATCATGGGAGACGATACAGGCGAACAATTTACACTGTTCCTGGATGAAATGGCCGGCAGGACTGCATAGGGAAGGTTTGCTCAAATAGGTAAACACGTATATGTTGCAAATGTGTGAAGAGCATTGCCATGGGGCATGGGGAAGACACGATGGGTACAACCCTGCTTGTAAGAAGATCTCTAAAGGAGGGCCAGTTTGCCAACTTGTGACCACGTGATTACCATACTCTGTGCACTACACAGACGGCCCTTCTGTGACTCAGTTCCACTCATGCAGGAATCTGAAGGATAGGCTTAGAAGATGAGGCAGGGCCTGGTGATATGTAAATTCCTCAGAGGCAACATTTTGGGTTCCGGATGGCGGTGTTTGTGGAACCACAATATTTTACTAATCAAAACAGTCCCCCTTAGATTTTTTTTTTCTAGCTAAAACAAACACAATCAGGAAAGCACTCTTCTTCTACATTTTGTCTGGGCTTAGGCCTTGTTCCAATCTAAGCTATAGCTATTATGATATAATTTCTTCTTGTTACAGTATACTATTCCATTCTCATTACCAGGAAGGAGACGTTTCCTTTACCAACAGAACATGAATGTACTTATAACTTATTAAACTTTATGGATGTTACAAATAATTATCTTGCAAGCTCAGAGAAGGGAGGATTCAAAATAATAAACAAACTCCTTCACACTGCCTATCTTTTCTGTCTTACAGAAACATTAAGTCTTATAGTTAATACACTTCGTTAAGTTAGGGTTTTTTTTTTTTGGGCTGCTGCAAAAAGCCTTACCTAATCCTTTGACAAACTTCATAAGGCACATGATATAGCTGGTCGCTGCATTGGCAAAAACCTGGATGTTATCTGTATTTAGAAATGCTTCAAAGACATCAAAGACAGGAGCCTGGCATTTCCCTGAGGGGAAAAAAGAAGGAATAAGTGATGTTTGGAAACACCCACAGAGGTTCTTGAGAATATTTTATAAACTGTTTCAGATTAACGTGTAGCCGAATCCACTGTGCTTTTTTGTTCAGAACCAAGTCCCACTTTATTTAGAGGGGTTAATAACACCATACAGTACTGTCAAGTCAATTCAGATTTACGACGACCCTTTCTAGGGTTTTCTAGGCAGAGAATACCACCCAGAAGTGGTTTATCAATCCCTTCTCCTGAGGGAGCCCCAGGAGTGTGCCGCTTGCGCATGCCTACACAGGCTGGTTCTTCCCCTAGGAGGCTCAGGTGGAAACCTCAACTTCTAAACCACTGAGCTATGCAGTCAGATTTCTTAGCTGGGTTTCCTCTACCTCAAGTGGCGTGCAGCCTCAGGGCAGCGCTTCCATATTTCTGGGAATCATGGTATATTAAAATCAGAATAGTATCCATACAAGATCCTTTTTGCATTACAGAGATGCCTAGCAGGTCTGTCTCGGTTGCTCTTTTACAAAAAATGTTTTTCTAAGAGGAGATATGAGAAGACATTTCAGTCTTCTCCACGCAACTCCTGGCACATCCTCAAAATCTACTTCAGAAGGTTTAAGAACCTTTTGAAAGATACCTGGGGGGAATGACAGTGAGGGAAGTTCAACTATATGAGTGGAATTTCTCTGGCTGGAGAAGTCAGTTTCCATCAGTTGGCCCTCATCCAGCTATGGGCAGGCATGGTAACTGGGTTCCCTCCTCTGTAGGGTTCATGAAGTGACCAACAACCATGCCAATTACTTCCTCAGCACACCTTTAAGATCCATTTTCAAAGGGGCAAGTGTGTCTCAGGTATAAATACATATTGTACATGGTTCTGAGGGCAAGGCCAGAGTGAAACGTAACACAGAAGACTGGAAATAGAAACAAGGGATCTTGGGGCACCTTAAAGATTAGCAGGGTTTATTCAGTGTTGCCATGGTTTGTCTACCGTAGCATCTGAGGAAGTGTACACCTGAAGAGAAGCCAAGTGAAAGCAAAACAAAAGCCAAGTAAAATGAGCTAGGCTTTAAAGTGCCTCAGCACGCCTTGCTGTTTTTGCTACAGCATACTAACCACATTCTCCCAGGTGCTGGTAACAGACTTATAAAGGGCTACTTGCATGTGAATAAATGGGAACATCACTCCCACCCCACCCCATGATCTCCCTTCTAACAGCTGACTTTTCCTCATGTTTTAGGTGGGTTATATGCATGCAAGCCCTCCAGCTAGATAAGGTGATTATGCCTGACCTTTCTTTAGGGCTACAAGATGGGTCTCTGAATCTGGAAGTTGAGTTGAGGCAACAGGATATCTTTTCTTTTAAAATCAAAATGTTTTGCTGCTCTTCCCAGTAGCAAAATATTTCAATCACAAAAGCAAAGAAGTCCAGCTGCCATGACTTGACTTCCAGGTAACCTCACCTGGATGGCTGAGAATCTTCACAGAAATAATAATAAAAAAACTCCCAAAAACTTTACCAGCTTTCTTTGCTACTGGGTTTGGCCTTGATCCCATGATGGAAACCCAGTTGCTTGGCATGGTAGGTCCATCTAGAATAGACCCACTTGAATCAACGAAATGCATGGAGGAACTGACTCATCCAATTCCCACTGATTCAATAAGCCTATTCTAGTTGGGTTTTGAAGTTCAATGCCGCAATGCATGTTTCCCCTTTAATTTCTAGCTCCTTTTGTTAAGTGAGCTCAGACTGTTAGCTCTTCCATATTCGCCTGGTCTCCTTTTTTTCTGATAATAACAGCAAGGTTCTCTTTGCTCTCTCTTTCTCACACACATTCTCCTGTTTGTGACTGCTTGCCTGAGAAGCGCCTGTTTGCTTGCTCCCAAGAAGATTGGTGTATTTCAGGTTTGTGAAGACCTTTTCTTTCTTTTTCATCCTGTTAATTTAGCCTAAGCCATGTTTTATCTCTGGGTCCTTGTGTTAACCTACGGTGCCCTTTCTCTCTTGGGTTCTGGTATGTATTATTGTATATATTTTGGTTTTTTTGTACTTAGTAAAATAAAATTGTTTGAAAACGAGTTGCTCAGTTCTCTTTCCTTTTGGCCATACATATGCTAGTTTGGTGTTTTTGCTGACTCCTTTGGTCCCTGCAGCTGTGGAATGGAGTATCTAATGTGGCTGTTGGTGCTCTTGATTTATAGGGTCAAACAAATCTCAGCATGCAATATATATATAAGCTTTTGTTTTT
Organism: Phrynocephalus versicolor; assembly: GCA_023846285.1. Classification (NCBI taxonomy): domain Eukaryota; kingdom Metazoa; phylum Chordata; class Lepidosauria; order Squamata; family Agamidae; genus Phrynocephalus; species Phrynocephalus versicolor. The sequence continues at coordinate 10,928,188 of JAHTLZ010000114.1, read as the reverse complement.
TTCCCTTTTATAATTCTTCCAACAGGGACTAACAATGCTAAGCAGCAGAATTTGACCAAGTTTTGTTCATTTCAAATAAAACTGCTTTGGTCCCTTCTCCAACAAACCTTTCATGTGGAAACAAAGTTAATTCAAAGCAAATTTCCCCCTCTTCCTCTCCAGTTTAGCTCCACTTAATCTGCTGTCTGTAATTAGTGGAATGTTTTATAAATCAATGTACAGTGGTACCTTGTATAAAGGAATCCATTCATTCCAAATGAAAATATGTTGAGCAAATTTTCCTTTATACAAATTTCCCATAGGAATGCATTGAAAACAGAGTAATCCCTAATCACAACCATTTTATGTTGTACAGATTCGCCCCATAGACGATTGATTCAGTTAAGCTAATTTCCCCTATCTCTGGAATTTATGTTGTACAGATTTTATGTTATACAAACTGTTTGTTATACGAGGGTCCAGTGTATTTATCAGTTCCATTGGAGCGACATTGAGCTTTGTTCTTAGCAATGTTCTGACCAAGATGTTGTTTCAGTTCCAAAGACTTGTCGGATTTAAACTTCAGTTTTGGCAGCAATGTTTTGGACTAGAGATGGGCACAACTTAGCGAAATTTCCGTTTCCGTTTCCGTTTTTCGTTACGTAACGAAACGAAAAATGGTTCAAAAATGGAACGAAAACGGAAACGAAACAACTAATTTTGAGCCATTTTTCGTTTTTCGTTACTGGAAAAGCACTTAATGGGAAGAAATGAAAAAAAATTCATTTTCGTTTTCCGTTTTCGTTACGTAACGAAACGAAAATTTTTAAAATTAGCTCACGAAAACGGAAACGAAACGGACCCCTAGACGAAAACGAAAACGAAAAATTTTTCTGAGTCGTGCCCATCTCTATTTTGGACCAATATACATGTTGTTGTTACTAATTTGAAAATGATACAATCCACAAGTGGGAAAGAAAAGAAGGAAAATACTTACCCACTGAGTAGTCTCCAACAAGATATTCCTTCACCTCTGATTTGCTGCTGCTGTGCACGTTCTCTAGGGCACTAAACAACGGCCTCCAGCCGGACTGGATCCGAGTGGAGCACACCTCCACTAGCTCACCGATGGATGTGACCACCTGATAACAATCGGGTTATAAAAGAATCATTCAAAAATGTGTCTTTTAATCACTTCAATGTCAAGAACATTTTAACATCTAGAAAATTGATAATTAAATTGGCAGACTCACTAGAAATGTTTACTTGTGACCTCAAAAAGCTATTTGGGAAAAGGTAGGAAAAATGGAGGAAAATAAGAAAAGATAAAGATCTAATTGGAATCCATGGCCTGTAGTTTGAAAGTCCTCAGCAGGGCTGTTAAGAATAAGACCTTCTGGAGGTGATTAATTCAGAGGGTTGCCATAACATGGAAACGACATTACAGCACATAATGGCAACAGCATAGAATAAACATATTTTTCTCCCCTTGAACTTAAAAATTTAAAAACAAGCTATTAAGTTTTGCAACGTAACTTCCAGAACATCCTAGGCCGCTTAGTCAGTGAACATGCAGCCTGGAGTCTCCTGGAAGTCACTGTTTAAGAAATTCAAGTTTCTAAGCACCGCCCAGATCTAACTTGCCTGGTCCTGCACATCTTCGTCACAGAGTTCCAGCTGCATGATGCGCTCAAAGGGGCGGAACAGTGCTTCGTTGAAGTGAAAATGCAGGGGCTCATTCCAGTCCATCAGAATCTCAGTCAGTATGTCATGGATGAAAGAGACAGCTTTCCGAGAAACGTGCCTCTCTTTATGACAGGCAGCCTGCAAAGACAGGAACAGAAAGCGCTGTGTAAAATGATGTAAAGAATGGATTGGCAGGAAATACGAGAGGTCTCTACCCTGTCAAAATTCAAGGGCTAGTCTTGACTAGAGTAGGCCCATTACATCAATATGGTTTGTGCAATTACCACATAGGAATAACCCACTCAATAAATACACATTTATTGCACAATTAGCATTGAGTAACTTATTATCTTTGTTTATTCCATCTGTGATCAGTGACTGGATTTAGCCATCCGTCTTTAATCTTCTAATTATTTAAAAAAGCAACAGCAGTGAAAACCAGCATATCTGTCCAAAATATCCAAATAATCTATTGTTGTGCTTTATGTTGATACCTTTTCTTTCCTATACCACATGATTCCCTTGAGGATAGGTCTTGTATCATATGGGGGGGGGGGCAGAGAAGACGTTCTAATCCTACGGAACACAGGCAGCGTGCAAGTAAAATATAATGATTGTGTTCTGTCAAGTTAATTCAGACACCTTAGGGATTTCCAGATAGAGAATACTCAGAAGTAGTTTAGCATTTCCTTCTTCTGTGGGCATCCTGAGACTCTGCAGGTGACCCAAGGCCACACAGGCTGGCTCTGCTCCCAGGAGACAGAGTGGGGGATTGAACTCCCAACTCTTTAGCCAGAAACCTAAACCACTGAGCAATCCAGTAAGCTTGCAAGTAAAATAATAAGATAGAAAATAAGCAAAGCTATTGCTCAACATTCATATAAGAAATGAATGCAACTAATTTTATAAGGGTGTGTCTTGGAACTGATGGCTAGCACCTCATCATAGAGGGTTGTTTTTCTGAGCATATCCAGAGAAGGCTTCCTCAGCCAGCTGTCCTCTAGATATTTTGGACTTCCGCTCCCATCCATCCCAGCCAGTATGGCCAACAGTTAGGGATTTTGGTTTGCCAGTGGGACTGATGGGAACTGAAGTCCAAAACAACGAGAGCAGCCAACTGGAGAAGGCTGCTCTAGGTATAACCTTACCTGTAAGATTTCTCACCCCTGACTATCATCTTTAATCTCCCTCAAATAGGTAAGGACCTCCGTTTTGCAGTATGAAAAATTTTATAGCCCACAGAAGGTGCCACATGGGTCCCACCACCCCTTCCAAGCCAGAGTTCGCTCACTTCAACTAGGTGAGGGGCCACCAGGTTCCAACACCGCATAAGATGAAGCAGAGGTCGAGATTTACTCCTTACAATGCGAAGCATAGCCCCTCCGAGGCGGAACAAGTGGAGGGCACTTTTCCTGTCCTGGGTAGATTTGACTTCTCCTAAAAGGGGGAAACAGTGCACAGCACTTATTAATATAAATGAAAGATGCATGCAGGAATGCTCTCACACACAAATGTGTCACATGTATTTCACTTTCTGACTCAGAAGCTTACCTGGCATTGCCAAGGAGTAATCTACAGTGTCAGTAACTGAGTGGAAGAGCTGAGCCTGAGAGGCTTTCTTCAGCTGATACAGGAAGCCACACAGCGCCATCAGATTCAGCTTGTCAACAGCATCTTCAAACAGCCTGCCGACAAAGGGGCAGGATATGCCATTAGGACTTGCTTTTAAAATAAGCGACCAGTTACCATAGTGCAGAATACATTGAACCACTGGTTCCCTCCCCCACCCCATTGTTCTTGGCCTAAAACTCCCAAAAGCCTTCACTGCTAGATGTGCTGTCCAGGATTTCTGGGAATTGTAGTCCAATAATATCTGGGGAACTAAGGTTGGATACCACTACATTAAGCAGACCCTACTACTACCACCCCTGTTCACTATGTAATGACCTTATGAGAATGGTTGTAAGTATGAGGTTGGTACAATGCAAAAGCAGGGAGAACCAGGATAACATGGTGGACCAGCATACAAATGAGTAAGATCTAATCATAGTTCTTATAGATTCCATTTCTGTCCTTATAGGTACACAATAAAACCCAAGGGAAGAGACAACCTGTGGAAAGGATGGCCTTTGGCAATAACGCTACATAAAGAACCTCGCATAGCATGTGGAGCAAAACAGCTATTTCTTGCAGCCATGAAGAAAACCATATGCAGTACAATGATTACTGTATAGTCAATGTTCAAACCACAGTTGCTAAGGCTGACTTGCTCAACTTAAGCAAAGCTAACGCGAGCCACAGGCGTAGGTCCAGATAACATGAAAAGTTAAGGAAGGCCAATTATCAAAATGTCTTCCATGGCGAGTGGAAGTAGGAAAGGAGAGAGGCATGCATGGGCCCTTGGCTTGCCGTGGTTCCTTCCTGTTCATTCATATTATTCTAAATCAGTTTAAAAGAATGTACAAATGTGCCAAAGGGAAGAGTATGAGCACTCATGAGACACTTCTGCACATTTCCGCCTTTTACATATATTATGTTCCCTGGCTAATTTTGAGAATACAGTGGTCCCCCGCCCTTTTGTGGTTCATATACTGCGGTCCCGCTATATTGCTATATTGAAAAAAGGCCCCCTGGGTTAGGGGGAAAGTCCCTCAGAGGCCTCAGAAATATTTTTGGTGATCCGGAAGTCACTTCCAGTTTTCCGGAAGTCACTTCCGGTTCGCAGGGAGGCTCTTTTGGGGCCTCCAGAAGGCCCAGGAAGGCCCTTGCAGGCCCATTCAGGGCAGCGCCAGGCTGGGGCTAAGTACAATAGCCCTCAGCTGGAACCCCCAGGCCTGACCCGACCTGCATCCACATATCGCAGATTTTCAATTATCGCGGGTTGGCTCGGGTCCCTAACCCCCGCGATAGGTGTGTGGGGTCACTGTATCTGGAAAAACTCCATTGGTGGCTGGAAAGGAATTGAGCAGCACAGCGAGGCCTTAGCGCCTGCACAACAGAACAGGCGGGGATAGTTCTCAGCAAGGCATTCCGCGCTAGAGCACGGTGAGGGAAAATTCCGTGCAAGAGGGGAGACCATTCTGTAATCCAGGGAGGTCATGACAAAGCACATACCGTTAAATCTAGTCTTGTCTTGGCACCCTTATGAAAGCCATCCAGGGACTGTGAACACTACGGACGAATGCCAACACAGTAAAAGGTACGCTGCCATTTCCCAAAGGCACGTAAGCTCATTGTCAACACATTACTATTCATACCTGTCTGCCTGGGTAGAAAGTGTGAGGATAGCCTTGGTGGCACTACTTCCACTCATTAGGCTGCCTCCACGGAAATCAAACGCCCTCCCCTTGCTGGCCTCCTTGATGAGCTCTTGAATGGAAACAGGCTGGATGACGGGCATGTTCCTCAGCACAGTCTCTTGCTCCGGGTTCAATTCATGGGGAAAGTCAGCAGCTGGATCATCTTCTTGAAGTCTTCCAGGGGTTTGCTGCGCCTGGGTAATTGTTATGGGTGGCTGAGATGCCCCATCGCTGAAGTGAACATGTTCCAGAGTGCTGATGTACTCACAGACTCTGAGAAATCAAAACATCCCCCAAATAGATGAATGGATTCAGAAATGCTTAAAAGTTTTGCAATAAAATAAAATAAAATGTCGGGAAAGGCACAGAAATATTGTTTTGTATAGACAAGCATCACAAATGCATACTGTGAGAGATAATACCTGTAAGACACAAATGGACTTTTACCAAGTAAATGTGAGTAAAGGATACAGAGAGGATAAGAGATGAAAAGAAAGTTTAAGAATAAAGAATTTTTTTCATATATATTTACAATTTTATAATTTTTTTAAAATGCCCAACTGAAACGAGCATGTAGGAAAGAACCGGGAAGGTCAAAATTTATAAACACATATATGACAAAGTAAAAAGGCAAGTGAAAATGAGCAAAGTCTAGTCTGGGAGCAAGATTTTGAAAAAGAAATAGAAGAGGAAGACTGGGTTAAGATATGAAGAATGAGAATACTCAAATCTATTTTAGTGAGAATAAAATACATTTTTTTAAAAAAATAGGTTTAAGATGGTATTTAACACCAGTGAAACTGAATAAATGCTAATTATTCTAAGATTTGTTGGAAATGTGGTAAGGAAGTTGGTACATATTTTCATATGTGGTGGGAATGTAAGCACACACACACACACACACACAGAGAGAGAGAGAGAGAGAGAGAGAGAGAGAGAGAGAGAACTATCTTGCTTTGTATGACCTTGCTGTGATTACATTACAGAACACCAGCAATTTGCCCAGTGATGCTAGCTGACACATCCTGAGAGTGTATGTTATTGGTCTCCATATGCAGTATTAGTTCTGAAGAAAACTGATGCATCTATCTGCCTGCCTGCCTGTGGATCCGGAATCTGCTGTTCTGCTGTAGAAGGAATCCCCTGAAAGGGTATCTGCACTGCTTTAGAGGGCATTGTCTGGGCTAGAGTCCATTAGCCTTCTGCGCAATACCTTCAGGTAGCGGAAGAGACCTTGGGAGACCTAGGGGAAGGCCGCTTGGACAATGTCTTCCGCACAGGATGAAATCTAGATCTATATCACTGTGTGCATACAAATATGTACACAAATGTGCGTCTGATTTTTTATTGTTTCCACGGTTGTTTTCATCATACCTTACTAGTTACTGTATTACTTATTTATGAATGTAGATATTTACAATCTGATTCTAATTGGAATCTAGTTGTCTAAAGGAAAAAGATGTGTTAAAATACTTGAAAGAAAGAAAGAAAGAAAGAAAGAAAGAAAGAAAAAGAAAGAAAGAAAGAAAGAATTGTGTGTCTTATATAGACCATTAGCTATCTGAGGCTACTGTAAGGCACAATCAAATAAGATACTGTAGATCTATTTAAACTTTTAAAATTTATTTACCAAGGGGTACAACTATGGTTACCATTGTCATCTAGTGAAATGAGGTATCACAGGCATACTAAAATCCTATGCAATGATTACTATCACTTTGAGTATGGTATTGATTTGAAAAAATAAACTGAGTAGTAATATTATGTGTTCTGTTTGTACCAGAGGCATGCTATAGGGCTACTTTTATGGAGTTTAAAAAGTCACGGCAAAGGCCACCCACAATCAAATGCTCGCATCAACCTTGAGGGCCACTGGGTGTGATTATCTCTTGGAACCAAAAATAAGCATGCAGCTGCTGTCTCCTACCTAAACACATGCGGCCAGCAGTCTTGATTGTGGCTTCCCATCTCCAGTCCTACGCTGAGAATGGCATCCATGCACAGAACATGAGCAGTGTGGAGGCAGACCCCTTGCACCTTCCCCATCTGCTCCAGTTTTTGCTCCACCTTCTGTTTCACTGTAACACATGGTGGAAAGACAGAACTGCTTATTTCTACACCAAAGCCTAGCATGTTTGTCATCAGAGTGGCCATCTGCTCTAGGTCTCTCCTAGGACCACCACCCCATTTATTCAGCACTTCACACTGACTATCGGCACACCCCATCTGTTTTCAGGCATTTATGACACACACGGCATGATGGAAGAAACGGGATTTTATTTGCTAGCACCACTCCTAAATCCTAAGTAATCAGTGGAAAGTGTGAAAGGGTCTGCGTGTGGTCAGATTTTTCCATGCAATTCCTATTTCATACCTTTCATACCCTCTACTAAATATGCTCAGAGGCTTGGCTGGCTGCAAATGTGTGAAAGTACAGGAGAAATAATAAATGTCTGGACAAATGTAAGTGATGCCTTTATTAGACCATCTGGACGTTGAGTCATGGCACCTGCTTTTCTTGACAGATTGAAACATTTCGCTGCTCATCCAAACAGCTTCATCAGTTGGATGAGCAGCGAAACGTTTCAGTCGCTCAAGAAAAGAAGTCCAGTTGCCATGACTCAACTTCCAGATAAACTCACCTGGATGACTGAGAATCTTCCCAGACTTTATTAGATCATTTTAATAGTTTTGAAAAATCACAAACATAAGTGAGCTTTCCATCCTGCACATGTGTCCATCAGGCTGAGCCCCTCAGTGTTTGAGGTGCTGCAGAAGAAAAGACCGAAGTTCCAAAAATCACGGCCCAATGTACATGCCCGACTCCTTGGCTTAAAGCAAGTTGCAAGGCAGGAACTGCAGACTCAGGTCAGAGATGCAGGCTCCAGATTTCACCTTTGATGGTGCAAATGGGAATGCCTTGCCCAATCTTGTTGAACAAAGTGTCATCAGTCACTGAGAATTTGCACTTCCATCACGCTACCTACACTGAAACTCATGGTTCCTTTTGGGTTGAGAGCAAAGCAAACAGAATTTCTGACATCCTCAACTACTACATGCTAGGGCACCTTTTCTTACTTTCAAAGGCTGCTGGCACCCTTGCACACAAACTTATTTGGGAACAAGTCTCACTGAGACGGATAGTACATGTCAGAGTACAAACCTTGCTTTTCCACAGTGGGGGTGGGTTCTCCTCTGCCTTTCTTTTTTTGCGTCCACCCCAAACTCCAAGTACTACATCTTTGTAGCACTTTTGGAAAAGCCACTTTGCTTGAATTCCTCAGGCAATGTAGCCAATAGCCATCCTGGCTTGCTCATTCTGCAAGCCGGGATGGCTACTGCTTCTTAGTCAAAAGGCAGCCATTGCTGATCTTTGCAGAAGATGCATGCATACAAGGAGAGAGGAATCCCCATCATAGTCAGGTTGAAAACAAATACTGTAGATTTTAAAGGGTCCCAGTAGTCCTAACACTGAACCCAACACAGACCTTTGCCCATGGCTGAGTACTCATTCAGACACGCTGTACCTTGAGCGATGGTATCACTGGGTTCCTGCACCTCCTTTTCCTCTTTCTCCTCCTGAACACAGGAAGCAGCAGCCATTTGGGCAAGGGCAGAGGCACAGTTAGCAGCAACCCCTGCAACGAGAAACAAGCCCCCATTCCTGACACCAATGACCAGGGAAACATAGCTTACGCAAGTTCCTTTTGGAGCTGATGACTTCCAGAAACTGGGAGCTCAGAATTCTGGCAGTTGCAATCCAAAACAGTACCATTTCCAAGCTTTGCTTACAAGTTTAGAAACATGCTTGTTAAACATTTGGCATCAGGAGGGGAAACATTTCTGTATCTTCCCAAAAGGTGACATTAGGCCTGGAACAGGCCCAGGGGTGCATCACGGCTTCTCGGGGCTTCTGGAGGTACTGCCACTGTTCTGTGGACATTGGGCCTGGGGCATCAGGAGATGACACTAGGGGTCCTTGGAGGCCCTGAGCTACGCTTTGCCTTCCTCAATGTAGAAGCAGCACACTTAATTTACGACATTTCTCTTTTTCATGCACGACCTCCAATGCATGCAATTGCCTAAATGAATGCCGCCTGTGCAGACTAACACTACATACCTAAAGCACAGCTAAGCCGGGCTGCCTTCCTCAGGCCATCTAAACTCATGCAGATGGCATCCTTCTCCTTTTGGTTCTGCTCCTTGACTCCTTCGGCTCCCAGAATGAAGGCCAGTCCTTTGGAGCTCCCCGCCATGCGGCCCGTCAGGGGTGTCGATAGGGTATCGATCAGATTCTTCCAACAGCCAATTAGCAGATATCGGGCAAAAGCCGCACCTGAAGCAAGAGAAAAGTTGAACTGACTGCTCCTTTTGGTCTTAGGAAATAAAGAAAAGAGAGGCAGTGTGCAGATGGGAGGGGAGAGAAGCAAAATCTGTAACTGGGCAGCAAGAGATTGATCAGCTCCATGAACTGACATCCCATCAGAGTGTTATGAGCAGGTTCTGCATCAGGGGGAATCAGCAATGATGCCCTTCCAGACACGTGCTCAAGGATAACCTGGGGACCTAACATCAACAGGAGAGCCTGTAGCGAAGCCACATTCTTGCCGCAACATGAGTGACTTGGAAGCAGGTAAGTGTGTGACTAAGCTTTTGGAACCAGACCGACACTTAGCAGTTTCTCACCCTTAGTTTTAAGCAACCTCAGATGAAAATCAGTTCTGCCCCACTTCTCACCTTTTCCATGTCTTGCTCGTCTCTTATCAGAGGATAACATCAACAGGGATCTCTCAACCTCAGATGCTGCAGCTCTAAACAATGATGCAGTGTTGCATTCAAAGCAGTGTTTTCATTTCCCAGCAAGTTTTTAATTTTTCTTTCGATTTATATACCACAGTATAGTGCTTGGGGCACTCTGTGGGTGGCTTTCAGTGTAATTATGCAAATAACTCTTTGCTCCCCAAGAAAGCTGGGTCCACATCTTACCCACCTTGGAGGAGTGGAAGCCTGAGTCAGTCAGCCTCCAGTCAGCTACCTGAACCTGTCAGGCGTGAACTCAACTTGTGAGCTGAGCCTTGTCTACAGTACTGCACCGTGGGCCTCACGTGTAAATGGTTTTCTTCCTGCAGTTAATTTCTTATTTATATTATCCTGAAAGATCAGCTGCAACAATCTGTACTTTTTGTTTCCTATTCACATGACTGAGGCATTCCGGCTTTCAGCAGTTTTGTGTTTTTGGAATTTTTGTTTTTGTTTTTATTTTTATTTTGTTTTTATTTTTTATTTTTTGCTCTTTAGTCACATTAAAGCACACTGATTATATTAGGAAAACTTGGGGCCAATCAAGAGTGGGTTGTTGCATGAAAGGGCAGCGAGTTTCATTTTAGTATTCAGAACGAGTTCCTGGACTCTACACCTATATCATTTGCATCACGCTTTGGCGGCTGCACCTGAAATTTCTAGTAGATCTAACAGGCCACAAAGCTACTAGGCGATACAGAAAAAGCATTTGATTCATGAAAAGCATTAACAAGAAAAGGAGCAGTGCCTAGGAAAAGATGTTTCAGTTAAGAAAACCACATCCACCTCATGAAATCAAACATTTGGTTATGTTGCCAATGAGTTTGGCTTTAATTAATCTGCTGTTATAAATACATATATTGGAACAGGAATGTTTGTTCTAGAAGGAAGTAAATTATTTCTAAAAATAGCTTGGAAAAACTACTATTCTAAAACACCTGAATCCTCTATAGTCATAGTCATTGGTAACTTCTTGCAAATAAGTTAGTAGAATGTGGGATAGATAGTGCTACTGTTAGGTGGATTTGTAATTTGCTGACTGACTGTACCCAAAAGGTAATCATCAAAGGCTTATTTTCATCCTGGAGAGAGGTAACTAGTGAGGTGCCCCAGAGCTCTGTTCTGGGCCCTGTGCTATTCAATATCTTTTTAAATGATTTGGATGAAGGAATGTGCTGATTAAATTTGCAAATGATACCAAATTGGGAGGGGTTGTTAATTCCATAGAGGATAAGATAAAAATCCAAAACAACCTTGACAGATTCGAGTGCTGGGCCAAAGCTAACGGAATGAATTTCAACAGGAAGAAATGTAGAGTCCTGCACCTAGGCAGAAAACATGAATTGTACAGATATAGGATGGAAGACACCTGGCTGGAGAATTGTATGTGAAAGGGATCTGGGAGTCTGGGTGGACCACAAACCGAACATGAGTCAGCAGTGTGACGTGGTGGCCAAGAAGGCCAATGTAATTATTGGTTTCATCAACAGAACCACTTCAAGGGAAGTGATGGTATCACTCTATTCTGTTCTGGTCAGACCCCACCTGGAGTACTGTGTCCAGTTCTGTGCATCTCAATTTAAAAAGGATGTTGACAACCTTGAATGGGTCCAGAGGAGGGTGACCAGGATGGTTAGAGGTCTGGAAGCAATGTCTTAGGAGAAGCTGTTTAGGGAGCTGGGAATGTTTAGTCTTACAAAAAGAAGATTGAGAAGGGATATTATAGCCATGTTTAAATATTTGAAAGGACGCCATATTGAAGAGGGGACTGGTTTATTTTCCATGGCTTCAAAGAGTAGGACTCAGTTTCAAACTACAGAAAAAGAGGTTCCATTTGAACATTAGGAAGAACTTCCTGATGGTTAGAGCTGTTTAGCAGTGGAATATGCCGCCATGGAATGGTGGTGCTGAAATGATGTAACAGGAAAATGAATCCTAAATTCACAGAGGAATATGCAAAATAGCCCAGAAGTTTAAAATGGTGAATGTTTTGCTAGAAGGCTTCTTAAACTAGCATAACATATATAAAATACAACACATTTATATGAGAAAGAGAGAGAGAGAGAGAGAGAGAGATGCTTTACATGACATGGGGTTTCTACCTGCCACAACGGCATCATCTGGCTTCCAGTTCTGGGTGAGAGGAGACTGTGTGGATGCCGAAGCCATCAACTGCCCACCAATGGAACTGCTTCCCAAACCATCAATGTCTGCAAAGAAAAGTATATCTTGGGTGAGAAAAAATAGTAAGGATGGATCACCCAAGGCATGTATCTTTCTCAGTACCCCAAAATCCCATGACTTCCCGCTGTATGCGTGAAACCCCTCTGTTTAACAAGCAGTTGCATGCAAGGCAATGTGAGGTAGGAAAGCTGTGACTGCAGCGTTTGACTAGTAGAGTGTGATGATGGGCAACTGCACTGAATGTTCTCTTTGTACTTTCTTTATTTCTCTCTGAATCCTCAAAATTACATTTTTCTGGTGCAACACCTTGAATCCATGGTGTGTGCCTTGTATTCCAATGGCTACGCGTCAACAGTACTGACCGGTTAGCATGGTGATGAGCGGGAGGCTATGCTCTTCAGGGCTTCCCCAATATCCAGCCTCTCCCAAAAGGTTTCTCTCCAGTACCTGATGATAAATTTCTTCAACCCAAGCCTGAGAAAATACCATCAGCACTCCACTGGACTGGACCTGCTTCATAAACTCCTTCTGCAGAATGGGAAGAACATCGTTTGGAGTGCACACCCAGAGGCAGACATGTTGTTATTTCCTCACAGACATTTAAGCTGACTTCTATGACACAAGACACAATCGTATTGGTATGAAGCTGAAACAGCCTCATGCCATTCCAATGTTTACAAGCAGCTCCTCTGTTTCTTTGATGTGGGTCTGAGAGAGCAGCCAATCCTGATGTTATTCATATGCAGTAATAAAACAACTGAGGTCCAAGCTACCGGAGAGACCACATCTCCCTTTATGAGCCTGTCTATTAAAATAATCAGGACAGCGCTTTCTCTCAGGCCTGCTACCCACGGTGAGGACATGACAGAGGGCTTTCTCTGTTGGTGCCTACAAGCTGTAGAACTCCCTCCCTCTTGAGACTAGGCTGACCACTTTGGTTTCCTGTGGGGATTCCACAGCTCTAAACCCCAAAAGTGGCCAGCACACCCAAGGAAACTGGAGGCCTGCGGGTGGCCTGAATTCCCAGAACCGAGCAGAGGCCCGGTGTGCGCTGATTTAAGCATAGGTCAGGAGGCCAGCAAAACAGGACGGCAAGGCCAGAGAAAAACAGGATATCAGGATACATCTGCTCAGGCCCAGGAAAGCCCTTCCTGTCCTCATCAATAACAAGCAATATGGTCCTCCAGATAGGCGTGCAAATCCCTCCCACCAAGGAATGAATTTCCTCTGCCATTGTCTGCCATTGTGTACCTGTTCTGCCCTTATCAATAAATACTGGTCTCTCGGGCAGTATCATCACACACACACACACACACACACACACACACACACACACACACACAC
>JAHTLZ010000114.1:10886568-10914886 GCA_023846285.1 Phrynocephalus versicolor | reverse complement strand
ACACACACACACACACACACACACACACACACACACACACACACACAGCCTGAGGACCAGAAATGATTGCACCCCAACACTCTGTGTCCGCTTAATGCATAACGCTACAGTTTCCTTGTACAAACAGACCCAGATCTTTTTCTTCAGGCAAGCTTCTTCTCATTAACTGGTTGCCTAGGAGGGGCCTTGCGCCAAAGAGTTTGCTCTTTTATGTAATATTGTTTACTATTTTAAGGTGCCTTGGGTCCTCTTGGGGAGAAAGGCAGGGTCTAAAGATTTTAAATAAATAAATAATGCTTGTAAGGTTACTTTCTCTCCTCCTCACACATCTCAATTCCTTTAAAAGGTTGTGCATCTTTAGCAGACCATGCAGGGTGGATTTTATTTAAATCACTAGTCATCAAGGCTCTATTTAAATCATGATTGTCTACATAAAGACTCATTTTTGCTAAAGTTGTTTTAATCTTAATATTTACAATCCAATGAAGGTTTCCTCCGTAGAATAATAACCTTTCAGATTAGTTTTACAGTTATATCGGAAAATTACTGATGTGGTGGTTATATACCATTAGAAATACATAGATAGATAATTAGGAAATCATTGCAAGGTGAACTATCTCCAGTTTAACAGGTTAATCATTCATATTTGGACAACTGTTCTGTTGTACTTTATTGGAAGGAGAAAAATAATCATGACCTTAATAATAACAATTTAAATAGTTTTATTGAACCAAAACAATAACATTATATGGCATTATGTATGCTTGTGTTTGCTTAAACACCCACGTTTGTTAACTGATATGGTTAAAATATCTGACAGTCTAGATATTCCCAAACTGGGTCTCTTTTACGGCCTGCTGCCATTACAGGTTTTTCTCCTCAAGGGAGAGAGTGAGAATAATATGATAATCCTCAGGCTGCTATACACGTAAAGATCTCAAGATGTGGAGTATAGTCACCTCCCTGCCATTTCGCGGTTCAGGTACTGCGGCCCCGCTACATCGCGGGATCGCAGTATCTGCACCTCGGAGACGTGGGGTGGTGTGGTGGTGGGGCGATCGGGTCGCTCCGCGCCGCCCCCCCCGTGCTCCTCCAAGAAGACTTGGACAGGCGTGCGATCGCCCACCCACCCCACCCCACCTGCTTCCGCATATCACAGATTTTCATGCATCGCAGGTGGGGTGGTTCCCTAACCCCCGCGATCGGCCGGGGGGGTGACTGTACTGTACTTTAAAAGTTTCACTTTCATTTTACTGCTTGCCCTCCCTCCTCAAAGTTTGCTCCTTGTGCAGACCTATTCCATTCCAGAGAACCTTCTATTCATTCAACTTCTTGAAATGTAGCACTTAAGAGGTAAGGGGCTTCATTCTATGTACATACATTTGCAGAGGAACAATGGGATTAAGGCCTTTTATCAATTCTGATGTTTATTTTATAACTTTTTTTTTTTTTGCTATGAAGGACGCATGTTATCATTGCAGACCCAAATGCACAGTTTTGAAAATAACAAAACCAAGCATCTTTGAAAATATCTTATAGATAGAAAAATTGCCCCAAATAATCAGAAACCTCTGGGAGATCATGACATTGTGAATGAATTAATATAGCCTAATGCTACATAATTAAAAACTAATTTCATGATGAATAGCATTTGGACTATAATATATCTTAACTAGAACATGATTTTTAGAGATATTTTCCCTCAAAAAGCATTTAAAATAAAAAAATCAATTTAAATTTAAAAATTCAATTTAAATAAAAAATTCAATTTAAATAAAAAAATCTGATTTTAATTTTTTTTTTAAATTGATTTTTATCCACTCTGAGACCATGGTTTTGTTTCTTCAAACCAGAAGAATGATTGGTGACAAGAACACCACTGCAATTTCTCTTTTCCTAAACAATTAATAAAAAAGCAATTAACAAGGTATAGCATTTTCATGACTCTGCAGGAATCATTTCCACTTTTCCACCTCATATCTAAGGACCTTTTAAAATATTTCATTTCTCATAACAATTGTTCATAGTGGTTTGTCTCCTATTCTCTTTGAATGACTCACTCTTCAAAGCTATAAAACATACACAGAAATGATCCAGTTATTCTCATTCAACGTCATGTGTCCAAACTCAGCATTTAATAAGCGCGACGGACGCAACTCAGCGCACTTTCTAGAGCGACAAACTGGACGTGAAGCAATGGCCTAAGAGTTTATAAGAACCCAAGATAGTGCCAGATTTTCTGTATACTGATTGTTCTTTGCTATAAATATAATATTTCAATGAACTAAACCACCGTGGGTACTTATTATGGGAAAAGAAAGGGTATTAACATTTTAGATAAATAAATAAAATAAATAAATAAAGAGCACCTCGTTAGGTTTGGCATAGCTGTTCCCTGTTACTTGTATTCACTCACCACTAACACTGGGGATTGGGACGGCTTCCTTCTGTAGTAGTCGGTATTAGACAGCTTCAGGTTCAGAAGGAGAGTGTAATGAGAAACCAGGTAGAGACTATCGGCATTCATCAGCGTCTGAAAGCCAAAACTGGTGTTCCCTTCGAATCCTGGCGAATGCATCATACCTAATGAACAGGCAGATATAACAACAGGTTTTATATATCCAAAAGCTAGTTTTAGTGAATCAAAGTTATCTTTTCCTCTCCTGGCAAATCATAATGATTGAAAGCACACCTTTGGGTCACACACAATTGGCCTGCAACATCTTCTTTTTGGGGAAAGAAGGGGATGGCCTCTCATGTATTGAAGGAAAGCTTGAAATGTTAAATTTTACAAGGGACTTGTTACATTAGGTTGTTACATGGTTGCTCTGGACAGGTATGCAATGGGTTGCACTGTGTTTTATTAGCAGGTCTCTTGGCTTTAACCAGCCGGACAGAAAAATATTAACTGGCTTCTTCTAGTAGACAAGTTGGATGTTATTCTCTGGAAATAGAAAAATAAAAAAGGCAAAATCAAAGAATATGTTCCTTGCCAGTTAGGAGGGATAAGAAAATGTCATAAACATGTCAGAATGTATTTATAATACTTTCAAAGTCCCTTAAAGGTAACTTTTGGAAGTAACTAGTTATTTCTTGCTTTCATAATTAACATAGCTTTTGTTTACCTGTTACATCAAAAAGTAACTTTGGGCCGACTAGTTACACAGATCACTATCCCCTCAAAATAACAAGTGAAAGGTAACTATTTTGCTTGTAATTAGCTACGTCAGTGCTCAATAATGTGGATGACCTTGAACATAACATAGACCCATCCAGTGACTCCAAAATATATTATTTCCACCTATAAGATGCCCCCATGTGTAAGACAACACCCACTTTTCAAACACAAAATTACAGTTTTGCAGTCCTCTCCTCAGCTTACTTCCATGTTTAAAATGACCCTCAATTTTTGGTGTAACAATTTTAGTCAAAAATACAGTCTTATACTAATTTACCATGGACACAGTGCAATGCTGGTGCTTTGCTTTCTTCTGTTCCAGGTCTGTCACTGTTAAGCATCCAAAGAAAGGAACCTCTGCTATCTGCAAGCACTCCCCAAGTGGGTCAAGACCTGGCAACTCAGAGTCCTGACTCATGTAGAGAGCACCCATGGATGGGGAGGGTCTCCTTTTCAGACAAATCACTCACCATGTGTAGGAGAACAATATACAGGATAGGGCTGCAACACTCCTTGTTACCTGTGTTAATAAATGCAGTTTTGGAATGACTGAACTATGTCTGGTGTATCAAAAATTCTGAATCAGTAATGTTCCGTCACGGAGACTTCCAAAAAGACGTTGTTGCCATTTGTTTAATACTGATTAGAAAGCAAACAACCTGTTCACAAACCTGAACAAAAAGTCGAGGAGAAGTTCTGGAGGGCCAGATCAACGTCTTCGACTTTGGGGAGTGCTATTAGGCGAGGGAGGAGAGCTTCGAGGGACTGGATAAAGAACCTGGCACTGTGCTGATCCGCTTCTTGGTTCTTCAGCAGTTTCAAGGAAAGGGCCGCCGTCCGCAGAGACTTGTGTCCTGGGCAGTCCCTCGGGGTCTGCTCTTCATCGGCCAAGGAGCAATTGTCAGAACCGATGTCTGAAACATCCGACCTTCCCGAATCCTTCTCTGCCGCCATAGAATATTGGTCACAAGAGTCAAACTCGGTCCTCGAAAGATCCTGGTCATCTATGCTGAAATTACTCTCGCTGTACCTGGATCCACAGGAACGGGCCCTGCAATCCACCGAGAGGAAGTTGGTGATATCTGGATAGACAATTGTGTGGCTCCGTTGAACTACATCTGGTTGGTCAATAATTTCAGATTCTGGCTCTTTATAATGAATTTCTTTGACTGCTTGGCCTGCTGGCGACTGCAGGGAATTTTTGCGCAATTCAGAATGATCTTCCGGAGTGGTTTGGCCCAGCTCCCCTTCCAACGTCGTCTGGCCGGTATCTGTGGTGACGCTAATACTAATGTCAGGACTCTTCTCCGTGCCTGCATCCCAGGGAGTATGCTCTGAGGAGAGGATACGTCTTTGCCACCGGAAATCGGCATCGTTAATCTCCATGGAATCCCTACTGGTCTCTGCCGCATCTTTCAGTTCATCCAAGCGCCGGAGAAGTAGGTGGACCTGGTCCTCCTCCAGGCCTTTCCCTTGACTTAGCTCGTCAAGAGTTCCAAGAAAAGCACAGACACCAGACACGGAGGCATAGGATGCTTCAATGCCACCTTTGATGCAAGCTTCCGTCATCCCATCCAGGATACTAAAACAATAAAAAAGAAGGAACACCTTTCTGTTTGGTTTGTTTGTTTGTTTGTTTTGCTACAGAGGGCCTTCTATCAAGTCTCATGCATTAATAAAAAATATAAGGGGTGGGGGAAGGGTCCAATTATAACCTAGAGTAAGGATGTGCATTATTTTTCTCTTAGGGTTAATCTCTGTGATACATAGCATATCATTAGAAGCACAAGTACTAAAAGACATCCATGTACAACAGCTTGAGCATTCCTCAGCTCCAAATGCTGCAAATTAGCTTGCATTCTTCTTTTGACTGGTCACTGGGAGGTAAGCATGGCTTTTATTTGCAACAATTCCTTGCCCAGCTTTGAAAGGATTACAAAGTGCTGGTGGCTTTTAGTCTTTTGCTAACTGCATCATACAGTTTTACCCTTAGATACCAAGGCTGGTTAATTGTTGAAACAATTTCGAAGGAGGGTCTTGGAGATTAACCACCACCCAGTGCAAATGGACTCTCCAAAACTTACAACTGCAAAAAAGAGTTGTTTTCAACACTGGAAAGAGTAGCGCCCACAACCAATAATTCAGTGGATAGAAGACCTTACAACATTATATTGATAAGTTAACATGTGGTGTATAGACAACAATTACAAATGGATTTTTTAAATAAACATATATATTTGGACCTCTTTCATAGAAAACCTATGTATTGCATAGAAACTCTTGATTTATTTTGTTTTGCTTTGCTTTGCTCCTTCCAGCTCCTACCCTTTTTTCTCTTTCCTTTTTCTGGCATTACAGTATTACAATTTTGTGTTTAGACCTACTCTGTATCTCCATTTTAGCTGTTATGCTTTTTTCCTGGCTTTTAAGCAATCAATGCAACATTGATTTTTTAAATAAAAAAGCTGAAGACACAGGAGAATAACATGGTTTTTTTTTTCTTCAACTGGACACTTTTCTTCTTGCTGAAACCTCATCTTGCCAAAGGCGCAGAGAACAGCCAAAGACTTGATTCAGGAACTTCGCAGACCTGAGAAGGAAATCTCGCTTGGCACGCTGGCAGTATTTATTTTATTTATTTAAAATATTTTCATCCTACTTTCCCCCTTCAAAGCACCCGATGGACTACATCACCCTTAGGTCTTGGAAGAAGCAGAAGGTACCGTACATTGCTCGTGACTAAAAGCAATGAGAATATAAAGTCTTGGGCTGATTAGGCCTCATCTCACCACTGATATCATTTCTAGCGTCTAGTGCTAAAACCCTCTGGACTTCAGCATCAGAAGCCTTCTTGCTCCCTCAAATGCTTCTCCATATTTTTTAAATTTAAAACATAGATTCTTTACTTTACACTCAGACAGACTTTACTGACCTTTGATCAGTTTTTAATGACGAGAAACTAGTTCTTACAAGCATATTTTATATTAATTAGAACTATGAACATCTACTGCATTCAGTTTTTTGTTTTCATTTTTCCCCATTGTTTTGCTTTTTTTTAAAAAAAAAAAAAACAAAGCCAATAATTGGATAATCACCTAAGTGGGCAGGCGATAATATTAGTGATTAAAATTAAGAGATGGAGCATACAGTTTCAGAAGATCCAGATGGGACTTCCTTTTTGAAATGGACCTCTTTCTGGATTCTGGTTCAGTGGCGCAGGGGCCTGCCAAATCACAGAGTCGTCGAGGACTGCCAAGTATCTAAACAGAATACAGTTCAACTCTATATGAGAAAACAAGTACTGTACGTTAGGTAGCTGAGACAAAATGCACAACACTGGAAGCAGCTTTATTTCTCCAGTAGTCTGATCGGCCCAAGGATGCAACGAAGCCACCTGTACCTTTTAGAGCAGGGCCCTTATATTTAGATTGTAAAGGAATGATTGGAATCCTGTTTGTCCATCCTTACAGTAATGTTACACCTGTATGAATGTGTTGGGTGTCAACACAGTCTGTCAACAAAAACAGCGCAAGTCAACCGTGCAGTTGGTCCTGTGGTTCCTTTTCTGAATGACTGTGCCGTTCATCAGTGGAAGTGCTTTGCAAACAGCACTTCTACCTTGGCAAAATTGTAACAATTGCAGGCGTAACCCAACATTATGCCCACATAACAACTCAACAGGATTTCAACCACTGATCTTTTTAGAGTATTCAGGCACATATAGCCAGTGTTGCATAAGGGCAGGGAAATTAGACTACAACTAACTCTAGGCTATGAAGCTTGCTGGGTGACATCAGGCTTGTAGTATCTCTCAATCTAACTCATTGTACAGAACTGTTGTGAGGATAAGGCAAAGAGGAAGAGAGTCACGTGCAACGCTTTGCACTCTTTGAAGGGAAGGCAGAACATAAATGTAACCAATATAGAAGTTACCATACTGTATAAGTAAACAAGACTGGCAGAATGGTGAATCTTAATTATGCACTACTCACATTCTTGTGCATATGGAACTTTTGCGAGCAAAGGATGCTGTTTTGAGTTATTCTAAGTCAAGAGGTCCTTTAAGAGGCCTTTATTTCTCATGGCAAGCACACAAAATTATTACAGTACCACCTATCATCACAAAAAGAGATATCCCAACAAACCACATGCAGTCCTCTCTGATCACAAAGAAGTTGGGAGAAGTGCCAAATTTTGGAAGAACTGGCCACTACTCTGTAAGTAGCTGGTGTGTTAAAACGGTGGGTATGGTATTTTAATATATGGCTTCAGTTACTAAAATCAGAAAGAAAGAAATATGCAGAAAACAGATTTTGATGGTATATTAATCAGATTAATCCTGTGACATGAAGTGGCAGCAAAGAAGCACTGATGCCTTACTAGTTTTGCATTTATAGCAAAAAGCCAAAGCACTTTCAACTTTATTAAATTTAATTCTCACCAGTCACCATATTTTCCTCTGTAAACACTTTCTCTGCAATGTCAATTTTTTCATTAAAATTTATTTGCACTTCGCTTTTTCTCCAGATATGAGGTATCTTGCAGAACAAGATCATATTTGGACTGCAGCTATGAACCTAGAAGTAAAATGCATTGATCTCTGAAGGACTTCTGTTGAGGACTGCTGTGTAAGAAAACAATCCTCAACATAAGTACTGTTCAATGGTACCTCTACTTATAAGCGGCTCGACTTAAGAGCAAAAAAAGTTGGTGTTTTAACTGCTGCCTTACAAATTTTAGATGCAGTCTGCTCTACTCACATTTTTTTAATTATTATTATTATTTTTAGATAGGGCTGCTCTACTTAAGAGTTGTTCGACCTAAGAGCATGGATTTGGAATGGATTAAACTCATAAGTAGAGGCACCACTGTACTTCCAAATGAGTACAGGATCATGCAACACAAAGAAGAGTACTCTGAACTTCATGACAGTTAGAGCTGTTCGGCAGTGGAATATGCTGCCACGGAGGGTGGTAGAGTCCCCTTCTTTGGAGGTTTTTAAGCAGAGGCTGGATGGCCATCTGTCGGAAATATTGTGAAGGGGTTCCTGCTTGGCAGGGGGTTGGACTCGATGGCCCATGAGATCTCTTCCAACTCTATAATTCTATGATTCTATGATTCTACCATGTTGTACAATGGTTATGCAAAAATTTATTCTAATTTTGTAGATTCTATTAAGCCCTGTTTTCACTGCTCCTTGAGTGTACACATTTCCTGAATACATACATTCCTCAAATCCTCCTGGATGATTAGTGCTGTAAGCGTTGAGTGGATTACTTTATATTTTCACAGAACTATTTTTATTCTTGATAGTAACCTGGAAGCCCTAAGGAAGAAAACAGCAGAGTCATCTTCCCGCCTTTATTCCAGAATAGGCTGTTAAGTTAGCTTTGACCCTACTTTGGTCAGTTTCATGCCTCTTTTCCCATGATTTATTTATTATACAAATGATCCATCCGCACAGGACTACCCTTGAAACTTATTAGGAGAGTTTAGCTCATTGAGAATTCAGAAAGGATTTAAGACACAGAAGGTGATTGCAGAGATCACAGTAAACCTGTATTAGCTTAGAGCAGTGTTGGTGAATCTTTGGCACTCCATATGTTTTGGGCCACAACTCCTACAGTCCTTTGTCATTGGCAATCTAGGCTTAGAATTCTGGGAGTCATGGTCCAAAACATCTGGAATGCCAAAGGTTCATCACCACTGGCTTAGAGGCACTAGGTTCCTACATACTGTACACTGTAGTAGAGCATCCAGGGCTTGTACTATTTGTGAGACATCACATATCTCAGCTTCTAGAGATGCTCCTGAAGCTGCAGTTGGTTGGATCTGCTGTGGAGAGCCTGCTTTGTATCCCTATCCCTACTTTGAATGTTGTAAAATGCTGCAGGAGATCTGAGGGTGAGTCTTTCATGCAGGTAGAAACCGACTGCCCAGATACTCCTTACCACTCATGGAATTCGGGTAAAGCATGAAACCTTCTAGTTCTCGGGTATTTTAATAGAACTCATTTCAAAAATATTTTCCCCCACTACAATTTATTTTGCCATTTCACCTACCTACCTACCTACCTACCTACCTACCTACCTACCTACCTACCTACCTACCTACCTACCTGCCTACCTGCCTACCTGCCTGCCTGCCTACCTACCTACCTATCCATTTAAGCTGCCCAGTAATCAGAGTTCTCTGGATGGGTTTGGAACCAAACAGTTTGCAGTCTGTACAGGAAAAAAAAATTCTGCTGCCTCTTTGCAGGACTCAAGTGAAAAACAAAGAATTAAACAAACACAGGCCTTTTCACTGGCTAGTTCACCTCTTTCATGATCTTGATAGCTTCCACTCTGTGCTGAGGTGGGGGATATAAAAGCATCCGATGGTAAAGGGACTGCAGGACAGGCTTCAAGGACTCCACTGATCCCACTAAGCGCACGAGTTCTGCAGCGATGTAATAGATGGTCCGGGCCACAGGGCTACTGAGGGCCGGTGCGGTCGAAGAGCAGCCAGACCCACGGCCATGATCAGAGACGCCTAAGGAAGGAGAGTCAGTCTCATGGCCGCCGCCGCTGCTGCTGCTGTGAGCAGAAGTGATGGTTTTGTCATGGGCTGGATTTCCCAAGATCACAACGAGGGCCGGGCACAACTGTTTCCTGACAAATAAAAAGGGGTGGCAGCGAAATAAACAACGGGATGGTACAGGAAAATAAATACGAATTTCATTCTTAGATTGACAAATAATTATGGTTATGTGGATAAATGAGATGATTACAGAGGATGATGTCCTAAACCCAGCATCCTGTTCATGGTTTACCGCTAGCATGGTGATACTTTATCCTTGTACCTTCCCCACATGCAGCTCTGTGAAAACCTGCTCTGGAGAACTGCCTAGCCACCCAAAACAGATTTTAAGGGTTCATGTGAGGTGGTAAGGAGGGGATAGGATTGTTTCGTTTTGCTAGTGAAACAGCTCATTATTCCATGGCATTTACTTTGGGGGGAGGGGGAAAACAACACTAAAATAACTAAACAACAATAATTGAAGATGCACCTGTACATAAATACAGTTTTCAAAAAAGTAGCCATTTTAGCCTGTGCAAACTGATCCAGTCTAATTTAACTAAAAATGACATAACAACATCATGCTAACTTAAAGGCTGGCTGTTAGTCTTAAAAGTGCAGCAGCATTTTTTATTTTTTATGTTGTCTGAATCTGAATATATCCTTATGTATCCTTCTGGTCTCTGTCCTTTATCCACTACACTTTAATTTGATTGCATTCTGGACTGCCTTGTGTTTTCAATAGGCTACTAGGCAGGCAAAAGATGTGTGTTCTAAAATCCAAAGTTATAAAGCTTTGGAAAGGTGGAATTTCAGTTATAGAACACTAAAAGAGCATGATGCATCAAAGCCCACACCCCCCAACCACCACTATTTTGGTTTTAAAAAATACTGCAGTGGAAAGGAACTATTTCAGTGTTGCTCAAATATGAAAACTGAAGCCCCTTCCTGCACGACTGAAGTTCTAGTGTGTCTGCTGAACAGTTCAACATAGGTCAACCTACCAAATGAGGTCTGTGAATCCTTTATGGTGATGCATGCTGGGAGAGGAACTAGTCAGCATTGAGAGGATGCATTCCAGGTAGAGAAGTTGAAGTTGCTGATTCTCACTTATAAATGGGAAGAAAAACAACAAAACTTTTATTGTTCATTAAGCAGAGTGGCAATCAAAAGACAGAGGATAATTCCTCCTGGATCTTAGGGGAATACAAAAAGTAAAGTTATCTACTGAGAAAACGAAATGCAGAGTAGTTGAATGCAATTAGTCCATTTTACCTAAGAGAAAGATGAATTTATTATGAAAGTGGAGGTAACATATTGCTCAGATCACTCATAAAATGTGAATTACGTCTGGACACTTCACATCATTTTGCAATTGGTTTTGGCAACCTATTAGTTTCAGCAGAAGAGGATTAAAGCTTCTATTGTACTTCCTTTTCTCCCAATACAATCCATGGACAATATACCATTTAGTTTTGCATGCTCTGGATGTGCTCTAGTCATATTTCCACGAACATTAGAGATGTATCCAGCAAGTTCAGTCAATCCCAGGCAAGCATTCTGATGTACAGGAACACTATATCTGGTCCTACCTCTGTTTGAAAGCAACTAGGTACACAGGTGTCTGCATCTTCCTTGGTAGAGTGGGGCAAAAATAATGAAATGATTGCTTTATTTAATTGATACTCCAACTTCTCCCTCCCAAAACATACTCAAAGCTGTACATAAGGATGAAACTAAGACTTTTTATTTACTTAAAACACAATATAATAAACAAATATACTAAAAACACAAGTATAAACACTGCCTGAGTAAAAAAATGTGTCTGCTAATTAAAGGACTGCAGAGGGAGCCAACATATATTGATTCCTTTTTTGGGGGATGGGGGCTTCCACTGGATTTGAAGCTTCAATGCATTCAGACAAATGTTTGGTGTAAAAATAATGAAAGGAACTCAGGTTCACTGTCCCGACAACTGCTGAAACTGTCTGGCTTTTTCAACGGTGGTGCCACATTTGGCGCATTATAGGTAAGACAAGATTCATTCTGGAGTAACCCCAGCTTTGAGAATGGTAAACACAACTAAGCTACACTGTATTTCTCCAGAACTAACAGAAAGGCATGATGTATACCAGTGGTTCTCAACCTGTGGGTCCCCAGACGTTCCTGGACTGCAACTCCCAGAAATCCTGGCCAGCTCAGCTAGTGATGAAGACTTCTGGGAGTTGCAGTCCAGGAACATCGGAGGGACACACAGGTTGAGAACCACTGACGTATACCTTTGTTCAGATTGGAGATGGGCACGGACCTCTGGCATTCAGCACTCAGAGGCAGCACCCCAGCTTCCCTCCCCTGCCTCCTCCAGGCGATGCCTCTGAGTGGACACCCACCAGAGGTGGTGGGATGGGAAAGTGCTGAACATCCATTCAGCCAAAAAATAAGCTGGCATGAACCACCCAAATGGCACTTTGTGCCCATCTCTAGTGGTGACATTATTGTGGTATGGAAAAACAAGTAAGGACCGCTGTATCAGACATTCAAAAGAGTAACCTTGCAAATACTGCCCTTCGTAATAATCAGAACTTGACAGCACGATAATATTGGGAAATATATGCCTATGTGTAATATTAATAACACAACTGCACTGGCAAGCAGTTCATACTGTTTAGTATTCATAATAACAAAGTGCTACACTAACAAGCTACTACAGTATTACAGTAATTAAGAATGCATATGCAATTTAAATAAATATAAACACTATTATGACTAAAAAAAACCCTTAGTTTTAAAAAACCAGAGAGAGATTATCTGCATATAATTACAGCTGGGAAAACAATTATGTTCTCCAAACTTAATAAAGGAGAAACTAGCAAAAGGAACTATTGGGAAAACTGAATCTGTGCTTTTGCAATACATATCACTCTAGTTACTCAATTCATACCTTGGGTGTTCCGTAATGCTTTTCATTTACTGCAGTGCAGCACATCAAATAACAGTGCATTTAAATGGGCTAATTACATATAGGCAGAAAAAATGTTGGCTTGCCATTGTCTCATCACAAAATGAGAAGACTCACTTGATGATAACAGCTTAGATGGAGCAATTTTGGTTTGAAAGTAATCCTGCAAACACATTGTGACTACACTCTTTGAAATCAAGCCACCAGTTTAACAATACAAAAGCAAAATCATACTCCACTAGGAAGTCCAGTAACAAAATCTACATTAATAACAGCAAGGACTTGTACTATGGGTCAATAAGGTTTATTATGCACACAACTTTGTCTGTATATCCATAGCTAGCAAAAACAATGTTTCTGCACTGAAAATCTGCCTGAATAACTTATATTTCTTAACATGTTTTGACTATTAACTTTTGAGGCTGATGAAAAGCCTGGCATCGAAAAGTGTGGCCTAGGATACAGAATGTGCACCAGATACAGAAATGTTGCCATGTTGTCAGTACATACTTTTTTCTGGCTATTGTCTACCATTTCCCGTTTATGGCCACGAGAACCTTGTTATCTCTCAGAATGGCTCCTACTGAAGAATACTGCCCTTAACACTTGACCTTCTCAAGCAGGTCACTTGAGGGGGCCTATCCCTAAGGAAACCTGGAAATCAATAACGAGGAACCAGGCTTTCTCAGTGGCGGCCCAATGCATATGGAACCAGCTCCCTGCTGAGATCTGTCTGGCCCCTACGCTGTCAATCTTTAAAAAAACCTCTCAAGACTTGGCTATATAGAAGGGCTTTCCCTGGTCACTCTTTTCTGATTCTCTGATCTCTAATCTGTCTTTTTGTTTTAGTTATTCCTCTATTCCTTGATTAATTTTTATGATCTTATTGTTGACTGAGCTTTATTTATCAGCTGTATTTTTAATGGTACACTGTTTTGTTTTGTTTGCTTAATTATCTGTACACCACCCAGAGTGGCCTTGTTGCTAGATGGTGCGTTATATAAATCAAGTAAAAATAAACCAATCAATAAATAAAAGAACCCATTTACCTGATGACTGACTGAAGTTTTTCACAGAGAACCGCAAAAACAGACACGACGTCGTCACAAAGGGACTCTGTTGTTAAATCTGGAAACAGGACAACGGGCACACATTAGCTGCAACACTCCCGTTATCAGGCTACTAGGCGAATGGAGGCAAGGGCCTCAAGCAGCTAACACTCCATTATGTTGCAGGTCCTCAGCCGCTCCTTTCTGTCAGCTGACATAACTATGTTATACTACATAGTGCATCCTGTAAAATTTCAACCAGCCTATCACCCTGTTGACAGAATTGAAAGAAAATTCACCTGCTAGGCCAGCCTGCTACTGGATGGATGGGGAGTATGCTGTCTTTTGTCTCAAGGAGCAAGACGTTTTTGGCTCAGCCTTGACATGTCATGCACTTAACTGCACAATGAGCAGAACCATCCCAACGCCTGTAAGTATGGACTTGACAAAGACAATGCCGTGGGAACCTTGGATGACAAGAGAAGTATTCTCATCTGGGGAATTTCTGTACAAGAGCCTCGTTTGCTTCCTGACCACTACTTTCGCAGAAAATTTAGAATGTGACCTTGGTGAGGGAGAATCTGCATGATTTCATGCATTCCCTATGTAGATTTCCATTCTTTTTTAGTATTTTGTGTGTGTGTGTGCATGTGCGCACGTGAGAGAGAGAGAGAGAGAGAGAGAGAGAGAGAGAGAGAGTTCAGCTTTTAAATGCTGTTTCATGATGTAAGCTCCTTTTGGGGAGAAAGAAAGGATAGCAGTATGTTAAATAAAGGTAAGTAAATAATAAATACAGACTACTTATCAGCTGGTTAATGATATGGGTGAGACTAGCGGAAATTCAAATGCATACATATCTCTCAAGAAAGTTACAATCTTCTATGATTTTGACACATATTTTCTCTGAATCCACCACATGCCTTAGCTAACTCTTTCTGTTGGCTCATATGCTAGAACTAGCTTTTTCTGCAATGTTAGAAACTGCATGTATTATAGGTTTGGAAATAGGACGTGATACATTGGGAATCAGTATAATGGAAAGGTTGGCATTCTTATAGGAACAAAACAAACACTGCTCACTATGAAAGATGATCATGGAGGCTGAAGAAAAGGAGGCTATGGAGAGCAAAGTGTGAGGAAAATAGAAACTTTAAAATGCCTAGCTAGTTTGCTTGCCTATGAGGGTGAGGAAAATGGAACCTGAGTATGAGGGAATAAATCCATTTCTGAGTAAGGGATAAACTAGTAATTAAAAGATACCTGAACTCTTGAACCCCTGAAGAACTCCTTGGCTCTCAATTATCTATTGAGAAAAGACAAATGCATCACCATTAGCGGGGACAGAGAGGGAAAATAACAGTATTTACTGAGGCCACATGGTAAATATCCTAGCAATTCTAGATGTCTCTCCTAGGATGGATGGCATAAAAGTAGGGGTTCTCCACAGGTTTAGATGACACCTAATTTCGGAAAGAATGTTTGAGCCCTTTAAAGATCACCTTATTCAAAGGAAAGCTTCAATAGACTGTTTCAAATCATGGCTTGTGAAACTTGATGTCATTTCTAAATAAAACAACAGGCAGCAGAATCAGAAAACACTGGTCCATCTACTATTAGCATCAAACTCACTGTATTCTCTTGTCTCTGCCGTAACTGTACTGTCAAATCACTCAACATCTGGCTAAGCGTTGCTCGTACAGCTGTATTAATACTCCGCTGATGATAACTGGATATATAGGTTTCAATGCAAACCTGAGGGAAGGAGATAGGGAGAAATAATAGCAGCATGGCATTCGTATTGACAATAAGGTAAGAACACAAGAAATGGCTAGAAGCCAAATGCATAGCACTATTCTAGACAGAGCAACTACATTTTTAATTAGCCAGCTCCTCACAATGTCATTTATGCCACAACAATATGAAAGAAAACCAAAGAAAAGCACTGGTTGTTTAATCTGTCTGGCAACCAGTATTCATGTCCCCTCCTTCCCCCATTTTGATGGGTGAGACCTTCTAGTTTTATTCAGATGTAGACGCCCCGGACACTTGGGATGAGGCTATAATATTTGTGACTGCAGATGAAATACATAAGGTACAACTGCAACCACAATTTATCTTTGATCTATCTGATAACATTTCAGCAATACTTTTAAAAAGATCCACTGGTGCTCATGGGATCTTTACTATCACCACAAACTGCCTATGAGTGTTTTTGAGGAGCAGGGGATAACACCTGCCTGAGATGGGGGAGGATTAAACCTCCCCCTCGACTGTGAGCTAAGGTAATTTTTACAAAATTGAAATGCATATGTCACATTTTCAGTCTGAGAAGAAGCTTCGTCCCAGCTGAGGACAAGTTGGTAATAGAAAAAAAAAACACCCTGCTCCCTTTGCAGCTTCTGTCTACAAGGAGATCAGTGTCATTGTCTTTGAGGTGAAGAGCTGCCAGAATTCAGAAATGAGAGTAAGAGGAAACAGAGAATTAGAAGAGAGGTCAAGGGCTTGAAAAGCAATGGAGTCACTTCCTTGAAGGTTTTGTTTACCGATATGAAAGCAGATCACATTCACTGTTCAAGTAGCCAAATTCCATATTGAACTGTTAAAAATGTACATTCCAGCTGATAGCATTTGATTATTTTATTAAATAACCCAGGTGTAACTTCCAGAGGAAAAATGTACTTACCTCAGCGATCTTAAGGATGGAACTCCCATTTAGCTCAAATGTTGGAGTGAATGTTATACAAAGCAGGACCTACAAAATAAAGAACAAAAGAGCTTTGGGGTTAAGCTAGACATTGATGGGAAATATGTATTTCATGTGATTAATCCACCTTTCCTCTGAGAAAAGGATGTCCTTGGAAACTTTAACCAATCAGACTTGCAAATTAAGCCTGTTCCCCTTCAAGCAACATAAATATTTGCAGAATTATAAATATGTCAATCATATAATCTCACACTAATGTCTGAAGAAGTGTACTTAATTGACAAAAGCTTACATCAATAACGGTCTTTAAGAGGCCACATTTTTGTCTTCTGGTTTTTTCCCCCCTACTACATTTGCAGGTTGAAATCTGGCACAGATTCTTCTTGATCACTCAAAGGTCTAAAAATGAGGTACTACAAAACTCAAGTTACAAATTCTGTCTCCTAACATGTGCACAGTACTATGCAAGCCAAATCACACAAGAAATGAGACAATACGCAGAACAGTGCCTTCTCAAACTACCTCTAGTTCAGGCAAGGAGGATTTGGAATTCCATCCAAGAATGTACAGGGTCTTCCAGATGACATTTTTATTGTGCAACACGGCATTGCACAAGCTGTCCAAATGTCAACACATCCTTCACTGTTAAAATGTACATTCACAGTGCTACATGCAGTCATGCACTCTTTCTCTGTATCATATGGATACATAACTCTTTTAAGGAAAGGGAGACAGAAAAACTGCAAAATACTGTTTCATAAGTGTAATTTGCCTGGAACCACGTTAAACCCGTGCACGTGTACACGTGGGACCTGACTTTCCACAGACTTTATTTATTTATTTATTTATTTATTTATTTATTTATTTATTTATTTATCACTGCCCATCTCCCCAGAGGGGACTCTAGGCAATTTATAATAAAGAGTAGATCTCTTTAGAGATCTTTGGGTTAAAGGTTGGAAGAGATTCATAGTGCTGGGCAGGAAGGTAATTATATTGATTCAAAATTAAATATATCTACCAAAACCACATATATTTATATCTGCTATATATTAAGCCCAGGGAATACAAATGTTTTCAATGCTATGATGGTTTGAGGTATAGCTTGGGATGAATTTTTTCTTTCATTCATTTTTATTGTCTATGCAGGAATTACAGACTACATTAAAACTTTATGAAAACTATTTCCTATACAACAGGCCTGCCCAACAGGTAGCCCGTGGGCTACTGGTAGCCCACGAAGGGTTCAAAAGTAGCCCGCTGGCTATCATTAAAAAAAAGTGAGTGGATAAGTTCTCCACCCCTCCCGCACCCATCCCAAAGACCACCACTGCCCCAGCAAAGTTCTGGGTCTGCCAGCTCACTGTCTCAGCCGAGCAGGCCAGTTCAAGGGCCATGGCACATTGAAATATGTTCCCTTCAGAATGGATTAATTGGTTTTCAGTGCATTCCTGTGGTAAACCTCTGCTCTACTTAACAAAAGTTTTTACTTATGAGCATGTGCTCGGAATTGATAAAATGTGTAAGTAGAGGTTTTAGTGTAGTAGCCCTCAGGCACTTTGTGCCGGAAAAAGTAGACCTTGGCCTGTTCAAAGATGAACAGCCCTGCTATACAACAAAACTGATACTGCAACTGAGTGTACCATTACCATCACCCACTGTATTGGCTAATCACGACTTCATCATCAATTTAATACCATTGTTAAATTGAACATAACATTAATATATTGTTATTATTACTACATTTGTCCGAGTTTTAGTAAATACATTAGAAATTAACCATACTGATTATTTTGTATATTGCCTTTTGTAGTTGGAGCTTTTTTAATTTCACCTTCGCTTTGCTCTGCTGAACAAATGGAAATCCAAGAGCACCAAGCTGGTGTAATTCATTAGATTGGAGCTGTTGGCTTAAGAGTCAAGGTTCAGGAGGTCAAATCCTCCCATGCTTTCTGGGAGAGGGGCCAACCAAGATCAACTGAGACCTGTGTGGTTATTGGAATTAAGTGACCTGGTACCTGTGTGGCCCTTGACAAGCTGCATGGTCCTAGAACAGGACCAGAAGGAGGGAATAGTAAACTACTTAGACCTCAGAAACTCTACAGGGGCTGCCATAAGCCAGAATTGACTTGATGGCACATAACTGCTATTAGAGATGGGCATTCATATTTAAAATATGAATTGCAAAAATTGTTCAAAAATTGCTAAAAAGTCAGTTCATATTCTTACACATTGATAACCCTAATGAATGTGAATTGATGAATTTTAGTGATTTTGATTCATCAATTCATCAGGCTATAATAGAGATCCCAAGGCACTTAGAGACACCAAATTTTCAGCATAGTTTCCGTTCACTCCCTTCTATAACCCCCCCAGGTGCAGAAGACTGGGGTTCCTGAAGTCAGTTGTTAAAGGGTACTTTCCTAGGAGCACTTTGTGGGTGTATAACTCAGATGGCTGAAGCCCAACCTTCATTAATCTTGGAGGGATAGTGTAGTAACTAAGGAGATGGTGTTGGACTTCTGGAGGAAAAGAGAGGAACCTGCTCCACTGTACATCATGGGAGGCTGGGTGGAGAGAGTGTCCTTCTTCAAATTCCTGGGAGTTCATTTTAGTGAAGATCTTACCTGGAAAATTAATACAACCCATGTGGCCAGGAAGGCTCAACAGAGACTCCATTTCCTCAGGCTTTTGCAGAAGAACAATGTGAAACAACAATTGATGACCTCCTTCTACCGGTCTACAATAGAAAGTGTCCTTACGTACTGCATTACAGTCTGGTATGCTGGTTTGACAGCCGCGGACAGAAAGACTTTACAGAGGGTATTGAACACAGCACAAAATATCATGGGCTGTCCCCTGAGTCCACTGGATGATATCGCCAGGGATCGCTATCTTAGGAGAGCAAGGAAAATCATCAGGGATGACTCACAGCCCGCTCAGCACTTCTTTACTCTCCTACCCTCGGGTAGGAGATACAGAAGTATAGCAAGCTGTACCAACAGGCTAAAAAAACAGTTTTTATCCGTGGGCTGTTCGACTGTTAAACGGGACATGACAAAACGTGATAGACTCATGGGGCTGGCGAGTTGTGCAGCAAGCACACAGTGTGAAATCAGACTGAATGGCTTTTTAGTGGGATGGTGTTGGGGGGGAGGGGGGGAGCTCAGCCAATTTCATTGTACACTGGTTGTACAATGACAACAAAGGTTATTACTAGTAGAGTCAGAAGAGACTCTCCTGCAAATTTATTGTCTCTAGGTCTCTGGGCGTCACTTTCCTAGGGGGACTATTTGGGGATGCATAACTCAGACACCAGACATCCATTTCTCCCCAAATTCAACGAGCTTGTAAAGCAGAGCCAGAAAAGGCTTCTCAGAAAATCTGATATCTCTAGGTGCCTTGGAGGCCATTTTATTGAGTTTTAAAGAGAAAAACAATATTACAAATCAGTTTATCAGTTTGATGGCTGTCTTTGGGTTTTTCCTGGCTGTTTGGCCATGTTCTATTAGTTTTCCTTCCTGATGTTTTGCCAGTCTCTATGGCCGGCATCGTAATAGGGCAGGAGCTCAGGGAGCTAGGAGTTCTCCCTGTGCTCTGGGGTAGAGAGTGAGCCTGTGGGTTTTTTATAGTTGTGGGAAAGGGAGAAATTGTCCTATTCACCTAGATTTTTTTTCATCAATTCTAACCGCCTCCTCCCCCCGGCTCGATGAAGGAAATATTCTATGATTTTGTGTCTGAAGATTCTCAGTCATCCAGGTGAGGTTATCCGGAAACTGAGTCATGGCAACTGGACTTCTTTTCTTGTGAGATTGAAACGTTTCACTACTCTTATTATTTTTATCTGTTATTATTATTTGTCCAATTTTTCCCTTTTCCTGGTTTGTTCACCGCCCAGAGTTCCTTTGGGAAAATCTGGTGGTATATAATAAATAAATAAATAAATAAATAAATAAATAAATACTCGTCCAGTAGCTTGATGTGAGGCTACCAATTTATATTTCACCTTGGCTTCACACTACTCTGGTCTGAAATTCTTATTAGGTAGACAGTGGCCTTAATAGGCTCATTAGGTGGACAATGGCCTGAACAGGCTTGTTAGATGTACAAAGGCCTTGGGTGTGGTGTACAAACCAGCTTCCATCTGATGGAAAACCTTAATTAGATAGGAGTGCTTGAAGTGAGACAGTTGTTGTGAACTGGGAGGCCATCTCACGGGTCATTAGTTGGGAAATTCCATATTCTAGGAAGGTTACCTTCCCACTAAATTAGAACATCCCAGTCTTTCATTTGTTTCAATTTGAAATACACCATAAACATGGTTAACAAATATTTAACATATGAAAAGGACAGTGCTTTAGTTTTCTAACAAAATTGTACATTATGACAATGAGAGGAATGTGGCAAGGAGTTAAGGCAGTATCTGAGTTGAATGAAGATGGCCACCTGCTATTTAGTGATTGTTCATTTTTACTGATAGAATTTTAAATTTTAACCTTCAGTCAAAAAAATTGTTTGAGCTAAGGAACAGCAGCAAATAAACTTCCGTGAAGTAAGCAGTGACAGCAGGCAAAACAGTAATTGGTTAGAGCGTCTCCTTGTCTCTGGATAACAGTAAGTGTCCCAAGAATATAACATTACAAACCTTGAGTAAATAAAAAGGTTTAAAGTATACACTTTGAGTTCAACAGGGAAATTGCCTCCAGGTCTCTTTAAGAAGGCCATTCCAGAATGTTAGTGCCAATAAAAAGAAATTACTATCCCGCACAGTAAAAATCTTCCTTTTCAAAAAGACAAGATGCTCCAATATAGCCCCGTCTCCCGGTGGGCAATAAGAGGAACATAAATAGTACTAAGCACAATGGAAACAAGAGCCGTGCAGAATATGGAAAAGAATATTTTCTTATAGAAAAAGAACAGCCAGTTGTATTTAGCGATCATGTCTTACAAGAGCTAACATGATTAGATTTCATTTTTATCTTGCAAATGCTACAATGAAAGTTGTCTCCATTAATTAGTGACTCCTAATGAGGATTGTCAATTTCAGTTATGACTGTAGAGCTTCCTGTCTTGAGAGAAGATATAAGATTTTCTTCATTGGTTTCCAAGAATATGGGTGATATTATCCTGATGAGCTTATCGAGTCAATGAACAAAAGAGGCTACGGAAAACATTTTCTCTATAAAAATAATTTCTCCCAGGGCTTGGTAAAGGAGGAGTTTTATATGGTCTGTGGACTTATTACAGAATCCTAAAATTGCCATGTTTAGCCTGCATAATGCACAACATTTAGAAATAAACAAAAACAAACAAAAATGTTTAAACTTGTTTAACAGAAGTAACACATAAGCCAACTTCATTATTTTTCAAATATAACAATTTTACATTCACTAATCAAAATTGTAACAGTTACTGCTTTTTCAGATTGCAGGCAAACAATATATATATTAATATTCTGTATTTGTGATTCGATCTTTGAGGTAGCCATTGACCCAGGCCATTTTGTGCTTCGTATGTTAAAGCCAGCACTTCGACTTGTGCCCAACAGCTGATTGGCAGCCAGTGGAGCTGCTTTAGTAGGGATACAATGTGATCTCTGTAACCCATCCCAGTCAGCAATCTGGCTGCTGAATTTTGAACTTGTTGAAGTTTCCTAATTTTCCATCGGTAGCTGCACATAGAGCACATTACAGTAGACCCAAATTTGCAATTCACCATGAAAAAAGAAATAGAGGGGAAACTCCCATTCTTAGATGTCATGGTCATATGCAAACCGGACCTCCAATTAGGATACAAGGTCTACAAAAAACCTACCCACACAGACCAGTATCTACATAAAAACTCCCAACATCACCCACGACAACAAGAGGCATAATCAAAACACTTGTAGACCGCACAAACTGAAACTCTGAAGCTGAATTCCTCAACATTGAACTGAATTGGGCCCTACAGGCAAATAGCTATTCCAAGAATGAAAACAAAAGAGACAGCCAAGTGAAAAAACAACACCAAATTGAAGAAGAAAAACAGCCCCCAACAAACAAAAGTATTTCTGCTATACATAAAAGGAGTCACGGACCGCATGGACAAAGTGCTGAAAAAACACAACCTACAAACAGTATTTAGACCCACCACAAAAATACAACAGATGCTACAGTCAGCGAAGTGCGGTCACCTGCTCACCACTGCAGGAGTATACCAGATATCTTGTAGCTGTGGCCAGGTATATATCAGGACCACAAAGTGCAGCATCCAGACTGGAATCAAAGAACATGAAAGACACTGCAGACTAAAACAACCAGAAAAATCAGCAGTAGCTCAACATA
This sequence comes from Phrynocephalus versicolor, assembly GCA_023846285.1. Taxonomy (NCBI): domain Eukaryota; kingdom Metazoa; phylum Chordata; class Lepidosauria; order Squamata; family Agamidae; genus Phrynocephalus; species Phrynocephalus versicolor. The sequence continues at coordinate 10,892,109 of JAHTLZ010000114.1, read as the reverse complement.
CCCTGAAACAAACTGGACATGAAATCCTCTTCCAGGACATAGAAGTACTGGACAACACTACCAATCACTATGTCAGACCACACAGGGAAGCCATTGAAATCCACAAAAACAAGCACAGTTTCAACACAAAAGAAGAAAGTATAAAAAGCAACAAAGCCTGGCTTCCAGTACTGAAAACTACAGCCTGCAAAAGATCAACGTTCAACGATTCCCACCCAGCTGCAAGTACCGGTGATCAGTTCATACAACAGAACAGCTAACAACACCCATCAACTACAGAGAAGGATTGTTGCCATCTCTGATTGCAGTGAAAACTTCTTAATCCCTCCATCACAATGACTAACACCTATTCTCCTGCATAGGACAAGTTTCCTCTTTCCCACAACCTTAAAAACCACACAGTCTCTTTCACTCTATACCCCAGAGCACAGAGAGAACTTCTAGTTCCCTGAGCAACTTGCCCTCTGAAGATGCCAGCCACAGAGTCTGGAGAAATGTCAAACAGCCCGAAAAACTCACAACAGCTATTTGAGATGGGTATGTAATTGTTCAAGGTAGAGTATGTCCACTACATCAACACAATTTACAGAGGAATTAACTCACCAAATCCCCACTGATTCAACAGGCTTAATCCAGTTTCAATTTACTACACTAAGCAACAGGATTTCAGCTCGTGGAACTTGGTGACATTTATATCCTGCCTCTTCTCCAATCTGGTCAATGTGGGGTATATGGCCCACCTCTTCTACTCTTAAAAGCAAGCATATGATAAGGTTATGGTAAGAACTGCCTTATTCAGGTATAACAAAAGGTATGTTCACCATGTGCAAAGGTAGGCTATGTTGGCTCACGTAGAAAGCCTATGCAGATACAGTAGGCCTCTCACTTCAGAGTTTTGATTTTGTGTGATGAAGGGAGGGTCTAACATGTTGCCTTCAAGTGTAATACAGTACACAGATATTTTAGGAGCACTTGGATTGGGATAGTGAGTAAGTAGCACAAGGTTGCTTAATGAGTCTCACAGTGGGAACTTGAACCTTCATATTCAAAGTCATTGACACTACTTTAACAACTACCCCACACAAGAAAAGACTGAAGACATACTTGCTATTATATGAGGGAAAGTTTAGAGAAAGCATAAATTAACCTATCAGTTTCATAGTAAATTAATTATGTTTTTGATATTTATTAAAAAGAACCATACGCTTCCCTATAAGAAACAAAAGGAAAATCAATACTAACTGGGAACACATATGTTCTAAGCTTCAATTAAACGCATGCTATGCTCTTCTTAATGGAGCATGTGGCTGGCTACCATGCCCTTCAAGCAAAAACAGGGATTAACAGCCTTTACTGAATCCCAAACCTTTCTGTGTAATTGTATATTCTTTTTGTAATAAAAGAGCTTCTTTGGAAAGATTTACTAAAATTTATGAAGATTAGTTTTTTTCTAGAGCTGGGGTGAAAATGAATAATATTATCTATTAGTATTGTGAGAGAGATTCACCACACCAAATCCCTGGGATTCTTTATCACTTTAATTAACAGTAAAGAAGAAAGAGTCTCATAAATAGTAGAAAAGGTCACTGCTGACAGTCCTTCAAAGAAACTGTTGAGGAGGGATTAATTAGCAATTTCCATTTCTGCTCTTTCATGCATGTGGCAGCTTTGTTAACAGTTTCACATTTTCTAGGCCAATACAGAACCCAGGATTAAGTCACATCAAGGAAAAAGGAAAAAGGACAGTCAATATGCCACTCAGATCAATGCTATAGATTTTCTGTAACTTGGGACTGTCAGTTTTCTCTCTTCAAAAGAATTTCCACAAATGTATTAGTTAACAAGAACAAGAACAACAACAACAGTACAAGATAACAGAAAACACTTTATTAGCTACGTCACTGTGAGTCAAGCAATTTCTGGGCAGCACCAGAAAAAGTGATGGAAATGCTAAAAAACATGCAGAGTGCCAACCAGGGGTGTTAGATTGTGTTGTTACAAAACTCTCATATGGAATATCCAGGACATGTTTTCACTGTCAGAAGCACCAGGCACCTCAGCTGCTCATATGAAAGCTTTTAATTCCACAATATAATATGCAAGGATAAAATAAACCTGGGACCAGCAAAAGCAAAACCATATTTCGTGAAAGATAGAAATGTGAAAGTAGGATGTACGCAAGTTTCAGAAGCTGGATGTGCATCAATACTGAGCCCAAAACACAACTGGTTTGTATGCCACGCAGTTTCATTTTTTTGAGTTGTGGCATCCAAAGTCATAATAGCCATAATACTGTCCAACCTAGAGAACAAGGATACATTTAGATCATAAACATATATTCAGCTAATTCCTATTAGACCCACTGAAGCAATAGGAACTTAGAAAGTAAACAGTAATCTAACTCCATTGATTCAATGAGTGCACTCTAGCTGGGACCAACGACTGAGTTAACAGCTCTGAAATTTTAGACAAATTTCTGAAAGTCGCTTCAGCTTCTTCATTTATCAAACACACAACATAGAATGCTGAAAATCTTTCAGGTAACTATGCTAGGCAAATATTCCAGGTGATTCCTCTGAGTTATTGGACATCATTGAATTCAACAGTTCAACATTTAGAGTGGCTATAACATTTATCCATGATAAAGGGGAAGGATATTAGATATCAGAACTTGGAGAAGCCCCCTTTTTTGGACTACAGTTTCAAGAAACCAAGAGCTATTTGGGAGATAGTAATAAGCAGAAATGCTGTGTCATTGTTTACTTTGAAGTCACATCCTATTGATGGCAATTCTAATGGGGTCTACAAGGTACTGTGTGTGATATATTTAAGGAGTGTCTTTACCATTGTTACTCCAATCCCTCATCAGTGAATTTCTGCAGCTGAGCAGGGATTTTAAATCATGTCTCCTGAATTCTAGCCCATCACTCTGGGGCTCTCATGATTCACCTTTGAACATGATTTGAAATCAAGAATGCTACAATTTCATTAGTACTTACTTAGTGACACATCATTTAATAGCTTATACTGTATTAACTTTCACTGACCTGAAACAGGGGCAATAATTAAGAAGTTCAGTCATGTTAGGAATAAGATTTTTTTTCTGGCTAAACTGCAATCATCAATGTCCACTCTGTGTCAATCCCCCCCTTATATTATGTATACAGATGTTTTTGCACCTTGGCAAAGCCACCTCAGAAGGACATTTTCAAAGTCTGGATAGCCAGAAGGTAATAAAAAGACATAAGGAGACAGAAGCATTGTTGTTTTTCATCATGTATACAAAGTATCTGTACTAAAGAAAGTCACAACTAGAGCAGGCCCATTTGAATCAATGGAGCAGTTGATTTACCAAATCCCCACTTATTCAGTGGGCCCACTCTTGTACAATTTACTATGCTAAGCAACAGGATTCCCACCAATCCTCTGTGAACTAAAGCTATAATCCAGTATGGGGTTATATAAGAACAAAGCCTACTAAATTAAAAAGAAACTACATACATTATATCTTGTGGCTGCTGAAAGATGAAGATCTGAATCTAGCTAGAGTAGATTCTAGTAGACTCTAGTAGTCCCAACTAGAGTAGATTCAGTGAATTGGGGGCAGCGGGGGAATTCATACAAGTGCTGACTTGGGATTTAATTTACTGAGTCTCTCTTGGTTGGGATGACCAACTACACTTTAATCTAACTGAAGTGATGCTTAAATGTTGGGGAAGTGATGTTTAAATGCTGGGGACAGTTTATGCCATACACAATAGCACTGCATGTGTGCTCAGCTTTAGGAACAGATGCCAACCATGAAATCTGGCCCAATTCTTGTCAAGATGGCAGGCAGAAAGAGCAGAATACTCTTATTGCACTGACAGGAAAATGCAAACACAAAATAAAAATAGCATGGCATTTTAAAAGCACTTAGCTTACACACAAGGGAAAACCTGTTCCCCTCTATTGTCTAATGTGAGCATATGTACTTCCAGTATATCTTTGTTGTTATTATTAGAGGCAATTGCTTAGCCCAGGCTTGTCCAAACTTCGGCCCTCCAGATGTTTTGTACCACAACTCCCACAGTCCCTTGCCATTGGAAATACAGGATTGGAATTCTGGGAGTTGTGGTCTAAAACATTTGGAGGGCCGGAGTTTGGACATGCCTGGCTTAGCCCTTTTGGTCCATCTCAACCCATCCATCAAAAGGTAATAATTTAATTTTTAAAGCTCTTAATCATCCTAAATCTGTGAACTGGCAGACAACTGTTGCCTCTGCAAATCTTTACAAAGATCCCTGAAAACTATCTCAGTTTCAAGAATGTACATTGCCACAAAGAATCTAGAAGAATGTAATTTGACACAAAGAATCAATAAGCAATTCAGGTTCAATATCACCCAAATGACACAGGAGTTTCTTCCTGGAAGACAGACATAGCAAGCAACTAAGATGGCAAGCCATTGTTTACAATGGGTAATGATGGCCTTATATATCTTCTGACAATGAACTGGAGACTTATGGATCCAGATTTAAATTGGTACAGCTGTGTTCAATTGCAAGAATATCTGGCTTTGCTCTGTGATATGAGAAATATGACTAAAGGATTCAGGGAGCTTCAAAACAGCAGCAGATCTGAGTCAGCCAGGAAGTTCTTACGGCAATCATGTAAGTACTGACGTCCATAAAGCACTAACCTTCATGACTTCTACCTGCAAGTCTTCATGGAGAGAAGGAGTCACTCTGACTGCATTCAGTATTTGATTAAGCAGTTGCTTGTCATCAGAGTCTGTTTCCATGGTTACAAATCTCTCGTCAGACAGTAGCTTCTGCAAAAAAATACAGATCTGTTTAGTCTCAATGCGTCCTCATATGCTTCATACATAATGCTGCTGTAGGAATCATGTTAATAAAGCAATTAGTCTGCTTTTAAACCATATCATAAGAGCCCGGTTTTGATGGGACAAGAGGGTTTAGTCAACAGGAACTTATGTATCATTTGAATTAAGATACATGCATGAACTGAAACTACCTGAATCATGAGTTGCATACCTATTTACTGCATAGAGCCCTGACACTTCGGAGTTTTCTGTCATAACCAAGAATCATCACTTGTCAAGAAAGAGGGTGTTTTGTACTTAATGTGTACTCATTCTTTTAGGTCAAGGATGACCAAGGTCATTTTCCAGCCCAGAAACACACAGAACACAGAAGTGACTAGAAAATCAATTTCAGCTTGGGGCAGGTTTCAGAAATAACTTCATCTCCTAGTCAGAAGACAAGGACTTTGCTCCCTCTGCATCTAGAGAAAGACACAATAAAACCTCCCAGGACCACACAAGGAGAGCAGGCAAACTCTTGTCTCATTTGCTCTGTATTCTCAACATGAACATGTAACTGAAGGATAAACTATTGGGAGTGGAGTGAGGAATGAAGGTTCCCTTCACAACAAGAAGATACAAAAGCTAACAGAAGAACACAGTCTTCAAGCTGCTCTACAGACGTTGCAACTGTCTTCCACCTCAACTCCTACCACCTGCCCGAGGAAGGAAGGCTT
>JAHTLZ010000114.1:10867631-10886558 GCA_023846285.1 Phrynocephalus versicolor | reverse complement strand
TCCTGAGGCAAGTCAGGACTGGGCCCCTTGCTCTGCTGCTCAAGCTGCCTTCCTCCTCAAGGAAGGCAAGATGGCGGGTGGCAGCAGGAGCTGTTTATGTCGGCTGCATTTTAAGGTTTTTTTTTTTTTTTTTTTTGCTGCCTTGTTTTCATGTTTGGTTTTAATTTTTGCTCTGGGCTCGCCTAGGCTATGGAGGGGGATTTAAGGGGCTCTTCTGAAGATCCTATGGTCGCCTTTGCTTCTCTGCTGGCACTTGAGGATACCGGACATTCTGGTGCCCTGGGACTACCATCTGCTGAAGACTGAGGTTGTCTTGCTGCTGTTTGCTGGGCCCAATCTGGCCCCGAGGCCGTTGCTGGCCCATCTGACGGTTGCCGGCCGGCCCCCATTGCTTCTTGCCTCCATTCTCCCTTGCCATCAGCCGCCTGGAACCTCCAAACATCGACCACCAACCATCTCTGCGAGACGCCCTTGCGCTCCTCTTTGCCCCTCCCCCCCTGCCTGGCCTGTGAGCTCATTAATATGCTATTTGTTTGTTTGTTTGCTTTTGCTTTATATTTGTAACCGATTTGTTGTATTGATGCGTTTTGCATTTTGATTTTTAGTTGTATTTAGTATTGTTGTTGTGGTTGTGTTGATATTTTTTTTTCCTTTTCTCTTCCTTTTCCCTTCCATCCATCAGCCACCATGCAGGCAGGGACCGCCATACCTGTCGTGTCGGGCCGTGGTCGGTACGCTAGGGGCTGGAGGGTTAGTCGGGCAAGAAGAACTCGGGCCAGGCATCTTGCGCCTGTCCCCCGTTCTGACCCTCCAGCTCACTGTCACGTGCCTGGGAGCCACTCCGCCAGCGCCTCCGATCTTTCTTGCCTTCTGTTGAATGCCAGGTCGGTGCATAATAAAATTCCCATCATTTATGATACCATCGTTGATGGGAAGGCCGACCTGGCGTGCATCACCGAGACCTGGGTGGGTGAAGAGGGGGGGGGCTTCGCTCTCCCAGCTTTGCCCTCCTGGGTTTCTGGTGCAGGGGGCAGGAAGATCGGAGGGACGTAAGGGGGGTGGGGTGGCCATTGTGTACAGAGATACCATTCATGTCAGCAGGGCCTCAACGTTGGTGATTCCAGGGTTGGAATGTGTCCACCTGTTGGTTGGGCAGCGGGACAGGTTTGGCATTGTGCTCGGTTACCGTGCTCCCCGCAACCCAGCACAATCCCTACCAGAGCTCGCCGAGTTCATCGCCGCTGCTTTGTTGAGAACCCCACGCCTTTTGGTGGTGGGCGACCTCAACATGCATGTCGGCGGTGAACTGTCTGGTGCTGCTCTGGAATTCATGCAGTCCATGGCCTTCATGAACCTATCCCAGCATGTTTTATGCCCAACACACAGATCTGGACACACCCTGGATCTGGTATTTTCCTCCGCGTCTGAGGACTCGTGTCTGAGGGTGTGGGACCTTGTTCCCACCCCCGTGTCATGGTCAGACCACCACCTGCTGTCTTTCTCTGTATCAATCGCCACCCCACCCCGCGGGGACCCTCAGCCCGCTGTTTGGGCTCGCCCCCGTAGACTCCTCAACCCTGATCGGTTTCGGGAAGTCCTCGGGGAGCCTCCTGGCGGACTGGCTGACGATCTGGTTGACTCTATGGTAGATCAATGGTTCGACGAAACATCACGAGCTGTCGACCAGATCGCCCCTAGGCGCCTCATCCACTGCAGAGCTCGTTCCTCTCCGTGGTTCACGGAAGAGCTTCGAGCGATGAAGCATGAACGGAAGAGGCTGGAGCGCAGCTGGAGGAAGAACCGGACGGCTACCAAGAAGGCTGCAGTCATCGCTCAGTCCAGGCGCTATGTTCATGCGCTCAGGGTGGCTAGAAGATCTTATAACACCCTGAGAATTAGTGAGGCCTCGAACCGCCAAGCGGAATTGTTCCGTGTGGTTCGCGACCTCACTAATCCTGGACTGACTAGGCCTCCTCCTACTGATTTCAGTAGTGAGAACTTTGCAGCCTTTTTTCGATCGAAAATAGAGGCCATCCGTTCCGGTTTCGAATCCTGTTGCCATAGCCCACTCTCGGCATCCCCGGCGGCTGTGCCCCCTCGGTCTTCTTGCATGGTTGAGTTTGGGCCTGTCACCTCCCTTGAGGCCTCCAGGGCTATTGCCCATTGCCGGCCCGCGTCCACCCCCTTCGACCCTTGCCCTTCATGGCTTATGAAAGCAGTTGCCACAAACATCTCAGGGTGGGCTTCGATCATCGCCACGGCCTCCTTCAGGGAAGGGATTTTCCCTTCCCGTCTGAAGGAGACCGTGGTAAAGCCCATCCTGAAGAAACCGAGCTTAGCGCCGGGCGAATTATCCAACTATCGCCCGATCGCTAACGTTCCTTTTATGGGCAAGGTGATCGAGAGGGTGGCCGCGATCCGGCTTCAATCCTATCTGGAGGCCGAGCATGCCCTGGATCCGTTCCAGTCTGGGTTCAGGCCTGGTCGGGGGACCGAGACAGTCTTGGTCGCTCTGCAAGATGACCTCATCCGGAGGGCCGACGGGGGGTGCTCCTCCCTGTTGGTCCTCCTGGATTTGTCAGCGGCCTTTGATACCGTCGACCACGGTATCCTGCTGGATCGGCTCTCCGAGGTTGGGATCGGAGGCACTGTTCACAGTTGGTTCCGGTCCTTTCTCGGGGACCGTCCCCAGCAGGTTCAGCATGGGGGCGAGATGTCGGCCCCTTGGATACTCCCTTGCGGGGTTCCACAGGGGTCGTCTCTCTCTCCCATGCTGTTCAACATTTACATCAGGCCGCTGGCTGAGGTCATTAGGAGGCATGGAGTCTGCTGCCATCAGTACGCTGATGACACGCAGCTCTATGTCTCCTTTTCTACCGCTGCAGATGAGGCTGTCCGGACCCTCGATCAGTGTCTGGGCGCAGTCATGGAATGGACCAGGGCTAACAGGCTCAAACTCAACCCCGATAAGACCGAGGTCATGTTCTTTGGGGCTTCCTCATCCAGCTACGGTGGCCCGTATCCCACCTTGGAGGGTGTTTCCCTCAGGCCATCGGACTGTGTCCGAAATCTGGGCGTAGTCCTGGACCCGGCGCTCACCCTGGAAGCCCAGGTGTCCGCCGGGTCCAGGGCTGCCTTTTTCCATCTTCGGCGTATCGCCCAGATTCGTCCGTACCTGGATGAGGACTCCCTCAGAACTGTGGTCCAGGCGCTGGTGATCTCTAGACTGGACTATTGCAACGCGCTCTACATGGGGTTGCCCTTGACTCTGATTCGGCGTCTGCAGCGGGTCCAAAATGCGGCGGCCAGACTGGTGGTGGGTGCGCGTCGACTCGAACACATCACCCCAGTTCTGGCCCGCCTGCATTGGTTACCCGTTGCAGCCCGAATCAGATTCAAGGTCCTGGTTTTGGTTTACAAAACCCTCCATGGCCTAGGACCTGGCTACCTGACAGAGCGGATCGACCAGCGGTCAACTTCGGCCCGTCCGACTAGGTTGTCGCGGGCGCACATGCTGCGTGTGGCCACGCCCAGGGAGGCTCGGAGGACCTCCACTCGTTCCCGAGCCTTCTCTGTGGCTGGCCCAACCCTATGGAATCACCTACCAGCAGAAGTGCGCCTTGCAGAGTCCCTGCCTGCCTTCCGGAAGGTGCTGAAAACCCTTCTCTTCCGGGAGGCGTTTGGGTGACATTTTTTTTTTTTTTTTTTTTAGTCCCACCATCTGCTGCAGCTGTTTTGTTTTATTGTTTATTTCAGTTGTTGTTTTAATTTGTTGTCTGTACATTTATTGTAAACCGCCCGGAGTTCCTTTCAGGAAGACGGGCGGTATATAAGCTGTATAAATAATAATAATAATAAATAATAAATAATAACTTGGTCAGGCTTTCTGAAACAAGAAATGACACTTGGTATTCCCCACCACCACCACCACCACCTTACCTGCATTCCTGCTAAAGCATGCTGGGCCAACTTCATATTTTTGCTTTCCAAAGCCAGCTGGAGCGGAAGGAGACATTTCTCCCTAGTTGAGAGAGAGAGAGAGAGAGAGAGAGAACAAATTTTCAGAGCTCAATACTCCCAAGGTATGCATCTTTGAATGACACCTCCCGTTCCCAGGTCAGTTCTCTTTACAAGAACAAGGAGAATAGCCCACTCCCTTGCCTTTTTGGAACAAACTCCTTCCTTCAACCTTAATGGCAACGAAAGTACACATCCATGTTTGAAACTAGGTTCCAGAGATACTTTTAAAAATTCAGGTAAGAGGAAACTGTGGATAAAACTGGGGACAAAGGATATCCCAATTTGCTCTGCACAGAAGAACCGTGCAGAGGAAGAACACAATATTTTGACCTTTTATGAAATTCTTAAGTGTAGTTGAGCCAGCCATTATATCTACTCTACTACGTGTCTTAATCTTCTCGTTTTCATGTTTTGTTTAGCCCAACTTGAAATCAACTTAAAAATATTTAACTACATGATGTACAGATGAATGCACTTTTTTTTTCAGCTGGAAAGCAGATTTAAAAAACAACAACACCTGAGTACATTGCGTCTGTGGGGGCCTGTGAAAGTCACTGCCAAGTACAACAGGTTTTGGATCCCCTGCATTTGGAAGTCTTCCTTTTTCCTGTATCTCTTCCAGTTTTAGCACTGCATTGATCTAGCACTATGATGCTACTTAAAAAATCCAACTCAGACTAGCCATGATGACTGTTAAATGACAGAGAAAATGGCTGCTAACGTAGTTTGTTGGCTGTATTTTTAGATGCAGAGGCTGGCTTTGCTGATTAAACACTGCAGGGTCCAGAGTCAGTTGTCTTAAGAGAGGCAAGCTCTGTCACAAGAAAATGGGATCATGTAGTTGAAGTGGACAATTGTTCTTGGTACAGAGGAACAGAATCCAGAGTGTCAAAGTAGCAAGATGTAATACAGCTTGCAACTGCACTAAAAGTTGTTTCTTGAGGATGCACACACCAAGACAAAAAATGTGATGATAAATCAATTTTTAAAAACCCCAATGACTTCCTGATTTAACTTAACAGCACAGTCACACTGTTAAGAGCTAAACTCCATATACTACATTCATCTGCAGGGTGGTGCTGAAAGGCAGGGGTTAGCAATCCTAGAATAAATTGGTGGAGAGATTCTAGGACAGTGGTGGCAAATCTTCGTCACCCTAGATGCTTTGGACCTCAACTTCCACAGTCCATTGTCATTGGCAATCTAGGCTCGGAAATCTGGAAGTTGTGGTCCAAATGTTTGCCACCACTGTCCTAGGAGCTGGTTGGGTTGAAAAAAACACTGAGAAAAGGTCTGGGTTTGCTGCTTGAGGAATTTATTCAGCCTGTTTTGACTTGAATCTTTGATGGAGCCATCCTGGAGAGGAGAGGTTGGGGATTTTGACTCCTTTTGAAATGGCACAGCAGAGTCTAGGAATGGGATAGTAAGGGGGGGGGGGATTTGGCAGCGACTGGCAGGGAATAGCTTCTCAGCAAGAGAGGGGAATTTAGCATGGAAGTGGGTTGTTAGGGATGAGTATCCCAGTTTGGCTGTAAGGGACTTGGAAGGGGTGTGTGAGGCAAACAGATTGGCAGGGTTGGTGGGATCATGGCAGAAGAAAGTGAAGAAGACAAAATAAACAGCACACAGCTAATTTCTGAAAATACAGTGACGGAATTCTGTTCCGTGGCAGCATGACAATATGTAGTAGGAAAACGGAGTTGGGGAAGTGCGTTTCCAAGCAGAGCTGTTAAGAGTGGACCTTTAGCAATTGTCCATCATGTAGTAGCAGGGAAGGAAAGTTAAAACTTCAAATGATATAGACACCTATTCAAAAAGATGGAGAGAAACCTCTCTGACCATCTCAATACCCTCCAGGGACTTCAAAAAAATGACAAACAGAAAGAAATAGCAAGACATGAATTCTGAATATTTTTATAACCTTGGCCCCTATGTATCCACACTACCATAACAAATACAAGTTCAGATCCCTGCCATCATTTTGACCTACTGGCAATTACCCAGAACTACATTTCCCCTCTACACCAAGTTATGGAAGGAAAGAAATTCTGGAGAACTCAGCCAGTCAGTTCATTACAACTGAAGGCCACACACACCTTTTAAAGCTCAGAGTATGGTAACAGCACATTTCGCTACAACACTGTCCAAATGCAGTCACAGCCTTTTAACTGACAAAAATGAGATTTTCCCATAAACTCCTTAATCCAAGTGCAACATTGCAACATAATGGGTTTTAAACCAGGCCTGATTCAATTAGTTGACTTCCTGTCCTTGAGAAGCTTTAACTGATTGTACAAGTATCTCCTTATTCAAAGGATGACATTTAACAAAATGAATGGCCAATTGGCCATTGAACCATTTCCTGTCAATAAGGCTACTTACCATCTGATGCTTAATTAGAAAGTGTCCATACTCGCAGAAGTAGTCAGGCTGCTTGGCTAGCACAGATCAGAACAATTTTATTTTAAAACTGTAATGTATTTGCCTCATAAATTATGTGTTTTATCTAAATATATTGAAATGCTTATTTCAAGATTAAATCTTGAGGTGAATTGCATCTAAAAGCACCTAAAATCTATGAGTTTCAAACAGACCATAGCTTTGTCCACCACAGAACATCCTCCCCAACTTCTATACTGTTTAGGTGGAAAAAAACATGTTACTAGATAATAATCTGTTCGTGGGTTTAAATTTGCTTTGTTTGTTCTGAAAATATCCCATCCACCATCATAGTTTCGTGTAACTGTAGTACCAATTTGTTGTACATATGATCCCAGGAGTGTTCACTGCATCAAAAACCTGCCACCACATTTGGAATTAAAGAATTGAGGTAGTGAAAGGGTTGTGAGAATGGCAGAAGGAACTTCATTGCATTGAAGGATATCAAAACAGTTCAATGGCCAGATTAAAAAAGATGTGGTAAAAAAATGAAGTACTGTAATCAGATGGGAGCCAATCACACCAGGAGCATGGAAGTCCAGAGGTGTTATCTTGGAAAAATCCCAGCACCAGGAAACTATTAGCAAAAAATGATAGGTTGGCTTATCTATTTTCAACAACAACAACAACAACAACAACAACAACAAATGTTTCACAAACGTGAAGATAGCTTGCTTTCTGATAAACACTGATAGCATTTTTGTAGTGTCCATTCATTTATGAAGGAGATAAGCTGAATTGGGGGAGCAGACATACAGCCAAGAGACAAGGCAAGGTATTTCAAGCAATGACAATTTCTCCGAAGCAAACGGTTGCACCTCCCAAGGTTTCAAAGCAACATTCACAATTGCTCCTCAACCACACCAATCTTATTTCAACCACAGTCATACTGGAGAAGGGTAGTTTTTGGGCCCAGCCATCACTAGTAAATATGAGCTGTACCTCTTAGTAAACATTCTGGAAAATATACCAACTGTCGGAAGCCATTAAATAAATTGTCATGCCAACAGCCACCTCACCTGACACAAGATTATTCCCACAGCAACAAAAAGCTAACATTTCAGCCGGAATTGCCCGCCAAACCAGAGTAAAAGAGGAGTAAGCAGACAACCACACTCATGGCAGAGGGGTGTATAAAGGAAGTTAAAGCACTACTGTCATCTTCCTTATGTCTTCCTCTCCAACCAAGTTGGAAAGACAACAGATTTAGAGGGCAGCAGATTATGGAAGGCTACCCATTGGGCATGGTTGAATCTAGTCCCATAATGACCAGAATGTTTTTGCCAGTTTGTTTGAATAATAGCAATTGTGAAAGTCTTGTGGCAAATTATCACTCCTTAATGAGGTGCAAGTTGCTCCAGGAAACAAGCAGCACCTCAGTAACGAGCAGCAATTTACTGACAAGGCGTATGTGAGTTCCCTTATTCACAACTGGATTCTGTCCACTTGCCAAGTTGCTTACTTATTTAAAAACAAGTCCTACCAGGTTGAGGGGCATACCTCTGAGTAAATATTAACAGGATTACACTGGAAATTCATTGCCAAGTAAGAGCAGTTTCACCATTTGCAAGGCAAACATTTGCTGTATACAGTATTTCCATAAGAAACATGTAAGACATTGGCAATATGCAAGAGTAGAACGGCACTTTTGACACCCATATGTGCACATTTTTGAATGTCATCTACATTTCCAGGTGTGGTGTGAGCAATACATTGCTAGAATAAAGCACACAGCTGTCCAATTCTCTGGAAGGTGTAATGTCTGAGAAATGACAGCACTCTACAACAGCAGTAAAGCTCCCCCTAGGAATGTTGGCCTCTTATACCTTGCTGCCTTATTAGTCAAGCTTGGGTCTTGTCCAATTGCCACCTACAGGAAGAGGACAAAGAATGTGTGGCAGCCATATCGGTTTGGCACTAACTCCCCCTGTTTTGTACTTCCTTTCACCTATCTGGAAGTTGAGTCATGGCTACTGGACTTCTTTTTTGAGAGATAGAAACGTTTTGCTGTTCATCCAAACAGCTTCATCGGTCTGAATACCGCTAGTGCAAGTCCTCCATCTTATAGTCAGCTTTGACCTCTTGTCACCCTGGCCTGAATAGGCTCGTTAGGGAGACAATAGTATCCATAGCCTTAAGGTGAACAATGAATGACCTAAGGTGCTGAAACCTATCAAGAATGGGTCATTAGCTATGGCCTAGGAAGGAGCAGCTGGAAGTGGCATAAGCACCCAACACAGGTGACTTCACACCCTTTTAGCAGCAAATGGTTACTCTGCCTAGGTTGCTCTGCCCTAGTTACACCTTCAGCAGTCATGAAATCAGAATTCTGTGAAATCTGCTCTTACTCCAGTTATAGTAAGAGCCCTGTATCTATGAAAGATTGGTTCTGGGCTGCTCCGTGGATACAGAAATCTGCAGATAAGAGCAAACACTCTTATCCAAGGGTGCAGCAGCAACAGCAGAGGTGGCGAGGTGGTGGGGGTGAAAATGGTTGCACTGCATGGCCAGCCTACCTGAGAAGGAGCCACTAGGCAAGCAGATGGAGGAGCCAGGCCACCTCCTCTCCTTGCCAGCGGCTTTATATGCCCAGCCTGGCCAGCCAGGCGAACAAGGAGGAGGAGGAGGAGGAGGAGAAAGAAGACCAGCCCAGTGCCCTTGACTGTGAGGCACCTACAAGCCAGCCAGCCTAATTGCCCTTACCGCTGCACTCCTTGGCCTGCTTGCTTGCCTGGCCGGCAACAAGGCTCAGTTCATTCTGCACTGTGCAGCTGGGGATGCATCTCCCCTCTAGTGCTGGAGGCAGTATTGGGGCCTAAGCGAAACTGTGGGCTTGCTGCCTGCTCAGCTCTTCAGGTGTGTGTGGAGGTGGGACAGGAGGAAGATGAAGATGAAGATGAAGATGAAGAGGGGAGGGTAGAATCAGGGCCTGACCGGCAATGGAAGCTCCTTGAGAGCCCATCACCAGCAACGGCAGCTGGGTGGCAGAGGCGCCCCAACGACCTCCGCCGCCACCGCAGCAAACCCCACCATCACACGTGCCCCTTTGCTGCCACTCTGACAGCAGGTGGGCACAGGTGGGCTTGGGGGGTTTGCCTTTGGCCCATGCCCTAATGCAACCACATCCGCTGAAGCCCTGGGGGACACCCATCGGCAGCACCACTGAGGGTCATGTGGCATGCTGGGCCACTGCTGATGGGGTTGGGTGGGCGCCCCCAGCCCGCACCACTGAGGGCTGCCTGGCCATTTCTGCGCCACCCAGGCCCTCGTGCCGCCATTTGTCAACTGTGGATAACTGAATCTGCGGATGGTGAATCAGCAGATATGGGGCAGGGTGCTACTGTACAGTAAGAAAACATGATGGAATCCAGCCCACAAACTGAAATTAAAAGAAGAAGAGTGGAGAATATCCATTTGCTTGCTCTTGGGAAATATGATGCTTGTCTTTTTCTCCTGAAGGTAATATAATATGACCTGAAGAGCCATCAGTTTGGGGAAACTAGATGAAACTGCTGAAAGAGTTTTAAAAATCCAAATATCAGCAGGGTTAAGTATCGGCAATTCCCACCCTTTCCCCCCGAACTGGCTGAACTTCTTATTTGCAGGACAGAGAAGCCATCCTCACAAAGGAGGCATCACAACAGGCCAACTAGAATTGACAGCATTGGAAAGGTCACAAAAGAGACAAAAGCTGACAATGCAAAGGGGATCATAAAATGAAAGTTCAAGTGACTCATTTTAGCACTATAGCACATTAAATGTGAAATGACTGGCAATGGCTCATTAATGCATACTCTGAATGAAAAATTAACATGGAAATGAGAATTACCACAGTTTGCCCAGTAACATCTAGAATATTAACAACCCTGACAGTCCATAAAAGCTGATTACAGCAGATGGGGAAGGTGTACAGCACACATAAACTTTATTTCCTTTGTTTATTTTCTAGAGGTAGCCATATTAGTGTGCTGTAGCTAAAACAACAAAGACTGTTGTGGCTTGAAAGCAAATATGCTTTATCTAACACTAAACTTCCATGGTCTTTAGGTCATATATTCAGATACATATTTATTTGTTTGTTTATTTTATTTATTTATTTCAATACATTTTTCTTTCTTCCAACATGGGGCTTTGAGGCGAGTGCCTATTGTTTCCCCATTTAATGTCCAATAACTTTGCTACCTGATTGGTCAAAGTGTATTCCACTATGATTTTAGTGTTTGTGCTTCTGTTATGACTTGTTCCAATAGGAAAATGTCTACGAAATTGGTTAAGTACAGCTGGTGGCGACTATGTACTGTACACCTTTTTTTTTTTGTCTTTATGCTAGACTAGATGGACACATTGGCATACACAGAAGCACAAGTCCACTTTATCTATATACAGTACTGTAATACCTAGGTTTACAAGTCCCCTGGTCTAAGAGTGTTTTGCAAGATGAGCAACTGTTTTAAATCATTTTTTCTTCTAGTTAATGAGCTTTGCCTTGGGAAATGAGCAATGGAGCACTGAGCAGCGGTGTGGCGCCCATAGGTGGTGACACAGGAACCCGAGGCATGATGTTTTGGGACACTGAGAGCACCCCCTGTCACAGTGTCTTTCACTACATGGGTTTTTACATGGCTATGCTAAATGTTCAAGAAAGAAAGCTAAAATGAACAGTGCCAATACACCTTTTCAGAAATCTATGGTGCAATGTGACTTTGAAAAGTTGTGATCTATATATCTCAAAAAGCAATTGGAAAAGATTCCAAAAAATAATAATAATGGGGCAGCTACAGCAATTACAAGGTTAGAGCAATTTATTATACCTCAAAAGTTACAGCTAATCTGGACTTTTCCCTCCTGCCACTCGAGGCGTCTACTTTCCGGGTGATCATATGTTTCATTCTATAAAAGGACCAGGGGGTCATATCTTTGGATGGCTTTCTGGTGATGACGTAGGAACCTGGGGCATGGTGTTTTTGGACCCACTGTCATAGTGTCTTTCAACCTAGTTGCCCCAAAATATTTTTGTTTGGGGGGGGCTTATTTTTTTAAGACAAACTATTGAGTCCAGTGCTAGATCACCTTTTCACTGCTTTGTTACATTTTTTAAGCATCAGATCACTACCACACAGACAAAAAAGTAAATATATAAATACTGTATAAATAATTGAACCGTGTCCAATGAATTTCAGCAGACTGCAATGTTCCCATGGCATGTGTGTATGCTCGTACATTTTAGGAGCTTTCCTAAGGTTTCAGGGCCCCTGTGAAAGAAGGATACAATACAAACAGATATCTGTCAGAAATCATTCAGACTTTTCAGCCTGTGACTATCTTCAAATGCGCTACAGGCCCACTGGGGACCATACAGCCTAGCTCAGAATGGCTGCTGTAAATGGTCCCAGTGGCTCGAGAGCAGACCATAAAAGGGGAGAGCCATGGATTGGAAGGAATTGTATTCAACATTGATACCAAAACAACCCAGGGTCTTTCTGTGGTCTCCTAAACCAAATATAGTCACAAAAGAGACTGCAAATCCAGCTGATGGAATCATCCCAACTTGGCTCGCCAATGAAGATGCACCTTTAGTTAGCTTGAACTAAAATGTCTATTACTTCTCTTTTATTTCACTATCTCTACAGTATGAAACACTAGCTTTCTTAATTCCCTATAATCAAAAGTGAGTGTGCGATTTCGTTCTAGAGGGGAAGTATGCTCTGCAAAACACTCTAATATTCAAGGACTGAATCTCCATGTTAACCGAGCTGCTGGTAAATTAGGTGTGTTTTCCTCCCTGTATACAGCAGCACACAAAATCTCCTTCTAAGTAAGACTGAGCTCCATTGAGGAACAGTGGGAGAGCAAAGCACATTCTCTGAAGAGACAGGCTAGATTAGCTAACCATATTCTTTAATGCCTTTCTTAGAATAAATTAAGCTATTACACACCAGTCATAATCAACATTTTAATCCCCTTTTATGTTCCACTCAAAACAAAAGCACATTTCTCTCTAATAGCTACAGTTTGCATAACTGCTAGGAAAGGAAGCAGACTAGTATTTAAGTCAAGGGTTAAAGTGGAAGCATTATATTCCTTTTGGGGCTCTTTGGACACATTCTGATGTCTGTCTTCCAGGCCAGCTTCTCAGGCACTCATGAAGAAGCACTGAAGTTTCCAGAAAATGAATTCTATGTTCCATGATCCCCAATCCTTCAACTTCTTAAAACCTAATACTGAGAAAGAATTTTGTTCAGGTGTTGCTAGTGGCGACCTTAATGGAGCAGAAATTCAAGGCTATCTATAGAGAAAATGAAGTCTTTTTTCTCCTGGGCAGCTTACATCAGAGTTGCCATGACGAACTTTATGGCTTTTGTACTGAAAGCTATAACCAGCATAGCCCAAAGCAAACACAAGCAGTCTTACTGACTTAGCACCAGCTTATCAAAATGCTACAACCCACCTACCAGGAACATAAAAATAGATGTATCTGCTTGTCCCCTTTCAACAGCAGAGAGACTTCAGCAGACACAAAATTCGCAGCCATCAGCATCACAGCATTGTCAGCAAGAAGAACACTAAAAACACTAAAAGCATGACATTCTTGCAGAGGAACAGACATGTATTTGAAGGAAACATAAAAATAACAAATACACTGAATATGACAAAACTAGGGTTATATATTCAAAACAGGAACTCAATTTATAGCAGGAATCTGAAACCAGAAAGCTCAAATACATACACTATTAGAGCCAGAAAAGTTACTTTTTGTGGATCACGTCCCAATCCCTCCACCAGCAAGGTCAGTGGGTGTATTTTATTTTATTTTATTTTATTTTATTTTATTTTATTTGACTTTTATGCTGCCCATCTAGACCTAGGGCTATTCTGGGCAGTTTACAACATGGAATCACATGATAATTAACAAAGGAATACATTTTAAAAACTAAAATACAAGGAGCATAATAAAACAAAATATACATAAATCAACAATGAAAAACTAAAATGTAGATAAAATGAAGACAAAAATGGCAGGAGATTGATAAAACGGTGGGGGAGATAAGCGGTAAAATGAATGGTGTCTTATTGGATGTTTCAGAAATTAGGAAAGGCCATTCTATGCAACCAGGGCTTCAATAGTTTTTTAAAAATTTGAAGGGAGGGTGCTAGAGAGTAGATGGTTCCATAACGGCAGAGCAACCACTGAGAAGGCCCTACTCCTTGTTACAACTTTCTGGGTCTCCCTCGGGGTTGGGGCTCCCAGGTGTCCTACCTGGCTAGCACGGGTGATCCTGGCAGTTCTTCTTGGGAGGAGCCACTCTGTCAGATACTGAAATCCCAAACCATTTAGGGCTTTGTATGTTAACATCAAAACCTTGAAGTCAATTCTATTAGTTACCATTTTAAAAAATAAAATGTCCAAAGTATGATTTAGATCCTGATGGCCTTCTCTTGCCAAGAAGGGACTGAGGATCCACTTCACCGAACATCATAGGTTTAAATATGCAAGAAATGTTAGCATACTGTAACTGTTCATTTTATGCTTTTGAATGTTGCGTACACTCTGATATACCTTCAATCCTTTAGAGAAACGTGGCATATAAATATTTTTAAATAAATAAATATCCAAACTAAACAATTCCTGATTTCCTCAATAAAAACATTTTACTAATTATAATTTTGTTCCTGGGCTTTATTCCAATACAAATTGCACTCAGCCTTCATAGTTTTCCCACAAGTGTGTTTTATGCAGAATTTGGAAATGCTGTTTCCAAGGGCAATAATTGCAGGCTGGGGGATTCTGGGGGTCACCATCCAAAACTGGGGGCTCTGGAAGTAATAGTTCTAGTCTAAAATGGAATTTTCAATAGTAGCAGCTTTGTCTAACAGTATTTCAGTTGGGCATAAACAGATTCTGGAGAATCCAGAAAATAATCCCCTAAATACAGATCTTGCATGCAAGGTGGGTTTGGATACAGTTGTTTTGTGCAGTTGTCTCAGTCATCAGTTTTCCATACCCGTCTGTTACTTTGGTAGTTCTGCTCCACATAATCCATTACCCACCCTAACACCTTTCAGTGTATTTGTTGAGCATCTTCCAGGCTGGTGCTGCTGTGTATCTCAGGCAGATATAGAAAGCACCGTCTTGCTAATACTGTTGGACCATGTGAGGTTTCCCCCCACCAACCCATGCCAAGGCTATATCACAGTGTTATTTACTTCATGTGTAAAACAGAGTAAATATCAAACATCCTGGTACAGGTACAGTATGTGGTTCGATAATCAAGCAGTGAAGGTGAGGAGCAGAATCTAGTTCTTCTTTCTACTTGAGACTCCCAATGAAAAATGCTGGGGAAGAAATCAGATGGGGAAAGCTTTTTTTAAATGATATAAACCAACACTGCTTGTGTTCGGGATCTTTCATCTATATTCCAGGGTGCAAAGCTTCCTAAAGAGAAGTTTCAGGTGGCCAAGTTCGAAGGTCTGATGCAGCTACCTGCTGATCCTGAGGAGCTGTTCATGGCTCTTGCAGGCAAGTGAGATGAGAGCTACTCATAAACACTCCAGGATGCTGTCAAGTTTTACTATTGTTTAGCTGGGATAAATAAAAAGTGACTTGTGCTCTGCTCAACTATGAACATGAGGTAAGGCACAACTGTGAATCTCATGCTTGAATTAAGTTGACTCAGAGGATATGACAACTTGGTCAAAACTAGTGAGAATGTTAAATCTCATTTAATTTTCAAAGACCACAGCAAATGCCCTGATCCTTCGTCTCTATACCCATGGAATCTGTTGAGTCACACCTAGTAAAGTGTAGATACCAGTAAGAGTGGATTATCTTCATGACAGTTAGAGCTATTCGGCAGTGGAATATGCTGCCACGGAGGGTGGTAGAGTCTCCTTCTTTGACGGTATTTAAGCAGAGGCTGGATGGCCATCTGTCGGAAATATTGTGAAGGGGTTCCTGCTTGACAGGGGGTTGGACTCGATGGCCCATGAGGTCTCTTCCAACTCTATAATTCTATGATTCTAATTCTTTGACCTGGCAATAGAAATCGCACAAGGACATTTTATGACTGGCAGTCAAATAGTTTGGCTTCAGATGGACACCTTTTGGCTGCATATCGTTTGCATTCTAATTACCTTTGACAGCACGCTGTGAAGGAACAAAGAGCCTTATGTTAGATTTTTCATGGTTGTGCCTTATATATCAGCTTGTTCCTAACCTGCCATGTACAATGACAAAAGTGTGCTATGTTAAAACATGTTCCATATAAAAGGATAACCTTAACTATGGCACGTATGCTTTCTCGTTAGATGATAGGAATTTCAATTCCTATCCATGAAGAAAGTCCTCCCAATGAAAGTTGGTTTACCAAGCACTATAGTAGTCATGGAAGCTCAGTGTCCAGCAGACCTTTTACTTTTACAGTGGTACCTTGTATAAAGGAATTAATTCGTTCCAAATGAAATTATGCTAAGCAAATTTTCCTTTATACAAATTCCCATAGGAATGCATTGAAAATGGAGTAATCCCATTTTTATGTTGTACAGATTTTTCCCATAGGCGATTATGTTAAGCGAATTTCCCCTATCTCCGGAATTTTTATGTTGTACAAATTTTATGTTATACAAGCTGTTTGTTATACAAGGGTCCACTGTACTTTACTTTGTTTAGCATTTATATACCGCCAGCTCATACAAAGACAACCCAAGGTGGTGAACTATTATACAGACCTGCTATTCTTTATGCTAATTGGATGGTAAATTTCACTTCATGGAGAAAATCAAGAAATGATGATTGTGTAGGACAGGGGAGGGGGCCACATATGCTCCCATGCCCTCTATTCCAAATGTTTTCTTGCATTTATTTATTCATTTATTTAAAATAATGATCGTCTGCCCTTCTCCTAAAAAGAACCCTAAAAGCTCTCTTTCACACTCTTTAGTGAAGCACACAGGAAAGAAAGCAGAGGAAATTTGTGCCAACACAGAGCAAATTTTAAACTGCATTTCTATGCAGAAGAAAGAAGAAGAAGGGAACAGAAAGGGTACAAAGGGAGGTGGAGTTGCAGTACAGTATAAGCCAATATATAAACCATAACTCATTCCTGCACAGAAAACAGGAGGATGATCTTCAATGTCCCACCAAGAGCATCTGGAGGAAGATAACTGGGTGATAAATAAAATGAATATGGGAGTCTGGATCTATTACCAGCCACCTGAGGAATGAAAAGATGTGGATATAAACTTTTAAAAATAAATTGCTAGAATTGCAAAAAGGCAGAATGCAGCTGTAATGGGAGATTTCAATGAGTCAATTTAAACAAGAGTGAAGATTCTGATGTATATATGAAAATAGACTGCACAGGAAAACTACTTTGACTCTGACTACAATTCTTGCCTTTACGGAGAATTAGTACCACAACCAATTTGACTTCAAAAGACTAACATAAGGTAGTAAAAATGGCCAGTGTAGTTTCGCAGAAAGCTCAGAGAAGACCTGAAAATAAAAGCGCATATAAAAAGTGAAAGAAGGCCAGGCTACAAAGGAAGAGTACGGAAAAGTAGGAAAGGATTGCAGGAATGCTATTGGAAAGGCAAAAGCTAAGAATGAGTTGAGGTTAGCGAAAGATGTCAAAAGCAACAACAACAAAAAGCCATTATTCCACTGTGTCCATGGCAAAAGACGGAGATAATAACTAGTGGCTCAGAAGCTCGATGGAGACAGAAACTGGTAACAGACAACAAAGAAAAGGCAGAAGTGCTGAATTCCTATTTTAGCTCAGTACTTTGCCAAAAGGCAGTCCATGACCCTGCAAGAAAATGTGAAGTACAAGTAGAAGGGATAGGATTGCAACTTCAGATTGATAAGCAAATAGTCAAGGAATAACCTTGACTATGGATTTAATGAATTTAAATCTTCAGGAATGGATGAACTACATCAAAGAATATTGAAGGAAAACACTGAAGAACTCTCAGAAATATTATTATTTTCTTGAAATCATGGAGGATGGGTGGAGTGTCAGATGATTGAGGGAGGGCTAATATTGTCCCTGTCTTAAAAGCGGCCAAAGGTAAGATCCTGGGAACTACAGACTAGCCAACCTGACATCAATCCCAGGGGAAATTATGGAGCAGATTATAAAGTGATCACTCCGAAAGCAAACTAAAAACAAGGCAGTAATAGCTATAAGCCAACATGAATTTGTCAAAAATAAATGCTGACAAAATAATCTTATCTAATTTTGTTTTAATTGGTTGATGTTGTAGATGTAATGTATCTTGCCAAAATTTCCCTTGATACTCTCATTAGCAAAGTGTGGGCGGGATAGAACAACAGCCACGTTAGTTACAGAACTGTACGCAGAGAGGGAGTATCAATGCTCCTTCTCAAACTGGAAGGAGGTAACAACTTGGATCCATCCTGAAAGAAATCAACCCCGAATGTTCACTGGAAGGACAGATTTTGAAGCTGAGGCTCCAGTACTTTGGCCACCTCATGAGGAGAGAAGAGTCCTTGGAAAAGTCTCTGATGTTGAGAAAGATTGAAGGCAAAAGTAAAAGAGGACGGCAGAGAATGAGATGGCTGGACGGTGTCATCGATGCAACCAATATGGATTTGACCAAACTCCGGGAGGCAGTGGAAGATAGGAAGGCCTGGCAAGCTCTGGTCCATGGGGTCACGAAAAGTCGGACACGACTGAACAACTGAACAACAAGAACAAAAACTTGGATACAGTCACACACGCACCGCCATTTTGTAGTTCAGGTACTGCAGTCCCACTACATTGCGGGATCGCAGTACCTGCACCTCGGAGCCGTGCGGGGGGCGGGGGGGACAATCGGGTCGCTCCGTGACGCCCCCCTGCGCTCCTCCGAGAAGCCTCGGAGCCGCGTGGAGGGGCGACAGGGGGCGATCGGGTCGCTCTGCGCTGGCCCCCTACGCTCTTCCGAGAAGTCTCGGACCAGGCCCCACCCCACCCGCTTCCACATATCACAGATTTTCATGCATCATGGGTGGGGTGGGTCCCTAACCCCCGCGATCGGCGGGGGGTGACTGTACCACAAGGCTCAGTCTTAGGCTCAGGGCTCTTCAACATTTTTAAAACTTCACCTGCATCAGGGGGTATAGGGAATGCTTATCAAATTTGCAGATTACACAAAATGGGGTAGAACAGCTAATACTGTGGAAGAGAGAAACAAAATTTAAAATGATTGGGATACGATTGAGCACTGAACTGAAAACAGCATTAAATCAAACTAACCTATTTCCCTCAAATTAGAGAGACAAGAGAATCATTGCACAGCAGCATGAAATTTATCATTCTGAAAAGTTATAAACACTTCACTTTCTGCAGTGTTCCTCTTCTACAACCTTAAGAATACCCAGGTATAATGCCACACACAGAGACAAACACACATAAATCACCTGGGAGTTGAGTCATGGCTACTGGACTTCTTTTTTGAGAGATAGAA